>JAJJWW010001740.1:0-610583 GCA_023531295.1 Papaver armeniacum | reverse complement strand
ACTCATCTTATCTTTAGCAAGATTGATTAGAGTGGTTACCAAACAGATTATTCCTTCACTGTTTGGAATACGATCCAAAGGACTCGCTATTCACGTGTGTGACTCTAGAAGTCGAAGGCGCAGGGATACTGAGGGAACTAAGTAGCTAGGGGTAATCTGCTTTGTCTCAACTATACGGAGTTGGTATTTGATTTTATATAGCGGCTTAATTCTGAGAGTATTCAAAACTAGACTAGGTCCCAGGGTTTTCTGCATTTGCGGTTCCTCGATGACAAAATCTTGTTGTGTCTTTTATTTTGTTTTCTGCATTATTATTGTTATCATAAATAAATAAATTACACAAGTACGTTAACTCCGTAATACTTGATATTGATCTTATAGAGTTTCGATTATTTCCGAACATATTATCAAGTACACACTTTGTTGTCGTATCGTCTCGATCTTGTATCCATAGTCAATCACACAAGTGATCTTGTTGTCGTATTGTATCGATCTCGTACTCATAGACGATCACACAAAGTGTGAACCGGATTGTCGTATTTTCTCGACTCTATCCATAAACGGTCACATTCGGTAGAGAACTCATAGATTGATAAATAAAAGATTGTGGTGTATTTGGGTACCCTCGTCTTTTCATACCACAAATATAATTACTAATTAGCCTATATCATCCCTAGTGCCGGTGGAGAAGAAGATTCGAAGAGAAATGGGGGATTTTTTTTTTAGTTTTACCATTAGAGTTTCATAGGGGAGGCGAATTTTGGAGAGAGGACACACAACGTAATTGAAAGGCCTCCATGTACCACAAGGTTACTAATAGAATTACCACTTTGGGGGAGGGTACTAGGAGGGTACCAAAAATTCCATATAAGACAAACTGGAAAATATTTTGTCTTTTATAAGATTTGATATTCTCCTTAACCGGCACCCCATTAACAGTGTAGAAGTTGACGTTTAGGCCCTAGCCGATCCCGGTTATGGATTCAAGTCTGTGTTAACAAGGATGCAACATGGATTCCAATTTTCAAGGGGGGTTACCCGCCCCCATTCCTACTCAACCTTTAATGGAAAATAGTGTATGTTCATTGGATTCCTCAAAACTTCTCCAACGGTCGGTATGGTTATTTTAAATGTAATAATGTATATGATTTTTTATTAATCATATGACGATATAAATCTTTAAATATTAGGTGTGAAAAGTTTCCATCTCCAAACCCATAGATTTATTTATCGCTTCTTTACATTTGTGCCAGTATCTAATTTTTTAGAATATTTATATATATACATATATATGTTAGAGCACTGCTCGGTCGAACTCGCCAGTGTTGCTATCTCAAGCTTGTTTGTCAAGTTTAGTTGATCAAAACTATATACTTGATTTATAGTCTACTTATAGCTATGTCTCGGATTAGGATAGAATGTGTAGTTGAGCTTTAGACTTCACGTCGTTCACCAATTGGAGAAGAAGATCTACTAAGGAGCTTAGAGGAACTTCATCAACAAAAGTTATGTGGAGACTAAAACTTATCTATCACTCAGAAGTCTATTCTATTTTATCTTCTAACGAGACTAAGTCGTATGTCTATATCCTAGTTAGTAATTCGGCGAATTTTTCTCGAATCCGAACCAATTGGCCGAATTACTCAAACTCCGAACCTAATACGCGGATTATATGGAGTTACCTATGATTCTATATAGACTTTTACATTATACACATTTGATATTTCGAGCTGAGTTTATCTCGCGTATTTATTTCTCGAAATATATTTTGGAAGCTTTTTTGTTTAGCTATGTTCATCGTATTCTTGACGAGTTTAGTTGGAAACAATTTATTTGTTGGAAACTAAATATTAAGTCAAAAGATGATCATATGAAAATTACCTTGAACATCTTATATGATTTGTGTGAGACATTCATTTGATGTTAGCTTGGGAAGTTTCTTATTGATCATTCGATCACTTGAAAATTACATGGGAAGTTTAATCTCTATTTCTGAATACAATCAAGAAATATATCAAAGAGATCACTTGAAAATTATATTGGGGGTATAACAACCACACCCAATAATTCATTTGGCAATCTGTATAGACTAACTCCAATATAATTCCGAGAGCTCTAACTTAATAGTAAGCTTAATCAAGAAATATATCAAAGAGTTATATCTCTATTTCTCAATACAATCTGCAATCGAACAGATAGAAATCCGTGAGCCCGATTGATATGAAAAATAACTTCGACGGTACCAAAGACCAATGCCCAAGTGTTAATCAATTTATATACAACAACCAAAGGTCGTATTTACAAATTGATTGAACTACGCACAACCCGTGATATTTCAACTATATAAACAAATATAATGCGGTAAATAAATAACACAAACACCAGAAGTTTTGTTGACGAGGAAACCGAAAATGCAGAAAAACCCCGGGACCTAGTCCAGATTTGAACACCACACTGTATTAAGCCGCTACAGATACTAACCTACTACAAGTTAACTTCGGACTGGAATGCGGTTGAGCCCTAACCAAGTCTCACACCAATTAAGGTAAGGTCGCGTTCCTTACGCCTCTAAATCCCAGCATGACTCTACGCACTTGATTCCCTTAGTTGATCTCACCCACAACTAGGAGTTGTTACGACCCAAAGTCGAAGACTCATAAACAAATCAGTCTCCCACAGATAAGTCTATTCTGATAGATAAATCTGTCTCCCACAGAAGTAGCTATGAATTTTTTGTTCCATCTTTTGATAAATCAAGGTGAACAGGAACCAATTGATAATCCGGTCTTATATTCCCGAAGAATAGCCTAGAAATATCAATCACCTCACAATAACTTAACTATATGGTAGTAGAAGAAGTTATTGTGGAATCACAAAGAATGATACGAAGAGCTTTGTGATTAATTTTTATATCTTACCTGTTGGAGATAAATATCGAGCAAATCTTAAAGAAGATATTACTCAATACGATAGAACAAGTAAGATCAGAATATGCAACTACAGAGAAAATAGTTGGATCTGGCTTCACGAATCCCAAATGAAGTCTTCAAGTCGTTAACCTGTAATTGTAATGGAAAAACTTGGGTTAAAGGAGAATCAACTCTAGCCGCAACTAGGACACAGGAAAGTGTCGGGATTAGGTTTTCCAGTTGCTAGAGTTCTCCCTTATATAGTCTTTCAAACCAGGGTTTGCTTTCAATCAAAGCTAAGTTAGATTAGAAACACAGCATTCAATATTCACCGTTAGATGAAATCCTGATGTAAGATTCAATATAAGTTTGCTTAAAACCAAAGCAATATCTCTCCACTGTTATATGGTCTTAGCTTGTTACACAAATGAAATATACCTTCATTTAGATATGGGTAAATCGTATCTAAACGTGTATATTGAGTTGGCTCAAAAATAGTTAATCAAGTTAGCCATATGAACACTTTTGTCTTAACCACATTCATCTAACAATTCTAGATCAAATATGATGATCAATCAATCATGAAAGATAATCAAATGAATCTAATTGTGTGACTAGTAGAGTTGTTCAATTGTTCACTATCTCTTAGAAATATATATGAACCAATTGAAACAAAATCGGATTGATTCGTAATCGTACAAAGTACTTATACCGAAATCAATTCATGAACATTAAGCCACGGTTTGTAAATATTGCATTCCTTAATTTATAAATGTATTTTTCCATGAGTATGAAAACATACTTAACCAATTTTAGAACTTTAACTACTAAGTTTGCAAACAGGTACGCAAACTATAGTATCCGGACTTTGGTTGTCCAACCGTTTGCAAACGGGTAAGCAAACAGCATTCCCGTACCTAACTCGGGTAGAACCGTTCGCATACTGGTATGCAAACTTAGTTCCCGGACTTTTAACAGTTAAAACCGTTCGCATACTGGTATGCAAACAAGGTTTTTGGATCTGAATCATACCAAAACAGTTTGCATACTGGTATGCATACTGTGTTGTATCCAGACAAAGGTTAATTTTTCTAAACTCCCATTTCAATCATTGAAACATCCTTAGAAGAAGACAATGGCCGTCTCACACATACCATTAGCTTATAAGTAATTTTCAAGTGATCGAATGATCAATACGAAAAATTTTGAGTCGACATCAAATGATTGTCTCACACAAATCATGTATGATGTTTCAAGGAAATTTTCACATGATCATCTTTTGACTTATTATTTAGTTTCAAACAAATAAATTGTTTCCAACTAAACTCGTCAATAATAATGATGAACGTAGCTAAAGAAAAAAGCTTCCAACACATATTTCGAGAAATAGATAAGCACCATAAACTCGGCTCGAAATACCAAATGTGTTTAATATAAAAGTCTATATAGCTATATGACTTAATCTCATTAGGATATAGAATAGAATAAACTTCTGAGTGATAGATAAGTTTTAGTCTTCATATACCTTTTGTTGATGAAGTTCCTCCAAGCTCTCCTCAGTAGATTTTCGTCTTCAATCGATGAACGCCGTGAAGTCTAAAGCTCAACTACAAATTCTATCCTAATCCGAGACATAGATATAAGTACACTATAAATCAAGACTTATAATTTTGATCAACTAAACTTGAAAAACAAGCTAGAGATAGCAACGCTTGCGAGTTCGACCGAGAAATGCTCTAACATAACCAAGAAGCTCTCCCAAAATCATTTACACTCGCCACCAAACAAAAATGGTACCCCTTACTTTTTTAGAGGGCCCACGATACATGTATGTGTATGGTATTTAAGGTGTCCAAATGGACGGTATAATCCAACTATCTTTATTTTTACGAGTAAAAGTGTGACTAGGATGGAAAAACATCATATTGATAAACCTCTAGAACAAGAGGTTCGCTAAGGGAATGTTTTCATAGATATATTCCACATCATCCTCACATTGATGATTTGGAGATGTTTATTTTTTAATAAAATGGTTATGTTCCTATATGGAATGACATTTTTATTATACAAAACTAACCATTGGAGAATCTCTTGGAGCCACTGCTCTCTGTTTCTTCTCTAAGTGATTTCAGGCGTGAGAGAATCTTTATTGTCTTCTATTCTAGGTAGTAATATTTCACGGGTTAAGTTAGATTTTTAATATTTTCCAGGGTTTTGAAAATATCTTGTTCCTACCTCTCGAAGTTCGTTTGCGCCTTTATAGCATTTCTCTTTGCACTTTCAAGTGTTTCTCCTGTGGATTTAATGGTTATTCTAGTTTGATTATTATGGTTTTTAAGTTCATTAGCAAGGAGCTCCAGTATCTAGAATATGCTATCTTCCGATAAGAAATGAGCAAGATACTCCTCTTACAATGGAACATATCTTACTCAAAAAGAAGATTTGTTAATGGGTCGGACTATATCGTGAATACCATCACTATCCCGATTTTATTAGATCTATCATATTTTTAATGTTTCGATTTTCCGATTGTTCCTTTTTCCTTTTTTTTGTATGTATACTCAACTATGTATTTATTACGATATGTTTTTCTTAATCTTCAAAGGATTTTGTGTACTTAAAATCTTTGTATCCTTAGACTGGTTATTAGTGGAGTTTTTTATCAAAAAAAAAAAAAAAAAAACTCTCACCCCAAAATTCGTCCACCACTGTGGGTCAACCTCTCATTAGTTTCCAAAGAACGCGAAATTGGGGGATAAAAAAAGGAATTGGGGGATATTGATTACTTCTCCCAACCCATGGTGTGTGTTAAGGGGTGATTTTTGGGTATGAAAATACTAAAATACCCTTTGGTTAATTAAAAAACATTATGAAAATACCATTATACCCTTTCTCCTAAAACATTAAAATCAAAAACCAAATTCATATATCCCCATTCTCAATTCAGGATCAGAAGCCTTTGTCCTAGGGTGTTCTGAAAATTTTTTTTCATCGTTCTTCATCCGTTCTTCATCGATTAATCGTCGATTCAAAAATATCTTCGTCGATTAACCAACCCAAATCATAAACAATGCCTCCACGAAAGAAACCAAATTCCCAATCGAACTCAACATCATCGATTGCTCAACAAAAACAGGCAGAAAGAATTTCTAAGATTGCTCAAGAGCAAGAAGACGACGAAGCAACGTTCTCTGACAATCAACTACTCAGAAATATGGCTTATGTGAGAAGGTAAGTGATTTTAAACTACTTTATGAGTGTTTAAATTGATCTATAGCAATGGGTTTATGTTAGAATCGCGAACCCTAACTCAAACAGTTGAGTTTCAGAGAGTACCGGCACTGAAATTTGTATGAATACAATGTCGGTTTTGTGTTCCGGCATTCAATCTAGGATGAATACAATACCGGTTTCCAACCCCAGATTAACCAAAACTGAATTTTCCCTACCGGCATTCAATCTAGGATGAATACAGTGCCGGTTTTTAGTACCGGCAGTGTTTGATAATAATTCGTGTATGCCGGTAGTGGACTTAAAACATACAGGAGAGTTTATGAATTTGTCACCAGTACCGGCATAGATTTTTGGTTTCATTACATGCCGGTTTTGGGTACCGGCATTCTTTTGTAATAAATTGAGCATGCCGGTAGTGGACTTAAAACATACAGGAAAACTGTCAATAATACCAGCATAGATTTTAGGTTGCATTTGTATGCCGGTACTTTGTACCGAAGATCGCCGATAGTCAATGTTTATCGCCGAACATTGGACCGGCGTGGTTTATTATAAGGTATTCAATGCCGGTACTAAAACTGAAGGTGAGCTGTCTTATATTCATTGCTTTCCGTGTGCTTACGATATAGGTCAAAAGCAAAGGAAGCTAACAAAAGAAAAAAATAAAGATGCTGTCACTAAGAGAAGAAGGAAGGACGGTCTTGATACTCCTCAATCTCTGCCTCCTCGAGGGAAAGATGAAGGCCGTAAGATACGTTTGGGGGCTGGTACAAGAGGGATAATTTGGGAGAGTGGTAGTGACCGTAGTGGATTTGCGAACCGTGAGCACGATGATCAAGATGAACAACATGAAAAGGAAAGTCAATTAGCAAGCCAAAGCGAAGTTGGTGGCCCAATTCAACAACCAACACAAGGCAATGGCAAGAAGGGAAACGTCAAAGTGAAAGTTAAAGGTTCCCACCTTCCTCATATTAATGACATGATACCTGATCTTGAACGTGGTAGAATTTGGGGCGAAGCTCCGGAACCAAAAACACTATCTGGATACAAGCACTCGTGGGCTCGTACTATCTATCAAACCTATGTAAGCATTTTCTATCTTGTACATATGTATTGTTGTGTATTTATGTAAAATCTCTTAATTGTATTGTCTCTTCTAATTGTAGGATCATAAGAAGGCTGTGCTTGTTTGCCGAAACCAAGCCGCGGATGGTTGGGATTTGTCCGAGGAATGTGAAGAGGTCCAAACAATAGTAAAGGATTCTGGTCTATATGCTTTGGTTGAAAATTATGTGAAGCCCGATTCTCATTCTTGTCAATTGCTTCGTCGAAAGGTATCATGGTGAAACCGATACCATGCACTTCCCTTTTGGGGAGATGACCTTCATCCCTGAAGATGCTCTTTAACATTCTAGGCTTGAATGTTATCGGCAAATAAATTGCGAAGGAGTTGAGTCTCTCGGACCTAGAATGGTCGACGTTGCGGTCGACTAACAAGTCGTTTGGTTGGGATTACAAAACTTCTGTGGAGAGCTTTTATGAGTCCACGTCTGGTAAGACAAAGACAATCAAGTTGACGCGCTTAAGAAGAATTTTGAAAACACAAAGAAAAGAAGTTTGGAGGATGGATGGGACCCTAAACAAATTCGTTATCTTATTTGCTTACTGTTATACATCTTGGGCACTAGGGTATTCCCTGACACCAATGGCAACAGGGTTAGTGCGAACTACCTTCAATTACTTGGATCCGTTGGAAGATGTCTATGGATATTCTTGGGGCACCGCGGTAATGGCACATTTGATGATGGAGATGAGAAGGGCCTCTAAGGCTAAAACCAACCAATTTGTCGGGAATTTCACTCTACCGGCAGTAAATTTGTTCTTAAACTTATGTTATTATGTATATTGTTCATATGTACTCTTATCGTGAACTTAGAAACAAAACTTATTGCTTCACATTGGAATAGGTGTGGGCTTATGAACACTTCCCAACCTTGTTCAAGGTCTACCCGTCCTGAAGATCATAGACCTTCCAGAACCCGATACGCCTATAGCTAAGAGATACGAGTTCAACAATACTCCAAAGTCCGGTAACATAGGTCGACTGATCGATATGAGATTGGCTTTGGACGCAATGAGTACCAAAGATGTTGTGTTCGACCCTTATAAGGAGGCTAGAGGAAACCGCCAGGTTTTGAGGTTTGGTAACGTTGCATTTTACCATGGGCCGTTGTTCCACCCAAAAGGATACGTTATGGCTAATCCTACACGTGTGATGCGTCAACTTGGATATAAGCAATTAGCACTCTTCCAGACGGCCTCTTTTCAATGTTTTGATCTCGACCTTTCTCGGTGCTATTCAACTCCAAATCGGTTGCATGTAGAGTATGTTCTAAAACCGGACCCAACAGATTGGAGGGATAGGGAACCACGTCGTTTGGTAGATATTAGTCAGTGGGAGAAGTTGGAGATTGCTGAAAATGGTGATGAAGTTGATGCCGACTACATGGAAGATTACCTGCAATGGTCACATCCTTATGTCGTCCGCTCGGATGATGTCCAAGTTCCTCCCCAGAAAAACCCTCCCGTTCCAACTCCCGCACAGGCACCACCTACGATGACCCAACTTAATAAGACCGTTGGATTGCTTGTAAGTATTGTTAATTGCTTCGTCGTTTAATATACACATAATCTTATATGTATACTAATTATGTGTTTGGTATATTAAACTAGCGGTGTCGACTTGGCAAGTTAAAGAAGATGTTGGGTTGCAAGTACCAGGAAGGAGAGGTGATATCCCTTGAAGAAATGAAGGAATTCGAGGAAAAGCTTGATAGAATTGAAGAAACCGACCCTAGTGCAAAAGCTTTGTTCGGGGAAACTAAGAACAAACCGGCCCAAAAGAAGCAAAAGACCCAGTGATTAACTCTTTAGTTTTGTTTCTTTTTTTGGATGGTGGTTGTCACGTCTTGAACAATTCCGAACTTGTTTTCGTTTGTACCTCGTGGTTAACTCTTTAGTTTTTTGGTTTTCTTTTGGTTTAGGATACCTGGATTAAGAACATTTGATAGCAGAATCCAGTTGTTTGGTTTATGTTGAACATGTTTTGATTTCTAGTGATTCGTTTATGTTGAACATGTTTATCCTTGCAAGATTTATTTGTGAATTTTACCGGCATAGATAAGTTTAGGTTAACAGAGCCGGTTTGGGTACCGGCACTGTTTAATATTTATACATCAATGCCGGTTCTAGGTACCGGCAATGAAATTGTTTATAAAACTATACCGGAACAAGAAGATTAAAAATTCCATGTTCCTGTATAAATATTCCATGGTACCGGCACAGTAGTATTTTCTAACATCTATGCCGATTTTATGATATTTTCAAATTTTCATAGTTGTCGAGAAAACCTAAGACCGTAAAAATGAATACTTACATGCCTAGGTACTCGCTAGTTTTGAATAAAAATCCATTTCGAAGGCTCTTTTATTTTATTCCTAATTAATCTATTACATTGGATTTGAAACTTTTAATTAAAACATGCTAAAAAACATGGCATGGATTACGGCTGGGTTTGGTAATGCTTTTATTTTTCCAAAAGCACTTTCAAAACCTATATATGTCAATAATTTTTGAAATTGGTGTTTGGTAAAAAAAACAAAGTGCTTATTATCCAAAGCACTTCCCAGATTCCTCAATTTTTAAAAGCTGGGGAGGAGGAGCTTTTAAAAGCTACAAAAGCATAAGCTATGGTCCCACCAAAATTTAATGCTTGATTTATCTTTTTTGTCCCTGTTTTATTTTGTAAATGACAAAAATTACCCTTAAATATATATACAATCAATTTTAATTTCTTATATTTTATTCTTTAAATGTTATTATATTTTATTTTCAAACTATTGTATGATACCATTTCATTTAATTTGTCAAAAATAAAAATAAAAACAAATTTTAAATAATTACTTAATTTTAGTTTATTTTTTGTTTGAAAATTTTATATATTTAAAATTGGTTAAGTAAAAATAATTTTTCTTAACAATCATAATAATAGTAATAATTAGTAAAATTTAATATTTAATCTATTTATATTTAATAGTTTTTTTTTTTTTTGCACGCTAACTTCTTTTTAGTGGAAAAACGATTACACAAAGCTTTTTGTTGGCAGCCTAGCAACAAGCTGAGCTCCAACACCTTTTTGATAGTAAAAAAAATTAATTATTTTTAACCCCAATAAAATTGAATAAAACTATTTTTAGAGATATGTTTGTTTTTGTCATTTGCCACAACAACAATGGTTGAATCTAGTATTTTACCAAACACACTTTGATTGTTTTTTTAATCAGCATTAACTTTAATTAATATTTTACCAAACGTCTAACTGCTTTTTTTCTCACAGCACGGCACATCAACGCACAGCAGAAAAGTGCTTTTACAAAAGCTACAGCAATACCAAACTAAGCCTACATTTGGTTAAAGATAATCTATTTTCATCCCTTTTCAACAATTGCGGAACCTTTGAGCCTTTCCCGAACCTCTTCGAAGACATCGTCCGGGAGGGGGGTGTCAAGGATCATCTTCATTGGTTTTTCTTCTCTTTCAACATATTCCATTCCCTTCATATAACACCCATCACACCCATCGATTGGCTTGCATTGGCCCTTGTGGTTTTCTCTTGACTCTGCTAGTTCAACAGCTTTGTCAAACCATTGAAACTCATCGCACTTTGGGTGATTCAAACACCTTAGAAACATTCTTCCATTTTCAAGCATCATCGCTTTTTGCAATCCAAAACCGGCGTGTCCCATCACAAACTTCTACACTTTGAATAAATAAAAGGACAGTCCATGGCTAGATGAGAAGGTGACTTGCAAATTTGACACTTGCAATGATGACTCTGTAAGAGAAGATTATATTAATCGTGGGTCATAGTAGTGAAGATCATATTGTTAGTAAATCTACTTACTTTGCAAATGGAGGAAGATGATGAATCCCCCATCCTTTGTGAAGCTTTAACCGTGCTTGCTTTCTTGAGAGAATGATTTTTGTTATTTGGTTGCTGGTTTGTGTAGAATTTTCCAAAGGAATGGGGGTATTATATAGAGATAAATCTCCAACGGTCTTATTTTTCAAAAAACTAGCCATTTTTTTTTTTTGAATTTATCAACTACTGGCATAGTCGTTGTTATAGATTGAATGTCGGTTCCCTTTACCGGCGTTTCAAAGTGTTTTGAAACCATGCTGGTATTGGTTGCATATTTGTACCAATCTCTATTAAAAAATTTCCTAGTACCGGCATTGTAAGCTTATGATAAACCGTGCCGGAAGCATATGTCGGCATATTGTTTCACAGTTACTACAATGCCGGTTTTGGCAATTTTCAAAAAAACTAGTCGTTGACGTTTTTCTCTATATAAAGAGAGCTAATTCTTGGACCCAAAAGCCAAAAACTCGTGTTCTTTTATATCTCCTTGAGCCTCTTAACTTTGAAACCCTAAACCCTAGAATAATTATCAATAAATAGCTTAGTATAGTACCTAATCCACCATACAACCAATGGTATCGTTTGACTCGGAGGAAGATTTAGCAATCACCCAAGCATGGTACGCTGAAACTCGTCCTTCAACTATAGATAGCAGCACGCGGGATTCCATGTGGTTGAAAATTTTTAACAAATTTATTCACGATTACGGTAACCCGAAAGGAAGAACTGCTCAACAAATCGAGCAACGACACGACATCATCCTAAATGCTATGGTTGAGTATCTAAAAATGAAACACCGGATCGAGCACGCTAGCCACAATAGATTGTCCCCTCAACAACTCGTAAGTATCTTTATGATTAGTTGGACACAATCTACTCTTTTTCAAATTTTATGTAACAAACAAAGTTTGTGTGTTGTTATTGTAGCATGAAGCCGTGAAAATGCGTTACTTACAAGAAAAGGGAGAACCATTCATGTTTGAAGCCAACGTGAACCATATTGTAACCAAAGTCACGGAGTACCACCAGTTGGGTGAATCGGAAACGGATTCTTCTTAAGAAGATTGATAGTTTAGTGTTATTTGCTTAGGTTTTTAGGGTATCCAGTTCGTAAGGTTTTGTGGGTATATCTCTATGTAAGCCCTCATGTCGGGACAAATACACACATCACCCGGTTTTCCGTAATTTTTCTCATATTCCATTTGTCTCATCATATGTTTTATTGCCCAATGAGATACGTTGAATTCTATTCCTTGGAGCAACTTACGATAACGAAGAAATGGAGTCATCCTTTCCATCGAGCTTTTCTCAAAAGCATCCTTGATCCTATTGATATCTTGCTTAAAGTATTGCTCCATTGCCTCGGTGACCGTAACCACATTGCCTTGACCGGACTGGATGAGATCTTTAAATCTCCCATGAGCGGCCTCAGCTGCACTAGTTGTTTCACTCTTGATGTGTCTATACCGGTTTGTCCATGCATGAACAAATTTTTCCTTGAACTTATCCAACCATTGAGTCCGACAATACCAGACGGCAGTCGGATCAAAGTAATAAAAATCGTTCCTCGGTCCTACTCGGTTGGGGAGCTTGGAGTGAGGAGCAACAAGTTCGGACTTGGAAATCGCCAAAACTCGGTCTAATACTCGAAATCTATTTATTAATAATTTATATATTGCTTCTCATAAGTCATGATTTTTACCTAATTAAAATTAAAATTTTATACTATCGTATAACTAAATGTGTAATATTGTTATATTGAACGTGTTTACCATGTAATTAGAGGTTTTTCTATTTTATAACTCCCATATGAGGGGTTACGGAAATTTTCTTTATGATTTTAGTGCATTCAAGGCCAACTCAGAAAAATCGTTAACTCGTTTTGCTCAAAAATCTGTCTAAATCGGCCGCCTTAATCGCAAAAAATAGGGAATAGCTTGGAATCGGAAATCGCCTCGGTCATATAGCCTGTAGCGATTACTCGTCGTGTAATCGACCTTGGAGAGCGATTTTGACTACACTGAGTCGGATAAACTTCGTTCCAATCGGCAATAAACTTCTCCAATCTCTTTTCGTACATAACCTCGGTAAGAGACCAATAAACTTTCTCCCAATCTCTTAGAAATTCCAACCACTTTTTATGATTTTCCGCATGTTCTTTGTCCACTCGCTCCTTTATCTTGCCTCTCTCATCTTCTTCTTCTTCGGGGGATAGTTTGTTCTTTCGAACATCTTCCTCTAGTTGTACCATCATTCTCTTCTTAATATCCGCAATTGCGGGTTCAAACAAGGCATGGCAAGTTTTTATCACATTATTACGTATATGATATGTACATAGGAAATTTTGTGCGTCCGGGAAGACGTCGGATATTGCTTTCATTAATGGGTCATCGTTATCGATTCACGATGACCCTCGGAAGTTGATTTTCCTAAAAACAATTTCAATTGTCGTAATGCCCAATGATAATTATAGTCCCTCTCGTTTTCCATTAAACACCAAGCCAATGTGAATGTTACCTTGTCCGAGGTTTGCCCCACGATGTTGAACAACGGCATATTGTATTTGTTTGTCTTGTAGGTGCAATCCATCAAAAGAACACCGCAACATGTATTTGCCAACTGTGAAAGCAAAGGATGCGAAATGAATATTTGAAGGGGCTTCTCGTCCAGTCCTCTTTTAATGATACGCGTGTAGTTGTGATCCCAAACTATCTTCTCAAATTCTTGCATAACGCTCCTCCCTTCCCATTCCACCCTTCTAATAGTTGTTTGTGCGGCATAAATTGTACGTAGAGAAGACACGTCCTTTTCCTTGAAGCCTCTGAGAATTTGTCTCGGTTTGATAAGTGCTGATAGGTCTGCAAAAGAGGTTTCCTACGTTAAACTGCAAGTGCACAGGCCTATTGGAGGCAAGGGCAAGCACAGGTCGATCCCACAGAGAAGTGGTGTGTGCAAGGTTGTTCTAAGAGCTTCTTAACTGATTTCAGGGAAGGTGGCACAAATATATGGGTTTGTTTATAGTCTTTACGACTGAGTTGAAGGTTACACAACTAAAAGCAAAAAGAAATATGAGTATTGAAATTTGCAAGCACTAGGATTATCAAATCCACCTCTAATTCAGGTTATGAGCTTCAACTAATTTGAGAGTTCTTGTTCCTATTACAGGTAAGGGAAGTGTGTCAGGTTACCACATACCTAAGGGGTTTCACCAGATGATTGTTCAATTATCAGCTAAAGGTACTAACTCAGGGCACTAGTTGTCTAATTAAGCACAACTAATCAAAGGGTTAGCAGTATTGGTTGAAGCTTGAGTGAAACACACTCTCAAAGATGTTATCCTAACTACAATGGATACATGGCATCCATTGTGAGAGCAAAGCAATAGTGTTAGTGTCTTTGGAATTGAACTTATCTTATAATTTAATCATACAAGAACAACTCAAATAAAGTTGAATAGCAGAACAATGAACTAGGGTTTCATTTTTAATCCTAGCAAATTAACTTAAAACATCATAAACATGATAAACAGACTTAAAAAATCAAATACAACTAAACCCTAAAACATGCTGTGTGTTTTTCTCTCACAACAAAAACAACATTTATAACTCACAAACATTTCAAAATAACAAATACACACTGACCCAAACCTCTTTCCTCCCTTACTCGTCTCTGAATCGACCATGCATAGTTGTTGGAGAAACCCTAACTCTAGTTATCTCTAATTTAGCTTCTAGGGTTGGGAGAAGCTAAGAGAGAGATATCTAGACCTAGAGAGGAGGTGAAGGTGCTACTGGCGCGGTTGGTGAAGCTGTTGACAGGTAAGGTGATGGGGATGGTGATGATGGCTCGCACGAGGGTATGGGTGAAGGAAGGGTTTTCTCGATAGAAAGAGAAAGTGAAGGAGAGAAATGGTGGAGTTGGTCGAGAGGGTGATGGTATAGGGGGATTTGTTGTGAAGCAGGCACATCGAATGTTGATGAGAAGGACGGAGCGAGCATAGGATGCGGAAGGGCGAGATCTGAACGACTCAGGAGAATTGGGCTGTTTTGGTGTTGAGCAGGAGCAGCTAGAAGATGATGCGAAGGGCGGAGCGACCGTCTGATGCAGAATGGCAAGATCTCACGGCTCGGAAGGGATGGGCTCGGATCCGGGTCGGGTCTTGGCTAGCTCAAGCCTATGTCTTGTAAATGGGTTGCTCCTTGTTGAGTTGCAACTGATGTGTGCGCGGCTTTGGCTTTCTGATCCATAGACGCTTGCCTCCAATTTTCTGCTCTTTTGGCTCCTCAGATTCTCCGAACTTTATTTATTATCTAAAAACACAAAATTAATTAGTACAAATATTTATTCTTGAAAACAAGGAAAATACAGAATATGGGATAATATCTGATTTCTGAGTACAAAAGATGAGTTAAATGACAATAAATAGATGTAGAAATATGCAATATTTGGCACTCATCAAATACCCCCAAACCTGAATTTTACTTGTCCTCAAGTGAAACAGAAATTAGGAAATCCTAACTATACCACTGTCGCGGGTCTCTCGAATGCATTTAGCGTATGCACTAAGCCTTTAAACCCCTAGGTGTCCCTAGTGGACGAGTTGTAGTCTCGTGAGGGTTTACCATAGGTGTACCCACAAAACCTTCTCCAACTTCAGAGTGTAAAAGAGTCTCAAGCATCCAAGGAGCTATGAAGACATAGAGTTTCTGCATGCTAGTAACACGAAGTTAGAACTACCAAAGAACGCATTCTCATCCTTAAGTCTTTGAGCGAGAAGTAACCATACCATATGAAAGAATTCGGATTCGATTGTGATCATAAGCCTCGACTTCGCCTCACCAATAGGGTTTTATGATAATTGCACTCAAAAAGATCGCTTTTTAGTCTCTCATGTGTGCAGGTAGGAATAAAGAGAGAAATCTTGCACACGTTGTAGGTAAGAAGGATAACCTTCCGAAATAATTTACGGAGACTCCACGAAGTGTGGACAAAAAGAATCTTTTCCGATGATCTCTAAGAAAGGAAATCAACCATTAGCAAGGATGGGAGTACTCACTTACCTTCTCACCCGATCGGCAATTAATATCACTCTCTCAGCATTCATAGAAACGTCTTCAATCTTCGGTCTTCGGTCTTCAAATGTTGATGATGAACTTCTAAACTTCACAAAAACTTGAATTTTTTTTTTTTTATTTTTTTTAATAGAACATACATGACATGAAAATAACAATAAAATAGTAAAACTCAATTTTTCACAAACTTCATTAATTCTCATCTTCTTTTTCTTCGTTGCACGTAAACCTTGGACTATCTCAACTTTTCTTCAAATATTCTGATGATGCTCTGCTTGCTGACGATGATGTGTTTCTATGAATCTGTTGATGTTGTTGAGAGGGAGAGAGAGTGATGCTAACTGCAAATCGATATTTAGAAGGAGTTTTCATCTTTAAACGTCACCCTCATGATTGATGGAATTAGCACTCAAGAGATCAAAAATAGTGCTGAAAGTGGTGCGAAGTTGGGTAGCTCACCATTCCTACCCGGAATTGACGTACGGTGACACACACTCTAACAACTTTTCTAGAAAGTCACAAAGAGTGAAGGTCGGTACCTCGCTTGATGTAAAATGGGTAGTCTCCACTATGGGTGATCACAATTCTACTACCGAATATCTAAACAAAGACCTAATTCGCCCTCCGGTATGGTTAAATCCAACTTTAACGCTCTAATCAACTAAGAAACCCGATTGTGTTCTCCAGTACTTCCAAGTTCTGTTATTTCGGTCAGACTCTCTATGTAAACATAGCTAGAAGCATGCTAGTGACTCTAAAATCTCTACAAGTTGGAGGTTTTTATGTACATATTTACAAAGAGTTTTGAAAATTTTTGGGTTTTTTTTTTTTTTTTTTTTTTTTTTTTTTTTTTTTGAAAAGAAAGACTAAAAACTCTATATGCAAATGCATGTACCCCCAAACCTAAATCAAACATTGTCCTCAATGTGTCAACAGATAATAAGAATTCAAAAAGTCACATACCAAGAGAACTATGCTGATAAGAGAAAAGGGAAGAGATTACCGGATGTACAAGAGTGTTGCTAAACCAAGGGAGGATGAATGCTTTGAAAGCAAACACCCAAAGGGCAAGACAAAAAGTTTGGTTAGCACACAGAAAAATTATGCAAAAAGAAAAAGAAAAAGGGAAAGAAGATGGATTTTTAGTCCATATGTATGTACACAAGTGAACTAAATCAGTCCACATAGATGGGGTCTTCCAAGTCGACGGTCTCAACTTCTGGTGGAAGATGCTCCAGAAATGGTTTCAGTCTCTGACCATTGACCTTGAAAATGTTCTTGTTTGCTGGGTTTTCAACTTCTACAGCTCCATGTGGAAAGACGGTACGTACCAAGAATGGTCCTGACCATCGAGAACGTAGCTTTCCTGGAAACAAATGCAATCGAGTGTTGTACAATAAAACTTTTTGGCCGGGTGTGAAGGACTTGCGCAGAATGCGCTTGTCGTGAAACACTTTCATTCTTTGTTTGTACAATTTGGCACTATCATATGCATCATTTCTCAATTCTTCTAACTCATTGAGTTGAAGTTTTCTATGGGTACCAGCTTTATCAAGATCAAAATTCAACTTCTTCACAGCCCAATATGCACGCCGTTCTAACTCAACAGGTAAATGACATGCTTTCCCGTACACAAGTCTGTAAGGAGACATCCCAATGGGAGTCTTGTATGCAGTCCTATAGGCCCATAAAGCATCATTTAAGCGCAGAGACCAATCTTTCCTAGAAGGATTGACAGTCTTCTCAAGGATATGCTTAATTTCCCTATTAGAAACTTCTACTTGGCCACTGGTTTGAGGATGGTAAGGTGTTGCGACCTTATGAGTGATTCCATACTTGCGCACTAGTGATTTAAAGGGTCTATTGCAAAAATGACTACCTCCATCACTGATTATTGCTCTAGGGGTTCCAAAACGGGAGAAAATGTTTTCCTTAAGAAAAGAAAGAACAACTTTATGGTCGTTGGTTTTGGATGCAATGGCCTCTACCCACTTAGAGACATAATCAATAGCAACAAGAATGTATAACTTACCTTCAGAGTTAGGAAATGGACCCATGAAATCAATACCCCAAACATCAAACAACTCAACAATCAAAATGGGTTGTAAGGGCATCATGTTTCTCTTAGAGATACTTCCTAATTTCGGCATCGGTCACAAGCAACACAAAAAGCATGGCAATCCTTAAACAAGTTGGCCAATAGAAACCGCTTTGCAAGATCTTTGCAGCAGTTTTCTTGGCACTAAAGTGGCCTCCACATGCATGGTCATGACAAAAGAGATGACGTCCCTTTGTTCGAATTGGGGACACACCTCCTAATGATTTGGTCTTGGCAGTACTTAAACAAATATGGGTCATCCCAAAGGAAGTGTTTAACTTCAGCTAAGAATTTAGAACGGTCTTGTTTAGACCAATGCAAGGACAATCTACCTATAGCAAGGTAGTTCACAATATCAGCAAACCATGGCATTTCAGACACAAGCATCAATTGCTCATCAGGGAATGATTCCCTAATTAACACAGATTCATCAGAAGGTTCGACATTCAACCTAGACAAGTGATCGGCAACAACATTCTCTGACCCTTTCTTATCTCGAATTTCGAGGTTAAACTCTTGTAGCAAGAGTATCCATCGAATTAGACGAGCCTTAGCATCTTTCTTAGACAGAAGATATCTCAATGCAGCATGGTCAGAATAAATGATGACCTTAGATCCTATCAAATAAGATCTAAACTTATCTAATGCAAACACAACAGCTAGCAACTCTTTCTCGGTTGTGGAATAATTCAGTTGAGCATCATTAAGTGTTTTACTAGCATAGTAGATCACATAAGGGAGTTTGTCTACTCGTTGGCCCAAAACAGCTCCTACAGCATAGTCAGACGCATCACACATAATCTCAAATGGTAATGACCAGTCAGGTGGTCTGACTATAGGGGCAGATGTAAGGAGAGCCTTCAGTTGCTCCCATGCTTCCTTACATGCATCATCAAAGAAAAATGCAACATCTTTTGCAAGAAGATTGCACAAAGGTCGTGAAATTTTACTAAAGTCTTTGATGAATCGGCGGTAAAAACCCGCATGGCCTAGAAATGATCTGATGTCCCTCACAGAACGAGGTTGAGGCAAGTGTTGAATGAGATCTACCTTGGCTTTGTCTACTTCTATGCCTTTTTCCGAGATAATATGCCCTAGAACAATGCCTGAGTTAACCATGAAATGACATTTTTCCCAATTCAAAACCAAAAACTCTTCTCCTTACACCTAATCAACACACAAGTGAGGTGATGCAAACACTCATCAAAAGAAGAACCAAACACCGAAAAATCATCCATAAAAATCTCAAGAAACTTATCTACCATGTCGGAAAATATGCTCATCATGCAACGTTGAAAAGTAGCGGGTGCATTGCACAACCCAAAAGGCATACGACGATAAGCAAATGTTCCATAGGGACATGTAAACGTGGTCTTTTGTTGGTCTTCGGTGCTATGTGAATTTGGTTGTAGCCGAATAGCCATCTAAGAAGCAAGTAGTGACTATGTTTTGCTAACCTTTCCAAAGATTTGGTCAATTAAGGGAAGGGGAAAATGGTCTTTCTTGGTTACTGTGTTCAGTTTTCTATAGTCCATACAGACTCGCCATCCTGTGGTCACACAAGTGGGAACGAGCTCATTCATCTCGTTTTGAACTACAGTAATGCCAGACTTTTTGGGTACTACCTGAATGGGACTGACCCACTGGCTATCAGGGACTGGGTAAATGATACCCGCATCAAGCAATTTCAAGATCTCACCCTTGACAACATCTCTCATGTTGGGGTTAAGTCTCCTTTGCATTTCCCTAGATGGTTTAGTGTTCTCTTCAAGGTTTATGTGATGCATGCAAATTGTGGGACTTATACCCTTAAGATCGGAGATGGTCCAACCTAAGGCTCCTTTATGCTCTTTAAGTACTTCTAAAAGTTGACTTTCCTGTTCCGTGTCTAAACATGATGCAATAATCACAGGTAAAGTATCAGAAGGACCTAAGAATGCATACTTCAAGGTATCAGGTAATGGTTTCAAATCAAGCTTAGGTTGTGTATCAAGAGGTGGGGCAGATGTGGTATCAGAGAGTGGAAGAGGTTCCACTGCATTATGCCATTTAGCAATATCCATGGGTGGCACAGACTCTAGCAAAGAGTGGACTTCACTAATGTACTCAGAACTGAAGAGATCTAAGTCAAAATTTTCTAAACATGCTTGTACAGGATCCACAGGTAAGATGTCAGACAATGAGTCTTGAATTAGACTCTCAATCATGTTAACCTCGTGCAATTCATCATCATCACACTCTATGGGTTGTTGGTTCACACGAAAGACATTCAGTTCTACAGTCATGTTGCCAAAAGACAAATTCAATATCCCGCTACGACAATTTATGATAGCGTTTGACGTTGCCAAGAAGGGACGTCCTAAGATAACGGGAATATGATTTTCAGGATTTTGCACAGGTTGAGTATCTAACACAATGAAGTCCACAGGGAAATAAAATTTATCAACCTTGATAAGCACATCTTCAACGATTCGCCGAGGGACTTTCACAGATCTGTCCGCTAATTGTAGCGTGACAGGGGTGGGTTGCAATTCCCCAAGACCTAACTGCACATACACAGAATATGGCAGTAGATTTACACTAGCTCCTAAGTCCAATAAAGCTTTTCTGATTGTATGATCACCTATAGTACAAGAGATAGTTGGGCTACCTGGGTCTTTGAACTTAGGTGGGGTTTTGTTTTGAATAATTGAACTTACTTGCTCAGTGACAAAGGCACGCTTATGCACATGAAGCTTTCGCTTTTGTGTGCAAAGGTCCTTCAAAAATTTAGCATAGGCGGGTATTTGCCTGATTGCTTCGAGAAATGGAATGTTTATATTAACTCTTTTGAACATTTCCAAAATCTCGTTGTATTGGGTACCCCCCTTCTGTTGCACCAACCGTTGTGGAAATGGAGCAACAGGTACATGACTTGGCAAAGGAACATCTATATCGGTAGGACTCTTGGTTTTATCAATGGGCTCAGATTCTTTCTCTACAGTAGATGTTTTCGGTGGTGTTGTGTGTACTGGGGAGTCGGATGTAGACTCGCTTGACGGTGGTACACCTACATTGTTCTCAACAATTCTACCACTACGGAGAGTGGTGATAGTATTCGCATGACTATGTGAATTTTCATTGCAGGTAGAGGAGCCTGCTTGAAACACATTCTTTGGATTTTGTTGGGGTTGACTAGGAAGTTTTCCTTTTTCTCTCTCATTCAATGCATCACAGATTTGATCTATCTTAAGATCTAGGTTTGTGATACGTTGGTCGGTGGTTTTCTCAAGCTTTGCAAAATTTTGGGTTAACATGACGACACAGTCTTCCAAGCTAGTCTTTTTCTCCACGGGGTACTGAGGATGTGGTGGTATTTGGGGGTTTCTAGGATATGAGTATCCTTGGTTGTTATTTGTTGGTCCCCCTTGTACCGGTCCCTTGGACCATGAGAAGTTAGGGTGATTCCTCCACACTGGGTTGTAGGTTTGAGAATAAGGGTTGTTCTCTTGCCTATGGTATAATGCATTGGCTTGCTCGGTTTTGGACTCTTGAAATGCATGTAAATCTGGACAGCTGTCCACTAAGTGGTCAGAACTATGGCATGCGGCACAAGTGGCCATATCAATTTGGTCACGGAGAGTAGGGGCATTAGATTTTACATTCTTTTCCAACTCAAGCACTTCTATTCTCCGGGCCAAAGATGCCATTTTTGCATTTCCCTCAAAGTCGACTCGATTCTATGAACATTTTGTGCGGGGGTAGTCCGTTTCGGTTCTCGGATGGACTCCCACTGTTGAGTCTTTTCAGCGACTTCGATTAAGAAAGTCCAAGCCTCATCGGCACTCTTGTCAATAAATGCACCATTGCACATTGACTCGACTGTGGTACGGGTTCTAACATCTAGACCCTCATACAAGATTTGCACGAGTCTCCATTTTTCAAAACCATGGTGGGTACATTGGAGTAATAATTCATTGAATCTCTCCAAGTATTTTGCTAGAGTTTCGTCTTCTAATTGCACAAAACCATTTAGACTCTGGCGAATTGTCGCCGTCTTATGGTTGGGGAAAAACTTTTTGAAAAACTCTTTTGTGAGGTCATCCCAGGTTCTAATGGACTGTGGTTGTAGGGCATGTAGCCATGACTTGGATTTGTCTTTCAGAGAAAAAGGAAACAATCTCAATTTGAGGGACTCCTCTGTCATTTGGTTAAAACGCAGAGTCCCACAAATATCCTCAAAATCTCTCACGTGATGGTAGGGGTTCTCAGCATCGACCCCTCTAAACACGGGTAGCATGTGAATGGTGCTTGCTTTCAGTTCAAACTGACCAGCATCGGCTGGCAGAATGATGCAAGAGGGCTGGCTTGCCCTAGTTGGGTACATGTAGTCCTTGAGACTACGGGGTTGGTTAAGTTCATCACCCATAGTTTCTGTTTCAGATAGGTCTGGGCTTGGGTTTTCGGTTGAAGAACTGGGTATGCTAACGATTTCGTCCGGGCGGATTCTAACTAGTCGATTTGTTTGGTCTCTAAAAGACACAATCATAGCCTAGCTAGCGCATCTAGCATGTTAACATACAATCAATTTCAACACATAAAAGCAAAAACTCAAAAATGACCCACTAATACAAGATTCAAGCCCAAAAGATGGCTTTTTGAAGTTGTGAAGCCCAACTGAATAGGTGGGTAACGGCCCAGATGTTGTGGGCTGCGTTTGTTTGCACGGCCCAGGTTGTTTGCAAAGCCTAGTGGGTTCAGTTTATGCAGCCCAGCTTAGGTTGAGCACAGTGGTTGGGCTTTAGTTGACGTGCGAGCCCAGCAGCTCAGGTGATGTGGGCTTAGTCTGTTAAGGGTTTGTTTCATTGACTATTTGGTACGGGGTTTAGTTTTGTGCGAGCTTGGCACGAACATGCACTGGCTGTGTGCACAGCTCTGGCAAGTTATGTGAAGCCCTGGTCAGGCCAAGCACAAGAAATACAACAATTGGTTGGTGTACAGGGGAGCTTATGCAACAGCACAGCTCCTGCACTTCACAACACAAGATGAGCAGCAATTGGATAAGGAGCACTGAGCAGCTTATGCACAGGGCAGGCTTAAGCTCAGCACAGTTTATGTGCTCAGAACCCCATAGCAACACAGCACAGGAGTAAAATGTACAGCGCAGCACAAGTTGTGCAGGACAGAGAAAAATTTTTGTGAGGTGCACAGGGTATGATGGATGTGCTCACTCAGGGTGAAGCATGTGCAGGGTTGTGTTCTTTGAAAAACAATCTAAATGCTAATACTATTTCAACTATTCAACACTCATTCCAATACCACAGGGCCACACACAGTTGCGAAATTGAGCGGTTTACGGAGACAAAGTAAGGTGCACGAGATGCTAAGATAATTGCAAGATGTAACAAAGCGGCAGCAAAGAAATACACAATGTTTGCGGTTTACATATACCACAGAGTGTCAGCAAGTGACAGATCACAGTCGGCCTAGCATTCAACTAGTGAAGGTTACAGCAAGTGACAGCTCACAGGGGTGTGAGCATGTTTTCAAGGCTTACAGGTTTGCACAAATGAGGTTGACAGCATGCTCAGCAAATGACTAATATTGAAATTGTTACACAGATGCACAGATTTAGCAAATGCACAAGGTGTCAACAGGTTTAGTTGATGTCAACTAACTCGGTTGACTTCCACTGGGGAATGCAGCAAAAATCAAGAGTTGCAGGGAATGTGGTTCACATCTAACTTGGCTATCCAAGTTACAGCTCAACTCACAGCTTCAGGGGCTGGAGTTGAACACAGGGTATGATGAAACCTAGGATTTAAAGTGGAAAGATGGCTAGTTCAGCCAATTGTCAATGCACATCACTCACTAAAGCATGCTTTTCAGATTTGAGCAATGCTCAGCAAAGTAGCAAGTTTGTCAGGTATGGATAGCTCAGAGATTTAACAGGTCAATCATAAGTTTGGCTAACATATACTCAGACACCAGCTCTCAGCAAGCTTTCATTCAATTATCAGCAGGTTTGGTCAACAGGTTTGCACAGGTCAACAGAATAGAGTATGCACAATCTCAAGCTCAACAGCTACATGGGCTGGAGCTGAGCACAGAACACTAGACAAGTGAAACTTTGAGAACTACCTAGCAAGAGTTTTATCATGCATCACAACAGCTCATGTATCATAACACAGGGCAGAAACAGGGTTGGAGAATACAATACTGCCAGTATTAAACTGGGTTTAGGCAATTCCACCAATTGGTTTGCTGCTCCCTTTTGTCCTCTTCCTTGGTTTGCTCAGCAGATGTTGCAGGTACCTGCTACTCAAGAGAGAGTTTCAGTTCTCAAACTTGCAAAGTTAAAGCAAGAGAGTTTCGGTTCACAAAAGAAAACTAGCACTAACAGATGCAGATATATATACAGAGTTGAGCTAAGTTACACTAATATGTAGCTCATGTAATGAAACAGAGATGCAGAAGTGACAGTTAGACTAAGCTACAGCTGCAATGGCAGGGAAAAACAAAAAGTTAAGCTATGGTACAGCTACAGGAGAACCCAGATGCAGGGATGCAAGGATGGATGGAAGTAATGTAACACAAATAGTTAAGCTAAGTTAACAGATGCAGGGGTTAACACATATGTACAAAACTAGAATGAGAATCAGTAAAGAAAACACTATGAAACTACACAGGCACTACCAGTTCCCCGGCAGCGGCGCAAAAAACTTGATAGGTCTGCAAAAGAGGTTTCCTACGTTAAACTGCAAGTGCACAGGCCTATTGGAGGCAAGGGCAAGCACAGGTCGATCCCACAGAGAAGTGGTGTGTGCAAGGTTGTTATAAGAGCTTCTTAACTGATTTCAGGGAAGGTGGCACAAATATATGGGTTTGTTTATAGTATTTACGACTGAGTTGAAGGTTACACAACTAAAAGCAAAAAGAAATATGAGTATTGAAATTTGCAGGCACTAGGATTATCAAATCCACCTCTAATTCAGGTTATGAGCTTCAACTAATTTGAGAGTTCTTGTTCCTATTACAGGTAAGGGAAGTGTGTCAGGTTACCACATACCTAAGGGGTTTCACCAGATGATTGTTCAATTATCAGTTAAAGGTACTAACTCAGGGCACTAGTTGTCTAATTAAGCACAACTAATCAAAGGGTTAGCAGTATTGGTTGAAGCTTGAGCTGAAACACACTCTCACAGTGTTATCCTAACTACAATGGATACATGGCATCCATTGTGAGAGCAAAGCAATAGTGTGCTGGAATTGAACTTATCTTATAATTTAATCATACAAGAACAACTAAAATAAAGTTGAATAGCAGAACAATGAACTAGGGTTTCATTTTTAATCCTAGCAAATTAACTTAAAACATCATAAACATGATAAACAGACTTAAAAATTCAAATACAACTAAACCCTAAAACATGCTGTGTGTTTTTCTCTCACAACAAAAACAACATTTATAACTCACAAACATTTCAAAATAACAAATACACACTGACCCAAACCTCTTTCCTCCCTTACTCGTCTCTGAATCGACCATGCATAGTTGTTGGAGAAACCCTAACTCTAGTTATCTCTAATTTAGCTTCTAGGGTTGGGAGAAGCTAAGAGAGAGATATCTAGACCTAGAGAGGAGGTGAAGGTGCTACTGGCGCGGTTGGTGAAGCTGTTGACAGGTAAGGTGATGGGGATGGTGATGATGGCTCTGCACAGGGGTATGGGTGAAGGAAGGGTTTTCTCTGATAGAAAGAGAAAGTGATGGAGAGAAATGGTGGAGTTGGTCGAGAGGGTGATGGTATAGGGGGATTTGTTGTGAAGCAGGCACATCGAATGTTGATGAGAAGGACGGAGCGAGCATAGGATGCGGAAGGGCGAGATCTGAACGGCTCAGGAGAATTGGGCTGTTTTGGTGTTGAGCAGGAGCAGCTAGAAGATGATGCGAAGGGCGGAGCGACCGTCTGATGCAGAATGGCAAGATCTCACGGCTCGGAAGGGATGGGCTCGGATCCGGGTCGGGTCTTGGCTAGCTCAAGCCTATGTCTTGTAAATGGGTTGCTCCTTGTTGAGTTGCAACTGATGTGTGCGCGGGCTTTGGCTTTCTGCTCCATAGACGCTTGCCTCCAATTTTCTGCTCTTTTGGCTCCTCAGATTCTCCGAACTTTATTTATTATCTAAAAACACAAAATTAATTAGTACAAATATTTATTCTTGAAAACAAGGAAAATATAGAATATGGGATAATATCTGATTTCTGAGTACACAAGATGAGTTAAATGCCAATAAATAGATGTAGAAATATGCAATATTTGGCACTCATCAAGTGCTTTGGTCAATCTCTTTACATCCTCGAACTCGTCAGGTTTTAGCTTCGCAACTAAGGAGTGACCAACAAAATCTTTCGGATCCCGGTGGTTATGACAGCCACACAAAACCTCACAATCCCAATTGTTCATGTCATTTAAACGGAATACAAGCTTAAACGGGCAATTATTCTTCCTCGTACGAGTCTTGTATACCCTATTAGTCTTCTTTGGATATACATAATCCTTTCTCTTGTGGCTATTCTTCTCCTTGTATTTCCCACTTCTCTCGCAAGCCATCTCAAAACGCCTCTTCGAACCTTCGGTATTCCTTACCAACACACACATGTTCTTAAGGGCCGTATCTTTAGCCCAAGCGATTGCTTCCTTTCGATCTGTTATTCCCTACATAAGAACAATTTCGCATTCATTAGAAGGTTCATTACTAGCAATCCATTAGTAATGTTCAAGATACTAGGTGAAAAGTATTCTTTGGTCACATACCGGAGGGACTTTATAGTATTCCGACGTATCCCGATAAAGCGGCTCTGCATTTGTTGGATTAATATATGGCACCACCTAAAGATCGAATTAAAATTAGTTCCAAACACAATTACAACACTATGCCGGAAACCAGTACCGGCATGCTCGACCATTATTCCGGCATAGTCTAAGTTAACCAAAACGGAAGACCAAATTTGAAACCTATTCCGGCATATGTGTTTCATAAGAAAACAACGCCGGAAGCAAGGATGCCGGCATTGTCGTAACCTATTGTTCCAAGCCGGTACACAATTCCGGCATTGAAAATAATTGATATTGAATGCCGGAATTTAGCTTTGGAAAACATTTATTCCTGCGTGTTTTTTTGTAGGTGCCGGCATTGTAAAGTTGTAACTGAACAACGCCGGTTTTGTTGCCGGCATTATCGATATTGATGGTACCACGCCGGTACCCAGTTCCGGCGCTGATGTTTATTAAGTTTCAATGCCGGTTTTTGGTTTGAGATGGAATTGTTTCCTGTATGTTTTTCATTCAGTACCGGCATGGTAACCGATCAATGAAACCATGTCGGTTGAATATTCCGTAGTATATTCCTTGTTAGGTAAAAAGGTTAACTCTGTACCGGCATAGTTTTTTGGTAGAATTCTATGTCGGTTTATTATTCAAAATGGGGGATATCAGTTTACCGGCATGGTCGTAGTATAGATACAATGCCGGTACCGTGACTACCGGCATGGTATTCATAAAACTACCATGTCGGCATCGAGGTTTTTCAGTTGAAAAAATGGCGGGTTTAAAGAAAAAAATCGATTTTTCCTCATCTTAGCAGCTTTACCTGTGTGTTGGGGATGCTAGTATGTTGTGCAAGTTTACTTTCTTGTGTTTCTTCAAGAAACTCTCCATACTCGTCAAAATCATCATTTAAGGGTGTTGGCTCAACAAAGAGTTGCAATTGTGAGTTGTTGTCGTTAGCTGAAGATTCAAGATATGATACTTGTTGTAGTTGAGCTAAAGATTCAGCAGCAGCAATTCTCTCTTCACAATCATCCTCCATTTTCCCCTAAAAAAGTTCCCTCTCAAATATTTTTTCTCTCCTTCTACTCTCACCTCACTCACCCAAAATCAAATAAAACACACACTAATCATTTATAAAAAATCTTATGATTTTATTAATTATTATTAATCACTAATCCTGATTAGTGAGGGGTAGATTAGGATTTAAAAAAAATACTTAGATAAGGGGTGACCCCGAATTGATATTTGGATCCAGTTTTTGTCCTTTTCTTATATCCCCCAATTTCGCGTTCTTTCCAAAAGGGTTCACCATTTTTAGATCTAGGATTTAGACGGTGTCTACATAATGGTGCAATTTCACTTACTTTTTAGAAAACAAAAATTAGGGTCCATTATACATGAAAATATTATTGATGCAAGGTAATACGAATTATAGGTAGTTAACTTACATTTTATTCTAATCAAGCAAGGGCCCGTGAAGACGCTGAGATTGTTGGCGTGTAAGGATTAAACAAAAAAATTGTTAATCTAATTAGTTTAATATTTATTGTTTAAAACGATAGTTCTGTTAAAAACAAAATTAGCTGAAAAACCTAAATTTTAAACTCATTTAGTCAAAGATCAAACCAAGACAAAGATTATTGAAATAATCAATCTTAGTGAACAAGTTTTATCCAAGAAACTTAACAAGAATAAACAACTAGATAGTTTTTTCGATATTTACACAAGTCTTGTTTCAATCTAGAAATCTGCATGTTTGGATCCCAGAGAATCAAGTGTTTAAGAAGTAACACAGCGATCAGAAACCAGAAAACAAAAATATTCAAGTTTTCAATCTTTAATTTTCGAAGTGACCACTGCAAAAATACCTTGATTTCACTCTTGATTAACACGCGAAAAGGAGTCTATTAATGTTGATTGATCAACAATTTTATCTACAGATCTTGAATCACGAGATCTGTAATAGACAAATCCTCTGAAAACTTGAGTGACCTTATATTAGAACATAAGAACCATAAAATAAACAAGTTTGATCTATCAACTAATCGAAAAACAAAAATAACTATACGATTTAGTTTCCCACCAACGGTACTAGTAAAAGCTTCTTGATATCAAAGAAGACCTTAAACGAAAGCAACGGAAGATGTTTCACCTAATTAGAATACTCCTAGCTATTATGGCTTCCCACACGATCAATCAAGATGTGTGTCAAGGGATGAGTTTGAGAGAATACAAGTTCCACTATTTATATTGTTATGACCAAGGCTTGAATGGAAGACAACGTAACATCAATTCCGAAAGTCCATAAGATATACACTATAGATTTATTTTCAAATTTGAAAAATACCAATTGTATTCCAACTATTAAACCCATGTCACCTATCGTTGAAAACTAATATTAGCTAGCATACATCCATGTACTTTATTGATATAGTAACTAGAGATATGCAAACCTATGGATATGGTAAGCATATAATTTCCTTACCGAATTAGATATTAAAAAATCGGTTTCAGGATATTGCCTTGAGTAGCAAATGAAAATACTTGAACATTAAGATACGTGAGTTTAGCACATGTTCAAATCACTATGTTAAAAACTTCTGAATATTCCCTATTTAATGCATATACTTCTCGATGTTTGCAGAAACCCGAAGACAATAACAAATATATCGAAAATATAAAATGAATTTAAAAATTGTCAGGATCGGTCCTGACATGGGATCGATCCTATACTTAGGGTCGGTCTTGTATTCACTTTAAAACCACGAAACAAATTTTGAAAGTCTACTTCCTTAAACCATGTTTCCGAAATTGCTTTCAACCATAATTTGAAGGTTTAAATTCATCCAGAAGTTCAACATACCAAATAATAATGAATTACCAATTAGTGCAATGTCGACAACACGAAGTTAACTAACTGCATAAGTTGTAAATCAATTGCAACCAATATATTGATACTTTGCTCATAGTATAATGACCAAGTCATCAATACTAAAGTCATTGTAAACAAATAAACCTCACTTCATACGTTATGTTTTTAGTGATTATAGACTTGAAATAACAAAAGATGGAAATTTAACACTTCAAGTATGTAATTAATAACCTCGAGATGAAGGATGATGTCTTTGTTGTTGTCGATACGTCTTCAGGTTCTTCGTGAGAAACAAGTGCAAGTCTCAGCATTTCTAAATTCCTGGTCTAACCTCACAAAGTTGACTTTAGTAATCAAACCAATCGACCATGAGTTTTGGAACTAAACTTAACAACCAAACTTGACTTATCAACGTTTTGTAGGTTCAACAGAGCAATGCTCTAACCAAAAACCCTTGTGGAAAGTTTGTCAACCCGACCACACCTTATGTGGTTCTTGATGAGTGCCAAATATTGCATATTTCTACATCTATTTATTGGCATTTAACTCATCTTTTGTGCTCAGAAATCAGATATTATCCCAGATTCTGTATTTTCTTTGTTTTCAAGAATGAATATTTGTACTAATTAATTTTGTGTTTTTAGGTAGTAAATAAAGCTCGGAGAAATTGAGGAGCCAAAAGAGCAGAAAATTGGAGACGAGCGTCTATGGAGCAAAAAGCCAAAGCCCGCGCGCGCATCAGTTGCAACCCAACAAGGAGCAACCCATCTACAAGATATGGGCTTGAGCTATCCAAGACACGGCCCATCACCCGGATCCGAACCCGATTCATTCTGAGCCGTGAAGATTTCATCCATCTTCATCCAACGCTCGCTCCATCCTTCTCATCGAAGATCGTTGCACCCGCTCAACACCAAAACAGCCCGATTCTCCCTGAGCCGTTCAGATCTCGCCCGCAACATCCAATGGTCGCTACAGCTTGCTCATCAATCGTTGAAGCACCCGCTTCATACCACATCTGCCTATACCTATACCCGATCGACCTCCCCATTTCTCTTCTTCACTTTCTCTTTCTTCCTCTCTTCCCCCGACAATTGCAGAGAGAACCCATTCTCTCCACCTCCTTCACCATACCAGCACGCCACCACCATTCTCATCTCCTCACCCTGACACCATCAACAACAGCCGCACCACCTTCTCCCCCCTCCTACTTGCTCTCTATCTCTCTCATAGCCTCTTACCTAGAAGCTAAGTTGGAGATAGGAAGAACTAGGGTTAGGGTTTTGTCCAATCAATCAAGGGAGTTGCTGAAGCCGAATTGACAGGGAGAGCACGCGATTCAGAGAGTATGGGTGAGAGGATATTGAATTATTTTCTGTTTTGAAGAGATTTAGGGTTTGGTATTTTTCATGTATAAATAGGGTTGATGTGTGTGTGTATAAAAACTTATGCCTGGGCTAGCCAGAGCACCACTCTAGTTTGATTTGTGTTTTTAATTATCTTAATTATGTTCTAAACTACATTACTAGGGTGTAGAAGAAACCCTTAATCCTATGATGAGTTAATCCTTGTTCATATTTGTGTTCTTGGAGTGCTTTAATGTCTTAGGATGAATGAATTATCTAGTTGAGACTAATTAACTTGTGATAGTTTGTAATGTAAGAAGACAAGCTATACTAGGAGTGAGTTAGCAAGAATAGATAATACATTTTCCATTTTATCCTTCCCTGAAAGGAATCAAGAGCATAAATTGACTAGATATTGCCTTAGCTTAGGGTCAGGTGGTGGAATCAACCATCCTAGTAACTCAACAACTTGTTTACAAGTCATTTATTGCCTTAGTTTTGAGTCACAAAGATCTTCAACTTGTCGTTTCGACACCAAACCAACCATATTTGTGTTACACTTCTTTGAATTCAGTTTAGTAAGCCCTAGATTAACCATACAGCAACCCAAGTCTCTGTGGGATCGACCTGTACTTGCCACGCCTCCAACAGGCGATGTGCACTTGCAGTTTAACGTAGGAAAGCTCTTTTACAGACCTACCAGTTCTACATTTTGTAATTAAAGATTGAAATTTGGTCGGGAAAAAAACAAATCCTTAATACTAAATTAAATTTATCTTAATATATATACATTCAAATCAATCAACTAGTACCCAATTAATTCTGTCAATAATAAGGACATTCATATCTAGGGAGCTTATAGTTTTACTACTTAATCACCTTATTTTGTATTTTTAAGTAGAATACAAACTTTTTATAGTAGACACCAGAATACGTTTCTTACTTATCGATTGTGTGTAGGTTATCTAAATATTTAACAACTACATTTTGACTCGGATACAAGGGATTCGACATAGCCTTTCCACGATCATAAAATAACGTAAAAATCATTTCAAAGATTAAAAAAAAAAAAAACTAGGATGTAGATGATTCACGAGATCTTCGTCTGGGACACAAATCTTTATATGTGGTTGTAGATATCAAAAAAGTGGGTAAATGGGTATAACTAATAAATTTAGGGTTTTGAGTATGAGTTGCAGGAGGATCATCACGAACAATCTTCGCCTAAACCAAGATATTGATCGTTTAAATACTACTTCAATCACAAGAGAGAGATTAGGGATGGACACAGGGAGGAAAGCAGATACAAGAGAGATATTTGGGTAATTTTGTCTTGTAAAAGAATGATCTGAGATACGTTTGTAGCTAAGTTGTTGTGTTTAGAATGACCCATTGTTGGTATATTTATAACTGCAAAACCCTGATCTCAAGTCGGAGATATAAGGGTGGAGTGCATGTAACCTCCTCGAGCGACTGTTGTCATTAGCAGTGAGAAATACAACTGGGCATTACCCATACGGGTTGTAGACCGCCAGACTAAAATCTTAAGGATATTCCATTTGTGTGACTGGATCAACCTTCCTAATGATATGTTGGTCGTGTAGCAATACCCTCTGTATTTAATGTTGACCGAGGTAGAGGAATATTCTCTGATTTGTGCTTCATAACTAGAATGAGTAATGTAAGGAGCAAAAGATAGTATAAGGATCGTTTAAGAGACATCTCATGGCCCGGGGGACCAAACTCTACTTGTTAGTCTTTTATGGTGGGCGTGGCAAACTTGAGGCGTATACTTGAGGATGAGGCTTATGTCTGAGACTTAATACGTCTGAATCTCGTACTCGTGTCTGTACGAGATAGATATAAGCTTTTAGGCTCAAGGCTCATAGAGTTAGTTAAGAAATGCTCACGAGGCTCGGGTCTCATGGTGACTATTGGGACACGAGATTGAGAGTAAAGCCTATATGTGCCAGAGAGTGTCAAATCTTGTTTATATATAAAACGGGTTGTTGATGTCGAATTGAAATTTGCATGTTACAAAATCAATCCTCTGATGTAGCTTTGAAATCCTAAATTCAGATTCCAATTCTTTATTTCAATTTCATTCGTTTTCGAGTATCTTAAATGATGTGTTAGTTGTTGGAGAAGAGAGACTCCACCTTCTGAGTGATTAGAAAAATGAATTTAAGGAAGAAAGGAATTAGAAACGAAAATCAACGGCCATCTTATTGTTTCCTCGATAATAGAAGCCCAATCGGGGGCGATGTAAATAATCCAATAGCAAACCCATATCAAAAATAAAACGACGTGATTTTGCTATCAAATTGTTGGAATGTCCCCTATCAAATATTGCATATTCTGGCATAGTGATATGAGACTTATAACACTAGATTTGACAAGTAATATCACGGTGATGTTACTACGAGTCATGAACGTGTTTAATTACGGAGTAGACATGACAAGTATATGTCGCAGGGATGTACTAGGAGTCAGTCATGAGGTTCAGGAGCATAGATGACATATCTCGAGGGGATGCACTAAGAAGAGTCGGTCACGAGGCCCATAAGACTTTGAGTCGTGCTTGTGACCCACGAGGCTCATAAGACTTTGAGTCGTGCTTGTGACCGAGGTACGAGTCGTGCTGGAGACTTAAGTTTCGCCCATGTTCATGAAATCGAGGCTCATAAGACTTTGAGTCGTGCTTGTGACCGAGGTACAACTCGTGCATGCCGGAGACTTAAATTTTGCCCATGTTCATGAACTCCAGACTTAAGTTTCACCCATGTTCATGAAATCAATCGTTAACGCATCATGGGAATAATTAGTAGACATGGCCAATACATTTCGCGGGGATGTACCAAGTGTTGTGTCTATGAGGCCTTAGAGGCCGAGAGACGACCCTTTGAGTTGGGCCGATGAGCCTAAATTTTGCAACAAAGTTCGAACTAAGTTTTTTGTCCTTATTACACAAATCACCATCCACAGTGGTAATCTTGATCCGAGACTCGAAGTGGAGTAGTTGCTCCTTTCTCTTGTGAGCTAAGTTCAGTTTTCATTTGATCAGAAACTTAGGACAAAGCTTGACTGAAAAGCAAGCAAACAACACTAAAACTTCTGTCGAAAGGAAGCAACCGTGCAGATCTCATAGTAGCACACTTTTAAGTGTTATGATAACAAGAAGAGCACAAAGTGACAGAAAATTACTAAAACTACCAAATTACCTCCTAAAACTGCATAATCTAACATGATGGGAGGAACCAGACAACATATCCAATGTGATGGACAACACAGTGAATAGAATTCACCGTCAACATGGGCATAGACACGTAACTGGCAAGACAGGGAATAAATCTCGTTGTAGAAAGACCCACTAAAGAGACTAAATTCTGGAGGGACAAAACTAACATTGACAACTTGCACCTAATACGCAGCTGAATCTCCAAAATAGATCAACCAAGATGAGTTACCAGACGAACAACAACGATACAGATAAACACACAACGGTAAAACTAAAAGCCACGCCAGGGAACCAGTAGCACGAAGACTAGATGCAACACAAAAAGTGTATACCACGAACGAGACCTCCTGCAAAACTGGCCAAGACAAACGATGCCAGGAATAAGACGAAGCAAGTTCCTGCCACCATACCGTCGGGGCAGATACTCCAGCAGGAGAACGCAATACCAACCATGCCAAACCCAATACTAGCTCGGTTAGAGCAGTTAACTCAGCAAAATGGAGATACAACTGTCACCGAGACGAGAAATGAAAAACGAAAAATCAGGTGTACACTCGACAAAAACTTTCCTATGAAGATTCAAAGAGCAAAAATCCTTTAAAAAACAGAAACATTTTAAAACTTTTAGAAAGAGCCAAACACGTTTTTCTTCTTTTTGACAACACATCAGGAACAGGTAGACGACAAATCTACAACGGTTTTGGGATCATTTTCCACACTGAAAAAGCCAAAAGATTGAGCTCTTAGAAGAAAAGCTTCGTTGTAAACTGTAATGAACCGACATAAAGAATTCAAAGCCTGAAATACAAAAATTTATTTCCAATTGCAAGGTTGAAAGTTATATCAACTGAAGCAAACAACATTTTCATTATCTGAGTAGAATGGCTAATTTATTGCTTATCCGCCTGCAGGAATGATACTGGTGACAGTCAGTAGGCTCACAAGTCAAAAGTTTGTGCTGCTGTCACATTCGAAGAAAAATTCGTAAAAGAAGATCAGGAAAAGAAAAAAAGTATATGATTTAACCACATCAAAATGGAAGGTGCAACAATCACAACAGCAATAACTTAAAATGTCTTTTTCCCACTAGAGGGTCCATAACCAAAATCCACCTCTAGCTAAACAAAACCCCTAGGTTTAGTTGTACACACAATAGGAAACTCTAATTGTGTGAGTAATGTGACATGAAACATGCAATCAACCATAGAAGAAGAAGAAATCAGAGTAGGCAAAACCTTCAGTTCAATTCCTTCCTGAAACCATTGTCATGTACGCCGCAGCAGCATAACAGCAACGAGTTCAAGCCTTCATAAATTCCAGGTAACGACTTCTATTTATTTCCTACACCAACTCTGAGATATGGTTGATAGGTTTCTAATCCGAATCTTCATATACTTCCCCGTCCGACAACTCATCAAACTGCCTGATGTCAAGCTGGTAACGTAAGATACCTCCAATGCCTCCAAAACCTCTACAAAATTGGGACCCTTCTTGGGATTTGTTGGTAACAAACTCAAGTGTACATCCAAATTTTCGGTACTCATTAGCAAACCACTCCAACAATGAAGTCTTTTCTTGAACCTCCAATTCTGCAGAGGTTTCCGAATCCCTAAAGTTACTTTGATCAGCTTCTTGATCCTTGTTCAAATGCTTGATAACTATCTCTGCAGTGGCACTGTTCTTCAGTACATATCTGTTGATGTCCAGATTTTCCCACACAATAAGTGTCTCTACGGCACCCATTTCTAGAGTTTTCAGAGTATCTTCCACACCAAATACGTACTTCCCTGTATCTTGACTAATCTCCTCGAAGTACTTACCAATCAATTTTTTTTCCTGAATGAACTTCACATTAGATAGAATCTCGGCAGAAAGCTCAATGGCTTGATTGAAACCATTCTCACCTCCATAAGAAACATCAACCACATTCAGTATCTTGGCCTGAAGACGGGGATCAAACATATCGGACTGACTCAGCTCTGTCTTGAAATCAGCAGATCCAGCAAGAATTAACCCTGAGACATTAGGCTGACTAGTGGCTGGATTGATGTACATTTGTGTTGCAAGCTCAGCAGTTTTTCTCACATAGTTGTGACGCTTCTCCATTCGAAGACGAGCAAAACGCAGAGCAGATTGTCCTCCTCTACCGTGTTTCTTTGGGAGATCGACTGTGAACTTATGAAGCACTTCACGCGTGTTCCCACTTAGTGTCCCAAAAAGTGTACCATTTCCATCCATGACTATGAAACCAAACTTGTCATCAGATTCCAAAAGTTCATTTAGAGCCTCCGTATGAAACTTATTATCACAAAGGTACAATGATGCATTAATTGCCTTGAAAGGCTCAAAATCAATTGTAACCTTCTTCTCCTTCCCATCATCTGTCATGATAGTTCCTGTGTACAAAACTAAACCATTTGGAGGGACCTTATTGTAAAGTTTCAATCTCTGTTGAGCAGAGGTAATCGCACCCAATACTGACTGACGGTTAACTCTACTCTTGATGTTTGAGGCAGTACCAAATTCATCACCCAACATCTTAGTTACCCGAGCAACCTGATCTCGTGGTGGCATGATGAGAGAAATCATGCTTGTACCATTACCTCTAGCAGCTTCTAGCGCTTTAATCAATTTCTTAATCTTCCATATCTCGATATTCTTATCAGTATCCGGTCCGTCTGACATTGCAAGAGATTTGAAATATAACCAAGCACGAAGAAACCACTAACCTGGAGACCAAACCATACAATCAGTTCGCATGACTCAATTCTAGTCATAAAGTTCAAAGCAAAATTCGCGGATACTTTACATGAAGATACCCAAGAAAACAACTCAGGAAGACCACAACTTGAAATGAATACCTATATCATACAACACCATGTACATTTGCAATTACCAAAATACCACAACGTGATGATAGCAAAAACTACTATAATACACCACTTTGATTGCTTGCAGCTACCATATGAACACAATCAAATTACACAACAGATTGATTAAAAGAAAATAAGACTACACATCTTGCCTATAAAGTGTAGCAATGCCTAAAAAATAGATATCCACCTCGGCACATACGCCAAGAAGACCCGCATAAAATTGGGGGTTCCTTGAACAAGTTGTTGTGCAACATTCTTAATTGCTCTTACCATATTCAATTAATTTTCTAATGTTTCACTGTCTGCAATTCCAGGCTTATACTTATAATACCATACAAAACACATAAGCTATTTTTGTTTGTCATGCATCAATTGAAAAGTTTAAGATAAACCTTAAATACTGAGCCTCTTCAATCTGCAACCCAACAATATAAGAGTCCAATTTGCTAACAACCATAACTACTCTAGGCCAATACGAATATGTGTCAAGATGATTAAGTCGAAAGACAATGCAATGCAAAATATCTAGTCAATGACATACCTACTTACTAATTCACGTGAATTCCTCAAAACAGATATTCATAAAAACAACTTCACAACAACAACGACAAACTACAATCCGATGTAACTTTGACCATATTTTACATTTGTTCTGTATCAAATTGATAACTAGGATTTCTGATAGTTCTTAAACTTAACAGCAGAAGCCACTAACACAGTATGGTCCAAAACCTAACAACACAAACGAGCAAAATTCAATCTAGATCTATCAAAAATACTAGATTAAAACATAAAACAAATGAGACGCAATAAAAATACAAACCAGTTTTCTAGATCTGTTGAATAAGTAGCTGAAAATGGATCTAAAAAAAAAACTCTAAACAAACTAGAGATACTAAAATTTATACAGTAAAAGAGAACAGAATCTCAATTTTACCTGTCAAAGGTTTCTTCTTCTCCTTCTTCTTGGATGAAGAAGAACTTAAAGTAAAGAGAGAAAGAGGAGAAAAAAAACTCTCTCTCTATACTAGACAGAAGATAACGGTGGGTTTGATTCTGTTTCTGTGTAAGCTTTTATTAGGGTTTTACTTACGAAACATGCGAATGATACAAAAACCGTTTTATTGGTGTTTAATTTTTTTTTCACCAAGAAACCGGTACTTTCGAATGCAGTTCCCCAAGTAAGTCGATATCTTTTGACTAAGGGTGCACATAGGGGTGCATATATCCTACTCTTACCCGCCACCCTATCCTACCGGCCAGAATTTTTACCCGTATCCTATCCTACCCGCCATTGACGGGTAGGGTGACGGGTAAACATTATTTTATCCGCCGTCAAATGGGTAGGGTGACGGATAAAACCCGAAATTATCCTACCCTACCCGCTTACCCGCCTCATATATGTAAAAGACCAAATAAACAAAAAAAAAAAAACTCCGAAACAAAAATTATTTCGCACGTAGATTCACGAATGCATGTCTTATATTTTCCCACTAAGTCTATAAATCCCAGTAAGAATGAAGGAAAGTGGAGCATCCACAGAGAGATGGACAGGCTTTCTCCATGCCTCCACCGGACTGTCAAGAATCCGAGCTCACTCTAATAACTAGAAATTCACAAGCATACAAACCTTACATACTCGGAACCATAATAACTTAGCAGGAAAATGAAAAGGAAAAACACAAAATGAATTGTACAACCACCAGGTGAGATTCGAGGACCCAAGAACTGAATCAATGATCAACTGTAAGAAAGTGATCCGCAGATCGTCTACATGCCATAACGTGATGAATTGTGCAGCAGGATCAAAAGATCTTTCGTCTCTTGTTGTTGGGCTACGAGTCATGGGTTTTTTCCTCATATTCCTCCTCTTCATCATTTAATGCCATACAAATTCCTGTATTATGTTTTCAATAGTTACCTACAAGTTCAAGCAAGGTGAAGTGTGTTATACTATTACAGTTGGAGTCAAAGGGAACCGTTTTATCCACGAACTGGAAAGAAGTGGGTGTCAAGATTCAAGAAGGTGGAAACAAGTTCTCCAACTGGTATGTAACTGAACAAATGGGAACCGCAAATAGTGTGTGTGACAACTCCAGCACATGATAAGATTCGTCTCAATTTATTACGTGGATCTATATTTTGTCTTTGTTAAGGTTTGTGATTTTGAGTCTTTTGACAAGGTATATGTAAGGAGTTTTTTTTGTGTTGCCTCCCTGAACTGAATATATAATTTGCCTTTTCCGACAACGGTTACCCGCTTACCCGCCTCATTTTATATATATAAAAATAAAAAACGGTTATACCCGCCACCCTATCCTACCCGTCCCGCCAATTAATGGGTCGGGTAGGATATTACCCGTTTAATGGCGGGTAGGGTGACGGGTAAAAAATTTCTTACCCGCCAATTAGCGGGTAGGGTGGCGAAATGGGCCATATCGTGCCCACCCTACCTGTTGTGCAGCCCTAGGTGCACACGGTACGGTTCGGCTCGGTTCTTGCTGAGGCCGAGTACATGTACCTCCCTAGTCTCGGTTCTTAGTTTTTGGACCGGTACATGTACCTATTTCCTCGGTTCCGGAACCATTCGGGACAAGTACGGTACCAGGGACGGTTCCGGTACTAGTCGGTACTTTCTGTCAGAATTCCAGACAAATTTTCTTGTCAGTTTCCAGACAAATTTTGGTCTGTTAAGCAGCTTAAGTACCTGTTTTACTGAGCAACAATATATTAAGCAATATCTCAAAGCACAATAAGTAACAAGTAGCAATAATACTAGCAAAGCAAAGTGCCAAAGTCTTGAGAATCTGAAAAAGTAACAAGTAGCAAAGCTGCAGTACACTACATGCAGCAGAAGCACACAGACACACACACAAACAATAGTCTTAACTCTTAAGTCTTAACAACTAAAAACTGCAATACACACTACCCTTAGGTAGCAGTGGTGGTGAAGTGGTTGTGGCATTAGATTGGAAAGAATGAAAAGAGATCTATTCCATGGCAGCACTGGTGGTGGCATTATTGTTGATAGGACCCAGTAACTCTGCAAAAAAAAAAAGTAATAGCAGTTAGCCAGTTGGTAACTATTACTAAAACAAGTAACAAGGAAAAAGATTGGAATGAATAGAATATGTTACCTTCTTCAATTTCAGCATTGTCATTTGGTATATGGTAGGCTATTTTGAGTGTCTCGCCTACGTGTTAAACTGCAAGTGCACAGTGCCTATTGGAGGCAAGGCAAGCACAGGTCGATCCACAGGGAAATGGAGTGTGTAAGTGTCAGCAGGGCTTCACTAAACTGATTTCTAAAGAAGTAACACAAATGTTGTTGTTTTGGTGTCGATACGACTGAATTGGTTGTTGTGACTCTAATCTAAGGTAGCAATATGTGTAAGAGTATTGTGACAGTTGGGTGAAAGCACTAGGGTGATTGAATTCACCTCCTAATCCTATACTAAGGTAATACAATTCAAGTTCTACTCTTACACTTCCCTTGAAGGCTTCAGGTGGAAATTATGCCAATTGCATTCACTAATTCTCCCCTAGTATTGGTTGTCTTCTTACAGTACAACCAATCACAGGCTAATTTGCTCAACAATTAGCTAATAATCCTAATACAATACAAAACAGTAAGAATAGAAGCTTGAGAATGAATTAACTTCATATAATCATTAAAGGTTTCATCTACACCCTAGCAGAGGTGATTAGAACATCATGCAAAATACTAAGACTTCGAAATAAATTACAAATTAAAACCCTAAAATTCACTTTTTTGTTTCAGATGAAGAACAACTGATTTTTATACCTAGAATTTCTTCTCTAACACTCAAAACTTACAATTAATGCGAACCCAAACCTCTTTCCTCCCTTACTTCGTCTCTGACTCCATTGATTTGATGTTGTAGAAAACCCTAGCTCCAACTATCTCTAACCTAGCTTCTAGGGTATGGAGAAGCTATGATAGAGATAACTTGAGGTAGAGTGGCGGAGCAGGTGGCTACTGGTGCGGTTGGTGCTGGTGTCAGGGTAAGGAAATGGTGGAGGTGGTGAGGTGGTCTGCAACTGGTATGGGTGAAGGAGGTGGAGCTCTGAAACTGTCGGGGGGAGAAGAAAGAGAAAATGAAAGAGAAATGGGGTTTGGTTCGATGGGTGTAGGTATAGGCGGATGTGGTGTTGAGCGGGCACATCAAGGATTGATGCAAGGGATGGAGCGACCGTAGGATCTAGGGTAATCCGATGCGTAGGCCGATGCGACCGTAGGATGAAAATGGCTCGAATCTAACGGCTCCGAAGGGACGGGCTTGGATCCGGGTCGTGGGTCGGTCCTTGGACTGCTCAAGCCCATGTCTTGTAAATGGGTTGCTACTTGTTGGGTTGCTACTGATGCGCGCGCGGGCTTTGGCTTTTTGCTCCATAGACGCTCGTCTCCAATTTTCTGCTCTTTTGGCTCCTCAATTTCTCCGAGCTTTATTTACTACCTAAAAACACAAAATTAATTAGTACAAATATTTATTCTTGAAAACAGGGAAAATACAGAATTTGGGATAATATCTGATTTTTGAGCACAAAAGATGAGTTAAATGCCAATAAAAAGGTGTAGAAATATGCAATATTTGGCACTCATCAAATACCCCCAAACCTGAATTTTACTTGTCCTCAAGTGAAACAGAAATTAAGAAATCCTAACTATACCACTTTCGTTGGTCTCTCAAATGCATTTAGCGTATGCACTAAGCCTTTAAACCCCTAGGTGTCCCTAGTGGACGAGTTGTAGTCTCGTGAGGGTTTACCGAGGTGTACCCACAAAACCTTCTCCAACTTCGTAGTGTAAAAGAGTCTCAAGCATCCAAGGAGCTATGAGGACATAGAGTTTCGCATGCTAGTAACACGAAGTTAGAACTATCAAAGAACGCATTCTCATCCTTAAGAGTTGAGCGAGAAATAACCATACCATATGAAAGAATTCGGATTTGATCGTGATCATAAGCCTCGACTTCTTCCTCACCAATAGGGTTTTATGATAATTGCACTCAAAAAGACCGCTTTTTTAGTCTCTCATGTGTGCAGGCAGGAATAAAGAGAGAAATCCTGCACACGTTGAGGGTGAGAAGGATAACCTTCCGAAATAATTTCTGGAGACTCCACTGAAGTGTGGGCAAAAAGAATCTTTTCTGATGATCTCTAAGAAAGGAAATCAACCATTAGCAAGGATGGGAGTACTCACTTACCTTCTCACCCGATCGGCAATTAATATCACTCTCTCTCTCGGATTCATAGAAACGTCTTCAATCTTCGGTCTTCGGTCTTCGACTGTTGATGACGAACTTCTGAACTTCACAAAAACTTGACAAATTTTTTTTTTTTTTTTTTTAAATAAAAGACTAAAAACTCTATATGCAAATGCACCCCCAAACCTAAATCAAACATTGTCCTCAATGTGTCAACAGATGAAAAGTCACATACCAAGAGAACTATGTTGAGTAGAGAAAAGGGAAGAGATTATCGGATGTACAATGATGTTGCTAAACCAAAGGAGGATGAATGCTTTGAAAGCAAACAACCGAGAGCGCAAGACAAAAAGGTTGGTTAGCACAAAAAGAACTATGCAAAAAGAAAAAGAAAAGGGAAAGAGAATGGATTTTTAGTCCATATGTATGTACACAAGTGAACTAGTTCACCCACATAGATGGGGTCTTCCAAGTCTACGGTCTCAATTTCTCGGTGGAAGATGCTCCGAGAAATGGTTTCAATCTCTCGACCATTGACTTTGAAGATGTTCTTGGTTCTTTGGGTTTTCAATTTCAACGGCTCCATGGGGGAAAACTAGTGCGTACCAAGAATGGTCCCGACCATCGAGAACGTAGCTTTCACGGAAACAAATGCAAACGAGTGTTGTACAATAAAACTTTTTGGCCAGTGTGAAGGACTTGCGCGAGAATGCGCTTGTCGTGAAACACTTTCATTCTTTGTTTGTACAATTTGGCACTATCATATGCATCATTTCTCAATTCTTCTAACTCATTGAGTTGAAGTTTTCTTTGGTTACCAGACTTTATCAAGATCAAAATTCAACTTCTTTACAGCCCAATATGCACGGTGTTCTAACTCTACGGGAGATGACATGCTTTACCGTACACAAGTCCAGTAAGGAGACATCCCAATGGGAGTCTTGTATGCAGTTCTACAGGCCCATAAAGCATCATTTAAGCGCAAAGACCAATCTTTCCTAGAAGGATTAACAGTCTTCTCAAGAATATGCTTAATTTCCCTATTAGAAACTTCTACTTGGCCACTGGGTTGAGGATGGTAAGGTGTTGCTACCTTATGAGTGATTCCATACTTGCGCACAAGTGATTCAAAGGGTCTATTGCAAAAGTGACTACCTCCATCACTGATTATTGCTCTAGGTGTTCCAAAACGGGAGAAAATGTTTTCCTTAAGAAAAGAAAGAACAACTTTATGATCATTTGTTTTGGATGCAATGGCTTCTACCCACTTAGAGACATAATCAACAGCAACAAGAATGTACAACCTACCTTCAGAGTTAGGAAATGGACCCATGAAATCAATACCCCACACATCAAACAGCTCAACAATCAAAATGGGTTGTAAGGGCATCATGTTTATCTTAGAGATACTTCCTAATTTTTGGCATCGGTCACAAGCAACACAAAAAGCATGGCTATCCTTAAACAGTGTTGGCCAATAGAAACCGCTTTGCAAGATCTTTGCGGCAGTTTTCTTGGCACTAAAGTGGCCTCCACATGCATGGTCATGACAGAAATAAATGACGTCCCTTTGTTCGAATGGGGACACATCTCCTAATGATTTGGTCTTGGCAAGACTTAAACAAGATATGGGTCATCCCAAAGGAAATGTTTAACTTCAGCCAAGAATTTAGAACGGTCTTGTTTAGACCAATGCAAGGGCATTCTACCCGTAGCAAGGTAGTTCACAATATCGCAAACCACGGCATTTCGAACACAAGCATCAATTGTTCATCGGGGAATGACTCTCTAATCAAAGACGGATTCATCAATGAGATTCAACATTCAACCTAGACAAGTGATCGGCAACAACATTTTCGACCCTTTCTTATCTCGAATTTCGAGGTTAAACTCTTGTAACAAGAGTATCCATCGAATTAGACGAGCCTTAGCATCTTTTTAGACAAAAGATATCTCAATGCAAAGATGGTCGAATATATGATGACCTTAGATCCTATCAAATAAGATCTAAACTTATCTAATGCAAACACAACAACTAGCAACTATTTCTCGGTTGTGGAATAATTCAGATTGAGCATCATTAAGTGTTTTACTAGCGTAGTAGATCACATAAGGAAGTTTGTCTACTCGGCTGGCCCAAAACAGCTCCTACAAAGATAGTCGACGCATCACACATAATCTCAAATGGTAATGTCCAAATCAGTGTGGTCTGACTATAGGGGCGAATGTAAGGAGAGCCTTCATTGCTCCCATGCTTCCTTACAAGCATCATCAAAGACAAATGCAACATCTTTCGCAAGAAGATTACACAAAGGTCTTGAAATTTTACTAAAGTCTTTGATGAATCGGCGGTAAAACCCGCATGACCTAAGAATGATCTTATGTCCCTCACGTAACGAGGTTGAGGCAAGTGTTGAATGAGATCAACCTTGGCTTTGTCTACTTCTATGCCTTTTTCCGAGATGATATGCCCTAAAACAATGCCTGAGTTAACCATGAAATGACATTTTTCCCAATTCAAAACCAAATTCTTTTCCTTACACCTAATCAAAGACACAAGTGAGATGATGCAAACATTCATCAAAAGAAGACCCAAACACAGAAAAATCATCCATGAAAATTTCAAGAAACTTATCTACCATGTCAAAAAATATGCTCATCATGCAACGTTGAAAAGTAGCGGGTGCATTACACAACCCAAAAGGCATACGACGGTAAGCAAATGTTCCATAAGGACATGTAAGTGTGGTCTTTTGTTGGTCTTCGGGTGCTATGTGAATTTGGTTGTAGCCCGAATAGCCATCTAAGAAGCAATAGTGACTATGCTTCGCCAACCTTTCCAACATTTGGTCAATGAAGGGAAGGGGAAAATGGTCTTTCTTTGTTACTGTGTTCAGTTTCCTATAATCAATACAAACTCGCCACCCTGTGGTAACACGGGTGGGGACAAGCTCATTCATCTCATTTTGAACTACAGTAATGCCAGACTTTTTGGGTACCACTTGAATGGGGCTGACCCACTGGCTATCTGGAACCGGGTAAATGATACCCGCATCAAGCAATTTCAAGATCTCACCTTTGACAACATCTCTCATATTGGGGTTAAGTCTCCTTTGCATTTACCTAGATGGCTTAGTGTTTTCTTCAAGGTTTATGTGATGCATGCAAATTATAGGACTTATACCCTTAAGATCTGAGATGGTCCAACCTAAGGCTCCTTTATGTTCTTTAAGTACTTCTAAAAGTTGAATTTCCTGTTCTGTGTCTAAACATGATGCAATAATCACAGGTAAAGTATCAGAAGGACCTAAGAAAGCATACTTCAAGGTATCGTGTAATGGTTTCAAATCAAGCTTAGGTGGTACATCAAGAGGTGGGGCGATTTGGAATCGAGAGAGTGGAAGGGGTTCCACCGCATTCGCCATTTAGCAATATCCATGGGTGGAACAGATTCAAGCAAAGAGTGAATTTCCCCAATGTACTTAGACTCGAAGAGATCTAAGTCAAAGTTATCTAAACATGCTTGCAAAGGGTCCACTCAAAAAATGTCGGGCAAAGAGTCTTGGATCAGACTCTCAATCATGTTAATCTCATGCAAATTAGTATCATCACAATCAATGGGTTGTTGACTAGTGTTAAAGACATTCAGCTCTACGGTCATGTTACCAAAAGACAATTTCAACACTCCATTACGACAGTTGATGATGGCATTGGACGTCGCCAGGAAAGGACGTCCTAAAATCACAGAATGTGATTACTTGGGTTTTGCACGGGTTGAGTATCTAAGACGATGAAGTCCACAGAAAGAAAAATTTATCAACCTTGATTAACACATCTTCAACAATACCACGGGGATTTTCACGGATCTGTCCGCTAATTGTAGCGTAACAGTGTGGGGCTTCACTCCCAAGGCCCAAATAGCACATACACGAGTATGGCAATAGATTCACACTTGCTCCTAAGTCTAGCTACGCCTTTTCGACCGTATGGACACCTATGGTGCATGTAATTGTTGGACTACCTGGGTCTCTAAACTTAGTTGGAATCTTGTTTTGGATTATGGAGCTCACTTGCTCGGTGAGAAAGGCACGCTTATGCACATGAATCTTTCGCTTTTGTGTGCACATGTCCTTCAAAAACTTAGCATAGGTGGGTATTTGTCTGATTGCTTCTAGAAATGGAATGTTTATGTTAACTCTTTTGAACATTTCCAAAATCTCGTTGTATTGGTTACCCCTTTCATTGCACCAACCTTTGTGGGAATGGAGCAACAGGTGCATGACTTGGCAAAGAAACATCTATATGAGTAGGACTCTTAGATTTATCAACATGCTCGATTCTTTTTCTACAAAAGAGATGTTTTCTGCGGTGTTGTGTGTACTGGTGAGTCTGATTTAGACTCGCTTGACTGTGGTACACCTACATTGTTCTCAAAAACTCTACCACTACGGAGAGTGGTGATAGCATTCGCCTGACTATGTGAAGGTTCATTGCAGTTTGAAGAACCTGCTTGAAACACATTCTTTGGATTTTGTTGGGGTTGACTAGGAAGTTTGCCTTTTTCTCTCTCATTCAATGCATCACAGATTTGACCCATTTTAAGTTCTAGACTTGTGAAACGTTGGTCGGTGGTTTTCTGAAGTTGTGAAAGATTTTGGGTTAACAGACCGACACAGTCTTCAAAGCTAGGCTTTTTCTCTACGGGGTACTGAGTATGGGGTTGTACTTGGGGGTTTCTAGGATATGAGTATCCTTGGTTGTTATTTGTTGTTCCCCCTTGTACAGGCCCTTTGGACCATGAGAAGTTAGGGTGATTCCTCCACCCTGGGTTGTAGGTTTGAGAATACGGGTTGTTCTCTTGCCTATGGTATAATGCATTGGCTTGCTCGGTTTTAGACTCTTGAAATGCATGTAAGTCTGGACAGCTGTCCACTAAGTGGTCAGAGCTATGGCATGCGGCACAAGTGGCCATTTCAATTTGGTCACGGAGAGTAGGGGCATTAGATTTTACATTCTTCTGCAACTCAAGCATTTCTATTCTCCGGGCCAAAGATGCCATTTTTGCATTTCCCTCAAAGTCAGACTCGATTCTATGAACATCACCTACAGGGGTAGTCCTTTTTGGTTCACGGATAGACTCCCACTGTTGAGTCTTTTCAGCGACTTCGATTAAGAAAGTCCAAGCCTCATCAGCACTTTTGTCAATAAATGCACCATTGCACATTGACTCGACTGTGGTTCGGGTTCTAACATCTAGACCCTCATACAAAATTTGCACGAGTCTCCATTTTTCAAAACCATGGTGGGGACATTGGAGCAATAATTCATTGAATCTCTCCAAGTATTTTGCTAGAGTTTCGTCTTCTAATTGCACAAAACCATTTAGACTTTGGCGAATTGTCGCCGTCTTATGGTTTGGGAAAAACTTTTTGAAAAACTCTTTTGTGAGGTCATCCCATGTTCTAATGGACTGTGGTTGTAGGGCATGAAGCCATGACTTGGCTTTGTCTTTCGTGAGAAAAAGGAAACAATCTCGGTTGAGGGACTCCTCCGGCATTTGGTTAAAACGCAGAGTCCCACAAATATCCTCAAAATCTCTCACGTGATGGTAGGGGTTTTCGGATCGACCCCTCTAAACACGGGTAGCATGTGAATGGTGCTTGCTTTCGCTTCAAACCGACAAGCATCACCGGGCAGAATGATGCAAGAGGGATGGCTTGCGCTAGTTGGGTACATGTAGTCCTTGAGACTACGGGGTGGGTTTTGTTCATCACCCATGGTTTCTGTTTCTGATGGGCTTGGGCTTTCTGTTGAAGAACTGGGTATGCTGACGATTTTGTCCGGGCGGATTCTAACTAGTCGATTTGTTTGGTCTCTAAAAGACACAATCATAGCCTAGCTAGCGCATCTAGCATGTTAACATACAATCAAGTTGTTGATGGTGGATTTTCGTTTAAGGCTAAATTTATAAAAAACCGAAAAAAATCATGCGCTGACATCTTGTAAAAGATAAAGCCATTTATAAGTGTTGGATACTCTCTCACTTAATTCACCAAGAATGGAGCATGTAGCAACAATCCCATTCTGTGAATACATGAAATTCCTCCAGGTTGGAGCATGTGGCAACAATCCCTTCCTGTGAATTTCATATCGCCTTGTATTTCCAGTACTCATTATCGGTGTGGCATGACGACCGAGTGTTACTCTTACGAGAATAACACGAACCTCCAAGCACTATAATGAAACCATGTACGAAATACCCGTACAGTGCCGATTCTCGGTGTGTTATACTAGCCCGAGCCCTCTCGGTGTGTTATACTAGCCCGATTGAGCCCCTCTCGGTGTGTTATACTAGCCCGATTGAGCATCCTGACCGACCGTATCAAGACGGATATGATCCGATCGCAGTCATCCAACTCCATAAGCATGATTGGATGACCCCGCATCAATTCCATCACCCCCAAGCGGTATGGAATACCCACGGCCGACCCCCGCATGGTCGGTCATTGGCCTAGCCTGCCAAAAACCGTTCATACCAAGCATTATGGACGGAAAACCCTAAATAAGGGTTTGCGGCATATTACATGTGTCGCAAAATAATCTCAACCATCCATCTTCGCAGGTATAGATGGAGGGTGTAGATGTAGACTCAAAGGGCCCAGAGCATGTCAACACGATCACCGTGGGCCCGCCTACACACTTGACCAATCGGTCAAGACCAACAATGTTTGGCCGTGACAGAATCGTCACCCAAACAAGAAGTGGCGCACGGCTTTTGAAAGCCAAAATTAGGGTTTTAAATCATCACGCGCGTCCATCTTCTCCCTACGAATGGAGGGTCACAGATTAGATTAAGCAAGGGCCGGTCATACCAAAGATGACCACCGTGCGCCCATCTACCTCCTCATGCAAACGGCCAAGGCATCCCATGCCCGGCTAATCCAAAACGCCCGCCCAAACATGCGTGGTTACACTTCCCAACTTGCAACCGATCTCGACCACTCAACTTCACCTGATGATTTGAATGGCTTAGATCACGTTTTCATGGGATAGTCGGTATAGGCATGATCACCGGCCTGCCATCTTCCCGTCAAACCCATCGACCAAGACCGACCAAGTTAGGTCGTCTTGAAAACACGCCTAAAAGAGTATGGCGCGCGGCATCAAACTCCTATTGCAAAATCGATCTCAACCACTCAACTTTACCGGTCAAATTGAGTGGCTTAGATCGCGCCTTCATGGGACAATGAGGTATGGACGTGCACACCGGCATGCTTTGTCTACACACATGCCCTGGTCGGTCCTCTCGCAAACCCCTTTCCATGCTTGGTTTCGACCAAGTCAAGAGTCATGCTTGCGCTCCTCTTCAAAAAACCTAATATTCATTAACTGGTCGCAGATGAGTGTCTCAAAGATCATCTCATCCGTCCAACTTCACCAAACTTGGTTATACAACCCTGGTCAAGAGTTATTTGGTTAGTGAGGCGTCATTGCCCATCACTTTACCACACCATAATGCGAGCACTCGCATAAAATACACATGATACTTCACAAGTATCGACTTTCCGAATAACACAAATTATTCAATTCAAAGATTACATGCTATCTTTCGTGGATCCACGATCCACACATTCCAGACATCAATCATGTCACAAACCGGGGATACATACTGGGGTATTGGTCCAGCGGTTTACGGCGTGCGGCGTGCAACGCGCCATCACAATAACGTGTCGGAAGTCATGGACGGTTAGAGATGAACAGGAGAAGTGGGCAAGACCGGTCGACGCACAACTCCACTACTCCATCACTCCACTTCCTCCACTTCCCACGAGAGACGTGAATGAGGCTCAATGACTTGTATAAATAGGTTCTCCGCCCTATTTCAAACAACAACACAAGTTCGGCACGAGACAGAAAAACCAAGTGTTAATACAAATCGTATTCAAACACCCGCAGCCTCGCTTGCATCAACCGCAAGCCTGCTCATCTTTCTTTTACAAGTCATAAGCAAGCAAACACCTTCACAATCACAACACCTTCTTCGCTTCCTCCCTAAGATCAACCCCATCTCCTTCACTTTGTGACCGAAACAAGTCCTGAACGGCCATTTCTTGGTTTAGGCCGGACTTGCACAGATTGATCTCTCGAATCTACAAGCACTCACCGCGCAGTGCATTTGTTTAAAGGTTTAAATTCATTCCTCATCCACACCCCAAATTACCAAATTCTGCAGGAGTAGTTTTCACCCATAAACACAAGTTCAACACAGAAAAGAAAAAATGATACAAGTGATACCCCAATAAAAGCACACAGGGTTGCTGGGTGTGTGTAAAGCACAAGTTATGTGGGCTTCAGCCCAGTTTATGTGCAACTGCACAACCCAGTGGCTATGCAAAGCCCAGTGGAACTGGGTTCCAGCCCAGTTTGGCAGGTCTAAATGGCAGAGCTTTAAGTGCAGCTCAGCTTATGCACTGGTGTTGTGCACAGAGCAACACAGCTACATGCACAGCATAAGTTATGTGCTCAGATCAACACAGAACAACGCAACCTTACACAAAATGAAACCTAATTTCTCAAAACTAAGCACATAGAAGTGCTTGTAATTGCTGGTAGTTGCTGGTAGAGATTACACAAAGACTCAAGTTATGCTTTGGCCTTCACAAAGACAAAGACACGGGTTATGTGGGGCTGGTTGATTTATGCTCAAGATGCCTTGCGTCTTCTTTGGCAAAGTTGCACACTACACTGGCCTGTTGGCAGGTGCACAAGAACATCAAAAATTTTGTATGAGGTGCTCAGGGTTATGGGATGTGATCACTCAAGGTGAAGCATGTGCTGGTTTTGTGCGTGGCATATAACAAATGAGATGCTAATGCAAACTTAGCAACATTCACTCCAATGGCACAGGCTCATTCACAGATTACAGTCATCACAGATATTTGCATAACAGTTCAAAGCATCATAAGGTTAATAGCTCAGCACATTTCAGATATGAACTTCACAGATGTAGCAAATGAATCAACAAATAATCAATGCTAGCACTTTACAACATGCTCAGAGTGTCAACACAGTCAAGTGGTACCCAAGTTCTCAGAGATGTATGCACAAAAATTGCAGGTCAGATGGTCACAGGTAAGCTCAGGGTTGACAGAGTCAACTAGGTTAGTTGATATCAACCAGCCCAGTTGATGTCAACAGGGGTTTGCAGCAAATTTTGTTATCCAAGTTGTAGCTCAAACTCACAACCAGGGCCGGAGTTGAACACAAGGCTTGTCGAGGCCAAGGGTTCACAGCACAGAACACCTAAAAGCCATAGATTGCAGGTATGTACAAGTGACGATGACAACAACTTGGAGGATTATAGCTCACACAAGGTTTCCTAGAATTGGTTGACAGAGAAAGGCTTGTCAAGTACAGGGCTATCATCTAACCAATCTTAACCAGGTTGCAACTCAAACTCACAGCTGCAGGGGCTGGAGTTGAGCACATGGCAGGTGGGAGCTAAGGGTTAAAGCACTGGCCTTGTAGAGGCCAAGATTTCACAGCACAGGCTTGAGTAGCACTCAGCAGAGTAACTAGCTTATCATGCAAAGATGGTGTATCATGCACATATTCAGGGGTACTCAGCCAATTTTTTTCAGTGTTGCACAGATCAGTAACAAGTCTGGCTAAACTTAAATTCACAGCTCATGCATCACAACACAGGCGAAAATGGGGTTGGAGAGTACAATACCGCCAGTATCAACTGGGTTTAGGCAAATCCACACTGTCCTGCGCCTTTATCTTCTCCTCTTCCTTGGTTGTACAGCAGCATAGCAGGTACCTGCTAGCTCAACAAAGAAATCTCAACTTCCAAAATTGCACAGCTAAAGCAAGAGAGCACTGGTGCTACAATGACAAATGCAGAGCTATACCTAAGGTAAAGATTTAGCCACAGGATAACAAAAACTGGCACAATGTTCAGTGATGCTATGGAGATGAAATAACAAACACTAGCAAATATACAATGAAGATTTACAGATTTCTAGAGAATGCAGATGAGAAGGGAAAGATAAAAGTCACAGCTAAAACTAAAGAGCTAAGATGAACTTTATATGAACAGATGGACTAACTAAGATACAGATTATAATGGCAAGTTGTTTTAAAGAGAGTAGAATGCAAAATATAAAACAAGATGACTATGCTAAGTTATAACAAAATACCAAAGCTACATCTTACTAAAGCAAAACTAGAATGCCAGCTACACAGATGGATGGTTAACAGCAAAATTACACTAAGAATAACTACAAACAACAATTTCAGAGCATACATATACAATGATGGGTTGAAAATCAGTGAAAGGAAAGTAAACTATCAACACAGCACACTACCAAATCCCCGGCAGCGGCGCCAAAAACTTGGTAGGCTATTTTGAGTGTCTCGCCTACGTGTTAAACTGCAAGTGCACAGTGCCTATTGGAGGCAAGGCAAGCACAGGTCGATCCACAGGGAAATGGAGTGTGTAAGTGTCAGCAGGGCTTCACTAAACTGATTTCTAAAGAAGTAACACAAATGTTGTTGTTTTGGTGTCGATACGACTGAATTGGTTGTTGTGACTCTAATCTAAGGTAGCAATATGTGTAAGAGTATTGTGACAGTTGGGTGAAAGCACTAGGGTGATTGAATTCACCTCCTAATCCTATACTAAGGTAATACAATTCAAGTTCTACTCTTACACTTCCCTTGAAGGCTTCAGTGGAAATTATGCCAATTGCATTCACTAATTCTCCCCTAGTATTGGTTGTCTTCTTACAAGACAACCAATCACAAAGCTAATTTGCTCAACAATTAGCTAATAATCCTAATACAATACAAAACAGTAAGAATAGAATCTTGAGAATGAATTAACTTCATATAATCATTAAAGGTTTCATCTACACCCTAGCAGAGGTGATTAGAACATCATGCAAAATACTAAGACTTCGAAATAAATTACAAATTAAAACCCTAAAATTCACTTTTTGTTTCGGATGAAGAACAACTGATTTTTATACCTAGAATTTCTTCTCTAACACTCAAAACTTACAATTAATGCGAACCCAAACCTCTTTCCTCCCTTACTTCGTCTCTGACTCCATTGATTTGATGTTGTAGAAAACCCTAGCTCCAACTATCTCTAACCTAGCTTCTAGGGTATGGAGAAGCTATGATAGAGATAACTTGAGGTAGAGTGGCGGAGCAGGTGGCTACTGGCGCGGTTGGTGCTGGTGTCAGGGTAAGGAAATGGTGGAGGTGGTGAGGTGGTCTGCAACTGGTATGGGTGAAGGAGGTGGAGCTCTGAAACTGTCGGGGGGAGAAGAAAGAGAAAATGAAAGAGAAATGGGGTTTGGTTCGATGGGTGTAGGTATAGGCAGATGTGGTGTTGGGCACACGGCACATCAAGGATTGATAGGATCTGGATGGAGCGACCGTAGGATCTAAATGGCTAATCCGGGCGCGTAGGCCGATGCGGGTCGTCCTTGGAGGATGAAAAATGGCTCTTGTTGGGTCTAACGCGCGCTCCTTTTTGCTCCATAGGGACGTCTCCAATTTTCTCGCTTGGCTCCTCATCCTCCGAGCTCGTACAAATATTTATTCTTGAAAACAGGGAAAATACGGAATTTGGGATAATATCCTTTTTGAGCACAAAAGATGAGTTAAATGCCAATAAAAGGTGTAGAAATATGCAATATTTGGCACTCATCAAGCCCATGTCTTGTAAATGGGTTGCTACTTGTTGATAAAGAGTTTCGCTTAACACTCGATGCTAAAAGCAGCGCGGCAACAGAAGACACAAGAATGGCTAGTTATCCTTAGCCATTTGCTCCATAGACGCTTCCACAAACCCAATAATTCAAACTTTTTCTCGCTCTTCTTTGGCTTCTCAAATTTGTCCGAAATATCTTTATTTACCTACCTAAAAATTTGCAAAATTAATTAGTACAAATATTTATTCTTGAAACAATATCAACCTTTGAAGACTTCTTCCCATACAAAAATTCTAGTCCTTTTTCTTTCTCTCTAGGATCCAACAACATGGGATAATATTTGTTATATTAGTACAAAAAAGTCTTCATGTACATTATCCCTAAACTGCCATAAATGAGAACTAATTGCCATACAAAAGTATGTGTTGTTGCCTTAGTTGAGGCTGAAAATGCAACAGTGGCATCAAAGAATAACTTCAAACATTTCACAAGGTCTCTGGCAAAGATCCAATCCTCTCTGCACATGGAACAGGTTTCTTCACTATTGCCTTCTTCTTCTTTTGTGCCTTCTTCTTTCCTTTCACATCAAGTTTTCTTCTTCTTATTGTTCTTCGTCTTCTTCTTCTCCATCAGGGCCATCACCAACATTAACATCAATATCAAAATCATCAGCATTGGGTAAATCTTTCTCACTGTCTTTTGGGAAATAAAACAACTTTTTTAATTCCCCATCATACCTTTCAAACCTAGTGAAAGCTCTTTCATACACTTTTGCAGCATCTAGCATCAAGAATGTGTTGTTCCATCTAGTCTTTACATCTAATATCAGTCCTTTCTTAGACTCTATTCCAACTAAATTTGCACACTACCTAAGCTTATCCAACCTAGCTGGAGAACCCTTTATATACTTGACAACTGACCTGATTCTTGCAATTGATTTGTTGTAGACCCTTACAGCATCTTTTACAACAAGTGCAGCTGCACACCTTACCTGAAAAGATGTAGATTCATACAAGTATTAGGTTTATGGTCAAAGTAATAACTAATAACTAATAATCACAATTCTAACTAGAAAGTAAAAATAAATAAATCATATACTTACATGCAAGTACTTAGCTCTCTCTTCTTCCCTTGTCATTAAAACAATACTAGTGGTCAAATACTCCATTGCACACTTGTTGGCACTAGCATTATCCAAAGTGACATAAAAAAACATCTTTAAGCCCCAATCTGACAAGCACTTCTCCAACATCTCACCAATATATATTCCTTTGTGACCACTAACCTCGGAAAACATAAGAATTATCTTTTCTAACTTCCAATGCTGATCAATAAAATGAACTCTGGCACAGATGTAGTTGAAATTATTTGGTGAAGTCCATGTATCTGCTGTCAAACTAACCCTCTGCTTGCTTGACTAGAAGTAATTTTTCAACTTATCTTTCTCATCTACATACATTTCTAATAAACATCTGTAAATAGTCATTCTGCTTGGTACAACAAATCTAGGCTCAAAGACATGCATCATTCTCCTAAATCCTTCACCCTCAATTGCTATAAAGGACATCTCATCAATTATAATAAACTCAACAACTGCCCTTTTACACTTTTCTTGACTGAAAATAGTAGAGACTAACTTACCATCCTGCTCACCCAGTGTTGGAGGTTTTAATGTCAGAGTTTGCTATCCTTTTACCTTTGGCTTGTTAGGATTCTTCTTGCATCTGTTAAAGTGCTTCCACATTCCACTTGTACCATTCCTTCTAGTATGAGCCTTTATTGTCTTGTTGTAGTAATTACAATCAGCTTCTTGAACATTTTTCCTAGTGAAATGTTTCCAAATATCATAAGTTTTCTTACCACCCATTTGAGTAGAAGTAGCTTCTACATCTGTTGATGCTGTCTCTGCTGCTCCATCTGTTGCAATTGGTTGGATAGAGGATCCAATAACTGTATCTGTAGCAGGTGTAGGTGTAGCAGCTGAAGAAGGTGTAGGTGTAGCTGTTGGATCAGCTTGACTTGATGCATCCATGATTGATCACTGACAAATCACAAATCACAAATATACATAAACATAACACACTTATGATACAACAACCAAAAAGAAAGTAGCTGAAGACTGAAGTACATATACACAAACACAAACACAATGCGCTAATCAAATATTCAAACCACCAAAACCACAAAGAAAACCACAAAGAAAATAAGAACTGAAAATAAAAGTGAATTCATATTCATATTCATACATATAAAGCTAAATACTACAAAGTGTTCATAAACCACTAAAGTTCAAAGTAAAGGATAGTAGAGCTGAAGTACACACTACACTGTAGTACCACTAAGCCTAAGTTCTAAGCATTATCAGTTCTGTTAGGAATGTTGGTGCATCTCTGCTTCCACAATCCAGATGTTCCATTTTTGCAGTTGTGAGCCCTAAATGTCTTTCCACAGTAAATACAAGTGGCTTCTACAATATTTTTCCTAGTGAAATGACACCATATAATGTTCTGAATCCTAGCTCGACTTGATGCATCCATGATTGATCACTGACAAACAATATATACACAAACACAGACACAAAAATGAAAGGACTAACAATATTAATTTCAATTCATAATCAGAATTAAAAATCAGAGACACACAGACACAAAAATAAATTTAATTTCAAAACCACTACTAACAAAATTAATTTTAATTCATAATCACAAATTCATAATTAAATTGAGTACCTTGGTTCGATTTCAAGTACCCAATAGTTGGATCGAATCTATCGATCTCTCTTCACTCTAAGTTTAATTACAAATTTAGATTTACCTCATTACAATCGCATCTGCAAGCCTCTACTAACCGCAACTATAAGACCACCACTCCAAATCTTCATCATAGAACATAAAAAAGGAAGAAAAGAAACAAATAAGTTTTAATAAACTAAATAAAAAAAAAAATTAGATCGATTGATATAACAAATACATCATAGATTGTTACCTGTTGTTGACTTGTTGCTGTTATTATGAAGAAAAATAGAAGATACGAGAGAAAGAGGTGGTGTTCCTTCTCAGAGAAAGAGGAGCTACAAAGAAGAAGGAGGAAAAAGAAAATGAGAAACCCATCTTTTCTTCTGACCTAATTTTTCTATATATACGACCATCAGATTAAATCCCTAAATATAATGGTCAGTATTGTTCGGTACAAACGGGACGGGACGTTACGGGGCATAAATAGGGCCGTGTACCTATACCCCCTAGAGGCCGGTTCTCAGTTTTTGAACCGGTACCTGTATCCCCTTCCTTGGTTCGGTACAAAACCAGGTATGGTTCCACCGGTTCCGGCACAGTCCGGTTTTTTGGCTCGGTTCCTGTGCACCCTTACTTTTGACCATCATCACGCTCCGGCGTACGTGACACAACTCAGTTTTTTTGATAACCGAAAAGGATTTATTTTATTTTTTGATCAACGGTTCAAAAAGGCTAATGATCCCCCTCAACTGGGAGGCTTGGGGCGTAATTTGCGTTCAAAAACTCGATGGTTCACGGGATTCTGCAATTCACACCAAGTATCACATTTTGCTACGTTCTTTATCGATGCGAGAGCCGAGATATCCGTTGCCGAGAGTCGTTCGAAGATTGGATTTCACGACACCTACCGTTGTATTTCTCCCACCGATGCAGGAGAAGGAGAAGAGGCATGCTAGTATCCATTTGTTTTTTCCTTGGCGCTTGTCGCGCCGTGGGTTCGTTTTTCGGCACGAAAAGATGGTGTTAACTAGCTCCCCGACCGAGCAGTGGAGCAAGGGGGAGAGAGATATCCCCCAACTTGCATCACCACTGAACTTGGATTCACGTGTTCACGGGTCGTTCTGCTGGGCAGGTTTCGACAATGATCCTTTCGCAGATTCACCTACGGAAACCTTGTTACGACTTCTCCTTCCTCTAAATGATAAGGTTCAGTGGACTTCAATGGGAGGGACAGGCCACTACATAGAGGAATTGTTTGATGTTTCCCATTGAGCTAGCTCAAGAGCAACCGAATTACAAATACGAGGTTGAAAAGTAAACAAACAAGCCACTAAACTAGAAGAAAAATACTGAATGTCCTTAAAGATTGCATCCGCTCTTGAAATCTCCATCAAAAACGCCTGTTGAAAATTGATCGATGTGATTTTTAGCATCACTTTCAATGATATTATGAGTGAATTTTTGCTCCGTAGCTTTCTTCAAAACTGCCCAAATAGCTTTGGCTTCATCTTCTTCAGCAGACTTTACTTCAAAAACTAAGGATGCACAAAAGGAAGCTTTGCTTGAGAAGTCCCTCATCACATAGCCTGAACCATTAGCTCCAGAAATGTCATCATAAGCTTCATCAGTATTACATTTTATTCAATCAATAGAGGGGGGCATCCACTTGTCACATAGACCAACAGGGGTAGAGGGAGAAATAGTTAAGCAAGGCTTCCTAGTCAAGAGCATATCTCTAGCCCTACCTAAAACTGCCAAATGGGTTTCTTTAAGATTTTGGAAAACCATGTTATTTCTACTCTTCCAGAGGGACCAAAGAACAGTAAGAAAAAGGCACTGAGCCTCATCAGAAAGTTTAGAAACAAGATCCGTAAGCCTAAACATCAACCAATTAGTAAAAGACATATTTTGAAAAGCCTGAGTGTTAACACAAAGAGAAGAAAGAAACCATACACGACTGTCAAAGGGACAAAGGACCAAGGCATGCATAACAGACTCATGAGGATCATTACATATAGCACAATCAACACTGTGCATGGGTATTCTAGTATGTAATATAGTTCTAGCAGGTAAAGCATTTCTAGTAGCTTTCCAGGTTAAAACTTGGATTATGTAAGGAACCCTAATTTTCCAAATGCGCTTCCAAAGATTGATACAAGAGGAGGGCCTAGGTCATCTAAGTCCCATGTAGGCAGATTTAGAAGAAAATCTACCATTCTTTAAAAGTTCCCAAGCCCTCCTGTCAGGAGTGCATAACTGGCTTAAGGATCATCAAAAGCATTTTTATTAATGCTACTACTAGATCTTGGGATGTCACTAGACTAAATACCCACTTTGATGATGCTTATGTTAAGAAGATTATCACAATTCTGCCAGTTATGCACTCCTGGCAGGAGGAACTAAGGGATTAGGTGTAGCATATCCCAGAGTTGGGATCCATTTATCACACCAGGGATCAATAAACTGACCATCCCCTACTATCCAAGAAATAAAAGGCTTGATCAATTCCTTTATAGAATGCTGATAAGTGCATAATTCATATGATTTTAGTGTTCATTCCATACTTGTTTTAGCTATTATTCTTGCATGTATTCATATTATTACTATTGTTTTCTCTTATTTGCCTCTAATAGGTGAATCATCCAAAAAGGAGCTACAAGGTGCTGAAAATATCTAGGAAGAGAAGTATCCCAAGTATCCAAGCGCCCAAGTCCAAGAGAAGTTGAAGAAAAGCGACGAAAAGGAGCAAAACGCTCAAAATCAAGAGAAGGGCCAAAGACCGAGATTAACTCATTCAAATTAAGGATTTCTCATCACCATCTTGAAGAGAATTTAAATATAAAAAGAATGCAAAAATAATGAGTTCATTCCGAGTTCGGACGAAGAAGTTGTGGCCAAAGCAATCTTTTATTGAATACCGAAGACAGTAAAGTTCGCGGACGGGTTTCATACTTTAATTCCGAAAATTTCTGCTGGAATTTGAAGTTCGCGGACTGGGTTTGCGAACTTAGCAAGTGGAAAACGTGTATTAATACCTTGGAAGGCCTAAGGGCACGTTTGGATTCGTTATTTCGTTATTTCGGGTCGGGTTCTTGAACCAAACTAAATACTTGGAGACCAAGCAATGTAAACCTATAAAAAGGTATTAGGTCATGTATAATCATGGAATCTCATATTATACTTTTGTTCTTCATTAATATTTTAGGGTTTACCCCTTTAAGGGGAAACCGGGTAATTGTGTAATCATGAGAAACTAAATCCTTTGTTGATTAAGGATGAATTCAATGTTCTAAGCGTAAGCTTTATTAATAATACAAATCTATTGAGAGTTTTTATCATCATCGTTTGTCTTTACGATATCTAGGGTTTATGAATGATTCTTAGATTGATTTGGAGTGCACGCTAGATTAGTTTATTGATTGTTCTATTGCTAGTGGAAGTTAGGAGATAAGTAATCGTCGAATAACTCTCTACACAAGTAGAAATCACGTGACCTTACAGAGGGATTTTGTGGAGGAATCGTGTGTAAAGACAACACCAGCAAGTAAACCTTGAGCTAAGAGTTTAACTACTGGAATCAACCTAATTCACAAAGCCTAAAGCGTTCGATTGGATTACACCTTGAGTGAGCTACTACTTGGTGGTTCGTTGAATGGAATCTGATATTGGAGAAATTCTGTATCCGTGGTAGAAGGAGTTTTGGGGATAGTACTGAGCTAGCTGCTATGCTACGGTTGGTGATGAATGTTTCTTACGAACAATAGATAAGTATTCTAATCCTGTTAACGCTTGGTAACGGTGAAGGGTTCCTTAATCATCCCTTTGTTCTTATTGTTTTTTTATCTATCTCACAACCAAACCCCCTTTGTTATTTACTTTATTTTGTTGATCAAATAACCTATCAATTACACAACTCTCTGCGGGAACGATCTCTTAATACCGCTATATTACCAGTTAATTAGTGAGAAATATATTTATTAATTTGTTATGTCTACGACAGCCCATCACATGCAGACACTTCCAAGTCCAAGAGCAGTTGTTAGAACACTTAGCATTTAAGAAATAAGTTCTAGGAAAGTATTTGGCTTTTAGGACAGTGGCTAACATACAGTTGGGTTTTTCAATAATCCTCCAAGCATTCCTAGCTAGCATAGCAAGATTGTTTAACTCAGCTTTCCTAAAACCCAGGCCACCTTCTGACTTAGGGGAACACGAAATATCCCAACCCAGAAGGTGGAGTTTCCTGTCTTTGGGATCAAGAGTTTTTCCCCACCAAAACTTGTAGAGATGGGAGTCCATTTTTTTGCAGAGGTATTTGGGAATGATGAAAGCTCTCATTTGGAAAAGGGAAATGGCTTGTCCAACATGCTTAATTAAGGTTGTTCTAGCAGCTTGAGACAGGAGCTTATGGAGCCAGACAAAAATCCTGGCATCAATAGCTTGGAATACCCGTATAGGTTTGAATTTTAGAAGCCTGGAACACAGTAGGAGTGCCAAGATATTTTTCTCCTAAATCCCAGTTCTGATTATCCAAAATATCATCTAGTTGATTCTTCATACAATCAGGAATTTTCCTGCTAAAAAGAATGCCTGAGTTGTCAAAATTGATTTCTTGGCCAGAGGCGAAGCAGAACTTTTGAAGGAACTCTTTGATAGTCTGGAAGTCTTTAACAGTAGCTTTAGATAATAGTAGGGAATCATCAGCAAATAAAAGATGTGTCATGGCAGGAGCATCTTTACACACTTTTATGCCTTCAACCAAACCTTTCTTAGAAAGGGCATCATATAAGAAGATAGAGCCTCAGAGCAAGTAATATAAAGGTAAGGAGATAAAGGATCTCCCTGTCTTAGTCCTCTCTCTGGTTTGAAAAGGCCAGTGGGGCTACCATTGAGGAGGATAGAGTAAGACACAGAATAAATACACTGGTTTATAAACTTTATCCAGTGGTCAGAAAGACCCATTTTAGTTAAAACATTTTCAAGAAAAGACCATTCTAGCTTTTCATAAGCTTTAGACATATCAAGTTTTATGGTAACAATGCCTTCAGTTTTATCATTATGATTAACAGCATATATAGCCTCATTAGCTTGAAGAATATTATCAAAAATACTCCTCTTATGAACAAAGGCACTTTGATTTTGGGAAATAATATTGTTCATGAAAGGTTTTAGTCTATTAGCTAGAGTTTTGGAAAGAATTTTATAGATAAAGTTACAAAGCCCTATGGATCTGTACTGGGAAACTAGTTCTGCAAGGGGAACTTTTGGGATGAGGGCTATATTAGTATGATTAAAAGCTTTAGCAATGTGCCCAGTTTTAAAACAAGTTTGCGTCATATCAATGACATCCTCTCCAACAATGTCTTAATGATTCTGATAGAACTGACCAGTAAACCCATCAGGTCCAGGAGCCTTTTTTTTCCCCATTTGAAAAACAACATTCTTGATCTCCTCAGGAGAGAGTGGAGAATTCTGGTGCAAATTATCATCAGCCGTAAATTTCACAGGGAGATCTTGAAGAATGTCATCTTGAAACTATTGGGGATGGGAAGAGTAAAGGTTTTTAAAATAATCTATAAAGGAGGTTCCGATACTATTTTTATCAGTTAGAATAGAACTTGGGAATCCAACTAATGGAGTTCATTTTCCTTCTAAAGAGAGTAACTCTATGAAAATAAGGAGAATTCTTGTCACCTTCCATGAGCCAGACCTCTCTAGATTCGTCCTTCTAATATAGTTCCTCTAGATTGTAAAGGTATTCCAGTCTGGCTCTAATCCTAGCAATAGAATTAGAGTCAGTTGCGAAAAAGCGGGGGTACAACAACCACACCCAATATTTTGTTTAGGCAATCTGTATGGAATAACTCCAATATAATTCCAAGAGTATCAACTAGATAGTCAGACTCAACCAATGGAAATATATCCAAGAGTTATATCTCTATTTCTCAATACAATCTGCAATCGAACAGAAAGAGTTCTGTGAGTCTGATTGATATGAGAAACAACTTGAACGGTACCAAAGACCAATGTTCAAGTGTCAATCAATTTATATCAACAACCAAAGGTTGGATTATCTAATTGATTGAACTATGCACAACCTGTGATATTTCAATTATATAGAAAATATAATGCAGAAAGGAAATAACACAAACACCAGAAATTTTGTTAACGAGGAAACCGCAAATGCAGAAAAACCCCGGGACTTAGTCCAGATTAAACACCACACTGTATTAAGCTGCTACATACACTAGCCTACTACAAGTTAACTTCGGACTGAAATGTAGTTGAGCCCTAACCAATCTCACATTGATCAAGGTACAATCGCGTTCCTTACGCCTCTGAATCTCAGCAGGACTCTACGCACTTGATTCCCTTAGCTGATCTCACCCACAAATAAGAGTTGATACGACCCAAAGTCGAAGACTTGATAAACAAATCTGTCTCACACAGAAAAGTCTATTGAATAGATAAATCCGTCTTTCACAGAAATACCTACGAGTTTTGTTCCGTTTTTTGATAAATCAAGGTGAACAGGAACCAATTGATACACCGGACTTATATTCCCGAAGAACATCCAAGTAATATCAATCACCTCACAATAACTTAATCATATGGTAGTGAAACAAGTTATTGTAGAATCACAAACGATGAGACGAAGATGTTTGCGACTACTTTTTATCTTACCTACCGGAGATTAAATCTCGAGTAAATCTTAGAGAAGATAGAACTCAATACGATAGAACATAGTAAGATCAGAACACGCAACTACAGAGAAAATAGTTGGGTCTGGCTTCAGAATCCCAATGATGTCTTTAAGTCGTTAACCTATAATGGTTTTAGGAAAACCTATGTTAAAGGAGAATCAACTCTAGTACGTAGCTAGTATCACACAGGAGGTGTGTGGATTAGGTTTCCCAGTTGCTAGAGTTCTCCCTTATAGAGTCTTCAAATCAGGGTTTGATAACTTTGGGACAAAGCAATCAATATTCACCGTTAGATGAAAACCTGATTAGATCCAAGCCAATATCTTTCAACCATTAGATTGTCTTGGATTGTTACACACAAATGAAATATACCTTCATTTAGATATGGGTAACCGTACCTAAACGTGTACACTTAGTTGGCTCAACAATAGTTAACCGAAGTTAGCCATATGAACACTTTCATATCAACCTTGTTCATCTTACCAAAACTAGTTCAAATGATACAAATGAAACTAGTTATAGAGTTGTTCGATTGTTTATATTCTCATAGAAGTATACAAGACACAATTGAAGCAAAATCGGTTTTGATTCACTTTAATCAATTCATGAACATTATAGCCACGATTTGCAATAAATTGCATTCACTATTATATAAATTATATAAATATGTTTGTTCATGACTTAACCGATTTTAGAACTTAACCACTCAAGTATGCAAACGGGTACGCAAACTTAGAGTTCCGGACTTGGTCTGTGTTCGCCAGTATGCAAACGTGTACGCATACTGTCGTTCACAACTGAACTCAATTGAAGTTAGTATGCAAACGGGTACACATACTATAGTTCCCGGACTTCAACTGTTGAATCAGTGCGCATACGGGTATGCACACTAGATTCCCGGACTTGGAATAACTTACAACAGTTAGCATACAAGTACGCATACTGTGATATATCCAATTAATGGTTAATTTTTCTAAACTCCCATTTTAATCATTGAAACATTCTTAGAAAACGACAATAGCTGTCTTACACAAACTATTAGCTTCAAAGCAATTTTCAAGTGATTAAAAAATGATTAATACGAAACATTCTGAGTCTACATCAAATGACTGTCTCACACAAATCATATAAGATGTTACCAGGCGATTTTCACATGATCATCTTTTGACTTTCGTCAAGAATAAAAGATGAACTTGGTTAAAGAGAAAGCTTACCAACACATATTTCGATAAATATGTAAGCGAGTTAAACTCAGATCGAAATGTCAAATATGTATAATTTAAAGTCTATATAGCTATACGACTTTGTCTCAATATGAGATAGAATAGAAATAGACTTCTGAGTGATGATGAGTTCAAGTCCATATACCTTTTGTTGATGAAGTTCTACAAGCTCCCCTTAGTAGTTCTTCGTCTTCAATCGATGAACGCCGTGAAGTCTAAAGCTCAACTACACATTATATCCTAATCCGAGACATAGCTATAAGTAGACTAGAAATCAAGACTTGTAGTTTTGACAACTAAACTTGACAAACAAGCTTGAGATAGAAACACTTGCGAGTTTGACCGAGCACTGTTCTAACAATCTTCCCATTTGTCAATTTTAGTGACAAAACTATCAATACATATGGATTACTATAAAAATAGAGCACTGCTCGCTCGAACTCGCATGCGTTGCCATCTCAAGCATGTTTGACAATGTTAGTGATCAAAACTATAAGTCTTGATTTCTAGTCTACTTATAGATGTCTCGGACTAGGACATAGATTGTGTAGTTGAGCCTTAGACTTCACGGCGTTCATCATTTGAAGACGAATAACTACTAAGGAGAGCTTGTGGAACTTCATCGACAAAAGGTATGTGGAGACTGAAACTCATCTATCACTTGGAATGTCTATTTCTACTCTATCTCCTACATTGAGACATAAGTCGTGTTACGATATAGTTTTCTATTTTACACATTTGAGATTTCGAGCTCAGTTTAACTCGCTTACATATTTCTCGGAATATGTGTTGGCAAGCTTTCGCTTCGACCAAGTTCATCTTATATTCTTGACGCAAGTCAAAAGATGATCATGTGAAAATTGCCGAGTAACATCTTACATGGTTTGTGTAATACAATCATTTGGTGTAGACTTGGAATGTTTCGTTATGATTATTTCAATAACTTGAAAATGGCTTTGATGCTAATAGTGTGTGAAAACGGCTATTATCATCCTCTAAGAAAGTTTCAATGATTGAAATAAGAGTTTAGAACACTTAACCATTAGTAGGAAATACTAATAGGTCCTAGAAATAATATATTAGGATGAGTTTGGTTCAGTTGACTCAGTCAACTGTCTGTTTGGTCCTTTTTGGAAAAATAAATTATAGTTTGGTCCTAGAAATAATGGTTTGGTCCTAGGGTGACATCATGGATGATGTAATTGTCATCTTGTAGTGGCAGAAATACCCTTTTGGGACCATTACATCATCCATGATGTGACCCTAGGACATATATACTCAATTCAAGAGAGAATAATTATTTTCAGATTTACTTTCTCTCACCTCCATATTTTCAGATCTAGTTTTTCTCTCACTTTTTTTTTCTTCATCTTCCTGCTAGGTTTTTGATTTTGCAGAGATGATAAAGACGGTAGAGAAGATTGTGTGAGTTCATCATCTTAATCTTCGTGCTGCTGTAACAATGGCGATTCGGAGGTAAAAATCTAAATCCGTTTTTTTTTTTTTTTTGATTTCTTCCTGCTCGTGTTGAAGATGAAGATGATGAAGACGAAGAAGTTCATTCTTTACATGAACTCATGTTGTTATTGTTGCTCATGATGATGAAGATGAAGATGATGAAGACTTTCAAGATCTGCTGCTGTTGATTGATGGTGTTGCAGTCGATGAAGACTTTCAAGATCTGTTGCTGCTCGTGTTAAAGATGATAAAGACGATGAACGCGATGAATACGATGCTTCTGCTACTGTTTGAAGACGATGATGTTTGTTGTTGCTGCTGTTGAAGACGTCGAAGAAGATGAAGAATGATGATGATGATGATGATGATGATGATGTTCATTTCTGGAATGAACTCTGGTTTATATAGGGTTTTATCAGGAATTCATTTCTGGAATGAACTCTGGTTTATATAGGTTTTTATCAGGAGTTCATTTCTGGAATGAACTCTGGTTTATATAGGTTTTTATCAGGACTTCATTTCTGGAATGAACTCTGGTTTATATAGGTTTTTATCAGGAGTTCATTTCTGGAATGAACTCATTTCTGGAATGAACTCTGGTTTATATAGGTTTTTATCAGGACTTCATTTCTGGAATGAACTCTGGTTTATATAGGTTTTTATCAGGAGTTTATTTCTGGAATGAACTCTTGTTTTTATTCATAATAATGGAGTTTTTGTTGTGTGTTCATTTGAAAAAATGAACTAAGATTTTTGTTCTTAATAACGAAATTTTTGTATAATTTTAATGAAATAATGAAGTTCATTCATATGTGATTTAATTTGGTTTTATTAGGTGTTCATTTGAAAGAATGAACTGCTACAAGAAAATAAGTAAAAATTAACATGGAAGGGTATTTTTGTCTGTTTTATATTTTTAAATAATTATGGACCAAACAGTCCCAAAGGACCAAACTGACTTGGGACCACCTAAAAAGGACCAAACGATATTTTTCCCTAACCATTATTGGATATGTCATGTTGTGTATTCTTGCACATATATAATCCATGTCCGGGAACCATAGTATGCGCACCCGTTCGCGTACCTGTTGGCTTGAGAAATCCGGGAACCTAAGTATGCGTACCCATTTGCGTACTGGCGTACAGGTTCATGTCCGAATATTTCTACTGGGATTGGAAGTTTGCGTACCCGTTTGCGTACCGGCGAAACCCAATCTTGGTCCGGGTATTTCAAGTATGCGTACACGTTTGCATACTTGAAGGTTAAAGTTCTAAAATCAGTTATGTACATGAACATAAACATTTATATATATAATAAGGAATACAATCTTTGCAAACCATGGCTATAATGTTCATGAATTGATTCGAGTGAATCAAACCGATTTTGCTTCAATTGTGTTCTTGTATACTTCTATGAGAATATAACAATTGAACAACTCTTTAACTAGTTTCATTTGAGTCATTTGAACTAGTTATGGTTAAGATGAAAAAGGTTGATATGAGAGTGTTCATATGGCTAACTTCGGTTAACTATTTTTGATCCAACATGGTGTACACATTTAGGTACGGTTACATAAACCTAAATGAGGGTACATTTCATTTGTGTGAAACAAGCTTAGTTCGATCTAACGGTTGAAAGATATTAGCTTGGTTGAATCAGGATTTTCATCTAAAGGTGAATATTGAATGCTTCGTTACCAAGGTAACTTGGATTGCAAACCCTGAGTTGAAAACTATATAAAGGAGAACTCTAGCAACTGGGAAATTTAATCCCCACACCTCCTGTGTGTTACTAGTTGCATCAACTAGAGTCGATTCTCCTTTAACCTTAGGTTTCTATCGAGACCCTATAGGTTAACGACTTCAAAGACTTCATTGGGATTGTGAAGCCAGACCAAACTATTTTCTTTGTAGTTGCGCGTTCTGATCTTGCCCGATTCTATCGTTTGAGTATTATCTTCTCTAAGATTTGCTCGAGATTTAATCTCCGATAGGCAAGATAAAAAGTAATCACAAACACCTTCGTCTCATCGTTTTTGATTCCACAATATCTAGTTTCGCTTCCATAAGGTTTAGATTATTGTGAGGTGATTGATAATACTAGGATGTTCTTCGGGAATATAAGACCGGTTTATCAATTGGTTCGTGTTCACCTTGATTTATCAAAAGACGGAACAAAACTCATAGGTATTTATGTGGGAGACAGATTTATCTATACCAATAGACTTTTCTGTGTGAGACAGATTTGTTTATCAAGTCTTCGACTTTGGGTCGTAGCAACTCCTGGTTATGGGTGAGATCAGCCAAGGGAATCAAGTGCGTAGTATCCTGCTGGGATCAGAGACGTAAGGAACACAACAGTACCTTGAATTAGTGTGAGATTGATTAGGGTTCAACTACAGTCCAGTCCGAAGTTCATTGGTAGTAAGCTAGTGTCTGTAGCGACTTAATACAGTGTGGTGTTCAAAGCTGGACTAGGTCCCGGGGTTTTTCTGCATTTGCGGTTTTCCTCGTTAACAAAATTTTGGTGTCTATGTTATTTCTTTTCCGTATTATATTTTGTTATATAATTGAAATATCACAGGTTGTGCGTTGTATCGATCAATTAGGAAATCCAACCTTTGATTGTTGATTGAAATTGATTGATCCTTGAACATTGGTCTTTGGTACCGTTCAAGTTACTTCTCATATATTCAATCGGGCTCGCAAATTTCTATTTGCTGATTGCAGATTGAATTAAGAGATAGAGATATAAACTCTTGTATATACTTTTCTCTAGATTGAGTCCGACTGTCTAGTTGATTCTCTAGAAAGTATATTGGAGTAAGTCCTCTCAGATTGCCAAACGAATTGTTGGGTGTGGTTGTTGTACCCCCGCATTTTCAATTACAAAATAAACAAACTTTGTAGCTTCTCATCCAAATGCTTGATTTCCTTGGTTCTTCAACATTACTCTAAATCTTCGTCACTTCCAAGTACTCCAGTGATTCTGAACGTGTTCAACTCAGCATCATAGTTGTTGAAGATCCGTAGCTATAACAATGTATAAAAACAAGATGTTTTCGTATTGTTATACAGTATCATAGTATTATTATACACCATCAAAGCTCAGTTGTATCACATCTTTGACAATAATACTATGGTGACATGTATCACTCCCCCTTAGTCAATACTTCATCTCACAATGAAAACCACTTTCCCTTACATAATGATCCGTAAACCATATGTATTTGTAGTGTGAACTACACAATAATTCTCTCCCTTTTTGTCAATATAAATTGGAAAAGGTACGAAAACTAGCGGGATCATAATGAAATTCTCATAGAGATACTTCATGACTAAAAAAGAACATATCAACTTTGTTTCGATGATTTCACATAGTCGAAACTTAGTGTATTCATCAAGGAGTTTATAAAGATACAAGATAACTCCTACAATATTCCACATCCGCACTCCCCACAAAGATTTGGCAATTAAGCACAAGTTCAATTAAGAACTCCCCCCCCATAAAATGTCATTTCCAAAGGAACAACAAGAGCGACCTTACTTTTACAAGAAAAGAAGGATTTCTTTGGACATTAACAAATTACATGAAACATGAATTTGTATCCAGAAAACTCAATTAAATTAACCAATAGAGAACCCATGATTAATTTAATCGGAAATGCTCAACATAAGAGAACTTACGGAGCCGTACAATACTTTCACATAGAAGTGGATCAGGGAAAGATCAATACCGCGGAATATTCAAAGATTCATTCTATTTTTCATCAAAATTTGCATAATGATACCATAGATTTAATCTTTGACATCAAAATTTCATTCTATTTTCCATCATTATTTGCATAAATACATATAATAGACTTATCTTTGACATATATGGGACAATCATAGTTCACAGACGTAAACACACATATCCCATAATAATATTTTTGTAATATATAAAACCAACAAAGATTAAATACCGCAAAATCATCTTCAGAATAAACTTTAGAATTTAAATAAATAAATCTAATAACATTGCAAGATGAAAATCGTTGGCAATAGATATGTGTACTCACAATAATAGCTATTCCAAACCCTAGGTATCCTTCTTAAAACACAAGAATAAATTCTTATAAGAAGTTTCCTAGACATCGTAGAGCTTTCTCATAGCATCTACTGAGAATTCCTTATCATTATTGAAAAAACCATTGATTACGGTATCGTTCAATTCCTCCAAATCTTCAGAAATATCAGTTAACTCACTAAGTTCTCTTTTTAGTCCACACAAGGTGTTCTTCGTTAGAGACAACATATGTTCGTAGTGAGCTATCTTTTCTAAAGAGAAATTGATTTGAGATTTTAAATCATTTCTTTTGTTGATGAAATCCTTCACCATAGCCCTAAATTTATTATCAAAATGACAAACAGACAAAAGGCAGTTAGAGGAAGAACCTTCTTCATCATTTGTAGATCTCTCCTTCTTCTTCCTCAATGATTGTATTCCTTCACAAAGATATACATTAAACAGCTTCTACTGCATCCCTTTTTGTGATACCTCTAGTTATAAGAGCCATGATACTGTATCTTTCAAAGAGAAAGGAGTGAAGGGCATTTTGATCACAAATGAATATAAATAGAACAATGGACAACCAAACCCTAGAAGAACTTTGAAAAAGTCTTTCACGGTTCATGATCCATTATTTATTTAAGAAAGTAAATATTTACTTAACTTAAATAAATAAAAATAAGACATTAACAATTATACAAAACTTGAGCAACCTTGATGCAATCCTCATATTCTCAAGTTAAAAATGAGGATGCAAACATCACTAGTATTAGATAGTGACGGAATGAGCAGAATGCTCACAACTTTTGTCACATAGTGACTTATCAAGGTTTGTTGTATAAATAGATTTCTTACCTAGTCTGACTCTGGTTCTCTTAGATTTCTTCTTGTCTTCAGGAATTCCCTGTTGATTACCCAAGGCCAGATTCATCCTTTGCATTTCATTTTGAAGTTTGGCAATTCTTTTGTTGTTCCTCTTGAATTTCCAACACTTACTTTGAACATGATTTGCATTTCCACAAAACGAACAAATTAGAAAATATTTTTGGTTTTGTTGATTTGCCTCTTGTTTATCACAACATTCGTCATCCATTATTTCAAAACCGTCTGGAACAAAAGAGTTGTTTGTACTCATAGTTTTGCCTTTGAACCCTAAACCATCCGTGTTTCCAAAAGACTTTTGACCGAATAACATTGCTGAGATCTTGTCAGAACTTCCAGACAACCTTTGCAGGTCACACTTAAGAGTACTAGTCTCTCTTTCCTTTAGATATAGGGTTATGGTGAATTCATCATTAAGACAATCTATCTCAAGATTTTTCCCCTGAAGCGATGATTCAAGTTTCTCCAACAAAGCCTTTAGTTGAAGATTTTCTTGGTGAATTTCTTCACTTTTATCCAAGAATTCAAAAATCTCAGTGTCAGACTCATACTCTGAATCAGAATTTGAGTTGGTAGAAGTTTCTGCTGCGAGAGCTGAAAATTCATTGCAACCATTGGAAGTATGCAAGATATTGACAACCTGGGATGATTTTTCTTTTATTGAATCATCTGAAGCATTAACCAGAGAGAAACGTTTCTCACATCTTTTGCTTCATTTTACAATATCCTTGATCTTTTGTGTAATCAGTGATTTATCAAAATCAACATGATTAGAACAACACTCATCAGCCCAAGACAAGTTAGAAGATTCACTTGTGTTGGTCACAACATTGAACGCAGATGTTCTGACTGTGTTCTGATCAAGATCAAGTATTTTTAACTTTCCAACAAGAGTATTTCTGGAAAGCGTATCAAGGTTATTTCCTTCAACGATGGCATGCTTCTTAGAGTCGTATTTGGCTGGCAACGATCTGAGAATTTTTATCACAATGTCCTTTTCAGGAATAGTCTTACCTAATGCAAAAGATGCATTAACAATTACAGACACTTTGTGATTAAACTCATCAAATGAATCTTCATCAACCATACGAAGGTTTTCCCAGTAAGAATTTAGGTTTTGAAGCCTAGCTTCCTTTTCAGGGGTATTCCATTCGAATACAATTTCTAAGATATCTCAAGCATCTTTAAACCGAGTGCACGTAGTCATGTGGTGCTGAAGATCTGGGGTATTGGCATGAATGATAACATTTAAACTGTCAGAATTTTTCTTTGCATCGAGAATCTCGTTTGGCTCATATCTACCAATATCCTTTGCAATAGAAACACTGTCTACAGTAACCATTGGAGGATTGTAGCCATTAACAACATAAACCCATGATTGAAAATCGCACGCTTGAAGAAAGGCACGCATAGCAATTTTCCACCATAAGTAATTTGAGCCATCGAATACTGGCGGTACGTTTACAGAGATATCACTTATATCCATAGAGTTTGCTACAAACACAGACTTATAAGGTCTTAAACGTGTTTGCCTGTTCTGATACCAATTGAAAAAGCGGGGGTACAACAACCACACCCAATATTTCGTTTAGGCAATATGTATGGACTAACTCCAATATAATTCCAAGAGAATCAACTAGATAGTCAGACTCAATCAATAGAAATATATCCAAGAGATATATCTTTATTTCTCAATACAATTTTCAATCGAACAGAAAGAGTTCTGTGAGTCAGATTGATATGAGAAACAAGTTGAACGGTACCAAATACCAATGTTCAAGTGTCAATCAATTTATATCAACAACCAAAGGTTGGATTATCTAATTGATTGAACTACGCACATCCTGTGATTTTTTTCTTTCTTCTGAATCATATATATTAATAAAAGAAGAACCCAGAAATTGGAAGTTACAAATAAAACTAAAATAAAAGGAAGAGCCAACTAGATAGGCCCAAAATAAAGCAAAACAAATAAAGGCCAACTATATAGGCCCAACAAGCAAGACTAATTCACCATTTTCCAGCCTAACAAAATCTGTAATACTCAACTCCAGGCATTTCAGTCCTTACAAGAAAATTTGGTCTGCCAATGAAGACTTGCCTTTCACCTGCATTTAATCTAGCTGCTTTCTTTGCCACTGTATCAATTGAGAAATTTACCTCTCTAAAAAAATGACTGAACTAAATGGAAGAGAGTTTCCAAACTGCTTTTAACCATCTCATCCTAATGAACCAAGGTACCTGATTTCTGGAAAAGTCTGAGATTACAGTTTTGGAATCTGAACTGATGATGATACGCTGCATATCCCATTCAACTGCCAGCTCTGCTGCACACACAACAACATAAGTTTCTGTTATATAATTGGTAGCTATACCAATTCTGAAAATGCAGGAGTCTAACAACCACACCCAACAATTCGTTTGGCAATCTGAGAGGACTTACTCCAATACACTTTCTAGAGAATCAACTAGACAGTCAGACTCAATCTAGAATAAAGTGTGTCAAAGAGTTTTAATATCTCTAACTCTTAATTCAATCCGCAATCAGCAAATAGAAATCTACGAGCCTGATTGAATATAAGAGGAGTAACTTGAACGGTACCAAAGACCAATGTTCAAGTGTCAATCAATGTAAATCAACAACCAAAGGTTGGATATTCTAATTGATTGATCATAACGCACAACCTGTGATATTTCAATTATATAACAAAATATAATGCGGAATAGAAATAACACAGACACCAGAATTTTGTTAACGAGGAAACCGCAAATGCAGAAAAACCCCGGGACCTAGTCCAGATTGAACACCACACAGTATGAAGCCGCTACAGACACTAGCCTACTACCAATTAACTTTGGACTGGACTTTAGTTGAACCCTAATCAATCTCACACTGATTCAAGGTACAATTGCGCTCCTTACGTCTCTGATCCCAGCAGGATACTACGCACTTGATTCCCTTAGTTGATCTCACCCACAACCATGAGTTGCTACGACCCAAAGTCGAAGACTTGATAGACAAATCTGTCTTACACTGAAAAGTCTATAGGATTGAATAAATCTGTCTCCCACAGAAATACCCAAGAGTTTTTGTTCCGTCTTTTGATAAATCAAGGTGAACAGGAACCAATCGATAACCCAGACTTATATTCCCGAAGAACAGCCTAGAATTATCAATCACCTCACAATAATCTTAATCGACTAGCGAAAGAAGATATTGTGGAATCACAAACGATGAGACGAAGTGTTTGTGATTACTTTTCTATCTTGCCTATCGGAGATATAAATCTCGAGCTAATTATTCCAATTGTACTCAACACGATAGAAACAACAAGATCAGATCACGCAACTACAAAGATAATAGTTGGGGTCTGGCTTCACAATACCAATGAAGTCTTCAAGTCGTTAACTTACAGGGTCTCGAGAAGAAACCTAAGGTTAAAGGAGAATTGACTCTAGTTATGCAAATAGTAACACACATGAGGTATGGGGATTAGGTTTCCCAGTTGCTAGAGTTCTCCTTTATATAGTTTTCAAATCAGGGTTTGCAATCTAAGTTACCTTTGTAACAAAGCATTCAATATTCATTGTTAGATGAAAAACACGATTCTCCCAAGCTAATATCTTTCAACCGTTAGATCTAACTTATCTTGTTAAACTAAAATAAAATGTACCCTCATTTAGGTTTATGTAACCGTACCTAAACGTGTACACCATGTTGGTTCACAAATAGTTAACCGAGGTTAGCCATATGATTACTCTCATATCAACCTTATTCATCTTAACCATAACTAGTTCAAATGACTCAAATGAAACTAGTTAAAGAGTTGTTCAATTGCATAGAAAACACAATTGAAACCAAATCGGTTTGATTCACTTGAACCAATCATGAACATTATAGCCACGGTTTGCAAAGATTGCATTCCTTATGATTTAAATGTTTAAGTCCATGAATTGACCGATTTTACAAAGTAACCTGCTTAAGTATGCGTATTAAGCAACTGGATTTGAGTTTGTTTAGTTTCCAAAATCAGCAGAAATTTTCGGTTCGAAAACTTCCGCCAGTATGCGTACATGTACGCATACTTAAGGTGACTAGTTTAAGAGTTTGTCAAAACCAAACTCAGCAGAAATTTTCGGTTCGAAAACTTTCGTCAGTATGCATACTGGTACGCATAGTTAACCTGTCTCCTTCACCAATTTTGTATACACACATATGCATACTGTTGGCTCATGGTTTATGGATTTATACACTAATGAGCGAACACACTATATATGCTTATATCCAAAGATGGTTACATTCTCAACTCTTTATTTCAATCATTGAAACATTCTTCTATAATGATAATAGCCGTTTTCACACACTATTAGAATAAAGCAATTTTCAAGATATTGAAATAATCATTATCGAAACATTCCAAGTGATGTGATTTTGAAGTTGTTTGTAAAGTGGTAAGAAAGATGTCGTTCACTCAGACTTGTAAAGGATGACTTTAGACTTTAATTCAAAACCAAAATAGAAAAATCACTAATAATTAAAGCAAACACTGAAAAAGTTGATATCAATATTAAAAGAACACTGAGGCTAAGATTCCACTATTTTCCAAGTTCAAAGCGATTTAACCCAATATTTATATTCATGCAATTTTCTCGTTCAATTTGATTCTAAACTATTGCAACAAGTAGATTCTCAAAATAACAAGTGTAAATCCGAAGTATAGAACATCAAAAACCTAGGTCCAAGTATGCTCTATCAAAAGAAATAACAATTGTTTAACAAAAATCATTCAAACAATTTCCGATCAAGGCAAATAATCATATAATAATTGCAAATAAATAGATAAATAAGGATATACCACTTCTTGTTGGAAAAATAGCTTCCTCTATCGCCTCAGCAATGGGGTTTAGCTCCTCATATTAATCACGTGCTCAAAAGTCGATTTCATTGCTCAAAATTTGATTAAAAAGAGTAGAAGATATAAAGCAGCGAGTTTGTAACAAATATAATTGTTACAAAGCATACTGTTACAAAGAACCCTAAGTCCCTAACACGCCTAAGCCCGATTATAGAATTCAAAATAATAGTTGGAAAAATTGTTACAAAGTTATTGAATTTGAAAGTATAGGTAATGAGATAATTCAAAATTTTAAAGTATATATGTTTGTCTTTTCTTGATGAATGATGATATATCAGAACTCTCAAATGATAGTTCAAGCAATTCTTCTTCCTCCTCTTTTCTCTAACCCAATAAATTGTCCATTCTTTAAGTTCTTGAGAAATCCATCACACTAGTGTCTCTCTAACTAAACAAGCAAGCTTCTAAAATCTCCCCCCCACTTATAGTGTCCGTCCCCCCATCTGGAACTCCAACCACGATATATATACATAACATGATCGAAATATCTTACCAAAATCTTCCTTTCTTTCACCACAATTCTAACATGATCGAATTTTAATCTTCCTTTTTTTCACCACTTTTCCCTTTTTCTTTTCCTACGCGGCTTTTCCTTTGCTCCAAACTCTCTACTCGAATCCTAAAAGATGTTTCCTTCTGAAAATATCAACGTAAGTTCCATATATAACACCAGAAGCCAAATCAAGAGCCCGAGATAATATTGTCCCTTGTTTACCGAGAATTGATGAAAACCTTCCCCTTTTTGCATTTTTAGACCCTGTTTAGACTCCATGTATGCGTCTTCTCAGTCGACAAAGCTTCCCAAAGATAGAGTCCAATCACCAGTAAATATTCTCCCGTAACTTCCCATTATAATCACACAGAAAATCTCGTTACTTGCAACACCATGTATTGATTAGAGTCGATGCAAACTTCCCTTTTTATCGAGTCTCAAACACATGCGAACCCTGTTTCACGTTAACAGGGCTAAACCAGATCAAACCAGTGAGAAAGTCCGAGCAAATCCAGCCCAAAAACAACTTCAGCGAACTGCGCAGGTGTGAAGCTATTCTTCCCACCAAAAATCTGTTTCAAATGGTGAATATGACCTACCCCTATCCAGAGTAGGGTGTCTATAGCAGGTACCTTAAGGGGTGTCCTGAGGATGCCCCTTATCCAAACCGGGGGTCCGTTTAGCAAATGTTCTCCGGGGTGCCTTTGACAACTTTTCGAGCCGATTTTTCCAAAAATGTTTATTGGCCAAAAATACCTACACACACATAAAATACCATAATAAGTACAAAAATGAGCACTATCAATATATAGAAGCGAGACAAATTAGACACAAAAATATGTCTATCAAATACCCCCAAACTTATTATTTGCTAGTCCTAGAGCAAATCTAAAATAGAAAATAAAATCCTAACTCACTGTCGCAGGCATCGTCGATTGCATTTAGCGTATGCAATAAGCCTTTAAACCCCTAGGTGGCCCTAGTGGCCGAGTTATAGTCTCGGGAGGGTTTACAAGAGGTGTACCCACAAAACCTTTATACTCCAAACCCTAACTATCTACGCAGAACCTTTGAAGGCATTAAAGAATCTCCTTGGTTGGCATACTTATTGACTACATGAGGAAGTACTTTGATGCGAAATTCCAATTGTTATACACGAGTTTGCACTCAAGCATACTAAAATTCATATATAAGTCACATAGCTCTACTCAGATAGTTTCTGGACATCATAACCGGAGTCAACCAATCATATGGATAGATTAAGAAGATGGATGTAGAGAAAAACGTAGATGGTTTTGATGTTGACTAAGGTTAACGGTGTTTCCCATATCTGTCTGAAGGCCACTGCCAAAACGAACCTATCCTAATGGACTGAGATACTGGTCTGGACTAATATCAACATACTGGCATATACAAGGGTACCAGTGGTCGATAATCCTAACTCTAGGTCAACACAACTGGAATATACAAGGGTTCCAGTGGTCGACTTTATTGAATTTATTCTGGTAAGTCTGATGGTCCGGTCTCAATTTTTTTTTTTTTTTTCTTTTGGTATCTCAATCACTCTATTTCACCCTAGCAGTGGTAACAACTTGAATCGTGAGCCCCACATAATCACTTAGAGAAACATATTTTAAAGAAAACAAAATTAAAATAGAAGTGAAAAGGATTCAACGAGATATGGCGAAACTACCATGTTTTTTTTTTTTTTTTTTTTTTTTTTAGTTCTAACACCTAAGCTCTGTGCTTTTATGAATAGAATCTTTAGATGTTTCCATCTAATCAGATTGGTTCCTCAACTCCTACAACCATAATGCTTCCATCCACTTAGATTGGTTAGTGCCATCCTTAATAAGCATAAATTTCTAGGCTCGGAGTTTATCAATGCAACTAAAAGTTTCTCCCATACCCCCAAACTTAAATCTAACATTGTCCTCAATGTTCTAAAGATGAAATTAAAAGCATGAACAAGGAGAAACTGTTACCATTTGAAGTAAAAGAGTTAAGGAAAGATATTACTGTGTCGCATGAATATTGGGTTACCTCCCAAGAAGTGCTAAGTTTAAAGTCTTCAGCCAGACTAAGAAAGGATTAGTCACCTCATAAAATCATAAAGTAATAGCCGAAATATCTGTGGGTCATCAAAACCAAATAGAGCTATCACAAGTAAAAGGAATCTGCAACATGCCAAGAAAATTAACAAATAAAGCACACCCTTGTCTAGTTTCCTGTTTAAGACAACTACACTAGCTGTGGTTCAGGTTCAGGCTCTATAACTGGGTCCAAATAAAATATTTGCACGTGCTGGAATTCCTCAAAGCTAAGATCCAGTTCAGGTTGTAAAGTCTGTAAAAACTCAAATAATAACTTAGAAGCACATAATAATAACCTGAATAATTGCGGATCCTTAAAGTCAATCAGTTTTGACCCACACAATTGACCATGATGAAACTAGCGGTCAATCATAGGCAAATGTGTCGATTCTAATTTCCTAAAGTACTTAGGTTTAATCTCAAAACTAAATAATTGACACATCTGAAACTCATACGTTCCCACATTTGGAAGAAAAATATTTGGTGGGAAAACAAAGTCAATCTGGGTATCATATCCTGGATAAACCACATCAACCAGAGGATGGGTTTCTAACAACTGAACTGCTCTATGAAGTTACTCTTGTGAAATGGTAGAGGCATATATTCCAAGTCCACCCCCAAACTTAGAATTTTGGGTGTCTCTAAATAGACTAGTCACAATATTCCTAATTTTTAGACCATCAGGTTCCTGAAAAAGGTAAATTGCTTTATCTAAGTTATAATCAGGTGGTTCATCCTCTAAATGAATCTAATGCATACACAAAGTAGGACTTATGTCCTTAATATCCTCTATGGTCTACCCTAAAGCTTCCTTATTGTCTTGAAGCACGGTCACTGGCCTACTCTCCTGATCACTATCCAAATCGGAAGCTATAATAACAGGGAAAGTCTCAGATGGGCCTAAAAATGCATAGTTAGGGTCCAACTTAGGAGGCTCTTCTAAACAAGGGATTAAGGTAGACTCAAAAGCTAATAATGGTTCAAACCTAGCTTTCCATATATCGGTATCTAACATAGGAATAGAATCCAACAGAGCATTTACTTGTTCAATGTTGCTATCATCGTCGAAATCCATGCTAAAATGGGCTAGACAAATCTCTAATGGATCTTCCGATATGATGTTTGGTAATGACTCCTGAACTAAGGTTCCTATCATGTTCACCTCTTCAATTCACGTGTCATCTAGCTCAGAATGCAACTTATTGACATTAAAAATATTCAACTCAGTAGTCATATTACCAAAAGATAGATTCATAATACCATTTCGGCAGTTTATGATCGCATTAGACGTAGCTAAAAATGGGCGACCTAAAATCACTGGTATCTGGTTATCTGGGTCGGGGACAGGTTGGGTATCTAAGACCACGAAATCCACAGGATAAATAAACTTGTCGACCTCAATAAGAACATCTTCTATCACACCACGAGGAATTTAACAGACCTATCAGCTAACTGCAGTATTATCTTGGTAGGTTTCAGTTCACCAAGTCCTAGCTGTAAGTACACATGGTACGACAGTAAGTTCACACTAGCTCCTAAGTCAAGTAAAGCTTTATCTACCCGATGTTTTCCTATCGTGCAAGCAATGGTAGGGGCACCTGGGTCTTTATATTTAGTAGTTGTGTTGTTCTGAATGATCGAACTTACATGACTAGCTAAAAAGGCTTTTTTAGGGACACTAAGCTTGCGCTTTCGCGTACACATATCCTTAAGGAATTTGGCATAAGCAGGAAGTTGACTAATTGCTTCTAGTAAAGGAAGGTTTATGGTAACTTTCTTAAAAACCTCCATTATGTCATTAAAGTTGGATTCATTCTTTGTTGGTACTAATAGCCGGGGAAATGGGGCTATAGGCATAAAATAGGGCCTCTCAGGAACCGAATCGGCATCATCAGAGATTTTATCAGTCCCCTCAGCTATGGATGAGCCTGAGGGGTGAACTACAGTATAATAACTATCGGGCATGGTTACCTGATTGTCTACTACTCTGCCACTCCTAAGGGTTCTAACTGAATTCAACTGATGTGATGGTTTTTCGCCTACTTCATGAACTCCTCTAGGGTTTGTTTGTGTTTGACTAGGGAACCTACCTTTTTCTCTCAAGGACTCATTTATCAGACTAACATGCGTTTTTAACTCGACAATAACTTGACTATTTTCTTGCCCTATCCTGTTACTAGCTTCTACGCTTTGTGAAAGTGATTGGTGCATCTTTTCAGTGTTTCGAATAAATGAGGCAAGAGTTTCTTCTAGACTTAAAATTTTCTTATCGGACTGATTTTGAAACTGAGCTACTCCTGAAGGATTCTTAGTATAGCCAAAACCTGGGGGAGCATTCAAATTACTAAACTGACCTTGGTTCTGGTCCTTAGACCATGAGAGGTTCGGATGGTTTCTCCAACCAGGATTATAGGTTTCTGAATATGGGTCAAACTTTTGACGGTTATAAAATCTAGTGTTATTATTATAAAGAGCATTGGCTTGCTCTTCAATAGTCTGGCCTTCCCAAAAAGGCTCCACTCTACCACTAGTGTGACCCAATTCTAAAGCTTCTAACCTTTTAGCTATTCTTTGCAATTTTGGCATCCGATTCAAAGCCTCCTTCTAGCCTATTAACGTTTCCTCTTCCTAGAAGAATTGTTTTCTTGGGTTCCCTACTATTTTCCCATTCTTTGGGTCTTTTCGGCGATTTCATGCAAATATGTCATCGCCTCATCAACTGTTTGGTTTTCAAACCCACCTGTACACATAGATTCTACTGTGGTCGTAGTGGAATAATCTAAACCCTCATAAAGGATCTGAACTAACCTAACCTTTTCTAGACCATGATGAGGACATTGGGCTAATAGATCATTGAACCTTTCCAAATACCTATACAAAGATTCTCCCTCTTGTTGAGAAAACGTGCAAATTTGCGTCATAATAGACGATGTTTTGTGCCTAGGGAAAAACTTGTTCAAAAAGGCAGATGTAAGTTGTTCATATGTTTCAATTGAACCAGAAGCCAAACTATATAGCCACGATTTTGCTTTATCTTTCAAGGAAAAAGGGAATAACCTGAATTTCAAAGCATCATCATCAAGGTTTCTAATCTTTAGGGTACTACAAATTTCCTCAAAGTCCCTAACATGGAAATAGGGGTTTTTATTTTCTTTCCCTAAGAAGATTGGGAGCAGCTATAAGGTCCCAGGTTTAAGTTCATAAGTTGCTTCTGTTTCAGCTAACCTGATACACGAGGGACGAGTAGTCCTTGTTGGGTTCAACTAAGCTTTCAAAGTTGCCATTTCTGGCACTATCGGAAAATATTAGGGATTGTCTCCTTAAACAGACGTTCAAAAACGGACTCTTCAAAAATCGGACTTTCTAAATTGAGGTAATCGAGACGCTTAGAACTACTAGGTTTCTCTTTAACAAATCTACCTAGGGCGTCTCTTTTACGTTCCGGCATGCAAAAGAATAAGGAAGGGGATTCTATGCAATCACAAAACAAGGCTGACTCAACCAAATCAAACCTATTATTTCTAGCAAACAAAAAGCATGATGGCTCCACTTAGATTGTTTCTAGACCAGCTTCTAATCCTTCGAAAGGGAATTCGTTACAATTTAAGCAAACCCCTCTGGAATCAATCCGAGTCAAAGTAAGTTGAATAGAGGCGAGGGAAGCTCAGTGGAGCTTTGATACCCAAGGCCTCACCGAATTACAAGGCGGCGCAGTCACGCATTCAACTCACAGAAACCATCATGAACTTCGAAGTATGCTTAAAAGAGTAACCAATATTTTTCGAATGACTTTCCTATTAAGCTCGTTACCCTATCGGTCTTGTTCTAGTCAAAATTTTAAGGCTTAGGTTCGCGTAGGTTACGTGTTCCTAAGGCGGGCAAGAAGAGAACAATGATGAAATCCGAACCCTTATCTTGTATGGCCAGGCCTTGCCCTTTACTAGAAAATTAAAGCAGTCGTATTCAAGTCCTCGGCATATATGCAAACGAAGGAATCTAGTAACTCGCTGACAGGGGATTCACGAGTGTTTAGAATTTACCTCCCGTTCCAGACGGGGGATGAATAGGTTATAGCCGACTCGGGCCACTGACTCCTATGTCAGTGTACGAACCCAAGGTGCAGAGACAATATCGTAATTGTCCTCCTTCTCTGCAAACAGTTTATATTTAAAGTACCCTTCCGTAGGGTAAAAATAAAAATAATGTCCAAAGTCCAAAGTGTCCAAAAAGAAAAGAAAAATTACAAAAATAGATAAACCCTAATACAATTTTTTTTCTTTAAAAAAAAATAAACAAACCCTAAAAACAAAATAACTAAAATAAAATTGTCTTCTTTTCCGTTATTTTCGCTTTAATCTTTAGCTCCAAGTCTTTACGAAATCACCAAACTCCTTGGCTCAATTTTCTGTATGATCCAGAACCTGTAGACAAAAGATAAATACCCAAAAACGTAAAAAAGAACAAAAATAATAAAAAACTAAAAAATAAATCTAAAACCCTAAAAACAAGTCCGCGTCGGCGGCGCCAAAAATTGATGTGATTTTGAAGTTGTTTGTAAAGTGGTCAGAAAGATGTCGTTCACTAAGACTTGTAAAGGATGACTTTAGACTTAAATTCAAAACCAAAATAGAAAAATCACTAATAATTAAAGCAAACACTGAAAAATTTGATATCAATATTAAAAGAACACTGAGGCTAAGATTCCACTATTTTCCAAGTTCAAAGCGATTTAACCCAATATTTATATTCATGCAATTTTCTCGTTCAATTTGATTCTAAACTATTGCAACAAGTAGATTCTCAAAATAACAAGTGTAAATCCGAAGCATAGAACATCAAAAACCTAGGTCCAAGTATGCTCTATCAAAAGAAATAACAATTGTTTAACAAAAATCATTCAAACAATTTCCGATCAAGGTAAATAATCATATAATAATTGCAAATAAATAGATAAATAAGGATATACCACTTCTTGTTGGAAAAATAGCTTCCTCTATCGCCTCAGCAATGGGGTTTAGCTCCTCATATTAATCACGTGCTCAAAAGTCGATTTCATTGCTCAAAAGTTGATTAAAAATAGTAGAAGATATAAAGCAGCGAGTTTGTAACAAATATAATTGTTACAAAGCCCACTGTTACAAAGAACCCTAACACAGAACTGTTGCGAATTCAAAATAATAGTTGGAAAAATTGTTACAAAGTTATTGAATTTGAAAGTATAGGTAACAGATTAAACGACTGTCTTTTTCCGCTGTTCTCTGGTTCTTATTCCTCCTCTCGCCTGTATTCTCTGCAACTCGACTGTGTATCTCTGCAAGCTTCTAAAATCTCCCCCCTAAGTGTCTGTTCCCCTATGGAACTTCAACCACGATATATATACATAACATGATCGAAATATCTTACCAAAATCTTCCTTTCTTTCACCACAATTCTCGGAATTTTAATCTTCATTTTTCTTTTCCTACGCGGCTTTTCCTTTGCTCCAAACTCTCTACTCGAATCCTAAAAGATGTTTCCTTCTGAAAATATCAACGTAAGTTCCATATATAACACCAGAAGCCAAATCAAGAGCCCGAGATAATATTGTCCCCTGTTTACCGAGAATTGATGAAAACCTTCCCCTTTTTGCATTTTTAGACCCTGTTTAGACTCCATGTATGCGTCTTCTCAGTCGACAAAGCTTCCCAAAGATAGAGTCCAATCACCAGTAAATATTCTCTCGTAACTTCCCATTATAATCACACAGAAAATCTCGTTACTTGCAACACCCTGTATTGATTAGAGTCGATGCAAACTTCCCTTTTTATCGAGTCTCAAACACATATGAACCTTGTTTTACGTTAACAGGGCTAAACCAGATCAAACCAGTGAGAAAGTCCGAGCAAATCCAGCCCAAAAATAGCTTCAGCGAACTGCGCAGGTGTGAAGCTATTCTTCCCACCAAAAATCTGTTTCAAATGGTGAATATGACCTCCCCCTATCCAGAGTAGGGGTGTCTATAGCATGTACCTTAAGGGGTGTCCTGAGGATGCCCCTTATCCAAACCGGGGGTCCGTTTAGAAAATGTTCTCCGGGGTGCCTTTGACAACTTTTCGAGCCGATTTTTCCAAAAATGTTTATTGGCCAAAAATACCTACACACACATAAAATACTATAATAAGTACAAAAATGAGCACTATCAATATATAGAAGCGAGAAAAATTAGACACAAAAATGTGTCTATCACCAAGCCTACATCAAATGATTATATCACACAAACCATGTAAGATGTTACTCGGTAATTTTCTCATGATATAAGATGAACTTGGTCGAAGCGAAAGCTTACTAACACATATTTCGAGATATATGTAAGCGAGATATACTCAGCTCGAAATCTCAAATGTGTATAGAGAAAACTATATCTTAACACGACTTATGTCTCAATATAGGAGATAGTAGAAATAGACTTCCCAAGTGATGGATGAGTTCAAGTCTCCACATACCTTTTGTCGAAGAAGTTCCACAAGCCCCCCTTAGTAGTTCTTCGTCTTCAAATGATGAACTCTGTGAAATCTAAGCTCAACTACACTATCTTTGTCCAATTCCGAGACATCTATAAATAGGCTAGAACTTATAGTTTTGATCACTAACATTGACAAACATGCTTGAGATAGCAACGCATGCGAGTTTGACCGAGCAGTGCTCTAACAATCCCCCCTTTGTCAATTTTAGTGACAAAACTATCAATACATATGGATTACAAAATAGATAGAAATTGTAGCTTCTCATCCAAATGCTTGATCTCTTTGGCATCTTTAACGCGACTCGAAATCTTCGTCACTTCCAAGTACTCCATGATCCTAAAGGTTGTAAGTTCAGCATCATAGTTGTTGAAGATCCGTAGCGATAACAATTCCAACAAACCTTCTAGGCTGATGATGTCGAACCAGGGCCTTCTGAATTTCGAGAGTTCTCATAACATAAGACTTTATTAGCTGCATCTCCTTCCTTGTTTCCTTTAACTCTTCAAGAACATCAGAAAACTTCTGAGAATTTGAAGGAACAGCTCTTGGCTTCCTCAAATTCCTTCCTTTTCTTTTCAAAGTTGGAGGCAACGGAGATTTTTATTTTTCCTTTATGATTGATGGCTTAACAATCATATTAACATCTTTTCCATCAGAACACATGATGCTTGGAGTCTCCATACGTGTATGGGTTTGTGAGAGGAAATCACAATTTAAACTCAACATGCAGTCTTAAGATGAAAAGAGTTTCAGAGAATGAAAAAGGCATGTAGGGTTATGGAACCTTTCAACCACACAGGTTCACGCACGCTGAATTCACGACCCTAAAGAGAGTGGAATTAACGAGAATAACCCTCTTTTTATTGAAAACACAGGGAAGTCTCTTCCAATATCAATCAATTTAGATATGAAAGAATTCCAAATCATACAACAAAACTAAGAAAACAAAAAAAAAAATTTTTTTTTTCCTTAAGCCTGAGGTGTGCACAATCTTGTCTCTTTTAATTAGGCACATGAGACAAGATGCACTAAAACAACACAATTAAGTGCTGCGGTGAATACAAATTTGTCCATAACCTCTTTGAAAGGAATTCATAGAACCTTGTCTATCAAACCGTTTAGACCATGCTCTTCTCTCTAGTGGTCTTGACTTATCTTTGGAAACCAACTTCTTTGAAGAGGATAAAATCTTACATACCTCAGCGGTTTTTTGAAAAAGTTTGAGCTTGTTTGCTAGGCGATTTGCTCTTCGTTGAAGTCTCTTGACATGTCTCATCTTGTGTTTATACTTGTAACACTTTGAAAGTTCATGACCCTTGAGTAAACAATAAGAACATGTCCCTGGATAAGATGATTCAGACACACGAGATGTGCAAGCTGCTAGGCACAGAGTGGAACCTGAAAAATCAGACATAGGGTTTCTAAAAGAAAGGTTAATTTTTTCTTCTAGATTGGTTGAATCTTCTTCTGGAAGAATATCAAGATTGATATATGTATTGCTACAATTATCAAAATCAATATCTTCACAAAGAAGTGCAACACTTGATTTTTCGTCTTCATTGGAATCATAGTGATCAGACATTTCATCAAGAGTTGCAGCAAGACCTTTGTTTCCAGTGTATTTTCTACGATTTGGACACTCATTTGCAAAATGACCAAAACCTTTACACTTAAAGCACCGTGGCATATCCTCGTCATCAGCCTCGTCAGCATCCCTGTTTTTAGGAGGAATGCGGTTGTGAGCTTTAACTGATGGCCTAGGTTTGTCTCTAGAAATCAGTTTACTTCTCTTCAATAGAAGATCTCTAAACTGTCTTGTGATCAAAGAGACTGATTTGTCAAGATCTTCGTCCGATGAATCAGCCTCAGAAAGATCATCCTCAGAGACATAAATAATTTTACTTTTGTCAAGTAATTTAGTGTTCTTTGGTACTTTGAAGGCAACATCCTTTCCAATTTTGGATGTATGCTCATGATCAAAGATCTTTAGTTTTCCAACCAATGTGTTTCTGGAGAGAGCATCAAGGTTATTTCCTTCAACGATGGCATGCTTCTTAGAATCGTATCTGGATGGCAGCGATCTGAGAATTTTCATCACAATGTCCTTTCAGGAATAATCTTACCCAATGCAAACGATGCATTAACAATTTCAGACACTTTGTGATTAAACTCATCAAACGAATCTTCCTCTGCCATACGAAGGTTTTCCCAATCGAAATTAAGGTTTTGAATCCTAGCTTCCTTCAAATACGGTTTCTAAGATATCCCAAGCATCTTTAGACCTAGTGCACGTAGTCACATGGTGTTGAAGATCTGGGGTAATGACATGTATGATGGCATTCAAACCGTCGGAGTTGTAGTTGCAGGATTTCCTACAACACACCCCTTATAATAATTTCTAGATCTAAATCTATTTCATAATCAAAATAAAGATTAAAGTACTAAAATTATAAATGTACACAAGGATTTTTTACATGGTTCGATCAATGTGATCTGCATCCATGGTTCTTCACTATGATTGTTGAAATTACATTTGGATTACTTTTAGAATCTCCATTAATGAGTATTTGGAGCTCTCTAGATCTAGTTTTTGGGGAAGAAGATCATAAAGAAAATAAAATCTCTCCCAAAATATGTCTCTCTCCCTCTTACAAAAATGCGTCTCTTCCCTTCTCTCTCCTGCTCTCCTCTTTATATAGGTGTTTACATAGTGGATGACAGCTCACATACAGCTCATATTCTCGCAGGTCTTTGATAATTTCGCAGGCTCTTGCTACCTTCTCGCGAGCTATGGAAATGAATGAATCTCGCACACTAACAAGTATTTTACAAAATTTTATGGAATAATATCGCAGAATTTCGCAATAATATCGCAGAATTTAGCAGGGTTATTCAGAATTTCGCAGGATTATTCAGAATTTCGCAGAATGTGCCAGAATTTCGCAGAATGTGTCAGAATTTCGCAGAATGTGATTATTTTGCAGGATGTGATTATTTCGCTCAATTATTTCGCACAATTATAAGAAACTTGAAGAGATTACACTATTGCATGAGCACAAAACATGAGACAGAGGCAAGATAAGAATAAAGAAACAATTCGCTCATTCAACACTTTCTCAAAGATTCTACCTTCATAGATAAAGAACAGAGGCAACTATGGATTACCAAGAAAACATTCTATGTTCTTTATCTTCTCGGCAAGAATCATTTCCAAAGTGGATGTTCACTAATGAATAACAAGAATCCTTACCAAAAATGGACTAATAATTTCGCATGAATAGAGGCAATACTTCTTATTTTCATTCAAGGATAGATACTTCTTATATTTCGAGGATTGAGTACTTCTTATACTTCTTCAAATATACTTCATACTTCTTATACTTCTTCAAGGATACTTCATACTTCATACTTCGTATAATTTAGGATGATACTTCTAATTACTTTTTAATGATTCGAAACTTCGCAAAAGAATAGAGGCAAGTACGTACTTTTCAAGAAAAGTATTCTTTCGCGTAGTTCCTTCATCAACAAAGATCAAAGACTACTACAACAACGGATTTTTCCTTAAAGATCGCTCTTCAAGCAATATTCAAGGAAAAAGAGGCAAGATGTAGGATCCAAATATCGTACAACATTCGTTAGTGTGCGAGATTCATTCATTTCCATAGCTCGCGAGAAGGTAGCAAGAGCCTGCGAAATTATCAAAGACCTGCGAGAATATGAGTTGTATGTGAGCTGTCATCCACTATGTAAACACATATATAAAGAGGAGAGCAGGAGAGAGAAGGGAAGAGACGTATTTTTGTAAGAGGGAGAGAGACATATTTTGGGAGAGACTTTATTTTCTTTATCATCTTCTTCCCCAAAAACTAGATCTAGAGAGCTCCAAATACTCATTAATGGAGATTCTAAATGTAATCCAAATGTAATTTCAACAATCATAGTGAAGAACCATGGATGTAGATCACATTGATCGAACCATGTAAAAAATCCTTGTGTCCATTTATAATTTTAGCACTTTAATCTTTATCTTGATTATGAAATGGACTTAGAATTAGAAATTATTATAAGGGATGTGTTGTAGGAAATCCTGCAACTACAGGAGTTTTGCTTTGCAGCAAGTATCTCGGCAGTATTGTATTCACCAATGTTCTTTGGAACGGTTGCATTCCCTACTGCCACAACGGGAGCATCATAGACATTAACCACATAAACCCATGATTGAAAATCACGCGCTTGAAGAAAGGCACGCATAGCAATTTTCCACCACAAGTAATTTGAACCATCGAAGACTGGTGGTACGTTTATAGAGATAACACCCTTGTCCATATCAGATCGCTACAAACACAGACTTATAAGGTCTTTAATGTGTTTGCCTGCTCTGATACCAATTTAAAATGTGAAGGTCTAACAACCACACCCAACAATTCGTTTGGAAATCTGAGAGGACTAACTCCAATATACCTTCTATAGAATCAACTAGACAGTCAGACTCAATCTAGAATAAAGTGTGTCAAAGAGTTTTAATATCTCTAACTCTTAATTCAATCCGCAATCAGAAAATAGAAATTTGCGAGCCCGATTGAATATAAGAGGAGTAACTTGAACGGTACCAAAGACCAATGTTCAAGTGTCAATCAATGTAAATCAACAACCAAAGGTTGGATATTCTAATTGATTTATCATAACGCACAACCTGTGATATTTCAATTATATAACAAAATATATTGCGAAATAGAAATAACACAGACACCAGAATTTTGTTAACGAGGAAACCGCAAATGCAGAAAAACCCTGGGACCTAATCCAGATTAAACACCACACTGAATTAAGCCGCTACAGGCACTAGCGTGCTACCAATTAACTTCGGACTGGACTGTAGTTGAACCCTAATCAATCTCACACTGATTCAAGGTACAGTTGCGCTCCTTACGTCTCTGATCCCAGCAGGATACTACGCACTTGATTCCCTTAGTTGATCTCACACACAACCAAGAGTTGCTATGACCCAAAGTCGAAGACTTGATAGCAAATCTGTCTCACACAGAAAAGTCTATAAGATTGAATAAATCTGCCTCCCACAGAAATACCCAAGAGTTTTTGTTCCGCCTTTTGATAAATCAAGGTGAACAGGAACCAATCGATAACTTGGACTTATATTCCCGAAGAACAGCCTAGAATTATCAATCACCTCACAGTAATCTTAATTGACTAGCGAAAGAAGATATTATGGAATCACAAACGATGAGACGAAGTGTTGGTGATTACTTTTCTATCTTGCCTATCGGAGATATAAAATCTTGAGCCAATTATTCCAATTGTACTCAACACGATAGAACAACAAGATCAGATCACGCAACTACAAAGATAATAGTTGGGTCTGGCTTCACAATCCAAATGAAGTCTTCAAGTCGTTAACCTACAGGGTCTCGAGAAGAAACCTAAGGTTAAAGGAGAATCGACTCTAGTTATGCAACTAGTAACACACATGAGGTGTGGGGATTAGGTTTCCCAGTTGCTAGAGTTCTCCTTTATATAGTTTTCAAATCAGGGTTTGCAATCTAAGTTACCTTGGTAACAATGCATTCAATATTCACCGTTAGATGAAAAACCTGATTCTCCCAAGCTAATATCTTTCAACCGTTAGATCGAACTTAGCTTGTTAAACACAAATGAAATGTACTCTCATTTAGGTTTATGTAACCGTACCTAAACGTGTACACCATGTTGGTTCACAAATAGTTAACCGAGGTTAGCCATATGATTACTCTCATATCAACCTTATTCATCTTAACCATAACTATTTCAAATGACTCAAATGAAACTAGTTAAAGAGTTGTTCAATTGCATAGAAAACACAATTGAAACCAAATCGGTCTGATTCACTTGAATCAATCATGAACATTATAGACACGGTTTGTAAAGATTTCCTTCCTTATGATTTAAATGTTTAAGTCCATGAACTGACCGATTTGACATAGTAACCAACTTAAGTATGTGTACGGGTATGCGTACTTAAGCAACCGGATTTGAGTTTGTTTAGTTTCCAAACGCAGCAGAAATTTTCGGTTCGAAAACTTCCGCCAGTATGCGTACGGGTACGCGTACTTAAGGTGACTGGTTTAAGAGTTTTTCAAAACCAAACTCAGCGGAAATTTTCGGTTCGAAAACTTCCGTCAGTATGCGTACAAGTACGCATACTTAACCTGTCTCCTTCACCAATTTCGTATACACACATATGCATTCTCTTGGCTCCCGGTTTATGGATTTATACACTAATGCGCGAACACACTATATATGCTTATATCCAAAGATGGTTACATTCTCAACTCTTTATTTCAATCATTGAAACATTCTTCTATAATGATAATAGTCGTTTTCACACACTATTAGCATCAAAGCAATTTTCAATATATTGAAATAATCATTATCGAAACATTCCAAGCCTACATCAAATGATTGTATCACACAAACCATGTAAGATGTTACTCGACAATTTTCTCATGAGATAAGATGAACTTGGTCGAAGCGAAAGCTTACCAACACATATTTCGAGAAATATGTAAGCGAGATATACTCAGCTCGAAATCTCATCTCAAATGTGTATAGAGAAAACTATATCTTAACACGACCTATGTCTCAATATAGGAGATAGTAGAAATAGACTTTCCAAGCGATAGATGAGTTTAAGTCTCCACATACCTTTTGTCGAAGAAGTTCCACAAGCTCCCCTTAGAAGTTCTTCGTCTTCAAATGATGAACTTTGTGAAATCTAAGCTCAACTACACTATCTATGTCCTAGTCCGAGACATCTATAAATAGGCTAGAAATACAGACTTATAGTTTTGATCACTAACATTGACAAACATGGTTGAGATAGCAACACATGCGAGTTTGACCGAGAAGTGCTCTAACAAATTCCACCAGCCATAGCTCCAACCACCTGACATAAATGATTCCTTACAACCACACCAAAACTTGTAGCTCCTGGATTGTCAATAGATGCCCCATCACAACAAAAGAGTGTATATCCAATTTGAGGTGGAATCCAATAACATCTCTTAATGCATTGAAACTTTCAATTATATAAAAAATATAATGCAGAAAAGAAAATATAATAGAAAATATATATACTATAATTTCAATTATATAGAAAATATAATGCAGAAAAGAAATAACACAGATATACCCGAACTTTTGTTAACGAGGAAACCGGAAATGCATAAAAACCCCGAGACCTAGTCCAAATTGAAAACCACACTGTATTAAGCCGCTACAGACACTATCCTACTACAAGTTAACTTCGGACTGGAATGTAGTTGATCCCTAACCAATCTCACACTGATCAAGGTACAGTCGCGTTTCTTACGCCTCTGAATCCCAGAAGGACTATACGCACTTGATTCCCTTAGCTGATCTCACCCACAACTAAGAGTTGCTACGACCCAAAGTCGAAGACTAGATAAACAAATCTGTCTCACACAGAAAAGTCTATTGAATAGATAAATCCGTCTTCCACAGAAATACCTACGAGTTTTGTTCCGTCTTTTGATAAATCAAGGTGAACAAGAACCAATTGATACACCGGACTTATATTCCCGAAGAACAGCTAAGTAATATCAATCACCTCACAATAACTTAATCATATGGTAGTGAAACAAGTTATTGTGGAATCACAAACGATGAGACGAAAATATTTGTGACTACTATTTATCTTACCTACCGGAGATTAAATCTCGAGCAAATCTTAGAGAAGATAGTACTCAATACGATAGAAAAAATTAAGATCAGAACACTCAACTACAGAGAAAATAGTTGGGTCTGGATTCAGAATCCCAATGAAGTCTTTAAGTCGTTAACCTATAATGGTTTTAGGAAAAACCTAGGTTAAAGGAGAATCGACTCTAGTACGCAACTAGTATCACACAGGAGGTGTGTGGATTAGGTTTATCAGTTGCTAGAGTTCTCCCTTATATAGTCTTCAAATCAGGGTTTGATAACTTTGGGACAAACCAATCAATATTCACCGTTAGATGAAAACCTGATTAGATCCAAGCCAATATCTTTCAACCGTTAGATTGTTTTGGCCTGTTACACACAAATGAAATGTACCTTCATTTAGATATGGGTAACCGTACCTAAACGTGTACACTTAGTTGGCTCAACAATAGTTAACCGAAGTTAGCCATATGAACACTTTCATATCAACCTTGTTCATCTTAACTCAACTAGTTCAAATGACTCAAATGAAACTAGTTATAGAGTTGTTCAATTTTTTATATTCTCATAGAAGTATACAAGACACAAGCAAAATCGGTTTTGATTCACTTGAATCAATTCATGAACATTATAGCCACGATTTTCAAACGATTGCATTCCTTATTATATAAATATGTTTGTTCATGACTTAGCCGATTTTAGAACTTAACCACTCAAGTATGCAAATGTGTACGCATACTTAGAGTTCCCGGACTTGGTCTGTGTTTGCCAGTATGCAAACGTACGCATACTGTCGTTCACAACCGAACTCAGTTGAATTTAGTATGCAAACGAGTACGCATACTATAGTTCCCGAACTTCAATTGTTGAATCAGTACGCATACGGGTATGCACACTAGATTCCCGGACTTGGAATAACTTACAATAGTTAGCATACTGTGCTATATCCAATTAATGGTTAATTGTTTTAAACTCCTATTTTAATCATTGAAACATTCTTAGAAGACGACAATAGCTGTCTCACACAAACTATTAGCTTCAAAGCAATTTTCAAGTGATCAAATGATCAACACGAAACATTCCGAGTCTACATCAAATGACTGTCTCACACAAATCATATAAGATGTTACTAGGCGATTTTCACATGATCATCTTTTGACTTTTCTCAAGAATAATATGTAAGCGAGTTAAACTCAACTCGAAATATCAAATATGTATAAAATAAAGTCTATATAGCTATACGACTTTGTCTCAATATGAGATAAAATAGAAATAGACTTCTGAGTGATGATGAGTTCAAGTCCATATACCTTTTGTTGATGAAGTTCCACAAGCTCCCCTTAGTAGTTCTTCGTCTTCAATTGATGAACGCTGTGAAGTCTAAAGCTCAACTACACATTCTATCCTAATCCGAGACTTAGCTATAAGTAGACTAGAAATCAAGACTTATAGTTTTGACAACTAAACTTGACAAACAAGCTTGAGATAGCAACGCTAGCGAGTTTGACCGAGCAGTACTCTAACAAGTTGGATTGAAAGTCTGGACATCAACTAATTCCTCCCTTGAAGTAGATATATTGGTTTGAATCTTACCAAAGGAAGATTTATTCCAGTCACGAAGGCCTTTTTAGTATTTAGCAGTTTAGCTTTTAAGTTTATAAGCAGGAGAACCCACAACATTGACAAACCAAGAGTTAGCTATGATATCTCTACAAGTAGGATCTTTAATCCACATAGCCATAAAATGAAAAGGTCTAGTCATACACATGTCCTCAAAATTGAAACCTATATGCATGGGGCAGTGGTTAGAAGAATCTCTAGGCAAATTATTAACACAAAATTTAGGAAATAAAGCTTCAGCAGTTTGATTAATAAGGCATCTATCAAGTCTTTCAAGAATGAGTTCAGGACCTTGTTGCATATTAGACCAAGTAAATCTAGGACCAGAGAAACCATGATCATATAAATTGAAAGTATTACAAAAATTCCTAAGATTCAAAAAGTCAGAGTCATCTACTTCTAGGCCTCCATTTTTATCTTCAGTACCTAAGAGAACATTAAAATCTCAAAAAAAAAAAAAAAAAACACTGGTTCATCTATAGGAGTAGGCATACGAAGGCATTGGTTTTCCTAGAAGGCTTGTCGTAAACTGCTATTAGGTTCACCATATATAAAGTAAATGTGACAAAGTTTAAAGTGGATGATGTCATTGGTCGTGACATAGATGCCCCTTGAACTGGAGGATAAAACATTAAGGGTAAACTCCTTTTTCCAGGCCAACACCATACCACCACTTCTTCCTATACTTGGAACATTGAAAGTACAAGGAATACCCATGTTTATTAGTCTTTTAGCAGCCAAATCTTTATTCATCTTAGTCCTAGATAAGAAAATTATATCAGGGTTAATGTTCCTACAGAGAATGTAAAGTTCCTTATTAGCTGATTTTTTTACCAAAACCTCTTATTCCAGCACAACATGTCACATTGTTAACATGGAAGGAATTAATAGGCAAAGCAGTATTGAGAGGATCAATTAGAGGGGGGGGGGGGGAAAGGAAGTTTACCTGATTGGTGGAATCAGAACCACCACCAAGCTGAGAACCAGTAGAATCACCATGTTGAGTAGCATCTTGGGTTGAATTGAGACTCAAAGTAGCAACATTGTGAAGAGGATTATTGCGGACACCATTGTTGCTTAGGGAATCATCAACAGGTACATTATAACCACCATAAGGGTAAACCAGAGAATGTGTATTGAGGGTGCAATTTGATAGGTTGATAGCAGGTAAATCTCTCAATTTAGTGATTGGCGGGCAGAGTTGGGCATAATCAGGTTCAGAAACATCATGTTGTTCAGGAATAACCACTATGCTAACTAAAGTAGAAGAACTAGCTCTTGTGTGTTTCCTCAGATCAGCTCTAGGATTGATTTTACGTTTGAGATTTGATAGAGCATCATGCTCAGCAGCTGAAGAGATGACTACTCCTCTAGTGATAGCAGGAGTCTGAGTCGGAACAACAGCTGTTTCAAATCTTCTCGAGGAGTTAGAGGTACGGATCGGACCACGATTAGCAGACTCGGGGATAGGGATAGATGCCTCGACAATAATATTCTGAGTTGTAACTTGTTTAAAAATGAATGGTAACCCATTGTTCAGCTGAGTCGAGTTTTGTTGAATCGGGCCAACATCGAAAAATTTCAAAGCCGTGGATCTATTAACAAAAGGACCCATTTGGAGATTACTAGTCAAACCCTTCTGAATGGTTTTCTCAGGATTCTGAATGCTCTCCTTAGCTTTCCCTTTATCACACAGAGAAGCTGCAATAGACTCATCTTGAGTATCTGGCACAATATCACTTGGATGCATGATGGTGTCATTCGCTAAATTAGTGGAAGTAGAAGTAGGTTGCTGGGTAACTGTCTTTGGTGGCATCATAAGCTTCGAGACAGCTGGGAGAGAATATTTAGTGCTTGAAGGAGTAGCTTCTTTTATAGCTTTCTACTTTATTTTCCAAGTAGGAAAATTAGCATCTTTATGATCTAAAACACGACATGAGGTACAAAAGTACCGTGGAACCTTAATGTATCATTCAATGAGGAAAGGCTGTGTTCTTCCACTAGTAAATAGAGGAATACCGGCAGGTAGAGCCTTTTGAAAAAACACTCTGACACAGACTTTAACATTCTTCTTTAGGGGGTGATTTCCATAAGGATCTTGAGCTTCAATCAATTCTTCCATCTTGAAAGTGAGATTTTGGAGATCTTCAAATTCAGTACACTCTTTTGGGATGTTGCAAAAAATAAACCACATTAGTTCTTCAGCGAAAGAAACTTGATAGTTTACTGGCCAACCAGTTGGAGGAACAACTCTAGGAACCATTAAATACCCACAGACAAACCAAGATCGTTGTGAATTAACTCTGTTGAAATCATCTTATACAAGAAATCTTATAAGGACTTTATTTATTATTCCACTGAAAGTTGTAACAGTGGGAGTTTGAGCAAAAGGCCATTGATTACAGATATAGTAGCGAATGGAAGAAGTAGGTACAAGAGTTTCACAACATAGATAGCCAACCATACACCACTTCCAGTTGTTATCAGATTCAGCTAAGATGACTGTTTTATCAATGAACACTGGTTCAGAGAGGGTTGAAGGTAAAGTAAATTTTCAGCCATTTGAGCAGTGAGATTTTGGATATCCAAGTTTGAAGAATGGATATTATCTGATGAACTGGGAGACGCCATATGATTTATAAACTTGATAAGTATGAGAAGATATCCGTGAAGAGAAGAAGCAAGAGTATAAAATATAATATGTAGGTGGATGAAAAGGAATCTTGCTTTGGTACTTTTCTGATAATACTGGAAAACTATCACGATGTGAAGATGAGAGCGAGGATTGTCTTTTACTAAACTTTAAACCTTAAAATGAGAAGTATAAGCCTGTTGAACAAGGTTTGAAAAGCGTTCAGGTGAGAAATGGTGTAAAGTTGTTGTTGTTATTCTGCTCTTATTTTTGAGTTTAGCGCTTCTATCATTCGAACTGTCTCCTTCCGCCATATTTTTTTGTGTTAATGAAAGAGATTGAAGATTCAAACTCACGTGGGATTGGAGACAACACTCAAAAGCAACAACTTTTCCAATAATCCAAAATAATATTTTCCTTGATACGTAAGCATGATGAGAAACAAAGTTGGTAAACCATAAATAGGTTTGTCGTTGCTTTGGTAGATACGAGAATGATGGCATAAGAAGCCAAAGGACATTAAAACATTGTTTTGAGAAAATGGGTGTTGGTGGTAGGAAAAGGTAGGGTATTGGGTGGTGATGTTTTGTGGTTTTGGGCTCTGAAGGATGGTGTAATTTTTGGCAAGGTGGTTAGGCATGGTGGCTAGGCTGGCTATGGAGATAACCCATCTGGCAGACGTACCCCAAGTGCCAATGGTGCCTCTCGACAGGTGCTGCTTACTCAAAATCTGCATAAAATCAAAGATTTTAATTAAAACCCATGAACGCTTCTCAAAATTAGGTGACCTACCAATACATCTCTTAATGATGGTTCCAAAAGGAGTAATGGCTAATGAAACGTTTAGGCTTTGAAAGTAGGGTTCTATAGCGTAATGATGGTCTTGAAAATGGAAATAATACGCATGGCTTTGAAGGGACGTGAATAACCAAGTGACAAGACGCTTAACCAAATGCCATAAATGGTAGTTAATGGGCACAATGTGATCTGTAAAAGGGGGTTTAGTCAATAGATTAACAAAACCATTATCATTTTTACTAGGAAAGGTAAAAATTAGAAAAAAATTAGAAAATAATGGTAAACTATGGTGAAAATCTTCCTGAAGATCCTTTCCTTTTTGCAGAGTACAATCAATCCAAGACTTTTGTGTTCTCACTGAAGGATAATGAAATAGAGAGGTTGAGGGACGAGATACAAGAGGAGATAAACATGCGTGCATAAGAATTAGCCCTTCTGAGAGAAGAAGAAGAGGAGGTGGATGCTTTGTTTGCTGTGTGGAAAGTGAAGCATTTTGCAAGAGAAGACAAAAAAGAGGAGGAGAGACCAAAGAGATCAAAGAAGTGTAAGGGGTATGAGAGTTCAACTGAGAGTGAATCTGAGGAATATGTCATTGGATTTGAATATCCGGTTGAGGAGGTTGATACCAGTGAAGAAGATTCAGATGCCACAGAAGAGAAAGAGAGGATGAAAAGGTATCATGAGAGGAAGCTTCGCAGGAGGTTTGAGGATGAAAGAGCCAATCCAAAGATCTTTGCCAGGACCATGCGTGAAGGAGAATTCAATGATGATGATGAAGAACTCTTAGATGTTGAAAGTGATGAGGATCGAGATAGTGATGAGAGTTCGCCATCCAATGACAGTCAAGTTTCTCCTGCATCATCATGCAGTGATTACAATGAGCAGTACGAAGAAGAGGAGAACTGTAGCTACGATGAAGAAGACTTTTAGAAGTCCCTTTTGGGGTATCGAAAGCAGCCCAATTTTCAGACTTTGAGAAGAGTTTGAAAATGATTAACAAGTTTTTTCTCAATTGGATTTCTCGATACTTGCTCCTAGTTTTCTTAATCTTGTTGTGGATAGTGGTAAAGTTGATCTTTTGTTTTTCCTCTTTTCGGCAGGTTGTTTGTGGAAGTTTTCTAGTTTCTTGTTGTTGATAGCAGGTGATGCTTGTAGTATTTGTGAAAAGGTGATGGAGGGTACTTGTTTGATAAACTCAGTGATGTCTATAAAATGGGTTTCTGATGATAATGTTGGTAATATGTCTGGATTTTTTGGTTTGTAAGAATGGTAGTCAAGGTAGTATTATGTCTGGAACTTTCTTTGTTGTTTTGAATGTTAATGTTGGTGTTTTTTCTTCGACGAATATCCTTAGTACTGAGAATTTAAAGTAACTGCACAAATTGATGAAGAACTTGATGAAGAAAGTTAGTAAATCAATGATTATAGAGCTATAGTTGCTTGAATTGCTAGAAGAACCACCAAACTGCATCTGAAAAAATAACTTAAGGCCTTCTTACGTCATGATGACAAAGCAGAGCTAATACTGTTTGAGATTGCATTGATTTCATTGGATACTCTTTGAGTGGTTAAAAAGGATTTTATTAAAAATATAGCATCAATATTTTATTTTATTTTGATAACTGAAAAGGATTTTATTAAAAATACAATTAGCCAACTGAGAAGTTTTGGTCTCGGGCTATACGTTTTTTTTTATGCAAAAGACCACATTGCATTTCTTAAGTTGTCTTACATAACTTCTACTGACAAATTAATTGATCATCCCCGATAACTTTGTTAAACATTTCCGGGATGTTACAGCTATAATCAAAACATGATATGTCAGTTCTAGAAGTATTACCAATTACATGCGCAACATTGTTTGTAGATCTTTTAACATGGTTCAAACTAAAACAAGAAACAAAAGAAAACATATGCCTTATTTCTTTTACAATCCCTTGATTCATCCAGTGAATTGAAGGGCTGGCATGCTTGATAGAGTTAATTACATTTAAGCAGTCACTTTCAAAAGTTACTTTTTGCAAGCTTCTATCTTTGTCCCATAATATTGTTTCCTTCATGGCTAAATATTCAGCTTGTTCAGGATCTATCTATTCCTTCATTGAAGTATCTGCCTCTAATGCCCCATCATTGACCTGTAGAATTACGAATAATCAAACTGATTCCAAAATTAGATATGTTGTAATCAAATGAAGCATCTAAGTTAATTTTGAATTCATTCACTGGTGGAGGAGACCAAAATTGATGAACTCTCTGTTGTGACAGTAAGCTTTCTCCAGAGCATTATTTCACCATACTTTTAATTAAGTGAAGTGTGAATGAGACAGTTTGGTTTTAATTTTCAAATACTTTTAAACACCTATTCTTCCAAAGAAACCAGGCATCATGACAGTTAAAACCCAATGATTCCAGCTATGAATATTTGATGCACCAGGAGTGGTAAACCAGCTTGCAATCCAAGCTGTAACTTTTGTATGTTGATTTTGTATGGTAGCAACATTCACATTCATGGCTAACCAAATTGATCTAAATGATCACAATCAATAAGCAGATGATGTATTGTTTCTTCAGCTTGAAGGCATCTAGGGCAAATGGTTTCAATCTCACTTTTATATTTATTTAACTTAACCCTAGTAGGCACAATTCTCTTAAGGAATTTCCAAATGAATAATTTAACTTTATGAGGTGTTTTTGTTTTCCACAGTTGCTTCCAGATGCAATTTGGCATCTCATTATTTCTTTGATCAGTAAAACTAGGTTGTGCTAATAAAGCATTATAAGTTGACTTGACTGAGAATTCACCTGACGTACTTGGTTCCCAAATGAGTTTGTCACTACCATACTGAACTAGATGCATTTTTAAAATTAGGTTTGCTGTTTCTTCTGGAAATAAATCCTGCACAAGCTGGGTATTCCATCTTCTTGGATGTTGTAGCATGAGATCAGAAACATGAACTATTCTAGCTGGCTCTCGAAAAGTATCATTTGGAATTGGTGGAGAATATAATCCTATCACCCATTTATCATACCAGACCAAAAATTTTGTTCCACACCTTACATCCCATATATGGAATTCCCTCACATATTGGAGACCTATTTCAATCCCCTTTCAGATCCAAGATGAGTTATTATGAGGTTCTTGTAGATGAAGGAAGTCACAATATGGAGAATATTTAGCCTTCATAATTTGAGTCCGAGGTTTGTCCTCTTCTGTGCATAATCTCCAAGCTAATTTTTTAATTAAAGCAATGTTAAATTGCTCTAAATTCCTAAAGGCTAACCCTCATTGAGTTTTAGAAAAACAAAGAGAGTTCTATGCTATCAGATTTAAACCCTTGTTGTTCTTGTGACCCCACCAAAATCTTCTTTGGATGTAATCTAGTTAGTTAATGATGTTTTTTGGAATCCTTAAATTACTCATATAATGAGCAGGAATTGAATTAAGAACTGATTTGACTAATGTTGTTCTAGCAGCTTCATTAAGAGTTTTAGAGCACCAACCTTGAAGCATGTTTTCATAAGAATCTTGGATAGAGCTGAAGGAGCTAGATTTAGATTTACCTAGGAGAATAGGAAGTACTAAGTACTTATCTAAATTACAAAGTTGTTTAACCCCCAACTTGTCTCTAATGGATATCTTCTGATCATGTGAAAGATATCCAATAATGAAAGATGATGATTTCGAAAAATTTATCAGTTGACCAGAAAGTTGGCTGAACTTTTGGAGACGAGTATTAACTTGATTGATGCTTCTTTGATCAGCATGGAAGAATAACATGCAATCATCTGCAAATAACAGATGGTTTATAAATATAGAGTTCTTCCCAACTTGTATACCTTGTAACAAGTTGAGAGCTTCCGCATGCATTAGATATCTGGCAAGATATTCCATAGAATTACAAACAGGTAAGGGGATAATGGATCCCCTTGCCTAAGACCTCTGGAAGGAGAATAAGACTGACAAATACTTCTATTTAAACGAATCGAAACAGTTGTTGTCGATATACATTGCTGGATAATAGTGCGCCAGTCTTCACAGAAGCCTAAAGAAAGAAGCATTTTATCAATGAAAGACCATTTTACTCTGTCGAAAGCTTTCGACATATCTAATTTCAGAGCTACAAGTCCTTGTTTTTTCTTAGACTTCTTCATGGAATGAATCAATTCATGTGCCATGACTATATTGTCATTTATATATCTCTTTGGGACATAAGAAGCTTGAGTGGGGGAAATTATTTTCTCCATTAGAGGCTTCATCCTTGTGACCAAGAGCTTTGAGATTATTTTATAAGTTATATTACAGAGCCCGATAGGTCTATAATTATTTGGCGTCGAAGGATGATGTATTTTTGGGATTAAACAAGTAATATTCTGGTTAATGCATGAAGGCATTCTTTTGTGGATGAAAAAATGTTGCACCAATTAAATAATATCATTTCCAACAGTAGACCACTGGGTTTGGAAAAGCCCTGCTGGGAATCTATCGGGGCCTGACGTATTCCAATTAGGTATACTTCTGAGCACATTATAAATTTCCTCATTTGAGGGAATAAATATCAAATCTTCATTTTCAGTTGGAGAAATGATTGGAGTTATAATGTTGAAGGAATCATCTTGTAGGCTCGGGTTGGCAGAAGTGGCAATAGTGGAAAAATGCTTTGTGAGGAGATTTTCTAGTCTTTAGGTGTATGATACCATTGACCATGATCATCTCTTAGAGTAGAAATGTGATTTATGGATCCTCTCTGATTTGCTAAAGAGTGAAAGTAAGTTGTGTTATTGTCTGCATCCTTAATCTAGTGATCTCCATATCTTTGATGCCAAAAATCAGCTTCAACTTTCTTCCAGTAATTCAACCTTTCAATAGTAAGATGAATATTTTGGGAAATATCATCACTATAAGGTTGGGCTTGAAGATTAGATAATTTATCTTGAAGTTGATGGATATGGAAGCTAATTCTACCAAAGGGCTCTCTATTCCATTTAGAGAGGTTTCTTTTAGCATTTGAGAGTTTTTGTGTTATGTTCCCTTCACCTAAAGATGAATCCCAGGTTTGAGCAATTTGGATCTCTAAGCCAACATATATAAAATTTCCACGCATTCTTAGGCTTACTAAAGTTTGTCTCTGTAATGAGGAGTATAGGGCAATGATCTGAACCTAAGAATGGGAGATGTAGAACTTTAAAGTCTGGATAATCCCTTACCCAGTTAGAATTCTGAAGGGCCATATCTATCCTATCTCTTTTATATCCCTTGCCATTAATCCTACTAGACCAAGTGTGATGACTTCAGAATAACCCATATCCATTAAACCAACATTGTTGATTATGTTACAGACGTCAATTGAACTATTACTTGTTGAGACATCAAATTTTGACATATGGACATTTAGATCCCCTATAACAACCCATGGTTGAAAAACATTGTCACCGAGATCCTTAAGGAATTCTCATTGCTGTTTTCCAAATCATAGTGATTTGAACCATAGACACAAGAAATGAGCCACTCTTGCTTAGAAGTATTAGATGTAATGATTAGATTGAATCATGTTATATTTATTGCAAGCAATGTCACATGGAAACCCATTTTTCCATAAGAGGGCTAGACCTCTAGACAATCCTATTGAGCTAATAAATAGAGAATTGGGATAATTGTATCTTTGAGTCAAAATTTTTGCTTTCTTTTACCCAATTTTAGTTTCTACCAGGAAGATACTATATGGATTATGTTTTTGAATGATGTCACTTAAACAATCTCTAATATACTTAGCTGCCAATCCTTGACCATTCCAAAACTGAAAAGACGAGGGTACCCAAATACACCACAATCTTTAAATTATCCACTTATAAGTCCTCTTACCGAAAGTGATTGTCTATGGACAAAGTCGAGACAATACGGCAAATCGGTATTCACACTTTGTGTGATCATCTATGGATACGAGATCGAGACAATACAACAATAAAAGTGTGATTACTTGATAATAGGTTTGGACTTAACCAAACTCTATAGGATCACTATCAAGTAATACGGATTTAACGTTTGTGTATTTTACTTTTATTTATAATAAAAAATTATAATTGCGGAAATAGAAAAGTAATAGACACATCAAGATTTTGTTAACGAGGAAATCGCAAATGCAGAAAAACCCCGGGACCAAGTTGATGAAATTTAGATAGTGGTAAATAAGGTTGTCGTTCACTCGGACTTGATGAGATTGATTTTAGACTTAAATAATAGAAAATACTAGAAAGAAAGAAAATATGGTCACAGGATGAAGAGACACTGGGACGCAGGATTCCACTACTTTTCATATTCTTGTGGTTCAGTCATTAACTCTAGACAATATAGCTCAAACAAATGAAGTTGTGACTCTAATTCTTTGCCAAAAGTAGATTTCATAAAATAGTTGTAAGTTGTAAGTATGACACATCAAAAGTAATTAAAACTAAGCATGCGACATCAGACAAAATAACAAGTAATTAATAGAAATCATAAAGCAATTAAATCTATGCAAAAAGTCAATAAAAGAATTAATTAATTTACCACAATCATGAAAAGTTGCTTCCTCCGTTGTCCCAGTAATGGGGTCTAGCTCATCATATGGTAGGCACTCTCAAATGATATTTTTATTGCTCGAAAGTGTTCACAATGGTGAAAAAGATGAGAAATAACATAAACTGGGAATTTGCAACGGTTTTCGGACGATACAAACTCACTGTTACAAGCTGTTATGAAGAACTATTGCTCTTTGGTGTCGCAGAAGAACTGTCATTTAAGGATACAAAAGATGACAGTTTAGGAACGACAGTTCATGTTGGTGTTATGTTCTTCGTTATTCTCCTTCAATGGCAGCAGCACAGAAGTGCTCTGTAACTCTCGATTCTCACTCTATTTTCTCCACTAACCCTCCATAAACCTCTTCTCTGAGTCCCAGCGTGTATTTATAACCCCACAGCCTCCAAATCTCTTGCAATAACTTCCAAGAATCTCGTCATAACTCCACAACAATAAAAAATATACTCGGGATTTTTTTTTCCTTGCTTGCTTCTTCATGCGTTAACAACAGCTTGCATACTTCAGCACGATCCTACACGTCCTTGGATTGATTCGAACACCTTCCGGACAAATGCCATAACCAACTATATCCAAAAATATCTTCAACTGAGGAACACTTGCCCTGTTTTGTTCCAATCGAAGAATCATCCCTTAATTATAGAATCTAAAGCAATTACCACCTTCTCACACCATGATGACAAATTGCTTCTCAAACAAAAACGGCAAGAAAATCTCACCAACTCTGCTCGGGTTTAATGGAGAATATCTTCTCTGCACGTACTCCCTGTTTTCTCCCACACGTGATTACAACCCTACATTTTAAAATCAAAGTCCACTACCAAGCCTGTTTACCCTTAACATGCCCAAACCAAACTGAATCCACGAGAAAGTTGCATGAAATTACGTCCAGAAATCATCCCAGACAAATATGCGGTTTACCGGAATTTTCGAACCAATTTCCCGCCAAAAACCAGGTGAAGAAGGTGGAGTGCCCCTATCCTGTTCTAGGGTGCGAATAGCACTATGGTGCCCCTTAGCAACTGGGTGCCCCTTAGCCAAAGTGGGAGTCCGCTAGCCAAAGTGGGAGTCCGCTTAGCAAATGTCCCCTGAGGGTGCCCCGAGTAATTTTTCGAGCCGAATTTTCCAAAAATGTTTATTTCCCAAAAATGCCTACAAACACATAAAACACCATAATAAGTACAAAATCGAGTACTAACAATACAGAAAATTGAGGACAACTTAGACACAAAAATGTGTCCATCACAAGTCAAGAATTGAATACTCTCAGAATTAAGCCGCTAAACAAAATCTAAACCAAAACTTCGTATAGTTGAGACCAAGCAACTAAACCTAGTTCACTTAGTTTCCAGTATCCCTGCGCTTCCGACATTCAATAAGTGCACGCACTGGAACAATTCCTTTGGATCGTATTCCAAACATTAAAGGAACAATAAATTTGTTTGGTAACAACTCTCTTGATTCTTTCACATGAAGATATCTCAAGTCATATGCAAAGGCTCTTCCGTTTAAACAAATAAACTTTTTTGCCTGGTTAGATCAATCTATCCAACAACTACCGAAGTAGCAGAGTTTAGATTTGCAATCAATCAATATAGAATCCAACAAGGAACTATAAAGCGATGTCGATCTTACACAACTAATCAATCGAATAAATCTGATTCTAAATGGATCCCAGCCGATCAAGGTTTGTGCTACACAAAGATATGAGAAACCAATCATAAATCTTCTTTAATCTTCAATTAAACCTGCACAACACCACTTGAATCTCTTGTGATCAATCACACATAGAACGAAGTCTGTTAACAATGGATTATCACAAGACGTCTTTAGAACTACAAACAGTCTAAAGATCCCCGTCGAAACTTCGATCTACTTTGAGTGAATCTTATATCAGAAGAGAAGATTCTCAAGCATAAAAAAACTAGGTGCAATCGAAGTTCAACAACCGTTAGTCAATCAAATCAATCGAAAACTAATAATAAACTGCAATTATCTAGTTTCCCACCAACGGTACTCGTAGAGCTTCCCAATCCCAAAGAAGTCTTTAAAACGAGCGGTCGTAAGAGATTTCGCCTAATTAGGGTACTTTCTTCTCCGAATAGACGGCTCCACCAGTAACAACACAACAAGGTAGTTTTGCTGGCTCTGAGGATTAGTTTGCTCGAAATGCAAACTTCAATATTTATAGACCAAGGAAGTTTAGACACCAAGGAATTTCCAAAACAAAAAATATTCTCAAGATATGCAATATATTTCCAAATTCGGTTTCCATAATTCCTGGAAATGCTTTGTCCAAATATTGACCGAAATCTCTGTAGAAAATCTCCAATTAGTAAATGCACATTACCAATCATTATTTTCTAAAGATATGCATTTTAATTGCTGGAAATTAAAAGCATATAAAACTAAAAACCTTAATTAAAAGATTCTCAATTTATTTCTATCCGGGATTCTCCTTTAGCTATTAAGGAATATCTTTGAACAATAAAAGATAAGAGTTACTGCACATGTTCAAAGTATATCGACATCTTTACTTTGTAAATCCTTTCTCATATTTACAATCTTGGAACCGATTTTCCACACTTCCAAACAAGTTTAGAATTGGTTCATCTGACTTCCAAGAACTATGTGATTGATTATCCTATCAAATCACCAATCATGGGTTTCACGGTTCTACCAAAACAAGTTTCAATTCTACCTCCATGTGGGTACTAGGATCGGTCACACTAGCTTTCCAAAATTTGGTTGACTAGGTACTAGGATCGGTTACCACATATTTATGGTATTTAACTTGTATTCGGTTGCACAAGTCATAGGATCGGTGATGTGGTTTTAACAAGTTATAGAAAGTGGTAGTAAAAGATTCGATTCTCGAAATTGTGAAGGATTTTTTTTAGACTTAAATTCAAAACTAAAATAGAAAACTCACTAAAAATTATAGCAAACACTGACAAAGATGATATCAATATTAAAAGAACACTGATGCCAAGATTCCACTATTTTCCAATTTCAAAGTGATTTAATCCAATATTTATATTCATGCAATTTTCTCATTCAAGTTGATTCTAAACTATTGCAACAAGTAGATTCTCAAAATAACAAGTGTAAATCCGAAGCATAGAACATCAAAAACCTAGGTCCAAGTATGCTCTATCAAAAGAAATAACAATTGTTTAACAAAAATCATCCAAACAATTTTCGATCAAGGCAAATAATCATAAATAAATAGATAAATAAGAATATACCACTTCTTGTTGGAAAAATAACTTCCTCCATCGCCTCATCAAATGGGTTTAGCTCCTCATATTATTCACGTGCTCAAAATAGTTGTTCATAGCTCAATAGGTGAAAAACAAGAGAAAACTAATAACTCAGGCAGTTTGCAACGCTATATAGACGTTACAAACCAGCTGTTACAATGGGTGTTGAACTGTTACAGAAAAACTATACTTATGAAGTGCTGCAGAAGAACAGTCTTATATTATGAACAGTTTACGACACACAGAAAGTGTCGCCCGTGTCTTCTTCTTCTTCCTTCCCCGCTGCTGATGTTCACGTCTCTGCAAGCTTTGTTTCTTCTCTGCAACTACCCAGAAATATCCCCCAAGGTCTGACCACCCCACTGTGAGTCCCAGCCACCTTATTTATATGTACAGAACCCTAAATAACTCCCCAAAATCCTCGGATATTCTCTCTTTCTTTTCTTCCAAGTTACGGCCTGTTTATTGTTTCACGTGTCTTCTTGTTGAATCTGCATCGTCTAAAACTCTTTCTAAAGATAGAACTTAATCCTACAGGGTGTTTTCCTTCTAATCAAACCTCCACGTAATCTCCAGGTCCACACAGAAACTCCGAGTATTTATCATCCCATGTTTAATAGAAAACCAAAGAAGTCGTGTTTCTGTTCGATTCTACAGCCCATACCTTCTCCGTTTAGCTAAAACAGGCCCAAAAAAAATGCGAATCCATGAGAGAGTCCGAGTAAATCTTGCTCCAAATCCATCTAGAAAATACACAGCAAACACCGGAAGTTTCCCGCCCTTTTTCTGCTTTTGAACGTGAAGGAGACAAGACAACCCCTATCCAGTACTGGGGTGCCAATAGCCGTAGGGTGTGAATAGCAATTAGAGTGCCTCTTAGTAATTTAAGTACCCCTTAGTAATTGAAGTGCCCCTTATCCAATCCGAGGGTCCAAATAGTAAGTATCCTCCAGGTGCCTTTATCAACTTTTCGAGTCGATTTCTCCAAAAACACCTACAAAGACATAAAATACCAAAATAAGCGCAAAATCGAGTACTAACATTACAGAGAATTGAGACTAAAATAGACACATAAATGCGTCTATCAAATACCCCCAAACTTATTATTTGCTAGTCCTCGAGCAAATCAAATCTAGAAAATAAAATCCTAACTCACTGTCGCAGGCACTGTCGATTGCATTTAGCGTATGCAACAAGCCTTTAAACCCCTAAGTGGCCCTAGTGGCCGAGTTATAGTCTCGGGAGGGCTTACAAGAGATATACCCACAAAACCTTTACTCCAGACCCTAGCTATTTACGCAAAACCATGGAAGGCACTTAAAAGTCTCCTTGGTTGGCATACTTATTGACTACAGGAGGAAGTACCCTGATGCGAAATTCCAATTGTTGTACACGAGTTTGCACTCAAGCATACTAAAATTCATATATAAGTCACATAGCTCTACTCAGATAGTTTCTGGACATCATAACCGGAGTCAACCAATCACATGGATAGATTAAGAAGATGGATGTAGAGAAAAACGTAGATGGTTTTGATGTTGACTAAGGTGAACGGTGTTTCCCATATCCGTGATCTCGTCAAGGCCACCGCCAAAATAAACCTATCCTAATGGACTGAGATACTAGTCTCGGACTAATATCAACATACTTTGCATATACAAGGGAACCAAAGTGGTCGATAATCCTAACTCTAGGTCAACACAACTGGCATATACAAGGGTTCCAGTGGTCGACTTTATTGAATTTATTCCGGTTAGTCTGGTGGTCTGGTCTCAATTTTTTTTTTCTTTTTTTTTTCAACTTTTTTTTTTGTATCTCGGTCACTCTATTTCACCCTAGCAGTGGTAAAAACTTGAATCGTGAGCCCCACCTAATCACTTAGAGAAACATATTTTAAAGAAAACAAAATAAAAATAGAAGTGAAAAGGATTCAACGAGATATGGCGAAACTACCATGTTTTTTTCTTTAATTCTAACACCTGAGCTCTGTGCTTTTATGAATAGACTCTTTAGATGTTTCCATCTAATCAGATTGGTTCCTCAACTCCTACAACAAAAATGATTCCATCCACTTAGATTGGTTAGTGCCATCCTTAATAAGCATAAATTTCTAGGCTATGGAGTTTAATAATGCAACTAAAAGTTTCTCCCATACCCCCAAACTTAAATCTAACATTGTCCTCAATGTTCTAAAGATAAAATTAAAAGCATGAACAAGGATAAACTGTTACCAATTGAAGCAAAAAGAGTTAAGTAAAGATATTACCGTGTTGCATGAGTATTGGGTTACCTCCCAAGAAGTGCTAAGTTTAACGTCTTCAGCCAGACTAGGAAAGGATTAGTCACCTCATAAAATCATAAAGTAATAGCCGAAACAACTGTGGATCATCTGCATCAAAAAGTGTTAACAGATAAAAGGAAATTGCAACAAACCAAGAATAAACATAGCACACCCTTGCCTAGTTTCCTGTTTAAGACAGCTATATCTAGTTGTGGTTCGGGTTCAGGTTCAATAAAGGGGTCTAAATAAAATATTTTCTTGGGTTGCACCTCCTCATAAGTAAGATCTGAAATATCAGGTTCTAAGGTTTGGAAAAATTTAGAAGCACACAATAATAACCTGAATAATTGAGGATCCTCTAAGTCAATCAGTTTTGACTCACACAGTTGACCACAATGAGAGTGACGGTCATTCTTAAGCAAATGTGTCGATTCTAATCTCCTAAAGTACTTAGGCTTAGTCTCAACACTTAATAACTGACACATATGAAACTTATACGTTCCCAAAATTGGTTGAAAAATATTTGGTGGGAAAACAAAGTCAATCTGAGTATCACAGCCTGGGTAAACCGCATCAACCAGAGGATGGGTTTGTAACAAGTGATCTTCTCTATGAAGATACTCTTGTGAAATGGTAGAGGCATATATTTCAAGTCCACACCCAAACCTAGAAATTTGGGTGTCTCTAGATAGACTAGTCACAATATTCCTAATTTCTAGACCATAAGGTTCCTCAAAAAGGTCAATTGCTTTTTTTTAAGTTATAATCAGGTGGTTTATCCTCTAAATGCATACGTTGCATACAAACTGTAGGACTCATATCCACCATGGTCCACCCTAAAGCTTCCTTATTGTCTTGATGCACGGTCACTGGCCTACTCTCCTGATCACTATCCAAATCGGAAGTTATAGGCAAAATCTCAGATGGGCCTAAAAATGCATAATTAGGGTCCAACTTAGGAGGATCTCTAGGCTCTTCGAAATAAGGGCTTAAGGTAGATTCGGTAGCTAGTAATGGTTCGAACCTAGCTTTCCATCTATCGGTATCTAACATAAGAATAGAATCCAACAGAGCATTTACTTGTTCAATGTTGCTATCATCGTCGAAATCCATGCTAAAATGGGCTAGACAACTCTCTAATGGATCTTCCGATAAGGTGTTTGGTAATGACCCCTGAACTAAGGTTCCTATCATGTTCACCTCTTCAATGCATGTGTCATCTAGCTCAGAATGTAGCTTATTGACATTAAAAATATTCAACTCAATAGTCATATTACCAAAAGATAGATACATAATACCATTTCGACAGTTTATGATCGCATTAGACGTAGCTAAAAATGGGAGACCTAAAATCACAGGTATCTGGTTCTCTGGGTCAGGGACAGGTTGGGTATCTAAGACCACGAAATCCACAGGATAAATAAACTTGTCGACCTCAATAAGAACATCTTCTATCACACCACGAGGAATTTTAACAGACCTATAAGCCAACTGCAGTGTTATCTTGGTCGGCTTAAATTCACCAAGTCCTAGATGTAAGTACACATGGTACGACAGTAAGTTCACACTAGCTCCTAAGTCCAGTAAAGCTTTTTCTACCCGATGTTTTCCTATCGTGCAAGCAATGGTAGGTGCACCTGGGTCTTTATACTTAGGAGTTGTGGGCTTCTGAATGATCGAACTTACATGACTAGCTAAAAAGGCCTTTTTAGGGACACTAAGCTTTCGCTTTCGCGTACACATATCTTTAAGAAACTTGGCATATGCCGGCAGTTGCCTAATTGCTTCTAGTAATGGAATATTTATGGTAACTTTCTTAAAAACCTCCATTATGTCATTAAAATTGGATTCACTCTTTGTTGGTACTAATAGCTGGGGAAATGGGGCTTTAGGCATAAAATAGGGCCTCTCAGGAACCGAATTGGCATCATCAGAGATTTTATCAGTCCCCCGGCTATGGATGGTCCCGAGGGTGAACTACAGTATGCTCACTATCGGTCATGGTTACCTGATTGTCTACTACTCTGCCACTCCTAAGGGTTCTAACTGAATTCAACTGAAGTGCTGGTTTTGCGCCTACTTCATGAACTCCTCTAGGGTTGGGTTGTGTTTGACTAGGGAACCTACCTTTTTCTCTCAAGGACTCATTTACCAGACTAACCTGCATTTTTAACTCGGCAATAGCTTGACTATTTTCTTGCCCTATCCTATTACTAGCTTCTACGCTTTGTGAAAGTGATTGGTGCATCTTTTCAGTGTTTCGAATAAATGAGGCAAGAGTTTCTTCTAGACTTAATTTTTTTTTATCGGACTGATTTTGAAACTGAGCTGGTCCTGAAGGATTCTTAGTATAGCCAAAACCTGGGGGAGCATTCGAATTACTAAACTGACCTTGATTCTGGTCCTTAGACCATGAGAGGTTCGGATGGTTTCTCCAACCAGGATTATAGGTTTCTGAATATGGGTCAAACTTTTGACGGTTATCAAATCTAGTTTTATTATTATAAAGAGAATTGGCTTGCTCTTCAATACTCTGGCCTTCCCAAAAAGGCTCCACTCTACCGCTAGTGTGACCCAATTCTAAAGCTTCTAACCTTTTAGCTATTGCTGCAATTTTGGCATTTGATTCAAAGCCTCCTTCTAACCTATTAACGTTTCCTCTTCCTAAAAGAATTGTTTTCTTGGGTTCCCTACTATTTTCCCATTGCTGGGTCTTTTCGGCGATTTCACTCAAATATGTCATCGCATCATCAACTGTTTGGTTTTCAAACCCACCTGTACACATAGATTCTATTGTGGTTGTAGTGGGATAATCTAAACCCTCATAAAGGATCTGAACTAACCTGACCTTCTCTAAACCATGATGAGGACATTGGACTAGTTGATCATTGAACCTTTCCAAATACCTATACAAAGATTCTCCCTCCTATTGGTAAAATGTGCAGATTTGCGTCCTAATAGAAGATGTTTTGTGCCTAGGGAAAAACTTGTTCAAAAAGGCAGATGTAAGTTGTTCATATGTTTCAATTGAACCAGAAGCCAAACTATATAGCCACGATTTGGCTTTATCTTTCAAGGAAAAAGGGAATAACCTGAGTTTCAAAGCATCATCAAAGAAGGTTTCTAATCTTTAGGGTACTACAAATTTCCTCAAAGTCCCTAACATGGAAATAGGGGTTTTCATTTTCTTTCCCTAAGAAGATTGGGAGCAGTTGTAAGGTCCCGGTTTAAGTTTATAATTTGCTTCGTTTCGCTAACTTTGATACACGAGGGACGAGTAGTCCTAGTCGGGTTCAACAAAGCTTTCAAAGTTGCCATTTCTGGCACTATCGGAATATTAGGGATTGTCTCCTTAAACGGACGTTCAAAAACGGACTCTTCAAAAATCGGACTTTCTAAATTGAGGTAATCGAGACGCTTAGAACTACTAGGTTTCTCTTTAACAAATCTACCTAGGGCGTCTCTTTTACGTTCAGGCATGCAAAAGAATAAGGAAGGGGATTCTATGCAATCACAAATCAAGGTCGACTCAACCAAAGCAAACCTAGAGATTTCTAGCAAACAAAAAGCATGATGGCTCCACTTAGATTGTTTCTAGACCAGCTTCTAATCCTTCGAAAGGGAATTCGTTACAATTTAAGCAAACCCTCTCGGAATCAATCCGAGTCAAAGTAAGTTGAATAGAGGCGAGGGAAGCTCAGTGGAGCTTTGATACCCAAGGCCTCACCGGAATTACAAGGCGGCGCAGTCACGCATTCAACTCACAGAAACCATCATGAACTTCGAAGTATGCTTAAAAGAGTAACCAATATTTTTCGAATAACTTTCCTATTAAGCTCGTTACCCTATCGGTCTTGTTCTAGTCAAAATTTTAAGGCTTAGGTTCGCGTAGGTTAAGCGGGCAAGAAGAGAACGGTGATGAAATCCGAACCCTTATCTTGTATGGCCAGGCCTTGCCCTTTACTAGAAAATTAAAGCAGCCGTATTCAAGTCCTCAGCATATATGCAAACGAAGGAAGACATTAACTCGCTAACAGGGGATTCGCGAGTGTTTAGAATCTTACCTCCCATTCCAGACGGGGGATGAATCGGTTGTAGTCGACTCGGGCCACTGACTCCTATGTCATTGTACGAACCCAAGGTGCAGAGACAATATCGTAATTGTCCTCCTTCTCTGCAAACAGTTTATATTTAAAGTACCCTTCCGTAGGGTAAAAATAAAATTAATGTCCAAAGTCCAAAAAGAAAAGAAAAAATTACAAAAATAATAAACCCTAATACAAATTTTTTTTTTCTAAAAATAAACAAACCCTAAAAACAAAATAACTAAAATAAAATTGTCTTCTTTTCCGTTCTTTTCGCTTTAATCTTTAGCTCCAAGTCTTTACGAAATCACCAAACTTCTTGGCTCAATTTTCTTTATGATCCAGAACCTGTAGACAAAAGATAAATACCCAAAAACGTAAAAAAGAACAAAAATAATAAAAAACTAAAAAAATAAATCTAAAACCCTAAAAACAAGTCCGCGTCGACGGCGCCAAAAATTGATGTGGTTTTAACAAGTTGTAGAAAGTGGTAGTAAAAGATTCGATTCTCGAACTTGTGAAGGATTTTTTTTAGACTTAAATTCAAAAATAAAATAGAAAACTCACTAAAAATTATAGCAAACACTGACAAAGATGATATCAATAAAGAACACTGAGGCTAAGATTCCACTATTTTCCAATTTCAAAGTGATTTAATCCAATATTTATATTCATGTAATTTTCTCATTCAAGTTGATTCTAAACTATTGCAACAAGTAGATTCTCAAAATAACAAGTGTAAATCCGAAGCATAGAACATCAAAAACCTAGGTCCAAATATGCTCTATCAAAAGAAATAACAATTGTTTAACAAAAATCATTCAAACAATTTCCTATCAAGGAAAATAATCATAAATAAATAGATAAATAAGAATATACCACTTCTTGTTGGAAAAATAGCTTCCTCCATCGCCTCAGCAAAGGGGTTTATCTCCTCATATTATTCACGTGCTCAAAATAGTTGTTCATAGCTCAATAGGTGAAAAACAAGAGAAAACTAATAACTCGGGCGGTTTTGCAACGCTATATAGGCGTTACAAACCAAATTATTACAATGGGTGTTGAACTGTTACATGAAAAAAAACTATACTTATGAAGTGCTTTTGAAGAACAGTCTTATATTATGAATGTTTACGACACACAAAAAGTGTCGCCTGTGTCTTCTTCTTCTTCTTCCTTCCCCGCTGCCGATGTTCACGTCTCTGCAAGCTTTGTTTCTTCTCTGCAACTACCCAGAAATATCCCCCAAGGTCTCGACCACCCCACTGTGAGTCCTAACCACCTTATTTATATGTACAGAACCCTAAATAACTCCCCAAAATCCTCGTATATTCTCTCTTTCTTTTCTTCTAAGTTACGGCATGTTTATTGCTTCACGAGTCTTCTTGTTGAATCTGCATCGTCTAAAACTCTTTCCAAACATAGAACTCAATCCTACAGGGTGTTTTCCTTCTAACCAAACCTCCACGTAATCTCCAGGTCCACACAGAAACTCCGAGTATTTATCATCCCCTATTTAATAGAAAACCAAAGAAGTCGTGTTTCTGTTCGATTCTACAGCCCATACCTAATCCGTTTAGCTAAAACAGGCCCCAAAAAAATGCGAATCCATGAGAGAGTCCGAGTAAATGCCGCTCCAAATCAATCCAGAAAATACACAGCAAACACCGGAAGTTTCCCACCCTTTTTCTGCTTTTGAACGTGAAGGAGACAAGACAGCCCCTATCCAGTACTGGGGTGCCAATAGCCGTAGGGTGTGAATAGCAATTAGAGTGCCTCTTAGTAATTGAAGTACCCCTTAGTAATTGAAGTGCCCCTTATCCAATCCGAGGGTCCGAATAGTAAGTTTCCTCCAGGTGCCTTTATCAACTTTTCGAGCCGATTTCTCAAAACATGTTTATTTCTCCAAAAACACCTACAAAGACATAAAATAACAAAATAAGCGCAAAATCGAGTACTAACATTACAGAGAATTGAGACTAAAATAGACACATAAATGCGTCTATCAATCGGTTACCAATAACTAAGACTTGTTGCACCTCTTGCAAGGATCGATTCCACACACTTGTGATCGGTTGCACCTCTTACTAGGATCGGTTCCCCAATGTCTAGAGTTGGTCATACCAATTACAACATATCGATCATACCATCTCAGGTGATTACTTAAGATCGGTTTCACTAATAAAAGTCATACCAATACAAAAGTCAAGCCTTGTGAATAGTTTTACCAAGATACATAAAAAAAGTTATGAGCGGTTATACTAAACACACATATTGGTAATCCAAAGATTTGCAATGAATAACAATACCAATAAGCCTAGCGATTTCCCTTTCGATTACAAGTTTATGAATTGTACTTCCTTTAAACGAATGTAAAAACATTGTTTCCTAGGACGAAATCTTCACCCATACCCATACATAATCACAATAGCATTCATACGATTATGTCGATGTCTTATATACGAAGTTCAAAAGATAGACGTTATACTTCGTATTGTAATTCCTTAATACTATGTCTAACTAGAGTATAATCATTCACAGCTTCGCGGTTATGTTTTCAATATGCACGACTTGAAAGATACGTTAGGAATGAAACAGTTGAAGTCAAATATTACTAAACTCAAGAGGAAGGATGATGTCGTCGTTGTAGCTCTTTACTTCTTCACATTCTTCAAGTCTTCACGTAATACTTGTAAGTCTCATATCCTAATAGCTTTCTAGTAAACCTATACGAAGTTGACTCTAGTAAATAATCAATCGACTCTTTAAATGAGTTTTGGTTCACTAAAATATGACAACCAAACTTGACATACCAACGCTTGGTGGGTTCAACCGAGCTATGCTCTAACAATCCCCCCCTTTGTCAATTTTAGTGACAAAACTCTTACATCATATGGATAAACAAATTACAAGAATTCATTATACATACGCTTGATTCCCAAATTCAACAGTACAATAACCTGTATACATTCAATCCATAAATGCCGCTGTTGACATTATAATAACAAAGCTAATACTCCCATAAAGGTAAGTTAAGTAAATTTTCAATCTGCACGTCCTTGTTATTCCCTTTGTAGTCCATATGATATGCTACTCCTCTTTAGTCTATGCTTTACTCTTTCGTTAGATATAACGTTTAAGCACTGTTGTCCTTTCCTTAGTGATACCAAATCACTTGTTTACTCCATATATTTCTCCCCCTTTTTGTCACAAAATGACAAAGGTACGAGCAAACCGAAAGGATCTTACAAATCTCAAAAGACTTGCAACATATAAGAGTTAAGCACGAGGGTTCCACACCATTTTGATAACTAATATCAAAACCAAAACTACAAAGTAATTTTGTTTTGATATGTTACCAAGGAACCAATTGCCCAAAGAAATTTTCCCTAATAGTTTAGCAAATCGAAAATCGACTAAGCACCTTAGTTCTTTTGCTAAACCGATTGCACAAATACAATCGCTTGTTCGATAAAACCAAAATAAAGATCAGAATTAACTTTATTTTTCTCATCAGGTTCTAATTATTCAAATAATAACTTATACCTTTCAATTTTAAACAAGACAATTACTAGGTTAGTTAACTAGCATTTCTTGTTAAGGTATTCAATTAGACTTGAATAACCGAAACCTCCACTTTGATAAGTCTAACTAAGATCAGAATTAACTTAGTTTCTCTTATCCGGAATCGAATTGGACTAAACAATTCATCTCGAAAACCTTTTGTTAAGCCATAAACAATTCATACAGACCAAATAAATCAACTTGCATAATTATTTATCTCAACCGGAAGCAATTGAAACAAACATAGACATGAAAGCACCGCAATTGTACCGTAATTTCGTAAGCCTAAACAATTGATACCAAACAATAAAGCAAGATAACAATAGTTTTTCTTAACGGAAACAATTGAATCACACACACATCCATACACAAATAATGGAATAAACATCAATTGTACCGAAATTTTGTTAAGCAAAAGCAATAAATATATGCAATAAAATCAGGCTTTTCTTAAACAGGAAAACGATTAACTAACAAATTTGTTACCTCAAGTTCCGCATCCTCTTCTCCCCAGAAAGATATGTCATTAAGCACCAGTTCAAGTTAGAACTCTCCCCCGTTGATGTTGTCATCCTCTCGCAAGAACAAAAGAACAACAACAAGGACCAACCTTTACCAGAGAAATGTTGAAAACCGGTCTCAACTATTGCAATGCAAAAGTTGAAACCATGAAACACATATGCTTTTATGCTAAACCAAACGATTCACCATATTGTGACTTTTTCACACATGAGTTTCAATCGGAACCCCTTATGATCCTTTGATAAAGCCTACCAACATGGGCTAGAACTTAATCCCGCTAAACCAAAAAGTCACCCAAACCATAAGGGTTTCACACCATATGAGATCGAATAACAAGGTTATGAAAACCAAAACCAAACATCCCATAACATATAACAATAATAATTTTTATAGTACTGAATTTAAAATACTAAAAACATCATACTATTACACATAAGATCAGAACACAATTTTAAAGTTTTACAACACTTAAAACAAAATGTTCAAAAGATAACACAGTCTTATGGTTACAAAAAGGACCAAACAGATTTAGACAAAAGTCTAAGAACTTGAACTGGTGTCACTCAAACCAAATTCTTCTTCAGATTCTGTATCCTTATAATCTTCAGTAATCAGGGAGAGGTCTGAAGCAATTTCTGGATGCTTGAGAGATGCAAAGCTGACTTGGCGCTCCAGAAAATCATTCCTCCTACTGAGCCTTCGATAGAAGGTCTCAAGATCAACATCTTGCATAGAAGTACTGGGACCAGTACTTGTGTTAGTCTTCATATGACTTTGTCCCCTCATTCTTGTTGATGATAGAGTGATTATGAGCCTTTGGCACAAGTCGTTGAGAATCATTTGCAGCAATTTCATAAGAACTGCAGATTCTAGTAATAAGACATGGAAATCCCATGCTTTTTCCATTCTTCCAGATTCTAATCATTTGTTTGATAATGAACCCACAAAAATCAAAGTTTGAAGTTCCAATCACCATGTGATAAATTAACTCAGTCACTTCAGGACTCCACATTACCTTGTGCATATTGCTAGGTGAAAAAGATTGGGTACAACAAGCTTACCAAAAAACTTGAGATGTTATGGAACATCATCAATACATAGACTGTTACCATTCCAACTACTACCACCAAGTATTTAAGCAATATGCTGTTTATTGAAGTCTCTGCTCCTGGGTAGAGAAACATTTTCTAACTGGCATCCAAGTAGATATGCAACAATACTTTTATTTACTTCAAACCTACGCCTCCTAACCATAGTGGAGAACTTACAGTCTTTTTCATCCACACGGTGTATATTACCATAAAACTCCCTAGTTAACTCTGGAGAACCAGGATAGCTACCAGAATGAATATCTCCCCAGTCATTACGGTTATGAATTAATTAATTGTAATACTTCATATCAACATAAACATATTTCTTTTCACAAATGATTTGTTTATCATGCATTGAACTATACTTCTTGAAGCACTTACGATCAACAAAATAAATCCCAGTACTAACATCAAAGTAAAGAGATGCAAGAGAATCGATAGTTTCATCAGTAAAGTTCAAATTCGGTGTGATTCTCCTATGGGTTTGATTAGAACCTTCTCCTCTTGTAAAATCCCTATTGTGCATGTTGCTAGAATACACGAATTCGAAATAGAGAAGAGAACACTTACAATCGGTGATGTCTGTTGATGTTCGAACTACACCTTTGGACGTGAAGTTGATGAAAACCGCAAGTACCCCTTGAAGAATGAGTGGGATTGAATCAAATTTTTGTTTTGAAAACAAAAGAAAATCAGAATTCTTGATTTTTGATTTCGAACTAACTCTCTCTCTTTATGTCGGATTGTTCGAAGAAGAGGATATAAGAGAGTTTATTTCTCTCTTCGTTATTATCACCGAACATCGTGTCGGTTCCGATTCGGTTTCAGAGTTGGACCATGAATCCGAAACCCATTCTTCAAATGGATTGTTTAGCCCATATTCGAAACTCATGGGCTTGGATGAGGTTGTGTAACAAATGAGGGTTTTGGATAAGTTATCAGTGTTACTCAAATGTTTTTTTTCTAGAAACCATATATGTATAAAGTACATTATTTATACAGGTTTTAGAGTTGATATCAACAGTACTTGGACATGAATCCAATCTGACTTTATCAAGTGAAAAATTCATGCAATAGTCATGTAGATATTGTCTTCTTTCAAACATTGGTTCTTTAGAAGCTTGTTTTATAGACTCAAGCTCCAAGAAAAAATTATCCACTTCGTCTTGTAGTTGCTGACTATCACTGAGAATTTTACAGGTCTTTTTGAAAGACTCATCTTCCTTTAACTCGTAAAGTTCGAGTTCTAAAGATAGATCATTGATTTGTTTTTCTATTTCAGCGAACTCAATGAGTTTTCGACTCATTTTGTATTTGGGATCTTCAATGAGTCTGAGATACAATTGACATTCTTCTACAGACCAAATTTCTTTGGAACGTAGAGAGTCAACAATTTTATTGTTTGACATTTCCTCAAACAACTTTGAGCTAATCCTGGCATTACGTTAACTGAATCATTCATAAGATTCATTATCTTATAGGTTGGATCGCACCAAACACAGATTGTTAGATCTTTTCGTGCTTGCCTGCTCTGATACCAATTGAAAAGACGAGGGTACCCAAATATACCTCAATCTAAAACTTTTCCACCTATAAGTCCTTTCTCCGAAAGTGATTGTCTATGGACTGAGTCGAGACAATACAACTAATCGGTTCACACTTCGTGTGATCGTCTATGGATACGAGATCGAGACAATACGACAACAAGATAACTTGCGTGATTGACTATGGATACAAGATCGAGACAATACAACAAATGAAGTATGTTTACTTGATAATAGGTTCGGACTTAACCAAACACAATAGGATTGCTATCAAGTAAATAGGAATTAACGTTTGTGTATTTTACTTCTAATTATAATAAAAACAATTATAATTGCGGAAATAAAAAAGTAAAAGACACAACAAGATTTTGTTAACGAGGAAACCGCAAATGCACAAAAACTCCGGGACCTTGTCCAGAATTGAATACTTTCAGGATTAAGCCGTTATAAAAAATCTAAACCAACTTCGTATAGTTGAGACCAAGCAACTAAACCTATAGTTCACCTAGTTCCGTCTGTATCCCTGCGCCTCCAACTTGTAATAAGTCACGCACTTGGAACAATTCCTTTGGTTTGTATTCCAAATAGTATAGGAACAACAAATCTGTTCAGTAACAACTCTTTTCAAATAACGTGATATGAGTTTGACAAAAGGCTCTTCCGTTTATCCCAATAAACTCCTTTGTCAGGTTCTTAGATCTATCTTTTCAACAACTACCAAAGTAATTGTTAAGACTATGCAATCAATACTTCGAATCACAAAAAATTGTATTGATGCCGATCTACTCAACTAATCAATCAAATCTATCACAAAGATAAACCGATTATAGTTGGATCCCCAGCCGATCAAGTTTTGTGCACACCAAAGATTATGAACTCAAATCAGAAATCTTCTTTGTCTTCAAATCTTCTCAGATCTTCAATAAACACCTGCACACAATCAACTTGAATCTCTTGTGATCAATCACACACAGAACGGAGTCTCTGTTAACAATGGATTATCACAAGACGTCTTTAGAACTACAAACAGTCTAAAGATCCCCGTCGAAACTTCGATCTAGTTTGAGTGAATCTTATATCAGAAGAGAAGATTATCAAGCATAAACAAACTAGGTGCAATCAAAGTTCAACAACCGTTAGTCAATCAAATCAATCGAAAACTAATAATAAACTACAATTATCTAGTTTCCCACCAACGGTACTCGTAGAGCTTCCCAATCCCAAAGAAGTCTTTAAAACGAGCGGTTGTAAGAGATTTCGCCTAATTAGGGTACTTTCCTCTCCGAATAGATGGCTCCACCAGTAACAACACAACAAGGTAGTTTTGCTGGCTCTGAGGATTAGTTTGTTCGAAATGCAAACTTCAATATTTATAGACCAAGGAAATTTGGACACCAAGGAATTTCCAAAACCGAAAATATTCTCAAGATATGCAATATATTTCCAAATTCGGTTTCCATAATTCCTGGAAATGCTTTGTCCAAATATTGACCGAAATCTCAGTAGAAAATCTCCAATTAGTAAATGTACATTAACAATTTTTATTTTCTAAAGATATGCATTTTAATTGCTGGAAATTAAAAGCATATAAAACTAAAAACCTTAATTAAAAGATTCTCAATTTATTTCGATCCGGGATTCTCCTTTAGCTATTAAGGAATATCTTTAAACAATAAAAGATAAGAGTTACTGCACATGTTCAAAGTGTGTCGACATCTTTACTTTGTAAATCCTTTTTCATATTTACAATCTTGGAACCGATTTGCCACACTTCCAAACAAGTTTAGAATTGGTTCACCTGACTTCCAAGAACTATGTGATTGATTATCCTATCAAATCACCAATCATGGGTTTCACGGTTCTACCAAAACAAGTTTCGGTTCTACCTCCATGTGGGTACTAGGATCGGTCACACTAGCTTTCCAAAATTTGGTTGACTAGGTACTAGGATCGGTTACCACATATTTATGGTTTTTAACTTGTATTCGGTTGCACAAGTCATAGGATCGGTTACCAATAATTAAGACTTGTTGCACCTCTTACAAGGATCGATTCCACACACTTGTGATCGGTTGCACCTCTTACTAGGATCGGTTCCCCAATGTCTAGAGTTGGTCATACCAATTACAACATATCGATCATACCATCTCAGGTGATTACTTGAGATCGGTTTCATTAATAAAAGTCATACCAATACAAACGTCAGGCCTTGTGAATAGTTTTACCAAGATACATAAACAAGTTATGAGCGGTTATACTAAACACACATATTGGTAATCCAAAGATTTACAATGAATAACAATACCAATAAGCCTAGCGATTTCCCTTTCGATTCACAAAACAAGTTTATGAATTGTACTTCCTTTAAACAAATGTAAAAACATTGTTTCCTAGGATGAAATCTTCACCCATACCCATACATAATCACAATAGCATTCATACGATTATGTCGATGTCTTATATATGAAGTTCAAAAGATAGACGTTATACTTCGTATTGTAATTCCTTAATACTATGTCTAACTAGAGTATAATCATTCATAGCTTCGCAGTTATGTTTTCAATATGCATGACTTGAAAGATACGTTAGGAATGAAACAGTTCAAGTCAAATATTACTAACCTCAAGAGGAAGGATGATGTCGTCGTTGTAGCTCTTTACTTCTTCACATTCTTCAAGTCTTCACGTAATACTTGTAAGTCTCATATCCTAATAACTTTCTAGTAAACCTATACGAAGTTGACTCTAGTATATAATCAAGCGATTCTTTAAATGAGTTTTGGTTCACTAAAATATGACAACCAAACTTGACATACCAACGCTTGGTGGGTTCAACAGAGCTATTCTCTAACAACTATGGTGATATTATCACTCCCCCTTAGTCAATACTTCATCTCGACATGAAAACCACTCCCCCTTACATAATGATCCGTAAACCATATGTATCTGTTGTATGAAACTACACATTAATTCTCCCCTTTTTGTCAATATGAATTGGCAAAGGTACGAAAACTAGTGGGATCCTCATGAAATTTTCATAGAGATACTTCATGACCAAAAGAGAATAACATACCAACTTTATTTAGATGCAATCATATAGCCGAAGCTAAATGCATTCATCAAGGAGTTTATAAAGATACAAGATAACCCCTACAATATTCTACAGCCTCTCTCCCCATAAAGATTTGACAATTAAGCACAAGTTCAAAATGAACTCTCCCCCATAAAATGTCATTCTCGAAAGAACAACAAGAGCGACCTTACTTTTGCGAGAAAAGAAGGATTTCTTTGGACATAATCAAATCACATGAGATTCATGAATTTGTATCCAAAAAATCTCAATTGAATTAACCACAAGGAAAATGACCAATTCAATTGGCCATGCTTAACATAAGAGAACTTATAGAGCAACACAGTATATTCACAAAGATGTGGATCAGGGAAAGACTAATACTACGGAATAATCAAAGATTCATTCTATTTTTCATCACTATTTGCACAATGACTTATAATAGACTTAATCTTTGTAAACAAAATTTCATCCTTTCTTCCATCAAATAATGACATAAAAGGCTTAACTTTTGTAGTCAAAAGTTCATTCTATCTTTTATCAATACTTTCATACTGACATATAATAGAGATAACTTTGAAAAAGTATGGGACAGTCTAGGTTCACGGACGTAAACAACATATCCTATAACAATTTTCAATATATAAAACCATAAAGATTAATACTGCAAAAATCATCTTCCAAATAAACTTTAGAATTTAAATAAATAAATCTAAAAGCATTGCAAGATGAAAAATCGTTGGAGATAGCTATGTGTACTCACAATAATTGCTATTCCAAACTCTAGTAATCCTTCTCAAAAACAAGAATAAATTCTCATAAGAAGTTTCCTAGACATCAAGACAAACTCGTAATGCACATATAAGATGATTGTCCTTAGAGGATAGAATCAATCTTTTTCGCCCGGATTTACACCAAGAATGGATACCAAAGGCGTATAAAAATATTTTCTTAACAAAAAAGAACATACAAAGTCATTAACGACCATGCACCATAGTTCACATAAAATGATTGTGAACATTCAAGAATTCCATAGCAATGCGTACTACTGCTCATTCTTGAACTTCATTCTTTGTGATTCACCAATATCATTCTTTTAACAGCTACAAATGATCTTAGAAGAGTGGTACTCCAAGAATCCAACTGCCCAAGTCCAATAGAAGTGGAACAAGTGCGACGAAACGGAGCAAAACACTCAAAAACAAGAGACTGGAAAAATACCAACCTTAACTCATCCCAATTCGATAATTCTCATCTCCATTTTGAAGATAATTCAAAGAGGAAGAGAATGCAAAAATAATTAGGTCATTCCGAGTTCGGACGAAGAAGATACGGCCAAAATAGGTTTACCGAATATCGACGTCTACATGCAAGTATGCATACGGGTATGCAAACGGATTTTCAGTATGCAAACTGGTATGCAAACGAATTTCCCTGGATTTTATTACAAAAACTCATTTTTAAACAGGTATGCAAACATGTATGCATACCTGAAGTGTACCATGAAGGCCAAAACATCCCGAACAACTATTTTCAACCCCGAACATTTAAGAACCTTAAACACAAATCAAGTTAGGTAGTCATGAACGATACACAAGGTACATAGATCATCATAAAACTTGCTCAAGTTTAGAGACATACCTTTTTAGAAGAATTCGATCGAATTCTACAACGTTGCCAAACATTCAAAATCATACCCAACATAATATGTGTGCTACAGTTCTTGTGCTTCCTTCACTGTATACATAACATGGCATTTCTTGGTGAGGATGTACTTTCAACACAATCAAGTTGTGTTGAGGTGAACAATGTCTTGCTCACCATGGCACCAACAAAGAGTTTCTTTCCAGCAACTCTTGCATCTTACAGTGTTGAGAAACACCCAAGGAACTGTTTTTATAAGTCTATCAAAGAACTTCAAGAGAACCAAAAAAGATTTGTGTTTCTGATTTCTTGTTTACAACTTATAAAAAACAATTTCTGCAGATATTTTTTAGTACTGCGAAGGGAAACTCTTTTGATAAAAAGAGACGTCCTAGCTTATTCATAAAAGAAGATAATACTACTATCTTGATAGGAAGTATCAGGAATTGAGCATGAATCGATTCATGCTTTGAGGTGATATACTCAGATGACTGAGATTTAAACTCCTCTTGTAAATCGTTTATTTTGTTACAACTAATTGGATTACGCAGAAAAGGAGCAATGCTCTCACTGATTAGTAAATCAATGTCGACCTCAACATAAATATTATTCATCATAACTTGATTTAGCTTTTCAAGAGATTCTTGTTCTTTCTGGAGATATAACTCAACATCAAAAGATAAGCTTTCAAGTTTCTTTTCAAGACATGAATACACTTCAAGGGATTTTAAACCTGATGGAGGTTTAGATAGAATTTCTTCTACAGATTTTATTCAATCAGTCATAGAAGAAAATTCTGGAATCCCTGGATCTAGTGGTGCATTTATTGAGATAGCATTTCTGTCCATATTCAGATCGCTTACTGATGGTTATTTTCAATGATGTTGTAGTAAAAGGTTCGTTGAGACTTGTGAAAGCATATTTTCTTAGACTTAATTTTGATAAATAAAAATAACAAACTAAAATAAAGTGTTGTAAAAATTATGGAGAGACTAGGGCTAGGATTCCACAAATTTCCGCACTCATATGGTTCAGATATCAATTCTAAACAATAAAAGCTCAAATGATAAAGTTTTATTGACTCTAATTCATTGCCTAAGGTAGATTTCGAAAGTAATGGGTGTAAAACTAAAGCATGGGACATCAAAACATCTAAGATAAGCATGACCCATCAATTGTAATCACAACCATTCAATGAAACTCATAAATCAATTGAATAACAGTGCAAATAGTCGTAACAAGAATTGATATAATTACCACATTTGTGAAACTTGGCTTCCTCCGTCGCCCCAGAGGATGGGTTTAGCTTCTCATCATGGAAACACGCTAAAAATTTGATTTCATTGCTCAAAGGGTGTTTACAAATAATGAAATGGAGAAAAACTATTAAAAACCGGGTTTGTAACACTTATTTCTGTTACAAACTAGCTGTTACAGAGAACGATAAAAACAAAGTGTCGTTGTCACTGTAGCACAACGACTGTCTTCTGCGGTCTAATGTTCTTCGAGCTCTCTTCAATGGCAACAGTAGCAGATTTTCGAGCTCTTGTTTGTTTGCTCTGTTCTCTCCCCAATCACTCCGTCACCCCTCTATACTTCCCCAGCACCATATATATACTCTCAGGACCAAGAATAACGTCTCATAACTCCACAAAATTTTCCATTACTCGGCAGTGAAGAAAAATATTCCTGGAAATATTTTCTTTCCTTTCTTTCTTTTTCACGCGTTGATTTTCATCCAACACACTCTAAACATGATCCTACACGTTCCAAACACGACATATATAGAGTAAACTACTCTATAGACATACACCAGCATACACAGAACTCGGGATTAAGTAACCAAAACCCGAGTTACCCTGTTTTCTTCACTGCCGATTATCCAGCCAAATCCAGTTGATTTTGAATCCCATACCACGCCTGTTCATCTCAGTCAAGTATTCCCGTGCAATTACAGCTATTGAATCTCGCTAAAACATCACCAAATTACGAACCCTAATCTCTGGCCGGTGGCTGCAACAATTTCCCGCCAAACTGGAAATTCAAACAATAAAGATGGTGTCCCCCTAACCAAACTGGGGGTGCGAATAGCAGGTGCCCAACTGAGGTGACCCTTATCCAAAGTGAGGGTGCCTTTAGTAGTTTTCTTTGGGGGGGGGGGGGGTCCAAATAGCACTTTTTGAGCAACTTTTTCCATACAAGTGTATTTCTCCAAAAACACCTACACAAAGATAAAAATACCATAATAAGTACAAAATCAAGCACTAACAGTAGAGACACTGAGGACAACTTAGACACAAAAATGTGTCTATCAAATACCCCCAAACTTATTATTTGCTAGTCCTCGAGCAAATCTAATCTAGAAAATAAAATGACTACACTTAGCACGTGCAGTCAGCCGTTAAACCGCTAAGTGGCCCTAGCGGCGGAGTGTTGTCTCCTGAGGGTTTACCGTGAGGTGTACCCACAAAACCTTTATACTCTGGACCTAGCTATCTACGCAGAACCTTGGAAGGCACTAAAGAGTCTCCTTGGTTGGCATACTTATTGACTACAGGAGGAAGTACCCTGATGCGAAATTCCAATTGTTGTACACGAGTTTGCACTCAAGCATACTAAAATTCATATATAAGTGACAAAGCTCTACTCAGATAGTTTCTGTACATCATAACCGGAGTCAACCAATCACATGGAAAGATTAAGAAGATGGATGTAGGTTCAATACGTAGATGGTTTTGATGTTGAAGGTGTTTCCCATATCTGTCTGAAGGCCTCTGCCAAGATGAACCTATCCTAATGGACTGAGATACCAGTCTGACTAATATCAACACAGCTGGCATATACAAGGGTGTTGATGGTGGATTTTCATTTAAGGGCTGAAATTGTAAAAGCCAAAATTATGCGCTAACATCTTGCAAAAGATAAAGCCATTAATAAGTGATGAATACTTCTTCACCTTAGTAATTCACCTAGAATAGAGCATGTGGCAATAATCCCAGCATTCTGTGAATTAAATACACGAAATTCATCCAGGTTGGAGCATGTAGCAACAATCCCATATACCCTGTGAATTTACAACATTATTAATTAATGCATGACCAGCCTCGTATTTCCTGTACTCATTACCGGTGCGGCATGACAACTGAGTGTTGTTCTCAGCAGAGCAACATGAATCTCCAAGCATTAGTAATAAAACATATATGGAATACCCATACAGGCTACAACTCTCGGTGTGTTATACTAGCCCGATTGAGCATGTTTGAACCTAAACTGACCATATCAGTATCAGAAACGATCACGACCATCCAACCTCACCAGTATGATTGGATGGCTTAGATTAAATCCATGACCCCAAGCGGTATTGGAATATTCACCACCTTAATGACCACCAATGGGCCGTTTATGCCCTGGTCGGTTGAATACATACCATGCCTCCCAAAAAACCACCGAACACCACCTAAAGTAGGATGGTTGGACCAAAAGCGAGCGGCTTGGAAAAGCTTGTGCGCACAAGACCGCCAACGGCGGTCTCAAAACGGCCACGACCGTCCAACTTCACCGGCATAATTGGACGGCGTAGATTACCCCATGACCGGTCGGACAAGCTTGTCCTGCACACCGGCGGGCCCCCTTCTACCTCGCATAGCCGACCATCTCATGACCTAACCAGGGAGGAGTGAACGTTCACCCATAACCTGGCTGGCGTGATGCTTTAAGGGTCGCTAAGGGTCTTAAACTGATCACGACCATCCAACTTCGCCGGCGTATCTGGATGGGCTAGATCAAGCCCATGACCGTCAGTCAGGTATCACCATGATCACCACCGACCCAATGTGGGCCCCACATGGTCGGCCTCCCCAAAGGAGGAGCATATCTTTCCAAACCGTTAGGTTGGAATCGTGTACACACGACCAATCCAAAACCCTAATTAGGGTTTGCGGCATGTTACATGTGTCGCTGATCGATCACGAGCGTCCATCTTCGCAAGCTTGGACGAAGGGTGTAGATGTAAACTTAAAAGGTCCTAAGCATGTCAACATGATCATCGTGGGACCACCTACACACATGACCGGTCAACCAAGGCCAACCATGGCCGGATGTCTCGAAACGCGCGCCCGAAGTAAGCATGGTGCGCGGTTTCCAACTTCTTTGCAGCATGGGATTTCTGTTGCAAATCGATCTCAACCGCTCTTCTTTACCGGGTAAACTTGAGTGGCCTAGATCGCACCTTCGGGGGAGAGTGAAGTATAGACATGAACACCAGCATGTCGTCTACACACATGCCTGATCGGTCCTCTATAAAGCACTTCCCATGCTTGGATTCGACCAAGCTGAAAGAAGGAACTTGCGTACCTCTTAAACCCCAATCCGATGGTCGCAGATGAGGGTTGCAAGTAATCTCGTCCGTCCAACTTTACCAGCTTGGACGAACAGCCTAAGACATGAGTTAGGCTATCAATGAGGCGTCACCACAATCACCGTCCACCACTCTTCCACATGGAGAGATCGGTCAAGTCGGGCTTACCCGTATAGCCTCCAAACGATCACTCGAAGATGGTGGACATGATGCTATTTTAAGACGCTTAAATTCGTGACTTACTCCTAAGCCTTAAAAACAGCGATGTTTCATACATCCCGAATATACTCGATGCGATACTCTTTGCGTAGAATACACACGATACTTCACAAGTATCGACTTCCTAAATAATTTAGTTATTTAGTCTAGCATTACATGCTACTTTCTGTGGGTCCCACGATCCACACACTCGAGACATCAATCATGTCACAAACCGGGGGATACATACTGGGGTATTGGTCTGGCGGTTTACAGCGTGCAGCGTGCAACGCGCCATCACAAGAACGTGTCAGGAAGTCATGGACGGTTAGAGATACATGAGAAGTGGGCAAGACTGGTCGTGTAACACCAACACACAACTCCACTACTCCATCACTCCACTTCCTCCACTTCCCACGAGAGACGTGAATAAGGCTCAAATGACTTGTATAAATAGGTTCTCCTCCCTATTTCTAAAATAAGAACAAGTCAAGACAAGACAGAAACCAAGTGTTAATACAAAACGTATTCAAACACTCAAAGCCTGCTTGCATCAATCGTAAGCCTGCTCACTTTTCTGTTACAAGTCATAAACAAGCCTACACCTTCACAATCTCAACACCTTCTTCGCTTCCCTCCCTAAGATCAACCCCATCTCCTTCACTTTGTGACCGAAGCAAGTCTGGAACGACCATTTCTTGGTTTAGGCTAGAGTTGTACAGATTGATTTCTCGAATCACAAGCACTCACCGCGCAGTGCATTTGTTTAGGGTTTAGATTCATTCCTCATCCACACACCCCATATTACCAAATCCGGCAGGAATAGTTTTCACCCATAAACAATTGGCAACCACAGTGGGAGGTTAATCTCTCGGTTGTAAAGTCAATTTCTTCGAAATCCGATTCAATTTCATCAACTTCAAAAAGGGTAGATCTTAGAACCAATCCAATCAATAATTCATTTCAAGATGGTGGAACTCAGGTCTGGATCAGCAATCAATTCTGATGGGGCTAGTGTGGATAACACTCTCGGTGTCGATGTACCTGTCAGTGGAGCTACCGTGGTCAATACATCTCGTGGAGCCGTCACTTCTATCCCCAACGCTAGCGGAGCAGGAGACATTCCAATAAGCGTAACGCCTCCCATCACCAGAGCCAGAGCAGCCGCAAATCCCGGAATCTCCTCAAGTGTAACGCCTCCAGTGGTCACCAGGGCAACAACTGTTATTCCTTCATCAGGACGAGGAACCAGAGGGACGAAAGGAGGACCATCGCCCATTACCATTGCAGACTTGATGGAGAAGCAGGAGATTCTTGATAAGACTCAAACGGATATGGCCGCAACCCAGAAAGAGGTATTCACTTTCCTTAAAACTTTAACTGAACGATTGCCACAAGATTCACGGCAATCCTTGGAGCCAAAGAAGAAATGCCTTCAATACACCCGAGCGGTGCATTTCCACTCGAACCCACATGAGTGAAGAAGCTCGTGTTGCTCGTGAACGCCCAAGAGAGAGGGACCAGCCATCCAACTTCATCACACGTGAGGACCTGGAAGGACTTCTCCAAAACCGAGGCAAAGGAAATCTGATGGATGCACACCAACATCAGTCGCCGTACCCTCAAGATATGCAACGAATCCCTCTTCCAAGAGGATACACCTCTCCTCAGTTCTCCCTCTACGATGGCACTGGTAACGCTCGTGAACACGTTTCTCGATTTTTGGAATCCTTGGGGGAGCACGAGTACAATCATGTTCTCCGCCTGAAAGAGTTCTCGAAATCACTTACGGGAAGGGCGTACACCTGGTACAACAACATCACACCTGACAGTATATCCAATTGGGGCGAGATGGTCGGTGCTTTCTACATGAAGTATTTCTTCGTATCTGAGCAGACCACCTTTTCAGATCTAGGGAGAGTCTCTCAGCGGAACAACGAGCATACGAACGACTTCGTTAAGAGGTTCGAACTCAAGCGCTAGATTGTCATGATCCGAACATCACTGAACGTCAGCTGGTGGAGATGTGCATCAATGGGATGATACCCATATACCGCGCTTTACTAGAGAATCTGGGCTTTCATACATTCTCCGAACTCCATGAAGCTGCCAAACGTTCAGCCACAACCGCCCCAGCATTGCTAGAGAGGACCAGGGTTGTTCGAAACGAAGATCCACGTGAGAGTCGAGGAAGCAGGCGCCTCACAAACAAACAATACAACAATGGTCCTTCTGTGAGCGTGGTAGGCAAAGGAGGAAAAAGGAAAGCTTTAGCAACAGAACAACAACCCAAGCGTGCGGCTCCAGCGCACATGACTTCTTCTCAAAAGGGAGCGGGCAAGACTCCTGCACAAGACACCGAAGATACAGGTTTCCCATTCCCCATGAATGAAGTAGTGGAACTCTTGGAGGCATGGATTCAAGACGATGCCATCAAGCTGCCTCCTATCAGACGTCCACCAACTGAGAAAGATATGGCGGATCCCAAGTACTGTCGCTACCATAGGTTCGTTCACCATCCAACCAAAGACTGCAACAGGCTGAAACAAATCTTCGGGGAAAAGATAGAGACGGGAGAACTCCAGATTGGAAATGAAGGTGTTCGTAGAGACCCTCTTCCTGTCAGGAACTGAATGATTTCTGGGGATTCCATTCGCAAGACTGTACAATCTATGATGAAACATTTATGCGAGATCTTGTACTTCTCCAAAACACGGCGTCAGGACATATTTGCAGCCCTCAACCGTGTTGTCTCAGGCAAACGCTTGTATCTGAAAGAGGAAGCGGCCTCGAAACCTCAGTCCTTGCTGGAAGATGCAAGCAAGGGAAATTGGGGACTCTTAACCGTTGCCCATTTGAAGGACATCGATAACACATTGATCGATACGACCTCTGAATTCAACATCATCACTCTCCGGACCTTAAAAACAGCCAAGATTTCAAAACAGGAGGCCACTCGCAACCCAATTGTGATTAAGACTCCATAAGGAGAACTCAGAGATGCATATGGATATATCGATCTTGAAGTAAAATTGGGCGATGCCTCAACACAAGCAAAGTTTTACATAGTCAGAGAGCATCCGAATTACGACATGATCCTAGGACGCTCTTGGGTACACGATAACAAGACAACACTGGGAATTTGCCCTCTACCGGTTACGACACCTGAAAGAATCTCTAACAAGCCGTCTGGACCTGAAGGCTGTCTGTTGCCGCACATGTAGCTTGCCAATGCGACACAATTTCCTGGAGAGAGCCCATCATCATACATTAAGAGGTTTCGAGCTCAAGTAAGTCTCATCACGTAACCCTTCTTGCAACCAATCACTCCTCACTATGATAAGTCCTGGGGACTGGCTCCAACCAACAAACCAACCCCGGCTAAGAGATGTGAATGGGAAGCCGGCCCTTTCAAACGTTTTATCAAGAGCTTAGAGGCAGTCTTGGTCAAAGACGATAAGGCCAAGGTCCAGATATCTGCACGCTCAAACCCATTTGGAATTGGAGATCTGGTGACGAAGACGACTGCATTCAAGGTTGGGAACATGACGGTGAAAATGACCACTCCACCTGACTCACCCACCGAAAGAGAGGATGAACCGTACCTGGTAGAAGATGTTATCCTAGGCGGCTACTGCAAGCTCATCAACGCTGATAAACTAGAAGGCATAACAATTCACTCACAATGGCTCAAACCCTACCGAACTTAAGATGTTGTGCTACCACTTTCCAGCGTCCTCCACACTTTAAGCGTTGTGTTATTTCCTCCAGCGTGTTTTCTTTTACAATTTCATGTCATATTTGTAATTCCTCCAAAAAATGATTGCAATACTTGCATTCATAGCTAGGGTTTCAATTTTCAATTTTCAATTTAATTGAAGCATTATTTCCATCTGAGAACCTCTCAACCCACTAGAGCAAGGAATAAAACCATAAGCAAACATCTCATGGGAAGAAGGAAATAGAATGTGTGCACAAAAGGAAAATGATTTGAGCCATCTGCCCCAGCAAGACCAAGGAAGATCTCACGTCAGGAGCACACAGATGCAATCTTAACAAGAGGTCATGACATAAACCTTTATTCAAGGTAAGCAAACAGAAGAAAAGATCTTGAACTCAGCCGCCACTGAGTACAAGAAAGAGGTTCAAAAAATTATGGGAATACACTTGAAAAGAGAAAAAGAAGCAAAGAGATTTAGCCGTCAAGAAGAATAACCGCTCCTGCACCACTGCTGGGTCCTGCTTCGACGCCATCACCTGCTACCGCTTCTCCCTTCAGAGCCTCAGCTTCCGCTTCAGATGTTTCCGCAACAATATTCTTCGTCCTAACATCATCGGCAGGAACAGCTTCCAAGTCTTCCTCAAAGCCCACAACAACATTAGGGTTTGCGGCGGATTGCCTTCGAACACTCGTGTCCGTCTCGTGTCGGAATCAAGGATTATCATACCGTCCTGGATTGGATAATCACGCCTATCTTCATCCGGAGGCCGTTTATGCTCCACTCTCCGCCTCTTTAACCGCGCTGCAAATCTTTCTGCCCTTGCGCTTACTGGTGCTCGTAACGCTTCCTCATGCCTCCACCATTCTTCCATGTCGATCGCAGCTAAAAGGGCACATATGCGTCCCCTGGTGATACACAGGTGCAGAACAGACATCCCATGTATAGCACGACCAACTTCACGAAGTGGGAGATCAATTTTAGCCATTACCTCCTCGTGCGCATTAGTCTCAGGTTTGTCAACTTCGAAACTCTCTTCTGGAGAAGTTACAGAATGATCATCGCCCGCTGCTTCCATGATAGGCTGCAAAGAAAAAAGAAGTTATGGGCACACAAAAATATGTGTATCATCATCAGTCAATCAGAAGATCAGATGATTACGGAGCAATACTTGAGATACAAAAGGAACGACTATGTGATGAGAGGAATCCTTAGAATTTTTCTTTATAATCTAGCAAGTCAACAGAATCCCAGGAGAAAAGGAGTCTCTACTTGCCACCTATAAAGGCTACCGATTCAAGATAGCGATCAATGATGCTTATCGGATATATCTGAGGAAAGCTGCCGTGTAACAAAGGGGAGTACACCTAGTCCAAGGGATAGGCCAAGCTCTGTCCAGATAGTGCGGAGGAAACCAAAGCGACTCGCCATATCAAGTCCTGCTCCCTCCACCATCCTAATCAGGACCGACCAGTTCTGGGACAACACCTGACGATGTCGGACTATGCGGTTGTTTATGGGTAAAAATCGTTTCTGCCGATTTCGGTAAATTCGGTAGGTGAGTGAGAAACTGGTTCAAACCCTAAACAAATGTGCTGCACGTGAGCACTTTATAGATTCGAGAGATCAATTTGCACAAGTCCTACCTAAACCAAGAAATGGCCGTTCCGGACTTGCTTCGGTCACAAAGTGGAGGAGAAGGGTTGATTTGGGGAGGGAAGCAAAGAAAGGTGTTGAGACCGAGAATAATTCTCGAGAGAGTAGTGTCTCGACTTGTATCGAAAGTGAAAGCTTCGGAGCTTGCAAGAGATGAAAGCTTTTTTGGAGAGCTTGCAAAGTTGCCTTTTCCGAGAGTGTGGTATTTTTCTCCCGACCGAGACTTGTTGTCCGGTGGAAATAGGTAAGACCTATTTATACAAGTCGAGATTGAAACGTACCTGACCTCATGAAGGAAGAGAGTAAAGGGTGAAATAATGGGAGGAGGTGGTAACCGCATGGTGTTAATGGGTGAAAACGTTTTCACCATTATTTCCTCATTTATTTGACCGCTTTATTCCTATTCACGCTTTCCTAATGTGAGCGTAGTGTACGCTGCAAGCCGTGACCGCCAAACCAAGACCCGTGAAAGCATCCCCGGTTTGTGTTGATGTCTCGAGTGTTGGTTGCATCTTGAGTGCAAGTGGTGCTGCTAGGGGCGCATGTGGCATGTGCGGAATGCCTTTGTTGCGAGTTGCACCTCTAGCGCAAGTGGCAATGCCAGAGCTGCTAGTGGCGTGTGTGGCATGTGCCATTGGCATGTGTGGAATGCCTTGGTGGTAGGTTGTACGTTGAGTGTAATGTGCAATGCATAGAGCTGCTAGTGGCGTGTGTGGCATGTGCGGAATGCCTTGGCGGTAGGTTGCACGGTTTGCAAGTTAGGGTACCAGCGTGGGTTTTGGCATGTGCCAATGGCGCGTACGGCCAAGTTAGCCTAGGTTGCACGGCTTGCAAGTTGGGCTACCAGCATGCGTGTTTTACATGCGCCAATGGCATGCATGGCCAAGTTGAATCATGGCTTGTGTTTAGAAAAGCTACCAGCGAGCGTGTTGGCATGTGCCAATGGCATGCGTGGCCAATTTTGGTCGCGCCTTGGTAGAAAAAACTACCGAATGAGCGTGTTGGCATGTGCCAATGGCATGCGTGGCCAATTTGGGTCGCGCCCTGGTAGGAAAAGCTACCAGCGAGCATGTTGGCATGTGCCAATGGCATGCGTGGCCAATTTGGGTCGCGTCGTGGTAGGAAAAGCTACCAGCGAGCGTGTTGGCATGTGCCAATGGCATGCGTGGCCAATTTGGGTCGCGCCCTGGTAGGAAAAGCTACCAGCGAGCGTGTTGGCATGTGCCAATGGCATGCGTGGCCAATTTGGGTCACGCCTTGGTAGAAAAGCTACCAGCGAGCGTGTTGGCATGTGCCAATGGCATGCGTGGCCAATTTGGTCGCTCCTTGGTAGAAAAAGCTACCCGCGAGCGTGTTGGCATGTGCCAATGGCATGCGTGGCCAATTTGGGTCGCGCCCTGGTACTAAAAGCTACCAGCGAGCGTGTTGGCATGTGCCAATGGCATGCGTGGCCAATTTGGGTCGCGCCTTGGTAGGAAAAGCTACCAGCGAGCGTGTTGGCATGTGCCAATGGCATGCGTGGCCAATTTGGGTCGCGCCTTGGTAGAAAAAGCTACCAACGAGCGTGTTGGCATGTGCCAATGGCATGCGTGGTCAATTTGGTCGCGCCTTGGTAGAAAAATCTACCAGCGAGCGTGTTGGCATGTGCCAATGGCATGCGTGGCCAATTTGGGTCGCGCCCGGTAGGAAAAGCTACCAAATGAGCGTGTTGGCATGTGCCAATGGCATGCGTGGCCAATTTGGGTCGCGCCTTGGTAGGAAAAAGATACCAATGAGCGTGTTGGCATGTGCCAATGGCATGCGTGGCCAATTTGGGTCGCGCCTTGGTAGGAAAAGCTACCAAATGAGCGTGTTGGCATGTGCCAATGGCATGCGTGGCCAATTTGGGTCGCGCCCTGGTAGGAAAAGCTACCAGCGAGCATGTTGGCATGTGCCAATGGCATGCGTGGCCAATTTGGGTCGCGCCTTAGTAGAAAAAGCTACCAGCTAGCGTGTTGGCATGTGCCAATGGCATGCGTGGCCAATTTGGGTCGCGCCTTGGTAGGAAAAGCTACCAGCGAGCATGTTGGCATGTGCCAATGGTATGCGCGGCCAATCTGGGTCGTGCCTTGGTAGGAAAAGCTACCAGCGAGCGTGTTGGCATGTGCCAATGGCATGCGTGGCCAATTTGGCCTAGGTTGCATGGTTTGCAAGCCTAGGTGCGGGCGCACTTATATTTAGAATTTAGATAATTAATAAGATTTAGATCTACAAAATATAGTGAGGGGTGTAGTGTGGGATTTCCCGCTACTACATATGCGCTAGAAACAGGGACCTAATCTTGTTGGTTCAAGAAATTTTAGAAAAAATGGCTACTGTTGATGATGAATTCCATTAGGTCTACAAATTTTGAGAAGAAAAGTGAAAGTTTCAATTGAGAAATTGTGTCTTCAGGAGGCAAAACATCGACAACAGTTAAAGAAAATAAAAGAAAAAGATGAAAATGCGAAGTTATGTAAAAGGGGATGAGTTTCTACATCAGAAGTTAAAGAGTTTATAAGGGAAGTTACGAGCAAAGAAAATGAAAAAGAAGAAAATCAGAAGATGAATGAGAACGAAGCCATGAATGAAAAATCACCAGTGCCACATTTGAAAGTTGTTAAGTAAATTAATCATGAGAATCAATACAGTTGAGCCGAAGATTCACATATTAAGCCGCAGTTAATTATTCAGCCGCAGATTTTGTTAAGGACTCAAGGAATTTCAGAGAATCAAGACTAAGCTAAAGGATGAAATTCGTGATCCAACTAAACCAGAAGAACATAAACAGTGAAATATTGCTTAAATAAATCGCAAGCTCCCATTTCCTGTGTTAACTGCGGCCAAGAATTGATCGCAGCAAAGAAAGCTTGCGATCAATGAGTCATATCATCATATGAAGAAGTCCCAGCATGAGGAGATAAAACTATCGACAAGAATGAGACCAGTAATGGAGAATGGAGAGCAGCAAAGGGTAGAACGAGTTAGCCAAGAAAGGATCCAGAACCTAAGTTTAGATTCGACCACTTTATTAAACAAATGCGAGGATGAATGATGCGTTGGTTTTCCACATATCTAAGTTGGAACATGTACCAGTTCAGAGAATGAAGCCACGACAACTCCAGTTATAAGCCATACATCGGTTTTACGAAGCAAAACCGAATAAAAGCATTCCTACCAGAAGAAGAAGACACGGCTTCAGATGTGTACTTTGCGAACACTCGCCGTGCAAACAAATACTTCATACGGAGGTTTACTTCACAAAGCCTGTGATCGTTTCGCAAGAGGCGATAATTGGAATCCATCTTGTGAAGAGGAACCTACTTCGTGAAGCAGCAAACTACTTCGTGAATATTTTTCTTCAAATATTTTCAATGCGAAATATATTGAGATTAATGTCAACAACAAGCTACTTCATGAAGATTACTTCATCAGTTATATAGTGTGAAGATAAACCAAAGTCACACAAACAAGTCTGTTAACCCTATAGGGTTTAGGGTTTAAGGTCGCGGGCTCCAAGGAATCAATAAACTCGGTCAAGAGTTGGAGCAGTTCAGGGCAGCATGTCAGAACTCGTCATCCTGTTCCAAGAGGAAAAGCAGCGAAGGGAAGCAAATTCTTGGCGAAGAATAAAGCCCGGGTAACAATCAGATGGGGAAGAAAAGTGGTAGATGAAGTATACTTCGGTTAGATGTTCCGGAGAAGGCAATTCTTCTTTGAGAAGTGCAAACTCATCGTACTTCAAGTGAATCTAATAGTGAAATATGAGACACAGTTTCTGCGAAGAGGAAGTAATTGGATCAATGTATCTACTTCGCAACAACATATCAGTTTGCATCACTCAATCCAGTTCGCAGGTAATAGTTCGAACAGATGATCAAGGTTACAGAATATGAGATGGAGAGTAGCAACAGCTAAGTTCGAGGCAATCAGCTGGATGCATTATGGAGCTTCGGTCAAACAAGGAGAAAACTTTGCGAAGACATAAAGCTCCCCTGCGAAGTTCACTTCATCAATAAAGTTTCAGCGAGATTGCTGCAGCAGGTAAGTGAAAAGGGGTACTCCATCAATTGTTCTAGCCAAGAAGAAAGCCAGCATTAATCCAGCCGCAGCCAACATTATCCTCAACAATTAATTCATAAGAATACATGTGTAGAGCAAATATGATCAAAGAAGACGATCAACAAACTCGCAGATAAAGAAAAATATGAGCAAATATGAGCTAGACCAGCATACAAAGAATTGTTTCAAGATCAGTAACGCACTAACGGGCAAGAGAGAAAGAAGTTTACTTCATCAAGGGTTCCAGCGAAGGTTAACTTTGTGGTCATTAGCGAAGTAAGGAAAGCAACAGTTCTACAGGTGAAGAACTCTCAATCAACTGTTCAGCGAAGCCAGGAAGGATGATAACTCTCAAGCCCAAGCCAAGGAAGGATGATAACTCGCAAAGCCAGCGAGGGAAGAAGCACTTAACCACCAAAAAAAAAAAAAAAAAAAAAAAAAATATATATATATATATATATATATATATATACTTACAGGCGAAGACAAACGGTTGGAGGTGGAGATGTAATAAGCAAATATAAAAGAATAAATGGTGCGAAGTTTACCGCAACAACAGAAACACAAGTCAGCACAGATGGTTCAGGGGGTGGCAAATGCGCTTGAAAATGCAAGATCGAATCACACCAAGCTTAGTTTTTCGCAAAATTTCGAAATCCTAGAGGCGAAGAAATGAGGTAAATTCACAGCACCATGTATTTCTTTCGCACACGGTGAGTGGCACACATGGTTGGAGAAGAGGCATGCAAACTAGAGGTCGCGGGTTCGAGTCTTCCCCTTCGCACATAATTTTTTGTTTAGCTGATATTTATTTTATGCGACGTTCATACATTTCAAGGATGATAGCTTCGCAAGCAAATCATATACTTCGCAAGAGACAACTATGAGAATGAATGAAAGGAATGACAGAAATGAAAGAATTAGTGAAAGAAGTGACAGAAATGAAGAAATGAATGAAAGAATGAAGACATGCGATAATTTCGCAAAGATAATGAGAAGAGATAATCAAAAATGAATGATTGAATGAATTGACAAAAATGATTGAGTGAGTGAATGGGACGAACCTTTATGGCGTACACCCTAGTTCGCGAATAACATTTCGTAAGAGGCAAATGTAAGACCTAAAGTGCGTCATATAAGGGGGTATCTCTCGACATGGCTCGGGGGAAGGTTACACCGCTCCCCGAAGCCCGAGTCATGGAAATTTGGGGCCCATGAAAGCCTATCCGGAGGAGGTACCTTGGATTCCCAACTATATATGTAGGTTATACCCCTGGTTGGGCGACCGAGGGTCTCTTCTTAGGGAGTCGGTGTATGCTCAAGGCGCCGAGGTACACGGTTGAGCCGAGTGCCCGGGATGGATGAACCTACCCTGGCCATTCTTGGCAAGTCTTGGCATATGTTGCACTCGCCCGAAGAAAACTCCACTTAGGGTGCGATCTCGTAACCATAAACCATATAGGTATAAGGGATAAGAGGCTGCGAAAACAACCGGTTGTTGTTAAGACCGGATGGGAGGAGCTAGTCTTGTATGGCCGATGTTTCGCCTCCTTGAAGGGGCAACCGGGAGATGATAAGGGCGACACTCTCCATTAGGGGGGTGTCAAAGCAGACGCAAATGTCATGAGGCTTTGTTTTCGCAAGGAGACTTAGGCTTGTCATATTTGTGCAATGATCTAACAGAGGCAATAATACTAACGCGAGGGTAAGGCGAGATCAATGGGTCTTTACACGAAAGTGTACGGACGTCCTGCGATTTCGTCGCAAGACGGCAATGTCATGGGGCTTTATGTTCGCAAGGATATCTAGGCCTGTCATATTGTCGCAACTAAAACATCCCGCAGGCAAAAATACTTGGAAAATGATAAGGCAAGATCAATGGGTCTTTACATGCAAGTGTAAAGACGTCCCGCGATTTTGTCGCGATGAAAGGTGGCGGGGAAGACCTCTAATTAGGGAGGTCTAACTGGAAGACCACACAAAATGATAAGGCAAGGTCAATGGGCCATTGCATGAAAATGTAAAGGCGGGGCTGCGACCTTGTCGCAACAAGAAGAGATAAAATAAAGACTACCGAAATGATAAGGCGAGAAAAGTGGGTTTCTCCTTTCATGGAGATACTGCGACCTCGTCGCAATGATAAAATTCAACATAAAGCAATGAAGAGATTATACTATCGCATGAGCACAACGAGAGATAGAGGAAAGATAAGAATGAAGAAATAACTCACTCATTCAACACTTTTTCAACGATTCTACTGCGTAGATAAAGAACAGAGGCAACAATGGATTACCGAAAAAACATTTTATGTTCTTTATTTTCTCGGTGATGTTCTTTTTTTTTTTTTTTACAGGTGGTTAAGTGCTTCTTCCCTCGCTGGCTTTGCGAGTTATCATCCTTCCTTGGCTTCGCCGGCTTTGCGTTATTACATCCTTCCTGGCCCCAAAAACATTTGAGAGTTCTTCATGTTGCTTTCATTTCTAATGACCATGTTAACTTTTTTTTAACCCTTGATGAAGTAAACTTCTTTCTCTCTTGCCCGTTAGGTGCGTTGCGATCTTGAAACAATTCTTTGTATGCTGGTCTAGCTCATATTTGCTCATATTTTTTTTATCTCAGTTTGTTGATCGTCTTCTTTGATCATATTTGCTCTACACATGTATTCTTATGAATTAATTGTTGAGGATAATGTTGGCTGCGGCTGGATTAATGCTGGCTTAATCAAAGAAGACATGGTTGATTGATTCCTTTGTGTAAAGGCGGCCTGCGACCTTGTCGCAACAAGAAGAGATAAAATAAAGACTACCGAAATGATAAGGCGAGAAAAGTGGGTTTCTCCTTTCATGGAGATACCTGCGACCTCGTCGCAATGATAAAAATTCAACATATAGCAATGAAGAGATTATACTATCGCATGAGCACAACGGGAGATAGAGGAAAGATAAGAATGAAGAAATAACTCAAATTCAACACTTTTTCAACGATTCTACTGCGCGAGATAAAGAACAGAGGCAACAATGGATTACCGAAAAAACATTTTATGTTCTTTATTTTCTCGGTGATGTTCTTTATTTTCTCGGCAAGAATCGTTTCCAAGGAAGATGTTTACCAATGAACAACAAGAATCCTCACCAAAAATGGAATAATGATTTTATGTACTCTTTTCTTCAAGGATACTTCATACTTCGCATAATTCAAGAAACGATACTTCATATATACTTCTCAAAGCTTCGAACTTCGCAAAAGAATAGAGGCAAGTACGTACTTTTCAAGTCCAAAGATTCTTCCGCTCGTTCCTTCATCAACAAAGACCAAAGATTACTACAACAACAGATTTTTCCTTAAAGATCGCTCTTCAAGCAATATTCAAGGAAAAAGAGGCAAGATGTAGGATTCAAATATCGCACAACATATTTTCTTAGCGTGCGAGATTCAATTATTTTCTTAACTCGCGAGAGTGTCTCGAGAGAAGGTAACAAGACTCGAGAGAACGTCTCGAGAGAAGGTAGCAAGACTCGAGAGAACGTCTCGAGAGAAGGTAGCGAGACTCGAGAGAACGTCTCGAGAGAAGGTAGCAAGACTCGCGAGAATGTCTCGAGAGAAGGTAGCGAGAGCCTGCGAAATCATTAAAGGGCTCGAGAGAATGTCTCGAGAGAAGGTAGCGAGCTACTTTGGCATGGCGCGGCTAGGGCCAAGGTAAGGGTGTTTGGCTTGGCGTGGCGTGACTAGGGCCAAGGTAAGGGTGTTTGGCTTGGCGTGGCGTGACCAGTGTAGCTAGGGCCAAGGCAGAGTGTGTTTGGCATGGCACGGCTAGCTCGGGTTAAGTGTGGCTGGCATGATTTTCCATTGGCACGGAGGTGCGGCTAGCATGGTTGGCATGCTTCGGCGCGTTTGTTATGGCTGGCATGATTTGCCATCGGCATAGAGATGCGGCTAGATTGGGCTAGGTGTGGCTGGCATGATTTGCCATTGGCATGGAGGTGCGGCTAGCATGGTTGGCATGCTTCGGCGCGTTTGGTATGGCTGGCATGATTTGCCATTGGCATAGAGATGCGGCTAACTTGAGCTAGTTGTGGCTGGCATGATTTGCCATTGGCACGGAGGTGAGGCTAGCATGGTTGGCATGCTTCGGCGCGTTTGGTATGGCTGGCATGATTTGCCATTGGCATAGAGATGCGGCTAGCTTGAGCTAGGTGTGGTCGGCATGATTTGCCATTGGCACGGAGGTGCGGCTAGCATGGTTGGCATGCTTTGGCGCATTTGGCGTGATTAGCGTAGCTAGGGCCAAGGCAGAGTGCATTTGGCATGGCGCGGCTAGCTTGGGCTAGGTGTGGCTGGCATGATTTGCCATTGGCACGGAGGGGAATTGGGGTTTCGTTCGTTGTAACCCTAATTTGAAAAAATACCCCCTATTAATTACTGACTACATGCATTAAATGTTCTAATAAATGTGTCACTTTGTGACATTAGGTTATTTGGGGTTTTACTATTTTACCCTTTGTCTAAAAACCACCATCAACATTAAGTCCCCCGCTAGCTCGGAACAGAGCTTTGTTGCGGGGTAAGCATAAGATGGTGACAAACTATCGAAGAAGAAACCGTAAAGAGAATTGAGGAGGCTCGTCTCGACCTTTTCATAAATAGGATTTGGAATCCTTGCCTCTGGAGCGCTTTGCGCAAATCGGGAGGCTGGCACAATTGGGAAGTTAGCGTCGTGAGAGACGGAAGTCAGGCGGCGTTGAGAAGTTGACGCGAGTTAGGAAACTGAGCGTGCTAGCTGGTGGGACCGACGCAAGGTAGGGAAGCTGTGCGTGCTTGCTGGAGGGACTTGGGTGGTCATTGGGAAGTTGGCGTGAGTTGGGAAACTGAGCGTGCTAGTTGGTGGGACCGGCGCAAGGTGGGGAAGCTGTGCGTGCGTGCTGGCGCGACTTGGGTGGTCATTGGGAAGTTGGCGCAATTGGTGGGACCGGTGCAACTTGGGCGGCATTGGGAAGTTGGGCGCAACTGGTGGGACCGGTGCAACTTGGGCGGCATTGGGAAGTTGGGCGTCCTTGTGAGCCCGCACGATTTTTGGTAAAGGGAAATCCTTCCCTATTTCAGAATCTTCACGCCCATATATATAAAACCCCTTTCTCTCATCTTTCACCTTATTCCTTTCATCCTTTCCTACTAGCGGCAGAGTTACAAAGAAAAACCAGTTTCCAGGTATGTCTTCCAGTACTTCCCTTGTTTTCCTTTTCATGTAGGTGCAAACCCTAAGAGTAGGCGTTTTTATAATCCTTGCAATGATATCGCGCATATAATTTCTTGGCGTGCCTCTTGTAGAAAATATTGTATGCATGCACCCAAGGGAAATACTGCATATATTATTCGAACCCGTAGGAAAGTGCTCCATATATAATTTTGAACCCGAAGAAGGATATTGCACACGCACTTGAGCCCGTATAAAATACTGCGTATAATTTTGAACCCTGAAGAAAATACTGCGTGTGCAGTTTCGAACCCGTAGAGAATACTGTATATGAATCCCGAAGAAGAATACGTATATGTGCTTCATATGACTTCGAACCCGTAGGAAATATTGCATATATGAATTTCGGTCTGAAAGAAATATCACGCGTGCGATTTTGAACCCGTAGAAAATGCTCCATATATAATTTTGAACCCGAAGAATGATACTGCAGACGCACTTGAGCCCGTATAAAATCTGCGTATATAATTTTGAACCACAAGAAAATACTGCGTGTGTATTTTTGAACCCGTAGAGAATGCTCCATATATAATTTTGAACCCGAAGAATGATACTGCAGACGCACTTGAGCCCGTATAAAATACTGCGTATATAATTTTGAACCCTGAAGAAAATACTGCGTGTGTATTTTTGAACCCGTAGAGAATGCTCCATATATAATTTTGAACCCGAAGAATGATACTGCAGACGCACTTGAGCTCGTATAAAATCTTTGCGTATATAATTTTGAACCACAAGAAAATATCACGTGTGCAGTTTTGAGCCAGTAAAGAATACGCCCTTTCTCTTTTTTTTTTTTTTGTATTTCAGGTTTTCCTTTGTTGGGCGCGGTTATGTGTCAGGGAGATAATTTTGTCTTTCTCCGTGTGCAGATATCTTGTTACTAAGTTGTTATGAAGAAATCCGGCAAGATGTTACACGAATGCATTTCGCCTCATCGAAGGATGTCCATAGTTCCAAACCGAACACGGATGATGAATTCTTCGCCAAAAAACTTGCCTCTGCTCGGAAAAATCACCTAGGTTTCGTGCCAATTTTGTTAACCGGTGGTGAAGATGAAAAGAAGACACGTTCGGTTCGCCCCGAGAACACCATACGGTTCTGTCTTCATAAAGGGGTATATTCCTCTTCCAACATTGATTTCAGGATGTGCCAAAGCCCATTGCGTTCTTTTGATAGATGGGTTGAGTTCATGGTGAGTAAGGAGCATATAAATACCAACTTGACTCGAGCGCAGATTATTGATGCCGTCGAGCTTCATAAATCTCCAGTTAGGAAGGATATCCCGGGCTTGGTTGCTTTCATCTCCGATGGTGTTCGGACACCCATACGATCATATGTAGATGGGGTGAGATAACTTTCTCCTTGGAGAGTGTGGCTCTCTTGCTTTGAATCTTTCGGTAAGAATCGGGAATCTTAACATCCAATTATCTCAAAGCGAGGGAAAATGCGAGATGACCTTGCCGCTAAGTTGGAAGATTTCGCTCGGAAAGACTCCACTGCGAAGTCGAAGGATTCTGTCCTAGGAAGAGGATGAAAGGTGCCTTTACAAATGGTGGATATCTCAATGGTTCCCTGACGAGCCGGAACCTAAACGAAAAGCAAATGATCTTCACGTTGCAGCATTTTTGGCTCTCTGTTGTCTAGAGACATTTTTGACGACGGTTCTGGTAAGAAGGAGATAAGACCAGAGTTGCTAGTGATTGCTGTGAAGTTGGCAAAAGGCGAAGTCCTTCCCATTGGCAAGCTATTTTTTGGTTCCCTGTATGTGCATCTGGATCACCTAGTTGCGAACATGCGAGTTTAGAATGGTTTTATGAAAGTGGATTCATATGTGCATGTTGCTTTCCTGCAAGCTTGGTTATGGGAACACTTTGAGAAGTATGCCCCGAAACCGTTGTCTTCGATTCCCGCGAGTTGGGGGGGGGGGGGGTTTCCCGAATTCTTCGATGGGTGAACAAGCGTCCAAGGGTTGGCATGAGCTTGGTTAGTCTTCTCGATAAGTCATATGAAATCAGTTTTCGCCCATGGGAGCCGGTCCACGGTCGATGACTCAAATTGACACCTTTGCTTCGCTCCTGGTCATGTCTTTGTCTTCTGATGGCAATTTGAGCGTTGGTGAAAAATTGTTCATTCAAAGCTGCTTGTCCGGTTATATGCCGTCTTTCTTCATGGGGTCTTTTCAGATAGCTGCTTACAATATTGACCGTGCGGCTCGTCACATGGGTTTCGATCAAGGATTCATTGCGTGCCGCCCTCAATGCCAGTGCCCTCGAGCCGGGTATCCGTCTTCCCTTCTTTCAAATGGGAAGAGTAACTTCGACAACCTTTGGCTATAATGAATTCTGGTGCGATGAGTTTATTATGATCCAAGATTTTGTAAACAGCGTGGTGGAGAATGTTCGTTGTAAACCTTCCCCAGCAATTTTGAAGAAGTATCCAATGTTGAGAGATCTCAAGCGAAAGTCGCCTAGCAACTCGGAAAGTCCCCAGGCCAAAGAACGGAGAACGAAGAATCGTGCTGGCGGGTTCCGGGTGATTTCAAAAGATCCTCCCGCAGCTCTCGTGTCTTTCAGTTCTTCCAATAACCAGGTATGTGTCGCCTCCTTGTCGGTTTGTCTCAAAACACGTGAATTTCTGCTGAAAACATGTGTCTTATTTCTTTCAGGGCTTCGGTAGTGTTAATGCTTTCGCTGCCTTTGCGCGTTGCCAGGAGACGACAATTTCTTCGAAGAATTCCGGCGACACTGAGCCTACTCATAGCAGTGATGAGTCAGAGAAAGAAGAAAGTTCGACAAGTGAGAGTGATTCCTCTGGCAGCACTGGTTCTTTTTCGGGAAGTGGTTCGGTGAGTTTCGCGCTTCTTTTCTTTCTTCTTTCGTTTCTTCTTTTGAAAAAATGTCTAACTCAAGTTCGCAGGAGGAATCCGGTTCGGAGGACGATTTTGGGGTGGAGCCACACGAAAACTTGCCTTGGTGACCACCGCAGATGACTTGGAGATGGGAGTTAGCCAATTGCCGGGCACAGACGTGGTTCAAACGGTGGATGATTCTCTGATGGTTGCTGCCGTAAACATGGAAGAAAACCCTTTGCGAGTCATGAGGCCACTTGCAGGCGCCATTTTTGATCCTCCGTACTTGGTTCCTTATCCAGGTCATGTCTTGGTTGGCGGCTTCAACGTCTTTGGCTAAGTATGAGGCGTTGTACACCGAATCTGGGAGAAGTACGGACATATGGCCACAACCAAGAAGGTCACTAGTCGATTTGCACTTTGGTTAAGCGTGTGGAAGAGGCTTTATCTTCCATCGAGGATATGCGTGAGGTGATTTGGTTACACCGTTTCTGAAAGACGTTATTGCCGATCGGGAGCACCATCGCGACGTGTGCGTAGAAAAGGAGTTCAACACTTCGTGGTTTGTCGAAGGCCTTGCTGAGATCCAAAAGTTGAAAGATGTACCAATCGAAAGCCTTTCCTCCGAGGAGATTGCACGACAGGAGGTAGAACTCGAAAAGCTTTCTAAGATGTTAACTATGAAGAGAGCGGCTCTTGAAGACGCAAAGTTGACTTTCTCCAAGAAAAGCAGACCTCTGTTGGATGATTTTTCTTGAATGTTTCTCTGTTAAACTTTCATTTAGGTTCTTCTTTTTTTTTTTTTTTGAAAGACATACTGGATGTCTGGTTCAAAGTTCGACCGGTTTTGATAGACTGGTGGCTTTTGAGGATATTGGATTATTTCTGGGATGAATGGTTTTGATAATATAACTCTGATTATGTTTTGGGAAAGGAATATTGCTTTTATGTAAGTGTGTGCTAGCGATAGGCACAAGACTCAGTAGTATGACGGTTTTACTAAGAACCTAAAAACAGATCGTATATCTTGCGCAGTCTAAATTTACTCACTTCATAGGTTTTTGCGAACACGCCCCTCTCCATGTAAAAGGCGGCTTTGCTGGTAGCATCGCCAGCAAGTCCCCAATCGCTGGTAGCATCTTCGGCGAGTCCCCAGTTTTCTCGTGTAGTTTTTACAACTGGTAACCGGGTCGTCTGCCAGTTGAGTCGGATCGAGTGGTAGCATCTTCAGTAAGTCCCCTACCATCTTGACATCTGGGTCGAAGAACGAGATCGACAGTTTGACATTGTAGCCGATAGATCAATCCTCCCGCTGTGGTCGCCAATTGTTTATGGGTAAAAATTGTTTCTGCCGATTTCGGTAAATTCGGTAGGTGAGTGAGAAACTGGTTCAAACCCTAAACAAATGTGCTGCACGTGAGCACTTTATAGATTCGAGAGATCAATCTGTACAAGTCCGGCCTAAACCAAGAAATGGCCGTTCCAGACTTGCTTCGGTCACAAAGTGGAGGAGAAGGGTTGATTTGGGGAGGGAAGCAAAGAAAGGTGTTGAGACCAGAATAATTCTGAGAGAGTAGTGTCTCTACTTGTATCAGAAAGTGAAAGCTTCAGAAGCTTGCAAGAGATGAAAGCTTTTTTTGAGAGCTTGCAAAGTTTCCTTTTCTGAGAGTGTGGTGTTTTTCTCCTGACCGAGACTTGTTGTCTGGTGGAAATAGGTAAGACCTATTTATACAAGTCGAGATTGAAACGTACCCTAGCCTCATGAAGGAAGAGAGTAAAGGGTGAAATAATGGGAGGAGGTGGTAACCGCATGGTGTTAATGGGTGAAAACGTTTTCACCATTATTTCCTCATTTATTTGACCGCTTTATTCCTATTCACGCTTTCTTAATGTGAGCGTAGTGTACGCTGCAAGCTGTGACCGCCAAACCAAGACCCAGGAAAGCATCCCCCAGTTTGTGTTGATGTCTCGAGTGTTGGTTGCATCTTGAGTGCAAGTGGTGCTGCTAGGGGCGCATGTGGCATGTGCCAATGGCATGTGCGGAATGCCTTTGTTGCGAGTTGCACCTCGAGCGCAAGTGGCAATGCCAGAGCTGCTAGTGGCGTGTGTGGCATGTGCCAATGGCATGTGTGGAATGCCTTGGTGGTAGGTTGTACGTTGAGTGTAATGTGCAATGCATAGAGCTGCTAGTGGCGTGTGTGGCATGTGCGGAATGCCTTGGCGGTAGGTTGCACGTTTTGCAAGTTAGGCTACCAGCGTGGGTTTTGGCATGTGCCAATGGCGCGTACAGCCAAGTTAGCCTAGGTTGCACGGCTTGCAAGTTGGGCTACCAGCATGCGTGTTTTACATGCGCCAATGGCATGCATGGCCAAGTTGAATCATGGCCTGTGTTTAGAAAAGCTACCAGCGAGCGTGTTGGCATGTGCCAATGGCATGCATGGCCAATTTTGGTCGTGCCTTGGTAGAAAAAACTACCAGCGAGTGTGTTGGCATGTGCCAATGGCATGCGTGGCCAATTTGGGTCGTGCCCTGGTAGGAAAAGCTACCAGCGAGCATGTTGGCATGTGCCAATGGCATGCGTGGCCAATTTGGGTCGCGCCCTGGTAGGAAAAGCTACCAGCGAGCGTGTTGGCATGTGCCAATGGCATGCATGGCCAATTTGGGTCGCGCCCTGGTAGGAAAAGCTACCAGCGAGCGCGTTGGCATGTGCCAATGGCATGCGTGGCCAATTTGGGTCGGGCCTTGGTAGAAAAGCTACCAGCGAGCGTGTTGGCATGTGCCAATGGCATGCGTGGCCAATTTGGTCGCTCCTTGGTAGAAAAAGCTACCAGCGAGCGTGTTGGCATGTGCCAATGGCATGCGTAGCCAATTTGGGTTGCGCCATGGTACGAAAAGCTACCAGCGAGCGTGTTGGCATGTGCCAATGGCATGCGTGGCCAATTTGGGTCGCGCCTTGGTAGGAAAAGCTACCAGCGAGCGTGTTGGCATGTGCCAATGGCATGCGTGGCCAATTTGGGTCGCGCCTTGGTAGAAAAAGCTACCAACGAGCGTGTTGGCATGTGCCAATGGCATGCGTGGCCAATTTGGTCGCGCCTTGGTAGAAAAATCTACCAGCGAGCGTGTTGGCATGTGCCAATGGCATGCGTGGCCAATTTGGGTCGCGCCCTGGTAGGAAAAGCTACCAGCGAGCATGTTGGCATGTGCCAATGGCATGCGTGGCCAATTTGGGTCGCGCCTTGGTAGGAAAAGCTACCAGCGAGCGTGTTGGCATGTGCCAATGGCATGCGTGGCTAATTTGGGTCGCGCCTTGGTTGGAAAAGCTACCAGCGAGCGTGTTGGCATGTGCCAATGGCATGCGTGGCCAATTTGGGTCGCGCCCTGGTAGGGAAAGCTACCAGCGAGCGTGTTGGCATGTGCCAATGGCATGCGTGGCCAATTTGGGTCGCGCCCTGGTAGGAAAAGCTACCAGCGAGCATGTTGGCATGTGCCAATGGCATGCGTGGCCAATTTGGGTCGCGCCTTGGTATAAAAAGCTACCAGCGAGCGTGTTGGCATGTGCCAATGGCATGCGTGGCCAATTTGGGTCGCGCCTTGGTAGGAAAAGCTACCAGCGAGCATGTTGGCATGTGCCAATGGTATGCGCGGCCAATTTGGGTCGCGCCTTGGTAGGAAAAGCTACCAGCGAGCGTGTTGGCATGTGCCAATGGCATGCGTGGCCAATTTGGCCTAGGTTGCATGGTTTGCAAGCCTAGGTGTGGGCGCTAGTTTGGCATGGCGCGGCTAGGGCCAAGGTAAGGGTGTTTGGCTTGGCGTGGCGTGACTAGGGCCAAGGTAAGGGTGTTTGGCTTGGCGTGGCGTGACCCGGTGTAGCTAGGGCCAAGGCAGAGTGTGTTTGGCATGGCGCGCTAGCTCGGGTTAAGTGTGGTCGGCATGATTTACCATTGGCACGGAGGTGCGGCTAGCATGGTTGGCATGCTTCGGCGCGTTTGGTATGGTGGCATGATTTGCCATCGGCATAGAGATGCGGCTAGATTGGGCTAGGTGTGGTCGGCATGATTTGCCATTGGCACGGAGGTGCGGCTAGCATGGTTGGCATGCTTCGGCACGTTTGGTATGTCTGGCATGATTTGCCATTGGCATAGAGATACGGCTAGCTTGAGCTAGGTGTGGCTGGCATGATTTGCCATTGGCACGGAGGTGCGGCTAGCATGGTTGGCATGCTTCGGCGCGTTTGGTATGGCGGCATGATTTGCCATTGGCATAGAGATGCGGCTAGCTTGAGCTAGGTGTGGCTGGCATGATTTGCCATTGGCACGGAGGTGCGGCTAGCATGGTTGGCATGCTTTGGCGCATTTGGCGTGATTAGCGTAGCTAGGGCCAAGGCAGAGTGCATTTGGCATGGCGCGGCTAGCTTGGGCTAGGTGTGGCTGGCATGATTTGCCATTGGCACGGAGGGGAATTAGGGTTTCGTTCGTTGTAACCCTAATTTGAAAAAGTACCCCCTATTAATTACTGACTACATGCATAAAATGTTCTAATAAATGTGTCACTGGTGACATTAGGTTATTTGGGGTTTTACGATTTTACCCTTTGTCTAAAAAACCACCATCAACAGCGGTAAATGTATATTCACCTTAGCTTGGTCATTTCTGTATACAAACTTGTCACCATCTTATGCCTACCCCACAATAGCGTAACCATTATGCGCTAGGTAGGGGACTTAATGTTGATGGTGGATTTTCATTTAAGGGATGAAATTGTAAAAGCCAAAATTATGCGCTAACATCTTGCAAAAGATAAAGCCATTAATAAGTGATGAATACTTCTTCACCTTACTAATTCACCTAGAATAGAGCATGTGGCAACAATCCCAAAGATTCTCAGAATTAAATACACGAAATTCATCCAGGTTGGAGCATGTAGCAACAATCCCATATACCCAATGAATTTACTGACATTATTAATTAATGCATGACCAGCCTCGTATTTCCGTACTCATTACCGGTGCGGCATGACGACTGAGTGTTGTTCTCAGCAGAGCAACACGAATCTCCAAGCATTAATAATAAAACATATACGGAATACCCATACAGGCTACAACTCTCGGTGTGTTATACTAGCCCGATTGAGCATGTTTGAACCTAAACTGACCATATCAGTCTCAGAAACGATCACGACCATCCAACGTCACCAGCATGATTGGATGGCTTAGATTAAATCCATGACCCCAAGCAGGTATTGGAATATTCACCACCTTAATGACCACCAGCGGGTCCGTTTATGCCCTGGTCGGTTGAATACATACCATGCCTCCCAAAAAACCACCGAACACCAGCCTAAAGTAGGATGGTTGGACTGGTGTGGAGCAGCTTGGAAAAGCTTGTGCGCACAAGACCGCCAACGGCAGTCTCAAAACGGCCACGACCGTCCAACTTCACCGGCATAAATGGACGGCGTAGATTACCCCATGACCGGTCGGACAAGCTTGTCCTGCACACCGGCGGGCCCCCTTTCTACCTGCATAGCCGACCATCTCATGACCTAACCAGGGAGGAGTGAACGTTCACCCATCTCATGGACGGCGTGATGCTTTAAGGGTCGCTAAGGGTCTTAAACTGATCACGACCATCCAACTTCGCCGGCGTATCTGGATAGGCTAGATCAAGCCCATGACCGTCAGTCAGGTATCACCATGATCACCACCGACCCAATGTGGGCCCCACATGGTCGGCCTCCCCAAAGGAGGAGCATAGCTTTCCAAACCGTTAGGTTGGAATCATGTACACACGACCAATCCAAAACCCTAATTAGGGTTTGCGGCATGTTACATGTGTCGCTGATCGATCACGAGCGTCCATCTTCGCAAGCTTGGACGAAGGGTGTAGATGTAAACTTAAAAGGTCCTAAGCATGTCAACATGATCATCGTGGGACCACCTACACACATGACCGGTCAACCAAGGCCAACCATGGCCGGATGTCTCGAAACGCGCGCCCGAAGTAAGCATGGTGCGCGGTTTCCAACTTCTTTGCAGCATGGGATTTCTGTTGCAAATCGATCTCAACCGCTCTTCTTTACTGGTAAACTTGAGTGGCCTAGATCGCACCTTCGTGGGATAGTGAAGTATAGACATGAACACCAGCATGTCGTCTACACACATGCCTGATCGGTCCTCTATAAAGCACTTCCCATGCTTGGATTCGACCAAGCTGAAAGAAGGAACTTGCGTACCTCTTAAACCCTAATCCGACGGTCGCAGATGAGGGTTGCAAGTAATCTCGTCCGTCCAACTTTACCAGCTTGGACGAACAACCTAAGACATGAGTTAGGCTATCAATGAGGCGTCACCACAATCACCGTCCACCACTCTTCCACATGGAGTGATCGGTCAAGTCAGGGCTTACCTGTATAGCCTCCAAACGATCACTCGAAGATGGCTGGACATGATGCTATTTTAAGACGCTTAAATTCGTGACTTACTCCGGTAAGCCTTAAAAACAGCGATGTTTCATACATGCTGAATATACTCGATGCAGTACCTGTGTAGAATACACACGATACTTCACAAGTATCGACTTCCTAAATAATTTAGTTATTTAGTCTAGCATTACATGCTACTTTCTGTGGGTCCCACGATCCACACACTCGAGACATCAATCATGTCACAAACTGGGGGATACATACTGGGGTATTGGTCTGGCGGTTTACAGCGTGCAGCGTGCAACGCGCCATCACAAGAACATGTCAGGAAGTCATGGACGGTTAGAGATACAGGAGAAGTGGGCAAGACTGGTCGTGTAACACCAACACACAACTCCACTACTCCATCACTCCACTTCCTCCACTTCCCACGAGAGACGTGAATAAGGCTCAAATGACTTGTATAAATAGGTTCTCCTCCCTATTTCCAAAACAAGAACAAGTCAAGACAAGACAGAAACCAAGTGTTAATACAAAACATATTCAAACACTCAAAGCCTGCTTGCATCAATCGTAAGCCTGCTCACTTTTCTGTTACAAGTCATAAACAAGCCTACACCTTCACAATCTTAACACCTTCTTCGCTTCCCTCCCTAAGATCAACCCCATCTCCTTCACTTTGTGACCGAAGCAAGTCTGGAACGACCATTTCTTGGTTTAGGCCAGAGTTGTACAGATTGATTTCTCGAATCACAAGCACTCACCGCGCAGTGCATTTTTTAGGGTTTAGATTCATTCCTCATCCACACACCCCAAATTACCAAATCCGGCAGGAATAGTTTTCACCCATAAATAAGGGGGACCAGCGGTCGATAATCCTAACTCTAGGTCAACACAACTGGCATATACAAGGGGACCAGTGGTCGACTTTATTGAATTTATTCCGGTTGGTCTGATGGTCTGGTCTCTTTTTTTTTCTTTTTTTTCTTTTGGTATCTCAATCACTCTATTTCACCCTAGCAAAGGTAACAACTTGATTCGTGGGCCCCACCAAAATCACTAAGAAAAAATAAAATAAAAACAGAAGTGAAAAGGATTCAACGAGATATGGCGAAACTACCATGTTTTTTTTTTTCTAACACCTGAGCTCTGTGCTTTTATGAATAGACTATATAGATGTTTCCATCTAGTCAGATTGGTTCCTCAACTCCTACAACCAAGATGTTTCCATCCACTTAGATTGGTTAGTGCCATCCTTAATAGGCATAAATTTCTAGGCTCTGGAGTTTTATTTATTGCAACTAAAAAGTTTCTCCCATACCCCCAAACTTAAATCTAACACCGTCCTCAATGTTCTAAAGATGAAATTAAAAACATGAACAAGGAGAAACTGTTACCACTAGAAGGAAATGAGGAAAAATATTACTGTGTTGCATGAGCAAGGGATACCTCCCAAGGAGTGCTAAGTTTAAAGTCTTCAGCCAGACATCAAATACCTCTCCAATAGCCGAAATAGTTGTGGGTCCATAAGACCAAATAGAGCTAACACCAATATCAGGCAACTGCACTGGTTCAGAAAAATGAATAGAATGAGCACATTCTCATCTAAGGTATCTGTCAAGACAACTGGGTTTATTTGGGGTGCGTTATTGAACTTTATATGTGTGTGTTGATAAATAGGTTCATCCGAAAAATAGGTCTCTAATACCCGGGTTACCTCTTGGACAATATCAGGAGGATCGGGTTGCTGAGTCTGAATAGACTCGAGTAATATCTCAGACGCACATGGCTCGAGTCCCAAGTTAGGGACTCTAATTACGGATACATGACAATCACAATAACCATCACTACCCCCAAACTTAGGGTTTTCATTACTCACAAACAAACCTCTAACTATTGCTTGAATTTCCGGATCTTCAGAGTCCTTAAAATACTCAAGAGATTCTTCTAGTTCTCTACCCCCAAACTTAGGGTCATCATTATTCTCAGAAAGACCTAACACTATTGCCTGGATTTACTCGGGTCCGTAGAGTCTTTAAAATACTCAAGGTCTTCTTCTAAAGATTGATCACACATCTCTGGTCTAAGAGAATGGTTTCCTCAAATTCATCTAAAGAATCTCCCAGTAAAGTGTCATGCCAATTATCCTGAACTATATCCTGAACTAAAGTGCTAAATATCATATTCACTTCTTCTAAATCATCATTCTTAGAAGGTTGTCTAGTAACATTAAAGACATTTAGTTCAGCGGTCATATTACCAAAGGATATGTTCATAAGCCCGGTCCTATAGTTGATGACAGCGTTAGCTGTGGCTAAAAATGGGAGACCTAGAATCACCGGGATTTGAGCACTAGGGTCCTGAACAGGATGAGTGTCTAGAACAACGAAATCCACTGGATAAATAAACTTATCAACCTCAATCAGAACATCCTCTATGACACCACGAGGAACTTTGACAGACCTATCAGCAAAATGTAGTGTCATTTTAGTCGGTTTCAACTTACCAAGACCTAGATGGGTGTATACATGATACGGGAGTAAGTTAACACTAGCTCCTAAGTCAAGTAAAGCTTTATCGACCATGTGATTACCAATCACACAAGATATGGTGGGGCATCCAGGGTCCTTATACTTAGGGGGTGTTTGGTTCGGAAGAATGGAACTTACTTGGCCAACTAAAAAGGCTTTCTTTTGGACATTAAGCTTACGCTTTCGTGTACAAATATCTTTAAGGAACTTGGCATAAGCAGGCATTTGCCTAATTGATTCTAATAACGGAATGTTGATGTTCACCTGCTTAAATATTTCCATTATCTCGTTGAAAGTCGACTCTTTCTTTGTTGGGGCTAGCAAATGTGGATATGGGGCTCTAGGCAAAAAGGTAGTCCTATCGGGAATTTCTTGGGACTCCTTAGAAATTGTTTCAGTTTCCTCAGCTACGGGTTCCTCTTGGGAAGTAGAAGGTGGAACTACACTATGTCCACTAGGCATGGCTACCTTATTGTCTACCATTTTACCACTCTTAAGGGTTGTTATTGAATTCACATGATCTGATGATTTCTCACCAACTAAATATATTTGATGAACTCCTCTAGGATTGGGTTGTGGTTGACTAGGGAAACTTCCGTTATCTCTATCGCTTAGAGTCTTGGCTATTTGACTAACTTGAAGTTCTAACTTAGCAAGAGTCTGGGCATTAGTTTGAAAATTCTGTTTGGTTTCCTGTTGAAAACTAACCTGGCAATTTATTAACATTTCCTGGCTCTGTGTTAACATATCCTGGCTGTTTTTTAATATACTAAGAGATTCCTCTAAGATAGTCATTCTATTCTCAGAAGGGTTCTGGAACTGGGCTTGTCCTGAAAAATTCTTATTATAACCAAAACCTGGGGGAGGCTGAGAATTACTAGACTGACCTTGATTCTGGCCCTTAGACCAAGAGAAATTAGGATGGTTTCTCCAACCAGGGTTGTAGGTCTCTGAGTATGGGTCAAACTTCTAATGGTTTTCAAACCTAGAGTTGTTATAGACAGCATGGGCTTGCTCTTCACTAACCTGACCTTCCCAAAACGAGTTATCGGGTTCTATTCCGCAACTAGAGACTTGAGAGGCTCTAATTCTATCATTAGGTTCAACAAGGGACCTATTTTTAGAATGACCCATTTCCAAAGCTTCTAACCTTCTAGACAAAGCTAAAAACTTAGCATCTGATGCAAAACTCGTATCTACCACATTGGTGCTACTTCTATTAACCAAGAGTCTTTTAGGGGGTTCAACACAAGACTCCATGTAGGAGCAGAATATCGCGACATCAATACTTTGAGAAAGTAACAAACAACTACATCGCGAAGGCGTCGCAAGAAAGAGATATAAATGACGCAATGAATGGCGAAAGTCAGAACATGAGAAAAGTATAAAGACTTGGCGATATTTAGGAGTGTCGCAAGTAAAGACGTTTATAACATTCGCGACACTTCGCGAGATGTTCCCGAAAATAAAGGAAAGCTTAGCTGTCATCCACTGTATACTACCCTATATAAAGGGTTGAATTGGTCTGTTGTGGGAGAGGTCTTTTTGAATGGTTAAGCAAGTCATTAGGAGAGAGAAAATTAAGAGGGATTGTAATTTCTTTAGCTCTGTTCTACATTACTTTGTAAATCTTTCAAGTAACAATTAATAAAACACATTATTATTCATCTTATAATGGATTGATTAAGCAAATTCGAGTGAGGGGTGTAGTGTAGGATTTCCTGCAACTACATATGCGCTAGAAACAGGGATGGAAGAAGATTGAGGATCGAAGAGTGCGATTAAAATCGTTTAAATCAAGAAAATGAGAAAGGAAAATGTTAAATCGGATGAGGTAGAGGAGTTAAGAAGCAAGGAACATAATGAAGATATGGAATACAATTCAATTACAAAAGCAATGGTTAATGAATTCCACGAAAATATTAGAGGAAGGATACATAAACGAGATTTTGAAGGAAAGAAGATTATAGATGAGGAGAAGACATCGTCTTTGAAGGAATGGGAAAAACAGAAAATAACGTTCACAGCAGCAGAAGTGCCTAGAGAAAATTTGAATCATATGTCTCCACTAGTGATCACGATAAATGCAAGTAGAAAAAGAGAAGAATCGAAAAAAGCGAATGAAGAATGGGTAATAAATAGAACTTTGGTGGATACAGGGAGTTTGGTGAGTATCATGTTTTACCATACCTACAAAAATTTAGGATATAAAGATGAAGAAATGAGTTCCCCAAGGTATTATATTCATGGTTTTGGAAAATCTATAACTGTACCTAAAGGGGAGATAAAATTACGAATTTTACTCGGAGAAATTGAAACACAAGTAACATTAAGTGTAGTGGATATGGAATCGCCTTACCACATATTGTTAGGGAGACCTTGGGTACATGCAATTAAGGCGGTAGCGTCAACACTCCATCAGTGTATCAAATTTCCTATGCCGAGTGGAATTGGTGAGATCAGAGGAGATATTGATAAAGGAAGAATATATCATCAAATCGAGGTAAAGCATTATGAATGGCAAGTGAAGAAGCGAAAAGATCGCAGGAAGATGATAAAAGCGGCTAAGAAAGAAGAAGAATTTAGAATTTACATGATAAGAGCAAAAGAGGGAAAAGGAATACCTGGCGAAATCATGGGAAAAGGGAGTGAGTTCGCGAAGGAAATGAGAGGACCAACTCCTATGGGAGAACCGAAGTCTAGTTATGTCGCAGTAGAACAAACAAAAGAAGTGAATGTTGGAACCGAGGAGGAGCCTAAAATCTTAAAAATTGGGACTAAAATGGAAGCGGATGAAGAAAGAAGAACTGTTGAGTTGTCATGAGATTACAAAGATATTTTCGCATGGGATATGGATGAAATGCCCGTATAGATCCATCGGTGGCTTGCCATAAATTGGAAATTGACAAGAATGTAAAACCATTTAAACAAAGAATTAGAAAGATCGCGACAAAGATATCATCCTCAAATAGAAGAAGAATTGCGAAAATGTTGGACGCGGAATTATTAGACAAGCAAAATATCCCGAATGGATAGCAAACATGGTTATAGTCCCAAAGAAGAAAAAGGAATAAGAATTTGTATAGACTTTACTTGATCTAAACAAAGCTTGTCCTAAAGATAGTTTCCCATTACCGGATATTCCGCAATTGGTTGAAGCAAATGGCGGAAACGAAAGGATATCATCTCTTGATGGATATAAGGGTTACAATCAAATTCCTCTCGCCGAAGAAGATCAAGAACATACTTGCTTTCTTTGCTCCAAGAGGACTGTATCTTGTTATACAAAAATGCCGTTTGGTCTCATGAAATGCCGGTGCGACATACCAAAGAATGATGGAGAAGGTGTTCGCGAGATGGATACACAAAACATTGGAGGTATACGTAGATGATATGTTAATAAAAAGTAGAAAAGCAAAAGACCACGTACGGGATTTGAAAGAAATTTTTGAACAAATGAGGCAATTTAATATCAAAGTAAACCCGAAAAAATGCACCTTTGGAGTCGCCTCGGAAAATTTTTAGGGTACATTGTATCCAAAGAAGGAATTCAAGTCGACCCGGAAAAAAGTACAAGCGAGTTCGCGATATGCCAACACCGGCGACAATAAAAGATGTTCAAAAGTTAAATGGGCTGTTAGCTTCGCTAGGGAGGTTCATCTCGTGATCATCCGACAAGCAAGCACTTTTTCAATATCCTTAGAAAGGGATCAAGCACTTTTTCAATATCCTTAGAAAGGGATCGAAGTTTAAATGGACAGATGAGTGCGAGAAAGCCTTGCAAGGAATAAAGGAACATTTAATGGATATATCAATTTTGCAAAAAGCGAAGAAGGAGAGGAATTGTTGATCTATCTTGCGACAACCTCGCATGCATTAAGTGCGGTGTTGGTGGTCTCGTGTTTGAAGATTGAAAATGGGATTGTCTCGCACTTTATGCGAGTGGACGCAGGAGTAGAAAAACCAATTTATTACATCAAAGAAAACTTTCAACGCCGCAGAAAGGAATTACTCAAAAATTGAAAAACTAATCTTGGCATTAGTTTATGCAACATTTAAACTTCGTATATATTTTCAAGCGCATGTTGTCAAGGTGGTGACAAAAGTACCAATAGAATCGACTCTTTACATAAGTGATGAAGAATTCAAAGAGGTCGGGAAGAGTTGAGAGATGGAATGCTCAAATAAGTCATTGCAAACTCAAATATGAAATACTATCTTCGCCAAAATCACAAAGTTGTCGCAGACTTTCTAGCTCATACATATCAACAACCTTATGACGGAAATTTCCTTTGGAAGAGGATGAATCAGTAGAAGAAATGATGGATGTAGAGGAAGAACATGGAGATCCGAAAGATTTGTTAACAGAACCGAATAGATGGGAAATATTAGTAGATGGGTCATCAAATGGAGAAGGAAATGGAATAGGAATTGTTGTGATATCGCCAGAGGGCAATAAAATAGCTCTTTCTTTCAGATTGGAGTTTGCATCAACAAATAATGAAACAAAATATGAAGCTATAATACATGCTTTGCGATTTGCAATAGAAATGAAGTCGGAGAATGTGAGGATTACTAGTGATTCACAATTGGCAATTCGCCGAGATAAAAGAAGAATATGCCATAAACGAATTGTCTTTGCAAAAATATAAGAAGCTTGTTGACGAGTTGTCAATACAGATACCAAGAATAAAGTGGAGACATATATCAAGGAGAAATAATAGGCTCGCAGATGCCTTTGCCTTTATATCAAGTATGATGACAGATCCGGTTGCGAGAAACATTAAAATACAAACACTTTTGATGCTGTCGATTGACAAAGAAGAAGAACAAGAAACCGATGTAATGGTAGTAGAAGATGGAACACAAACACTTTGCGAAGAAGATTGGAGAGCATAGCTTCATGCATATTTGATGATAGGAGAAACACCAAGAAATAGATTAGAGACACATAATTAAAAAGCCGTGCAACAAATTATGAATTAAGAGATGGAGTGCTATACAGACGATCTTTTAATGGGCCTTCACTTAGATGCTTAACAAGAAAGGAGGGAGAAATCATATTGAAGATGTTGCATAGTGGGGATGCTGGTAATCATAGCGGTGGAAGATCTTTAGCACATAAAGCAAAAATGCAGGGCTATTATTGGCCATATATGCATGAGGACGCGAAACAAGTGTCAAGGCGTTGCGAGGATTGCCAAAGGCATGGGAAGAAAATACATGCACCAGAGCTCCGTTAAATTCTTCAACAAGTGTCTGGCCATTTGGAAAATGGGGTTTAGACATTGTAGGACCATTTTTACCAGGAACGGGACATAGAAGATATTTAATCGTCGCTACAGATTATTTCACAAAATGGGCGGAGGTGAGAGCGGTACAACATATTCGCGATAAGGATGTTTTTACTTTCATATTTGAGAACATTATATGCAGATTTGGGGTTCCAAAGACAGTTGGTATCCGACAATGGGAAGCGGTTCGAAGGACAAAATATAGAATTGCCGCTTAATGCATTTCGAGATACGATGTGGGAAATCAACTATACCCGCAGGCTAATGGTCAGGCAGAAGCGACAAATAAAACAATCGCAGACATATTGAAGAAAAAGTTAGAAGGATACAATAAAGGATGGTGCGAACAAGTACCCAATGCGGTATGGGCTTATAATACAACTAGAAGAGAAGCTACGGCATGTCCCCTTTTTGTTTAACATATGGAGTTGAAGCCGTACTCCTCACAGAAGTTAAGATTCCAACTACAAAGAAAGAAGCTTGGGAGAAAAATCTCAAGTCACGGGTAACATCTTAATCAAGTTAGATGAATTAGAAGAGAAAAGAGAGAGAGCACTGCAACATATGGAGAATTATCAGCGAAGATTGGCCAAAGAATATAACAAGCGTGTCAAGATACGTGAATTTCAGCCAGGTGACTTGGTGCTGCGAGAAACACCTATATATCAGAGAGAAAATGGTGGCAAGCTGGCAAGAAAATGGGATGGACCTTATATCATCAAGGAGATAGTTGGTACAGGGGCATATAGATTAATGGATCCTGAAGGCAAAGATGTAGGGCAAAAACTAAATAGGCCATGGAATAGGTTATATCTTAAGAAATATTACCCATAGAAGATGGGAGAAATGAAATGAATTTGTGATGTAATGTCTTTGCGACAGATAGGTTGCGAGATCAAAGGAAATAAAGCAAGATTGTGCGACAACTTCAAAATGAATGAATGCTGAATGAATTAACAAATATGAATGAGTGAGTGAATGGGACGAACCTTTATGGTGTACACCTTAGTTCGCGAATGATATTTCGCAAGAGGCAAATGTAAGACCTAAAGTGCGTCATATAAGGGGTATCTCTTGACATGGCTCGGGGAAAGGTTACACCGCTCCCGGAACCCGAGTCATGGAGATTTGGGGCCCATGAAAGCCTATCCGGGGAGATACCTTGGATTTCCAACTATATATATAAGGTTATACCCTGGTTGGACGCCCGAGGGTCTCTTCCAAGGAGTCAAGCATATGACCAAGGCGCCGAGGTACACGGTTGAGTCAAGAGTGCGGGGAGCATGGAACTTCCTTACCACTCTTGACAAGTCTTGGCACATCTTTTCGGCCCGAAGAAAACTCCACTTAGGGTGCAGTCTCGTAACCATAAACCATATAGGTATAAGGGATAAGAGGCTGCGAAAACAACTGGTTGTTGTTAAGACCGGATGGGAGGAGCTAGTCTTGTATGGCCGATGTACGCCTCCTTGAAGGGGCAACCAGGGAGATAATAAGGGCGGCACCCTCCATTAGGGAGCTGATAAGTGTCAAAAGACGCAAATGTCATAAGACTTTATTTTCGCAAGGAAATGAAGACTTATCATATTTGTGCAATGATCCTGAAGAGGCAAAAATACTAACATGAAGGTGAGGCGAGATCAATGGGTTTTTACATGAAAATGAAAAAACGTCCTGCGATTTCGTCGCAAAGCCGACAATGTCATGGGATTTTATATTCGCAAGAATACTTAAACCTGTTGTATTGTCGCAAGCACAATATCCTGCAGAGGCAAAAATACTTGTGCAATGATAAGGCAAGGTTAATGGGTCATTACATGAAAATGTAAAGACGTCCTGCGATCTTGTCGCGATGAGGGATGGCAAAGTAAGACCTTTAACTAGGAAGGCAAAATAAGACCATACAATTAAATGATAAGATAAGATCAATAGGTTTCTCCATTGAGAGGCAATCCTGCGATCTTATCGCAATAATACGTTTCAGCAAAAATAAAGGGAATTTGTCCTCCAAATCAAAAGAAGTACTTCAACAGAAATTCAAAAACATCCTATGCAAAATGTCATCCAATCAAGGGAGTTTAAATAAAAACGAAAAATTACAGAGAGAATTCAATTTTCCACATCAACTCTCTCGACATCAACAGATGTTACTGGTTCTTCAACAATTTTATCAGCTTCTTTTTCGACAACTGGACGATTTTTATCAGAAGTCCCTTCGTCTGGATCCTTACTAAAGATTTCATCAATAATGACTTCTTCGCAACTTTGATAATCATAGTCACTATCAGGGGAATTGGGAACTTCATCATCACTCACTTCCAGAGGTGCCACAGATACGGGATCAAGAGATTTAGATAGCAAAACACTATTCACAAGAACTTCAACTTTAAGATGAACTTGACGAAGGAGCGCTTTCTGCTGGTTTTTACTCTCTATATTTTTGTAACCGCACATATAGTTGAATCTTCTTTCTGCTCTGTCGCGAGAATGCATAAGGGAAGTAGCAAGCATTTTATTCTCCTTGCGAATTTTTGAATGGTCAGACTTCAAAGCAGTAAGAGAAGAATGAAGATTTTTCTCAGACTCTGCAAAACAAAGAATAAAAGCGAAAAATATTATAACAAACAAAATTATGAAGCACCGGTAATTGAAGAATAGACGAGGCAGCCAACTGTTATGACTACCTTCCTTTTGCGTGATAAGGTGTTGAGTTAACGCCGAACAACTATTTTCCAGTTGGTCCATGGCGATATCAAAGTTATCTCCAACTAATCATTTCAAACGAGCTCGCAGATTTTTCTCGTTAGAAATAAGTGTGGCATTTTCTTTCGCGAGGGAAGAATTGGATTTCTCCAATTGGGAACATTGATCCTTGAGTTGGTTGGATTTTACACTTAAAGTTATTCTACCCTGAATAAGTTTATCTTTCTCGATAGTAACTTCTTCAAGATTATTTCTCAGCGAATGAAGAGATTGTTCTTGCTCTTTACACAATTTTTGACAAATATCATACTGCTGCGAGTAAACTGACATCTTGTTTAATAATGTTCGCTTCTCTTGCGAAAGAATTCCGTTCTCATCTGATAAAGTTTCCAACTCTAAATTAGCTTTAGTCAAAGAATAGGAGAGGCGAGATAAGTCACTACTTAACGAGTCGTGTTTCTGAGTTAAATCAGCATTTTCCTTAGAAAGATTATCTATTTGGTCAACAACATATGTGTGGAGATTATCTAATTGGTTATATTGCTCCACCCAAGAATCTTTATCAGCTCGAACTTCTTCAACAAGAGATTCCAACCGATATATCTCCATTTTTTGTTTCTGGTTTAAAGCTTGAAGGGTGAACAAGGACTTGAGTCTTCAAAAAAAAAAAAAAAAAAAAAAAAAAGGGGGAGAGGCAAAATGTACCTTTTAAATCTTCATTCTTCTTGCGAAGATTATCGCAATCCAGTGAAAGGTTGAGAATATTGTTCTTTAAGATCTTAACTTCTTGCTCCAAAGATGTTTGTGACACTGTGTCAGAGCCAAAGTATTTATTCAAGGATTCAAAAACACAAGACTTGATAGGATCAGTGGAGGTTTTCTTGACATCGTTCATGGTATCTGATAAAACTTTAAAAGCTACATCTATCCCTTCTAAATTTTCTTTGGTAAGAGGGGTAGATTCAGAAGTGGAGGAAGGAAAAGTTGAATCATTCTTGATCATAAGAATGCCGGTTGAAGAAGTTTGGTAAACAGGTGAAGGAGAAGGAGAAGTATTAAGAGAAAGAGTGGAGAGAGGTACATTTTGAAGAATTTCATTCACAGAAAACTCAGGAATTGATTTATCCTGCGAGGGTATCGCAGGAGAGGATGGATTATCTTGAAGAGGAGAGGTTGGTTTCTCTTGCGAGGCAATCGCTGGAAGAGATGAATCGCTTTGCGAAGGCACAACAGGAGAAGGAATAAGATTGAACCCAGGAAAGGAAACAGAAGGTGCGACAGATTTAGAGTGACGATGCCTCTTGGGAGACCTACCTTCATTTTTACCATCCTGCGAAATGCAAGTTAAATAAGAAACAGAGGCAACAATATTGTTATTAAAAGAGTAAATGTTTCTTAAATACCTTGCCACTCGTAGGATGCCTTTTAGAAGCAAAGGATTTCGATTTTGAACTTGAAGAAACATTAGGGTTCTTAACGTTGAATTTAGAGCTGGGTTTGTCTTGGCTGAAATAAAAATGATGGGAGAAACATTAAAAGAAGAGCAATATTCGAATAAAAGACTACAATAAAAGAGATCAATCATGAAGTAATCAAAATTGGTGAAATTAACAGACCTTGATGCCATAGAAACAATAGCAGAATAATTAAGGCAGGAAGACGATGAAGGAAAACGACAGAGAAAAATTGCAGACAACAGAGAAGATGAAGTAAAAGGAGAGAAATTTTCAAAGAGAATTCTTCTTTAAATAGACAAGAAAAGGGTGACCGGACAAACCGGTAAAAAATAAAATCTTATATACGTGTAAACAATCATTCCTAAATTCACGGAATCTTGTCGGTAAAAGAAGAACGAATATCATACTAAACAGTGGCGACATATTAAAGCATTAGTTCTCATGACATTCTCTACTTCGCAGAGAAGACATGAGAAGAGGCAAGATGTAGGAGCAGAATATCGCGACATCAATACTTTGAGAAAGTAACAAACAACTACATCGCGAAGGCGTCGCAAGAAAGAGATATAAATGACGCAATGAATGACGAAAGTCAGAACATGAGAAAAGTATAAAGACTTGGCGATATTTAGGAGTGTCGCAAGTAAAGACGTTTATAACATTCGCGACACTTCGCGAGATGTTCCCGAAAATAAAGGAAAGCTTAGTCATCATCCATCGTATACTACCCTATATAAAGGGTTGAATTGGTCTGTTATGGGAGAGGTCTTTTTGAATGGTTAAGCAAGTCATTAGGAGAGAGAAAATTAAGAGGGATTGTAATTTCTTTAGCTCTGTTCTACATTACTTTGTAAATCTTTCAAGTAACAATTAATAAAACACATTACTATTCATCTTCTAATGGATTGATTAAGCAAATTCGAGTGAGGGGTGTAGTGTAGGATTTCCTGCAACTACACTCCCACTATTGGAATTTTTCAGCTACATCTTCTAAGAAGGACAATGCTTCATCAGCACTTTTACTTGTGAATAAACCAGCGCACATAGACTCGACCATGGCTTTGGTCGAATAGTCTAAGCCGTCATACAGAATTTCATCTAGTTTCATTTTCTCGAACCCATGGAGAGGACATTGCAACAAAAGATCATTAAATCTCTCTAAAAACCTATAAAGGGATTCTCCTTCTTGTTGCACACTGGAACTAATTTTCTGCCTAAAAGATGCGGTTCTATGCTTAGGGAAAAACTTTAAGTAGAAAACAGCAGTAAGTTCGTCCCATGTTTCTATAGACCCAGATGGTAGGTTATTCAGCCAGGACTTGGCTTTATCTCTTAAGGAAAAGGGGAACATCCTAAGTTTCAAGACTTCATCAGTAAGGTCCTTAATCTTAATTGTTCCACATATTTCTTCAAAGTCCCTAATGTGAAAGTAAGGGTTTTCATCATCTTTTCCTAAGAATATAGGGATCATCTGAAGAATACCAGGATTCATGTACTCCTTCAAAGTTGTAGCCATAGAGGCTGGCAATTTAATGCATAATGCCCGGTTGGACCTAGTTGGGTACATGTACTCCTTCAAAGTTGTCATTTTGGCACAGTAACAATCCTAGGGGTGAATTCCTCACTAAGACTTAAATTCTCAAAATTGAAGTTTCCAAAAACAGGGTTCCCCAAAGAAGAGTCTTCGAGTTCCCCGTTTACAAAATAAGAACTTCTAGGCTCGTCACTAATCAAACGTCCAAAAGTATCTCTTTTCCAAGCCCGTTCTCTAATGACCTCGGGCATACACTAGAAAAAAACAAAATAAAAAGAAAAGTTCTAAAAGGAAGGGAAGTTCTTATGCAAACACAAACAAGGCTGACTCCACCACAGCAAACCTACTGATTTCTAGCAAACAAAAAGCATGATGGCTCCACTTAGATTGTTTCTAGACCAGCTTCTAATCCTTCGAAAGGGAACTCGTTACAATTTAAGCAAACCCCTCAGGAATCAATCTGAGTTAAAGTAAGTTGAATAGAGACGAGGGAAGCTTAGTGGAGCTTTGATACCCAAGGCCTCACCGGCATTACAAGGCTGCACATTCAACTTACAAAAACCACCATGAACTTAGAAGTATGCTTAAAAGTCAAGGTGGGAAATCCTACATGATAATGTGACAAGAAATTATAAAAATTAAATGCAAGACAAGAAAATAAACATAAATAAACGATAAGAGATACAATACCAATGGGTTGCCTCCCATGCAGCGCTTGGTTTAAAGTCGTCAGCCCGACTATCTCCTTGCTTGCTAAGCCTTAGCTAGGGTCCCATATGTTATGGACACCCGAATGAACATCACTTTGATACCAAATGACTTCAAACATGTTGAAGCGAATTATCTCATCATCAAACTTCATAGTGAGTATTCCCTCGTCCACATCAATGACGGTTTTAGCCGTCTTCATGAAAGGTCTCCCAAGCAGCAGGGGTATGGATGCATCCGAGCCATCATCCATTTCTAGAACACAAAAATCATCTGGAAAAACTAGTTGGTTCACCTGCACAAGGACATCCTCAATAATACCCCTAGGGTAGACATTAGTACGATCAGCAAGTTCAAGCACAATATTAGTTGGTTTCAATGGACCCAAATTTAAAGACTCATAAATAGATGCCGGCATGATATTCACTGATGCTCCTAAGTCAAGCATACCCTTTCCAATCCTTGTATTACCAATCTCTACGGGAATAGTGAAACTACCTGGATCCTTGCATTTGGGTGGGAGTTTCTTTTGCAAGACCGCCGAAGCGTTTTCCCCCACACTCATAACCTCATTACCGGTTAGCTTTTTCTTTTTGGTACACAAGTCCTTCAAAACCTTCGCATACTTGGGAACTTGCTTGATAACATCAATGAGTGGAATGTTTACATGAAGCTTCTTAAAGATGTCTAAAATCTCATTTTCTAGTTCCGCCTTCTTAGAGTTAGCAAACCTGCGAGGGAAAGGTAAAGGAGGAACATAAGTAGAAACATGAGTTTTAGAGCTAGAAATAGGTACCTCAGAAGTTTGGGAAAATCATCATTCTTTTCCTCCAAAACAGGTTCCTTTTGGGTCTCCATATCATCCACATCAATAATTTCAGGTTGCACAAGTTGTGTACCGCTTTTCAATGTAATAGCACTAACATTCTCTCTTGGGTTAAGAGATTGAGAAGGGAGTTTCCTACTATTTTGTGCCTTGAATTTGTTTAATTAAATAGCCATGGAACCCATTTGTGTCTGCAACTCCTTGATAGCACTCTTAGTCTCTTTTTGACTTTCTTGAAACATAGTAGAAATGCCTTGCATCATTGTTTGAAGTTTTGCATCGATATCGGAACCTTGATTTTGCATTGATTGTTGTGGTTGAAATCCACCCGAATGGTTGAAAGTAGGTTGTTGGACTGCAACTTGCTTGTTGGCATAGCTAAAATTTGGATGATCTCTCCATCTCGGATTGTAAGTGTTGGAATAAGGATCATACCGTCTTTGCTGATTTGGAAAAACCGCGCTAGCTTGCTCCAACTCTTCGTCATATGAAGGTACAATAACCGAAGTTATCTTTTGCACCATTCTCTCCATGATATCCATCCTTTGATCAAGGTGTGATGACGAATCACTAACTTCATGCACCCGCCTAACTATTGGTTCACCTCTTGTGTAAAATTGTTGCGAGTTCGCAGCCATGCTTTCAATCAACTCGGTAGCTTGGGCCACTGTCTTGTTCACTAGTGCACCACCACCCACTGTGCAAAGAAGATATCTATCGCTTGTTTGGGGACCTTCGTAGAAGTATTGGATAATCATAACATCACTGAATTGGTGGTGTGGACAGCTGGCCACCAATCTCTTGTATCGCTCCCAACATTCATACAAAGATTCTCCCACATTTTGCTTTATCCCATAAATCTCCTTGCGAATTTGAGTAGCTTTTGACGCAGGAAAATACCCCTCTAAGAAAAGTTTCTTCAACCCGTTCCATGTAGCGACACTCCCGGAAGGCAAGTAATATAACCATTCCTTAGCATTATCCGCCAAAGAGAATGGAAAGGCTTTCAACATCGCTCAATCCGCATTAATATTCTCTGGAAGCATAGCTATGATAACGTTGTGGAAATCCATGAGATGCTTGTTTGGATCTTCACTAACCATGCCATGAAACTTCGAAAACTCTCTTATCAACCCCGGCTTGATCTCGAAGGTTGAGTTTGTTTGGATACACCATCGTTGTGTATCAAGCCTATGAGAAGCCAAGTCCTTGAGTGTACGATCACCCATTGCTTCTTCTTCAATTAGTAGTTCTTCTTCAACTAGTGGTTCTTCTACAAATGGAACCTCTTGTTCTTCTTCTAGTTGTAACTCTTCTTCCACTTCTAACTCTTGTTCTTCCGTTGTGTCTTGACTTGGTTGGAGTATTGTGCCTCTTCGAGTAGCCATCCCGCACCTTGGATAGTTCCAATCTTTGGAAGCCAGGGATTAGGTACCTGAAAACAATTCTCGCAAACAAGTGAGAGACAAGACAAGAAAACAAAAAGCAAAGATAAAAGCAGAAATTATAAAAAGAAACTAAAAACTTAATAACAAGCGGTATGCCTCCACGGCAGCAGCGCCAACATTTGATCGCTGTCGTATGCGTCAAAAATAATTTCACTTTCCCACTCTACTAATATAAATGAAGTACGTGGTAAGAAAGAGTTCGTTCCCACAGAGAGGCAATTGTTGTTATAAAATTCCAGTTTCTAAATTAACCAGGGGGGGGGATTTTTGTTTTAGAAGAGCAATAAAAATAATTGAAAGCAATAAAATATAAAAGTAATCAATAAGAAGAAGATATTGGTCACGAGATAGTATCATTCACAACCACATTAAAAGACGTCTATGTGAATTCTTCCTAGAAAGCAACCTAAAGTGTAAAAGCACAATTAAGTTTAACTCCCTAAAAGCACTAACTTCTATGGAATAAGACTAATCAATGCAAACGAACGTGTAAAAGCACTAATCCGTTTTAACAAAGGTTATGATTCACTTGTGACTAGTAGGATATATCACTACAAGCACTACCCACAATTATGCTACTTAGAATCAGGGATAAACAACTTTTTCGTATTGAAAACACTAATATAGCTTTAGAAATGAATGCAAATCGGATTGATTCCGGACTCAACCAAACAAACAATCAAATCATATGACAATATAAACCATGAATCATAAACAATAAATTATTGAGACAAAACTAATGTATTGAATCAAATATCATGTTGAGAAATCAACTTTATCCCACAACCAATATTATGTGTTTAGCTACTCATAGCTTTTGAGTTCATCATAATCATAATCAATAATGAAATGAAGAAGATGAAAAACAAATGAAAGCAAACCCTAGTCGCCGCTCTCCAAAGCTCCAAGTAAAAAATACGTGATATCAAGGAAGTAGAAACTTTCTCCTTTTGTAGCTTCTCTTCTTTCCAAAACTAGGTCTTCAAAGCCCAAAGTCCAAGTGGTCCAACAATCCCATAAGTGAGAAAACCCCAAGTAGAAAATATGTCCCATAAGTAGTCACCAGAGAAGTGCTCAGGTGACCGGCAAAGTCCACCCGACCACCGGTCAAGATATCAGTCAACCCAGTGAAAGTCACGGAGTCAGATGCGTGATTCAGTGTTGGGTGATTCAGAGAGTCAGCTGAGTTAGGTAATCAAGTCTGAGTCAAAGGCTAACTCAGCTAACTTGGTTCTAGCCTTCTAGGCCATAGTCTTGCACATCCATAGCTGTACCACAACCTGATGCTGCACCATGACTGAGCTCCTCCCATTCCAGACACCCACTTCAGCTGCAACTCTTCTTGTAATTCAATACTAGCTGCAATTGATTCACATACTCCAACAACAGCTTCATCTCTTGCAATTTCTGCAAATAACCATTTCTCACACGAAGTCACCGTTGTCTTAGTCCATTGCAGTTCAATTCTTTCCACTCCATGGCAGCAACACTCAGCCTGCAACTCATTGCCCTTTCAGTTCAGCTACACCAATCAACCCGCAATACCAGCTCACACTTCGACCGTAAATCCATACTCCATTGCAATGACACTGCAATAACAGTGCCAACAATTCCACCATCTGCACTTGCACCTACACCACATCCATTCATCCACCACCTGCTTCAGCTTGTACTCAGAGCTTCACAATCTTACCTGTATTGCACATGGCAGCAACTCCGTCCCATTCAGCTGACCTACAATCACTGCCATCACCTGTACTTCATACATTCATAGCTCTTACAATTCCATTTAAGCTCTTCATATGCTCCATGACTAGTGCCTTCAACTGCAGCTCATAACCACCACTCCATCTTAGTTTGTAGCTTCAATCTCCGCCACCATTAGCAACATTATCTTCAGTTCAGACCTGTCCTAACATACATCTAGAACATCCATTCAACACACCCTGCGGCATCTGAACTTCCCTGCAAAGTTCTTAAGCATACATCTAATTCTTCATTTCTTCCCTGTCATTGTGTTGCTTAGCATCATACCAAAACCACAGCCTCAGTAATCTGATCACTTGACCATCATCTCCAAGCCATCTCCTTTCCACTGCATTAAGCCATCACCAGCTAAGCCTCCATTCCTTGATCTGTGTAATTTATCTTCTCAGTCATCACAAGCCAGCTTCTACGCCAGTGCAGTATCTCCTCCAGAATTGCAGCAACATAGCACCAACAACTCCACTTCTATTTCAGTTCCATCTCTTCTCAGCACCAATCTGCGTCACTCAATTCATATCCCACCAGTACCACAACCAACACCTGAACCTTCCCTAACTGCAACATTCTTCAATCTTAATACAATAATTCTGCATCTCTCAGCTTCTCAGCCATACCATTTCTCAGTAGCAGCAGCTTCAATCTTCTCAACAAAACCCTTGACAAAGTACTCATGGCAGAGAACCAATTCAATACTCAACTCCAATTGCAACTCTAACTCCACAGGCAAACCGCCAACACCTTCTTCTATGGAATACCATAGCAGCATCAACACAAATTCGTAACAATACAGACCTGCAACAAACCCCAACAGCAACAGTTCTCAGTTGCGACTGCACTAGCACCTGAGTCACCACCAATCTGCTTCACAAACCAGCACCACTAGTTGTTGCACCAATACCACCATCTTTCTCTGAATATTCTCAATCTCTGCCTCAACAACATTACTTGTTCCATATTCAACCTCTTCTTTGTGTGTTCAAACCCTTATTCTTCCTGACTTTCACTCTCATTCACTGCTCCATAAAGAACAATAGAAACCCAATCTTCTAATTCATCTGTTGAGCTTCAAACTTATGACAGATCAAATCCTAGATTCAGTTCTGGTGGTGAATCCGTGGTAATGATTTCTTCTTTCTCTGATTTCTCAAATTGGGACCAACTCTTCTCTATTAATAGCAGTATTAATTCCACCCTCAGCAACAACCTTTTCGCTCTAGCAATCTCTCAATTTTAGATCAATCTTCACCATCATCTTCTCAAAAAAGCCGCCATGGCTTCTCTCGTTTCTAACTTTCAGACCGACACAATAATGAGAAGGGAAGATACAGAAGAGAAGATATTTGTGGGTTGTAATGAATGAAATTACTGTAGGCGCCCAGAAATTGGATAAGGGCTATCAACTATCATTTGGCCTGTCAGTTCCATAGAACCGACTGCCTATTCTATTTTGTTCAACTCTCAGTTATGGGAAACTGACTGTGACGGATTTGTGAATTTTTCCTCCTAACGGGTTGGATTTCAACCCGTCCAGCAAGGCTAAACCCCTGTTCCGCCACTTCGGAAATCCAAAATAATACGAAAGTTCATTTCAGAAATGTAACAACCGAATGAAACAAAGCTACGACTTAGTACTATATTATTTTCATAAAAAATAAGGCTGAATAATAAATTAAGGTTTACTTGAAAAAGAAAATAATAACAAAAGAAATGCTTAACATTAAAACAGAAAGATTTTTATCTAATAGAAATTATGAAAAACAAGGGGATTTGATACTCAACTCCCATTAACAAAATGAAGTTAGCTATAAAAATGTACATCTAAAAATGCACAGGCATTTGCAAAATAAACTATTATTTCAGTGTACAAGACTTTCAACATCCATAGTTGGGAAAAATTTAATAAAAACTAACTTCAGATTAACACCAAACACCCCAGATAAAGATCCCCCAAACAGCCCATGATATATATATATATATATATATATACAAGGACGACAACAGATACCACATTGTGTCCATAGCTCCACGCCGTAAGCTCTTCTGAACTTACTACATCAAGCTAGCTGCAAAATCTGTGGGAAAACAAAACAAAACGGGGTGAGCCCACAGCCCAGTAGGAGGTATAATCGTAATCGAATGCAGGAGATATACATATAAAATGCCAATAGTTAAAAGCAACAATAGAGCATCAAACTAGAATATGAAATTCAGCAAATTAAATGTAAATCTTTTGTTCATAAGCATTTGTAAGCTGCCAGTTGATTAAATTCAGATAAAATCACTCTACTATTTATATGGCCAGCGCCAACGTCAGGGTAGTCCGATACCAGCCACCGTTATCAAACAAACGGTCTTGCGGGTTTCCATCCATAGATGGGATGCCAATTAAGGCCCGACGATCCTATAGTAGAGTTCTCTAGTTTCCAAATCCAGTTGTCACAACGGAAACATCACAAACCAAGTTCCGGAGAACCTCGTAAATCCATAACGTAAAACATACTTAAATATAAGTGTCGGCAGCATTCTCTAAACCTTACCAGTAAACTATTTTCGAAATCAAAATTTGATTCAAAAGATATGCCACTTATCGAGAATCATGTATCATGACTAAAGAGAAGAGAATCCAAATTCGTAAGCACGTAATAACATAAACACCAAGAGTAAGGTCATTCGTAATTCATAAAAGGTGTGCCTAAGTGCTATCAAAGTGGATGGTGATACTTACCAGCAAGTAAATAAGAGTTTTATATCATGGAATAGAAATATGGAAACAAATTGAAACAACAAGAGCATCAAACCCAACTATAAATTTTGAGATGTTCCAGAAATTTTATTTTTGATAGCCTTACATCAAAAATTCGCACAAAATTTATTAAGCGACTAAATTAAGTAAATTTGGTCTCATTAGAAACCCGAGAAATCCATATTTAACATAAAATGAAATCCAGAGGTAAAAACGTTTGTGGCGGAGTCGAAAGGTCTCGACAAGTCAGAACAAGATTCAAGTTTTCAGAAATTTTCAGTTTTGGCTACTCATAATCACAAATTCGTAGAAAATTCATTAGGCAACGGAATATAGCAAACTTGGTCTCGTTGGAAAGCTTAAAACACCCCCATTAACATAAAAATAAATAGGAAAGGGTAAGAAGGTCTGAAGCTTTATCAAAATGTCTCGACAAAACAGGACAGCAGTTACATTTTCAGAAAATGCAGTTTTGATAGTCTATAGTCAAAAATTCGTACATAAATCATTGGGCGATGAAATCAGTCAATTTTAGTTTCTTTGGAAAGCTAAGAAAGTCCCTTTTAACATAAAAATGATTAGCAAAAGTAATGAGGTACCCATATGTGTGGAAAAGTCGCGACAAACAGGACAGGGAACACGTTTTCAGGAAAACTGCAGTTTCGACAGTGTTCAATCAAAAATCCGTGGAAAATTCATTCGATGTCGGAATTCGACAATTCTTATCTTGTTGGAAAGATGAGAAATCCATATTAAACATAAAAATGATAAACAAAGTAATAAGGTGCATAGCTATGTCTAAAAGTCCCAATAGAACAGGACCAAAAATCACGTTTTCATAAATTTATGGTTCTTTTCTCAAACATGCAATGGGAAATCTTTGAAACTCAATTGGGGACTTGAATTTTGGTGAAAATCAGAAATTAAATAAATTCAAACCATCCCTAATCTTCAAGGATGAAATAAGTAACTTCTTATTTTGTAAATCTTACAAACCCATTCAAAAACCAACACCAAATCATGGATTTCAAACAAAATTAAGGCAAGTATCAACCACACCACTTTGAAAATGGGTTTTACAATTGATAAAAATACTTCCACAATCTTCATAGTAGAATCAAGTTACGGGTAAAGAAACACAAACCCATTCTTATTTTGCTAGAATATAAAGAAGAATCATCAGATTTTAAAATTAGAATTCAAGTCACAAAATTTAAATTAATAGATGTGAGAAAACCCCCTACCGTGATCGCTCATTCCACAGCAAAAGAACCATTTGCAGACTTGTCCTTGAAACTTCACATCATTAAACAGAAATTTAATCAGCATATTGTGGAACCCGTTTGGTAATAAGATTACAATTCGAAGTTGAGAAAATAATTCCTTACCTCCACGCTACTTAAATTCAAGGATCTAAATCAACTAGCGTTTAGTGATTTCTTTCCTTCAACCGCTGATTCACCAGAAGTTAAAGAGAAAGAAAAAGGGAATGAGAAAGGAAGAGATAAAGAATGAAAAGAAGAAAATGGGAAGAACAGTGAAAAGAAAATGGGAGTTTTCTTTTGAAGAAATAATAGTTGGTTTTGTAAATTACGAAGACCTCCCTAGCTAGCTCATGTTTTTGTCACGTGGCATTCATGCAAGAAAATTTCTAGATTTCTCCATTGTGTCTACTAATAATGCTCTCTATTACTACTAAGGGATAACTACTTGGTTAATAACACCCGTATTGGATTTTGGGCACTCGCCATACGGCTATACGTATCCGATCACTAGGATCACATGCGCACACTACGCAAATTCTAGCTTCGCATCCAAATGGGTCGGGCTCGGGTTTAAGGCCAAGTAAAAAAAAAATTGTGTCGTTACACTTACAGTCTATTCTTCACTTCCTTGTGCAACCTAGCCCGCTCCAAGTATAGCTCGAATGTGAATTGACCTTTTTGCCTTTACGCTCCAAATAGACGTTTTCTCCTTCTTTTGCTCATAATGACTCCAAAGTACCTAAATACTCAAAAGTAAACATAAGATACATATTTTAAAAGAGAAATAGCAAAGAAAGCATAAACAATAGATAATAATTAAGGTTTTTACAACACCTATCAGTGGGTTACTTTCTAAAATCGGTTATGTACATGAACTTAAACATTTATAAAATAAGGAATGCAATATTTGCAAAACGTGGCTACAATGTTCATGAATTGATTCGAGTGAATCAAACCGATTTTGCCTCAATTGTGTTCTTGTATACTTTTATGAGAATATAGCAATTGAACGACTCTTTAACTAGCTTCATTTGAGTCATTTGAACTAGTTATGGTTAAGATGAATAAGGTTGATATGAGAGTAATCATATGGCTAACCTCGATTAACTATTTGTGATCCAACATGGTGTACACGTTTGGGTACGGTTACATAAACCTAAATGAGGGTACATTTCATTTGTGTGTAACAAGCTAAGTTCGATCTAACTGTTGAAAGATATTAGCTTGGTTGAATCAAGTTTTTCATCTAACGATGAATATTGAATGCTTTGTTACCAAGGTAACTTGGATTGCAAACCCTGATTTGAAAACTCTATAAAAGAGAACTCTAGCAACAGGGAAACCTAATCCCCACACCTCCTGTGTGTTACTAGTTGCATAAACTAGAGTCGATTCTCCTTTAACCATAGGTTTCTTCGAGACCCTGTAGGTTAACGACTTCAAAGACTTAATTGGGATTGTGAAGCCGGACCCAACTATTTTCTTTGTAGTTGCGTGTTCTGATCTTGCCCGATTCTATTGTTTGAGTACTATCTTCTCTAAGTTTTGCTCGAGATTTAATCTCCGATAGGCAAGATAAAAAGTAATCACAAACACCTTCGTCTCATTGTTTGTGATTCCACAATATCTAGTTTCGCCATCATACGATTTAGATTATTGTGAGGTGATTGATAATACTAGGTTGTTCTTCGGGAATATAAGACCGCTTTATTAATTGGTTCCTGTTCACCTTGATTTATCAAAAGACGGAACAAAAACTCTTGGGTCTGTGGTAGACACATTTATTCATTTTATAGAGTTTTCTGTGTGAGACAGATTTGTTTATCAAGTCTTCGACTTTGGTTCGTAGCAACTCTTGGTTGTGGGTGAGATCAGCTAAGGGAATCAAGTGCATAGTATCCTGCTGGGATCAGAGACGTAAGGAACACAACTGTACCTTGAATCAGTGTGAGATTGATTAGGTTCAACTACAGTCCAGTCCGAAGTTCATTGGTAGTAGGCTAGTGTCTGTAGCGGATTAATACAATGTGGTGTTCAAACTGGACTAGGTCCCGGGGTTTTTCTGCATCTGCGGTTTTCCTCGTTAACAAAATTCTGGTGTCTGTGTTATTTCTTTTTCGCATTATATTTTGTTATATAATTGAAATATCACAGGTTGTGCGTTAAGATCAATCAATTAGATAATCCAACCTTTGGTTGTTGATTTAAATTGACTGACACTTGAACATTGGTCTTTGGTACCGTTCAAGTTACTCCTCTTATATTCAATCGGGCTCGCAGATTTCTATTTGCTGATTGCAGATTGAATTAAGAGTTAGAGATATTAAACTCTTTGATATACTTTTCTCTAGATTGAGTTTGACTGTTAGTTTATTCTCTAGAAAGTATATTGGAGTAAGTCCTCTCAGATTGCCAAACGAATTGTTGGGTGTGGTTGTTAGACCCCCGCATTTTCAATTGGTATCAGAGCAGGCAAACACATTAAAGACCTTATAAGTCTGTGTTGTAGCGATCTGATACGGACAGAAGTGCTATCTCTATAAACGTACCACCAGTCTTCGATGGCTCAAATTACTTGTGGTGGAAAATTGCTATACGTGCGTTTATTCAAGCGCGTGATTTTCAATCATGGGTTTATGTAGTTAATGGCTATGATTCTCCCGTTGTGGCAATAAGAAATGCGACCATTCCAAAGGATATTGGTGCATATGACGCTGCTGAGATACTTGCTGCAAAGCAAAATTCCGACGGTTTGAATGCCATCATACATGCCATTACCCCGGATCTTCAGCACCATGTGACTACGTGCACTCGGTCTAAAGATGCTTGGGATATCTTAGAAACCGTATTCGAAGAAAATACCAGTGAGAAGGAAGCTAGGCTTCAAAACCTAAATTTCGATTGGGAAAACCTTCGTATGGCAGATGAAGATTCATTTGATGAGTTTAATTACAAAGTGTCTGAAATTGTTAATGCATCCTTTGCATTGGGTAAGACTTTTCCTGACAAGGACATTGTGATGAAAATTCTTAGATCGCTGCCATCCAGATTCGATTCTAAGAAGCATGCCATCTTTGAGGGAAATAACCTTGATGCTCTCTCCAGAAATACATTGGTTGGAAAGCTAAAAAAATTTGATCATGAGCATACATCCAAAACCGGAAAGGATATTGCCTTTAAAGCACAAAAGAACACTAAATTACTTGACAAAAGTAAAAGTGTCTGCGTCTCTGAGGATGATTTTTCTGAGGCTGATTCATCGTATGAAGATCTTGACAAGTCAGTCTCTTTTATCACAAGACAGTTTAGAGATCTTCTATTGAAGAGAAGTAAACGGTTTCCCAGAGACAAACCCAGATCATCAGTTAAACCTCACAATCGCATTCCTCCTAAAAACAGGGATGCTGTCGAGGATATGCCATAGTGCTTTAAGTGTAAAGGTTTTGGTCATTTTGAAAATGAGTGTCCGAATTGTAAAAAATACACTGGGAACAAAGGTCTTGCTGCAACTCTTGATGAAATGTCTGATCACTATGATTCCAATGAAGACGAAAAATCAAGTGTTGCACTTCTTTGTGAAGATATTGATTGATAATTATAGCAATACATACATCAATATTGATATTCTTTCAGAAGAAGACTCAACCAATCTGGAAGAAAAAAATTGACCTATCTGTTGGAAACTCTTTGTCTGATTTTTCAGGTTCCACTATGTGTCTAGCAGCTTGCACATCTCGGGCGTCTGAATCATCTTATTCGTTGACATGCTCTTATTGTTCACTCAAAGGTCATGAAATTTCAAATTGTTTCAAGTACAAACACAAGATGAGATATGTCAATAAACTTCAAAGAAGAGCAAATCGACTAGCAAAAAAGCTCAAACTTGTTCAAAAAACCGCCGAGGTATGTAAGATTTTATCCTTTTCAAAGAAGTTAGTTTCCAAAGATAAGTTAAAACCATTAGAAAAAGGAGTATGGTCTAAATATTTTGATAAACAGGGTTCTATGAATTCCTTTCAAAAAGGTTATGGTGGACATATTGTTGTTCACCGCAGCACAACTTGATTGTGTGCCTGATCAAAAGAGACAAGAGTGTGCACACCTCAGGCTTTAAGGAAAAAATACTTTGTTATTTTCTTAGTTTTGTTGTGTTTTGCAAATTTGGAATTCTTTCATATCTATTTGATATTGGAAGGGACTTCCCTGTTTTTTCAATAAAAGAGGGCTATTCTCGACAATTCTACTCTCTTTAGGGTTGTGAATTGTGCGTGCGTGAACCTGTGTGGTTAAAGGTTCCGTAACCCTACATTCCTTTTCCTTCTCTGAAACTCTTTGAATCTTAAGACTGCTTGTTGAGTTTAAATTGTGATTTCCTCTCACAAACCCATACACATATGGATACTCCAAGCATCATGTCTTCTGATGGTAAAGACGTTAATATGATTGTTAAGACATCAATCATGAAGGAAAAAGAGAAATCTCTGTTACCTCCAACTTTGAAAAGAAAAAGAAGGAATGTGAGGAAGCCAAGAGTTGTTCCTTCAAATTCTCAGAAGTTTTCTGGTGTTCTTGAAGAGTTGAAGGAAACAAGGAAGGAGATTCAGCAAATAAAGGCTATTGTAATGAGAACTCTTGAAATTCAGAAGGCCGTGGTTCGACATTATCAGCCTAGAAGGTTTGATGGAATTGACTCCTTTCTCCACGAACCCTATGTACCTATGGCTGTTGACGACAAGGAGTTCGGGGACGATAAAGAATTCTTCAGAGGTCTCAATGTCTAGGAAACTTCTTTTGAGAATTTATTTCTTATTTTTTAAAAGGATACTAGGGTTAGGAATAGCCATTATTTTGAGTACACATAGTTATTTCCAACGTTTTCATCTTCAATATTTTTAGATTTATTTATTTAAATTCTAAGTTATTTGGAAGATGATTTTTGCAATTTTAATCTTTATGATTTTATATATAGCAAATTGTTATGGGATATGTTGTTTACGTCCGTGAACCTGTGACTGTCCCATACTTGTTCAAAAGTTATCTCTATTATGTCGGTATGAAAGTATTGATAAAAGATAGAATGAACTTTTGACAAACAAAAGTTAAAGCCTTTTATGTCATTATGCAAATTTTGATGGAAGAAAGGATGCACTTTTGTTTACAAGGATTAAGTCTGTTATATGTCATTGTGCAAATAATGATGAAAAATAGAATGAATCCTTGTTTATTCCGCAGTATTGGTCAATCTCCGATCCACATTTTTTTGTGCATGTATTGTGGTGCTCCGTAAGTTCTCCTATGTCGAGCATGGCCAATTGAATTGATCATTTTTGTGGTTGATTCAATTGAGATTTTTGGATTTAAATCCATGTTTCCATGTGATTTGTTTATATCCAAAGAAATCTTTCTTTTCTTGTAAAAGCAAGGTCGCCTTTGTTGTTCTTTCGGGAATGACATTTTATGGGGGGGAGTTCTTTTTGAACTTGTTCTTAATTTCCAAATCTTTGTGGGGAGTGCGGCTGTGGAGTATTATAGGGGTTATCTTGTATCTTTATAAACTCCTTGATGAATGCACTTAGCTTCGGCTGTATGATTGCATCTAAATAAGTTGGTATGTTATTCTCTTTTGGTCATGAAGTATCTCTATGAAAATTTCATGAGGATTCCACTAGTTTTCGTACCTTTGCCAATTTATATTGACAAAAAGGGGGAGAATTAATGTGTAGTTTCATATTACAAATACATATGGTTTACGGATCATTATGTAAGGGGGAGTGGTTTTCATGTCGAGATGAAGTATTGACTAAGGGGGAGTGATAATATCACCATAGTATTGTTGTCAAAGTTGTGATACAATTGAACTTTGATGCTGTGTAATAATACTATGACACTGTATAACAATGATCGAGAGCATTTGTTTTCTCATTGTTATCGCTACGAATCTTCAACAACTATGATGCTGAGTTGAACACGTTTAGAATCATGGAGTACTTGGAAGTGATGAAGATTTCGAGTCGTGTTGAAGATGCCAAGGAGATCAACCATTTGGATGAGAAGCTACAAAGTTTTATTTATTTTGTAATCCATATGTATTGATAGTTTTGTCACTAAAATTGACAAATGGGGAGATTGTTAGAGTACTGCTCGGTCGAACTCGCATGCGTTGCTATCTCAATCATGTTTGTCAATGTTAGTGATCAAAACTATAAGTCTTTATTTCTAGCCTATTTATAAATGTCTCGGACTATGACATAGATTGTGTAGTTGAGCTAAGACTTTAAGGCATTCATCATTTGAAGACGAAGAACTACTAAGGGGAGCTTGTGGAACTTCATCGACAAAAGGTATGTGGAGACTGAAACTCATCAATCACTTGGAAAGTTTATTTCTACTCTATATCCTATTTTAAGACATAAGTCGTATTACGATATAGTTTTCTATATACACATTTGAGATTTCGAGCTGAGTTTATCTCGCTTACATATTTATCGAAATATGTGCTGACAAGCTTTCGCTTCTACCAAATTTATCTTATATCATGTGAAAATTTCCGAGTAACATCTTACATGGTTTGTGTGATACAATCATTTGGTGTAGTCTTGGAATGTTTCGTTATGATTATTTCAATATCTTGAAAATTGCTTTGATACTAATAGTGTGTGAAAACGGCTATTGTCATCCTCTAAGAAAGTTTCAATGATTGAAATAAAGAGCTTAGAATCATGTAACCATGTTTGGATATAAAAATAGTGTGTTATCACATTTGTGTGTAAGTCCAAAACCGGGAACCTGAAGTATGCGTACCCGTACGCGTACTGGCGGTTGTTGGATGTCTAGGCAAGTATGGTTACATGTACGCATACCGGCGGAAATCTCACGTCCATGAATTTCTGCTGGAGTTTGGAATGTAAATTGGTATGCGCACCCGTACGCGTACTGATGTAACCAAACTCGGTCCGGCTACTTAAGTATGCGTACACGTTTGCATACTTGAGTGGGTTACATTCTAAAATCGGTTATGTACATGAACTTAAACATTTATAAAATAAGGAATGCAATCTTTGCAAACCGTGGACATAATGTTCATGAATTGATTCGAGTGAATCAAACTGATTTTGCTTCAATTGTGTTCTTGTATACTTCTATGAGAATATAACAATCGAACGACTCTTTAACTATTTTCATTTGAGTCATTTGAACTAGTTATGGTTAAGATGAATAAGGTTGATATGATAGTAATCATACAGATAACCTCGGTTAACTATTTTTGAGCCAACATGGTGTACATGTTTGGGTATGGTTACATAAAACTAAATGAGGGTATATTTCATTTGTGTGTAACAAGCTAAGTTCGATCTAACGGTTGAAAGATATTAGCTTGGTTGAATCAGGTTTTTCATCTAACGGTGGATATTGAATGCTTTGTTACCAAGGTAACTTGGATTGCAAACCCTGATTTGAAAACTATATAAAGGAGAACTCTAGCAACTGGGAAACCTAATCCCCACACATCTTGTGTGTTACTAGTTGCATAAACTAGAGTCGATTCTCCTTTAACCTTAGGTTTCTTCGAAACCCTGTAGGTTAACGACTTCAAAGACTTCATTGGGATTGTGAAGCCAGGCCCAACTATTTTCTTTGTAGTTGCGTGTTCTGATCTTGCCCGATTCTATCGTTTGAGTAATATCTTCTCTAAGATTTGCTCGAGATTTAATCCTTGATAGGCAAGATAAAAATTAATCACAAACACCTTCGTCTCATCGTTTGTGATTCCACAATATCTAGTTTCGCCATCATACGATTTAGATTATTGTGAGGTGATTGATAATACTAGGCTGTTCTTCGGGAATATAAGACCGGTTTATCGATTGGTTCCTGTTCACCTTGATTTATCAAAAGACAGAACAAAAACTCTTGGGTATTTTTGTGGGAGACAAATTTATTCATTATATAGACTTTTCTGTGTGAGACAGATTTTTTTATCAAGTCTTCGACTTTGGGTCGTAGCAACTCTTGGTTGTGGGTGAGATCAGCTAAGGAAATCAAGTGCGTAGTATCCTGTTGGGATCAGAGATGTTAGGAACGCAACTGTACCTTGAATCAGTGTGAGATTGATTAGGGTTCAACTACAGTCCAGTCCGAAGTTAATTGGTAGTAGGATAGTATCTGTAGCGGCTTAATACAGTGTGGTGTTCAAACTGGACTAGGTCCTAGGGTTTTTCTGCATTTGCGGTTTTCCTCGTTAACAAAATTCTGGTGTCTGTGTTATTTCTTTTCCGCATTATATTTGTTATATAATTGAAATATCACAGGTTGTTGATTTAAATTGATTGACACTTGAACATTGGTCGATAGGAGAACCCAGCGGAGCATGAAAAACCTTGAAGTCGATAGGAGAAGGGTTATCTTGTGGAACGAATATTTTCATATAGTTGAAAGGGCGCGGTGAACAACTCATCATCAATGTTCGGCATATCTTCGAAGTCATCAACACCTCCCGACTTGGCACCAAAGATTATCCCCAGAAGACATCCCAACAGGAGTTCTTTTCTTCATTCTACAATAAAATACATGAGTCAGTACTTGTATAAAAACGCGTGAGATGTGTAGTCACACACGACAGAACACACATTCATGTTGGAGTACACAAGGCTGGTATTGGGTCTAAACACCGGTATTGATGAAGTCACAAGTCCGGTATTGCTCAAGTTTCAAGTCTGGTGTTGATCAAGTGACAAGTCCGGTATTGCTCAAGCTTCAAGTCCGGTATTGATCACGAGTCCGGTATCACTCAAGTTTCAAGTCTGGTATTGGTCAAGCTTCAAGTCTGGTATTGCTCAAGCTTCAAGTCCGGTATTGATCACGAGTCCGGTATCACTCAAGTTTCAAGTCTGGTATTGGTCAAGTTTCAAGTCTGGTATTGATCAAGTCACAAGTCCGATATTACTCAAGCTTCAAGTCTGGTATTGATCAAGTCACAAGTCCGGTATTGCTCAAGTTTCAAGACCGGTGTTGGTCAAGGGCACGAGGCTGGTATAAAGGTGACATTCAGTCAGGCATACACGATATGAGACCCACGTTCGATCAAGCATATATGGCGGGACCATATTTATTTGCACAACACGGTTCTCTTATGTCATGGGAATCATGTTCACGAAATTCAAGCCAACGTTCGATCAAGCAGGCGCAGTGGCCCCCACGACGCGAAGCGGCGCAGCGATCAGTCGATTAGGCACAACCCCACGATCGAGCGAAGCGGCGCAATATCCCCTCGACCTAATCAGGCATAGCAAGGTCGATCTGGCAAGACCGACATTCAAACGGAGCAAGCACGGAGCGGGCCCTCGACCGAAGCAGGCATAGCAAGGTCGATCGAAGCAGGCAAGACCGACATCATACTAGGGGAACGCTCTCCTATATGCCTTTTGAACGTGACATACTCCAAGGACATGATGACCCGTCTCTCCTGGTAACATCTAACTTTGTCTCATAAGTTTTATCTTTAACTGTCACCATCTCATGCCTACCCCACAATAGTGTAACCATTGTGTGCTAGGCAGGGGACTTAATGTTGATGGTGGATTTTCATTTAAGGTTAAAATTGTAAAAGCCAGAAAATTATGCTACCGACATCTTGTAAAAGATAAAGCCATTAATAAGTGTTGGATACTCCCTCACTTAATTCACCAAGAATGGAGCATGTGGCAACAATCCCATTCAGTGAATACATGAAATTCCTCCAGGGTTGGACCATGTGGCAACAATCCCATCCTGTGAATTTCTAATCAGCCTTGTATTTCCGAGTACTCATTATCGGTGTGGCATGACGATTGAGTGTTACTCTTACAGAGTAACACGAACCTCCAAGCACTATAATGAAACCATGTACGAAATACCCGTACAGGCTGACTCTCGGTGTGTTATACTAGCCCGATTGAGCCCCTCTCGGTGTGTTATACTAGCCCGATTGAGCATCCGGGATTGACCGTATCGGTCCGGATATGATCGCAGTCATCCAACTCCATAAGCATGATTGGATGACCCAGATCAATTCCATCACCCCCCAAGCAGGTATGGAATATCCACTGCCGAACCAATGCGGAACCCGCACGGTCGGCCATTGGCCTAGCTTGCCAAAAAACGTTCATACCAAGCATTATGGACGGAAAACCTAAAATAGGGTTTGCGGCATATTACATGTGTCGCAAAATGTCTCAACCATCCATCTTCGCAGGTATAGATGGAGGGTGTAGATGTAGATTCAAAGGGCCCGAGCATGTCAACACGATCACCGTGGGCCGCCTACACACTTGACCAATCGGTCAAGACCAACCATGTTTGGTCGTGACAAAATCTTCGCCCAAACAAGAGATGACGCACGGCTTTGAAACCCAAAATTAGGGTTTTGAGCATCACGAGCGTCCATCTTCTCCGGCATGAATGGAGGGTCCGGATTAGATTAAGCGAGTCCGGTCATACCAAAGATAACCACCGTGGACCCATGTATTCCCTAACCCGATCGGCCAAGGCATATCATGCCTGGCTAATCCAAAACGCACGCTCAAACTAGCGTGGTCACACCTCCCAAACCGCAAATCGATCTCGACCACTCAACTTCGCCGGACGATTTGGATGGCTCGGATCACGTTTTCATGGGATATTCGGGTATAGGCGTAAACACCAGCCTATCACCCTCACACCAGGCCAATCGGCCAAGACCGACCAAGATTGGTCGTCTTGGAACGTGCGCTGAAGAGGGCGTGACGTGCGGCCCTTGCGGCACTAGTTTTTTGTCGCAAATCGATCTCGACCACTTGATTTCACCGGATGAATTGAGTGACCCAGATCATACTTTCATGAGGTAATGGGGTATAGGCGCCTAAACCATCATGCCATCTTCACGCATGTATGGTCGGTTAGGCCAAAGTTGTATCCCATGCTTGGTTTCGACCAAGCTGAAGAGTGATGCCTGCGCACCTCTTCAAAACCCTGATTCCATCAACGGTCGCAGATGAGTGTCTCAAAGATCATCTCATCCGTCCAACTTCAACACTTGGTTATACAGCCCTGTCGGGAGTTAATTGGTTAGTAAGGTGTCATTACCCATCACTTTACCACACCATGATGCGAGACTGCATAAAATATACACGATACTTCACAAGTATCGACTTCTGAATAACGCAGTTATTATTCAATTCAAGATTACATGCTATCTTTCGTGGATCCACGATCCACACATTCCGGACATCAATCATGTCACAAACTCGGGATACATACTTGGGGTATTGGTCTGGCGGTTTACAACGTGCAGCGTGCAACGCGCCATCACAAGAACGTGTTAGGAAGTCATGGACGGTTGGAGATGAACAGGAGAAGTGGGCAAGGCTGGTCGTGTATCACCAACGCACAACTCCACTACTCCATCACTCCACTTCCCCCACTTCCCACGAGAGACATGAATAAGACTCAATGACTTGTATAAATAGGTTCTCCGCCCTATTTCCAAACAACGAGAAAAACAACAAGAAAACACCGAGCCACGCTTACACCAATCGTAAGCTTGTTCACTTTCTGTTACAAGTCATAAGCAAGTCTACACCTTCACATTCTCAACACCTTCTTCGCTTCCCTCCCTAAGATCAACCCCATCTCCTTCACTTTGTGACCGAAACAAGTCTGGAACGGCCATTTCTTGGTTTAGGCCGGACTTGCACAGATTGATCTCTCGAATCTACAAGCACTCACCGCGCAGTGCATTTGTTTAAGGTTTAAATTCATTCCTCATCAACACCCCAAATTACCAAATTCCGCAGGAGTAGTTTTCACCCATAAACACCCACAAAATGGATCCTTCACTGTCAACTCCATACTTTAGAAAAATAATATTGCTAGGCCCGAAATATCAATTTCTCTTCAGATCTAGCCCATAATTTTATATTATGTATTTTGATATTGACAAAATTACCCTTTTCTATAAATACAAGAGGAATATCAGAAGATATTTTTATTTTTCCATTTTCTTTCTCTCTCATCTTTATCTCTCTCGGTTGCAGATTTTTTTTTTTTAGGGTTTTTTCTGATATTCCTCTTCATCTTCTCGTTTTAGATCTTAAACTGCAACAACGATGAAGAAGTTTTAGGGTTTTCTTTCACGGTGTTTCATCTTCTCCATCGATTCCTCTGTAATCTCAGTTTTTACGAAGATCAATCGCATCTGATAGAGAGATCATATGGAAGATGAGGAAGATCAACTGCATCTGAAGATTCATCTACAGAATCAAATCGACCTGCATATACGATTTGTCTTTTCTTTCACTGATTTTATTTTTTATCTGCTCTTTTAGATCTGGAAAAACGATGGTAAATTATCTTGGTTTTGATGTGTTAAATTAGAGATTTGAATCAATTTGATTCAATAGATTTAATTGTTGAGCATCAAATAATCTATGAATTCGAATCAATCAAATATTGTTTCGCTTTTGATTTTGAGTCTAAAATTAAAGCTTGTGAATCTTAAATTAAGGCTTCGTCAACTCATCTCACTCCCCATTCAACTCAGAAGTATTCTTCAATTAGTTATTGTTTAATCAATTTTATCTTCTTTAAGGTTCTCTTTAGTTGGGATTTCCTCTTCTTTTTGTTGTTTCTCATGTATGTGTTGATGTTTTAAACCGTAAGACTTGCTTGATGTGCAGGTTCAATATGTTGTGTTTGAAAAGGCGAGGGTACCCAAATATACCTCAAGCTAAAACTTTTCCTACCTATAAGTCCTTTCTCCGAAAGTGATTGTCTATGGACTGAGTCGAGACAATACAACTAATCGGTTCACACTTCGTGTGATCGTCTATGGATACGAGATCGAGACAATACAACAACGAAGTATGTTTACTTGATACAAAGGTTCATACTTAACCAAACACAATAGGATTGCTTATCAAGTAAATAGGAATTAACGTTTGTGTAATTTACTTTAATTATAATAAAACAATTATAATGCGGAAATATAAAGTAAATGACATGGAAAGATTTTGTCAACGAGGAAACCGAAAATGCAGAAAAACCCCGGGACCTTGTCCAGAATTGAATTCTCTCAGGATTAAGCCGCTACACAAAATTAAACCTAACTTCGTATAGTTGAGACCAAGCAACTAAACCTATAGTTCACCTAGTTCCGTCTGTATTCCCACGCCTCCAACTTATGAATAAGTCACGTACTTGGAACAATTCCTTTGGTTCGTATTCCAAACAGTAAAGGAACAACAAATCTGTTTGGTATCAACTCTCTTCAACCAAGTGATGTGAGTTAGACAAAGGCTCTTCTGTTTATCTTAACATAAACTCCTTCGTCAGGTTCTTAAATCTATCTTATGTTCAATTACCAAAGTAATTGTTAAGATTTTGCAATCAATACTTTTAATCACAAAGAATTGTATTGATGCCGATCTACACAACTAATCAATCCAATCTACCAAAAGGATAAACTGATTATAGTTGGATCCTCTTATACCGAAACAAGTATTGTGCACACCAAAGATTATGAACCCCAAATCAGAAATCTTCAATATCTTCTTTGTCTTCAAATCTTCTTAAATCTTCAATAAACACCTGCACACAACAACTTGAATCTCTTGTGATCAATCACACAAAGAACGGAGTCTGTTAACAATGGATTATCACAAGATCGTCTTTAACACTAACAATAGTCTAAAGATCCCCGTCGAAACTTTGATCTAGTTTGAGTGAATCTTATATCAGAAGAGAAGATTCTCAAGCATAAACAAAATAGGTGCAATCAAAGTTCAACCACCGTTAGTCAATCAAATCAATCGAAAACAAAAGATAAACCGCAATTATCCAGTTTCCCACCAACGGTACTCGTAGAGCTTCTCAATCCCAAAGAGTACTTTAAACTGAGCGTCCGTAAGAGATTTCGCCTAATTAGGTTACTTTTCTATTTGAATATGCGGCTACACCAGTAACAACACAACCAAGGAAGTTTGCTGTTACGAAGGATTAGTTTGCTAGAAATGCAAACTTCAAGTATTTATAGATAAGGAAGTTTGGACACCAAGGAATTTCCAAAACCGAAAATATCCTCAAAGATATTCAATACATTCCGAAATCGGTATTCATAATTCCTGGAAATGCTCTGTCCAAAATAATGATCGAAAATCTTTGTGGAAAATCTCAACTAGTAAATGCACATTACTAATTCTCATTTTCCTAAAATAAAATTAACAACCTTAAATAAAAGATTCTTAACTTATTTATTTCGATCCTTGGATTTTCTTCTTGTAGCTATTAAGGAATAACTTTGAACAATAAAATATAAACATTATTGCACGTGTTCAAAGTATGCCGACATCCTTACTTTGTAAGTCCTCTTTCATACTTACAACCTTGTGTTGATGGTGGTTTTTAGTTCAGGGTCAAAGACGTAAAACCCAATTTTTAGTGATGTAATCCTGCAAAGGAATAAAGGCCATTCGAAAGTAACGAGTGATCAAACCTCTTTACTTATACATGTATTGAACAACTCAATATATATATGAAATTCATTCAGAATGGTGCGCATAGTAGCAATCCCAAATATTCTGTGAATTCTATTTTATGCCAGCATTATTAACTAATGCATGATTCGCTTGGTATTTTTCCATGCTATGTTCCCAGCCGAACTATCAATACTGACATGACGATAAATGTTCACTCTCAACATAGTAGCATGAATCTCCCGAAGTGCTAGTATTGGGATATGCACAAAAATACTCATACAGGCTACATCTCTCTGACAAAGAGATCAACGCGTCCACACACTTTTTAATTAAAGTTAGCGTGATCGAACACATATTTATTCCTTAAAGAAAATATAGACTGTCAATATCAGTCTCAAAATAATCACGACCACACGATCTGGCCGCGGGATTTAACAAGCTTAGGCTACTCCTAGCAGAACTAGGTAATCACCATGGTGATCACCGGCGGGCCCACAAGTTCCCTAGTCGATCAACTCTCATTCCCTAAGCCACAAGTGCTTCCAACGCCGACCCCAAACATGGGTGATCGCGCTGTATAAAAATAGCTCGAACGAGCCGAGACCGCTTAAAAGAGTCTCAAAACGCATCACGACCGTCCAACTTTGCCAGCCTAGTTGGACGCCTTAGATCTTCCTACAAACGATTAAGGAAGTGCCAGCATGTTCATCGGCGGCCCAATTTTCCCCTTTGAAAATCGATTTTCCTGCAACAAGCTTATAGGGTGCTCAACCGCTTACCCAAACTCGAGCAGGCACGCTGTATTCAAAACCCTAAATTTGGGTTGTGGCAGTTTACAACTGTCGCAAATCGATCGTGTTCGTCCAACTTAGCTAGCCTAATTAGACGGCTTAAATCGCGTTTCAGATAGTCAAAGGGGTGCACATGGGTCCACCACTGGCCCAATTTTATCCTCACTTGATCGACTTGCTCGAGGAAAGTCAATAACACGCCAAATCGTTTGTTCGAACTATGGTGGATGTGGCTGTTTTAAAACCCTAATTGGGGTTTACGGCAACACACTTGTGCCGCAAAGTGATCACAACCACCCATCTTCTCCAGCTTAAACGAGCGGTATAGATCTAGATTCAGGCGGTCTCGAAGATGTTAATGTGATCACCATCGACTCACCTTTTCACATGACCGACCGGCCTATTCAAACTAGGGCTCAATTCCTCGAAACGCTCACCCGAAGAGGGGTGGGCCACGCGGTTTTTAAACCCTAAGTTGCATCAACGCCAGTATGCAACTTCCGTAAAACATCTCGTTCATCCAAATTTACCAGCCCGGTTGGACGACGTAGATTTATTTTCAGCAAACCAACAAACTAGCATGACAATCAATGGCCATCCCTCCTCCACGAGCAGTGATCGACCAAGTGATAGCGTGTCCCTCCTTTAAGACGCTTATCTGTGACTTATTCAATCAAGTGATATCGTGTCCCTCCTCCATGCTACCTCCTTTAAGACGCTTATCTGCGACTTATTCAATCAAGCTCTAAAACAACGATTCTTCATACACATCGATTAGTTTGAGATGCTTAAGAGTGATGCTTCACATGCATCAAATACATACGATATTTTATGTCAGCCTCATAAACGACTTAGTTGTTTTATGTAATAGCACCATATGATATTCTCCGCGGAAAGTCCCACGACTTGACCCACTTATTCGAGACATCAAATATGTCACAAACTGGGGGATACTCACTGGGGTATTGGTCTGGTGGTTTACAGCGTGTGGGGTGCAACGCGTCCATTATGAGAACGTGTCAGGAAAGGATGAGGGTTAACAACGATGAGAGTAGTGGATGAAGACGTAACCACGTGATGATCACCACTTCTTACACGGCCCCACTACTCCACAACTTAACTTCCTCCACTTCATACGAGATTAGGGTGACGCTCAAATGACTTGTATAAATAGGTTTTCAATCTATTTTGAAAGACAGAACACAAGTGTTATCAACATAAGTAGTCAGAAACCATTTTCTGATACGCAAGTCATAAACAACCACACCTTCAACACTCTGATCTCAAACACCTTCTCCGCTTCCCTCCCTAAGATCAACCCTTCTCCTTCACCTTGTGACCGAATTGAATCTGGAACGGCCATTTCTTGGTTTAGGCCAGCGTCTTACAGATTGATCTCTCGAACCTTAAAGCATTCCCGTGTAGTGCATTTGTTTAGGGTTTGAATTCGTTTCTCATCAACACACCCCAAATTACCAAAAACAACAGAATCAGTTTTTACCCCAAAACAACTGGCGTGCACAGTGGGAGATTAATCTCTCGGTTGCAAGATCAATTTTCAATTTCATTTTCTATTTTCTCAAAATTCAAGATGGTGGATCTTAGGTCTGGATCAGCGACAAATCCCGATGTTACTGGCGCCGACAACACTCCTGGTGTCCACATTCCTGCCGGTGACACCAATGTATCGCCTACCAGCACGATCAACACATCTCGTGGTACTACATCCTCAACCACCAACACCAGTGGCGCAGGAAGCATTCCCTTGGGTGTGACACCTCCAATCACCAGATCCAGAGCCGCTGCCGCCGCCTCCAATGTTTCTTCACGCGTAACGCCCCCGACTGTTACTAGAGCTACTACCACTCCCGGGCGAGAGACTGGAGGAGCCAGAGGAGGCCAACTCCCTATCACCATTGTCGATTTGATGGAGAGAAAAGAAGTTCTCGCTAAGGCCCAGACATACATGGCTTCAACTCAGAAAGAGGTACTCACTTTCCTGATGCAGTTTTACAAGTGGTAAGTATAGGGATTCGATTCTCGGACTTGGGAAGTTGTTGATTTTAGGACTTACTTAAATAAAATACCAAAACTAGCGAATAAAATAAAAGAGAATAACAATATTGAGAGATTATTGGGAATCAGGATTTCACCGAACTCTTTTTCTATGGTTCAATTATTAATTCTTTGACAATTATAGCTCCAAAAATAATAGTTATTGACTCTAAATCTTTGCCAAGGTAGATTTTATAAAACATTAATTGTAAATGGTAAGCATGGATTATCAAAACACCTAAGCTAAGCATAACCCATCAAACTAAATCACAACTAATTAATTTAAAATCATAATTCAAAATATATTAATGCAAAAGTCGTAAAAATAATTTAATAAAATTACCATAGTGTTGTGAATTGGCTTCCTCCGTCATCCCAGTGATGGGTTTAGCTCATCATGGTAGAAACACGCTCAAAATTGGTATTCATAACTCAAGAAGTGTTTACAAGAGGTTGAAAACAATAAAGCAGTGAAATTGCAACGACCAATAAGTGTTGCAAAGTACTGTTATAGTAAACGATAAATTCAAAGTGCAGCGGAATAAACGATGACTTAGTTGGTCATTCTTTCTGTTCTTGAGAAGGACACTTCTTTTACTGTCGTTCTCGCAACTCTTCTTCTTCCTCTTCACTCACTTCTCGCTGCGATTCTTCTCTGCAGTGTGATTCTATGCCTCTGCTTCACCCCAAACTCTCCGTTCTCTTTTTCTTAACCTCTCCCCTGCCTATATATAGCCAACATGGGTAAGAAATCACCAAAAAATCTCGATTGTTCTTTCACAGAAAGTTACGGATTCTTCTTTCCATTGACTCCCCTCACGCATCTTCTGAGTTTCCTTGTAAACTCCAACTTGCTGCTGATATATACAAAATCATATCTTCTATATATCTTCTCTTCGGTCCACATACTGTCCACACTCTCCCTGACAAAAATATCTCCGAGAGCATCTTCTAACTTCTATATATAACAGAGAAACCCGGGAAAGTTCCCTGTTTAAAATATCCGTGTAAATCCCTTATTCTTCTCGATTCGAAAGTCCTACCGCCCCTATCTTGTCGCAACAGGCTAATACCAAATCATTACCGTGAAAATCTCCGGCTCAATCTCGTCCAAATCTTCCAAATTGAAACCCGATGAATACCTTTCCCTGTTTTGCTCCAAACAAAAATACAGCCCAATTTAATCGAGTCTGATGGACCTACCAACCCTGTTTAGTCCAAACATGCCCTGAGCAAATAAAATCTGTGATTGAATCTCGCTAACCCACTTCCAAAATCCGATCAAACTTTTCCGTAGGTGAAAGCTTATTTTTCCCGCCAATTTCTGGATTTGAATTGTTGAAGAAGAACAGCCCCTTATCCGATTAATGGGGTGCCAATAGCACTTGCCTTGAGGTGGCCCTTATCAACTGTGTACCCCTTATTCGTTTGAAGGGTGTAAATAACACATGTCTTGGGGGTGTCTCCAACATACTTCTGGGGTCCCTTCAGTAATTCCTCCCGGGGGTGCAAATACCACTTTTCGAGCCAATTTCTCCGCATATATTTATTTCTCCAAAAATACCTACAAAGACATAAAATACAAAAATAAGTACAAAAATGGGTACTAACAATATAGAAAATTGAGATAAAAATAGACACATAAATGCGTCTATCAAATACCCCCAAACTTATTATTTGCTAGTCCCGAGCAAATCAAATCTAGAAAATAAAATCCTAACTCACTGTCGCAGGCATCGTCGATTGCATTTAGCGTATGCAATAAGCCTTTAAACCCCTAGGTGGCCCTAGTGGCCGAGTTATAGTCTCGGGAGGGTTTACAAGAGATATACCCACAAAACCTTTACTCCACACCCTAACTATCTACGCAGAACCTTGGAAGGCACTAAAGAATCTCCTTGGTTGGCATACTTATTGACTACAGGAGGAAGTACCCTGATGCGAAATTCCAATTGTTGTACACGAGTTTGCACTCAAGCATACTAAAAATTCATATATAAGTCACAAAGCTCTACTCAGATAGTTTCTGGACATCATAACCGGAGTCAACCAATCACATGGATAGATTAAGAGATGGATATAGAAAAATATAGATGGTTTTTATGTTGACTAAGGTGAACAGTGTTTCTCATATCTGTCTGAAGGCCACTGCCAAAACGAACCTATCCTAATGGACTGAGATAGTGGTCTGGACTAATATCAACACACTGGCATATACAAGGGAACCAGTGGTCGATAATCCTAACTCTAGGTCAACACAACTGGCATATACAAGGGTTCCAGTGGTCGACTTTATTGAATTTATTCCGGTTGGTCTGATGGTCCGGTCTCTTTTTTTTTTTTTTTTTTTTTTTTTTTTTTGAGTATCTGAATCACTCTATTTCACCTTGAATCGTGAGCCCCACCTAATCACTTAGAGAAACATATTTTAAAGAAAACAAAATAAAAATAGAAGTGAAAAGGATTCAACGAGATATGGCGAAACTACCATGTTTTTTCTTTAATTCTAACACCCGAGCTCTGTGATTTTATGAATAGACTCTTTAGATGTTTCCATCTAATCAGATTGGTTCCTCAACTCCTATAACCAAAATGCTTCCATCCACTTAGATTGGTTAGTGCCATCCTTAATAAGCATAAATTTCTAGGCTCTTGAGTTTAATAATGCAACTAAAAGTTTCTCCCATACCCCCAAACTTAAATCTAACATTGTCCTCAATGTTCTAAAGATAAAATTAAAAGCATGAACAAGGAGAAATTGTTACCATTTGAAGCAAAAAGAGTTAAGGAAAGATATTACCGTGTCGCATGAATATTGGGTTACCTCCCAAGAAGTGCTAAGTTTAATGTCTTAAGCCAGACGTTAAATACCACAAATGGCTAATTACCTTTTCAAATCATATATCAATAGTCGAAACAATTGTGGGTCAACAAAATCAAATAAAATTGCCACAATTATTAGAAAACTGCACCAAATCAGAAAAATGAACAGATATAACACATCCTCATCCAAGACAACTGGGTTTATCTGTGGTGCCCACTTGGGCTTCATATGAGTGTCTTGAAAAACAGATTCTTCTGAACTATGGGTTTCTAGTTGCTGGATTTCCTCCTAGACAGTATCAGGAGGGTCAGGTTGAGGAGTCGGAAGAGACTCAGGAAATACCTCATGTATACTAGGATCGATTCCCAAGTTAGGGACTTCTACTATGGATAGTTGACCATCACTACCCCCAAACTTAGAGTGATCAGTATTCTCAGACAAACCTCTAACTATTGCTTGAATTTCCGGATCCTCGGAGTCTTTAAAATACTCAAGAGCTTCTTCTAGAGGACTACCCCCAAACTTAGGGTCATCATTATTCTCCGTAAGACCTAGCACTATGGATTGAACTTCAGGGTCCGTAGAGTCTTTAAAATACTCGAGAACTTCTTCTAGTTCGACAGTTTGGTCACCTAACTGACTTAAGAGAATTGTCTCATCAAATTCATCTAAGGAATCACCAAATAAAGTGTCGTCCCAATTATCCTGAATTAGATCCTGAACTAAAGTGCTAATCATATTCACTTCCTCCAAGTCATCAGAAGGTTGTCTATTAACATTAAAGACATTTAGTTCAGTGGTCATATTACGAAAGGATATATTCATAAGCCCGGTCCTACAATTGATGATAGCATTAGATGTGGCTAAAAATGGGCGACCTAAAATCACCGGTATTTGAGCACTAGGATCAGGTTGAGTGTCTAGAACAAAAAAATCCACTGGATAAATAAATTTATCAACCTCAATCAGAACATCCTCTATGACACCACGAGGTACTTTGACAGACCTATCAGCTAACTGTAGGGTCATTTTAGTCGGTTTCAACTCACCAAGACCTAGCTGGGTGTACACATGGTACGGGAGTAGGTTAACACTGGCTCCTAAGTCAAGTAATGCTTTATCAACCATGTGATTACCAATCGTACAAGATATGGTGAGGCATCTAGGGTCTTTATACTTAGGGGATGTTTGGTTCAGAAGGATTGTACTTACCTGACCAGCTAAAAAGGCTTTCTTATGGACATTAAGCTTACGCTTTCATGTACAAAGATCCTTAAGAAACTTGGCATAAGCAGGCATTTGCCTAATTGCTTCTAATAAAGGAATATTTATGTTTACCTGCTTAAAAATCTCCATTATTTCGTTGAAAGTCGACTCTCTCTTAGTTGGAACTAACAACTGTGGATATGGGGATCTGGGCACAAAATGAGATCTATCGGGAACCACATGGGCATCACTAGAAATTTTATCAGTCTCTTCAGCTAGTGGCTCCTTCTGGGGCTCATCTTGGGAACTAAAATGGGAACTAGAAGGTGGATCTACAGTATGTCCACTATTAGGCATGGCTACCTTATTGTCTACCAATTTACCACTTCTAAGGGTTGTTACAGAGTTCACATGATTAGACTCTTTCTCTCTAGAGGATACTTCATGAATTGCTCTAGTATTGGGTAGTGGTTGATTGGGGGACTTTTCCTTTTCTCTTTCGCTCAAAAATTCTGCAATTATACTAACCTGATTTTTTAGCTCTGAAATAGCCTGAGAGTTTTCCTATAAACCTTTCTCAACCGTTTGCTTAAACTCTGCAGTGTTATGAGATAAGATGGTTAGAGACTCTTCTAAGCTCATGATTTTTTTATCCGACGAGTTAAATCTTGATCTGGCCCTAAATGGTTCTTAGTATACCCAAAACTTGGGAGAGCACGGGAAACACTAGATGACCTTGACTCGGCCCTTAGACCAAGAGAAATTCGGGTGGTTTCTCCAACCAGGGTTATAGGTATCGGAATATGGATCAAATCTCTGACGGTTTTCAAACCTAGAGTTGTTATAAAGAGCATTGGCTTGCTCTTCGTATCTAGCATGGTGTGACCCTTGATTCATTTCTAAGGCCTCTAGATGCCTAAGAATATCCGACCCATAATCAACTCTATCGATCCTATGGATAGGATTTTTAGGTATTTTTGGTTCTCTCATTGAAGCCCATTGACGAGTCTTCTCAGCTAACTCGATGAATTCGTCGAAACATTCATCTGGGTCTTGATGGGTAAACTCTCCACCACTAATTGTTTCTACATGTATACGGGTTTCACTATCAAGGCCCTCATATAAAATTTGGGCCATGTGGGATTTTTCAAAGCCGTGATGTGGACACTGGTATAACAATTCACTAAACCTTTCTACATAATCATGAAGTTTTTCACCTAATTTCTGCTTAAAGGTTTGGATAGACTGCCGAACAGATGCAGTCTTATGGTGTGGGTATAATTTCTTAACAAATGCCTCTACAAGACCATCCCAGGTGGTAATTGTTTTAGAAGGAATAAAATGATACCACTCTTTGGCTTTATCATAGAGAGAGAAGTGAAACAAACGTAACCTAAGCACATCTTTGGAGACATTCGGATAGTTCATTGTGTCACAAATCATTTCAAAGTCTCTTATGTGGGAATACGGGTTCTCATTCTCTAACCCCCTAAACTTACGAAGCATGCCAATAGTCTCAGGTATAATATCAAATTGGACCGTAGAAGCTGGTGGAACTACACCTGGGTCACGCACTACCCTAGACGGGTTCAAACGATCCCTAAGGGTTTTTATTGGGACCTCATCATCCTTTTCCTCAACCATTTTGGCAAAAATAGAAGTATTGAGGATATTTTCCTCACCGTGAGAAGAACGTCCAAAAATAGGACTTTCTAGATTAAGGTAGTCAATATTCTTGTTTCCTAAAATATCACTTCTAGGTTTTCACGCATAAACCGTCCTAGAGCGTCTCTCTTACGTTCTGGCGTACAAGAATTCAAAAAAATGTGCACATGCAAATGTCAACTAACTAATTTAGGTAAGCTTGGGTTACCTACAGCGAAATATACCCAAAGGTACGAGGCTGAGGTTTGTGGACTTTCACTGGTAACTCCCATAAGGCCCAAGGCACGGGTTCGAAACACTAATCCACCAGTTTTCCTAAACTCGGTAGTCTGACGAAGATGCAATTGGTGTGTGCAGTTTTTTTTTTTTTTTTTATAAATAAAGTACTAAAAATAAACACAAAAAAATAAAAAAAAATTACAAGTCCAAAAATAAATAAAGAAACTACTAAAAATAAGATGAAAGTCTAAAAAATAAAATCTTCAGTTTCTCCCTTTTTGTAAGGCAAGTTCAACTTTCCACGTTTCGCTTCAAGCAAATCCTGCACAGCAAAAACAAAAATACCAAAGAAGTAAAATAGAACAAAAAATAATCTAAAAGAAAAATAATAATAATAATAAAAAAAAATATATAAAACCTAAAAAAAAATGCAAAACCTAAAACTGATGCAGTTTTACAAGTGGTAAGTATAGGGATTCGATTCTCGGACTTGGGAAGTTGTTGATTTTAGGACTTACTTAAATAAAATACCAAAACTAGCGAATAAAATAAAAGAGAATAACAATATTGAGAGATTACTGGGAATCAGGATTTCACCGAACTCTTTTTCTATGGTTCAATTATTAATTCTTTGACAATTATAGCTCCAAAAATAATAGTTATTGACTCTAAATCTTTGCCAAGGTAGATTTTATAAAACATTAATTGTAAATGGTAAGCATGGATTATCAAAACACCTAAGCTAAGCATAACCCATCAAACTAAATCACAACTAATTAATTTAAAATCATAATTCAAAATATATTAATGCAAAAGTCGTAAAAAGAATTTAATAAAATTACCATAGTGTTGTGAATTGGCTTCCTCCGTCATCCCAGTGATGGGTTTAGCTCATCATGGTAGAAACACGCTCAAAATTGGTATTCATAACTCAAGAAGTGTTTACAAGAGGTTGAAAACAATAAAGCAGTGAAATTGCAACGACCAATAAGTGTTGCAAAGTACTGTTATAGTAAACGATAAATTCAAAGTGCAGCAGAATAAACGACTGACTTAGTTGGTCTGTTCTTCGTGTTCTTGAGAAGGACACTTCTTTTCAGTCGTTCTGCAACTCTTCTTCTTCCTCTTCACCTGCTGCTGCGATTCTTCTCTGCAGTGTGATTCTATGCCTCTGCTTCACCCCAAACTCTCCGTTCTCTTTTTCTTAACCTCTCCCCTGCCTATATATAGCCAACATGGGTAAGAAATCACCAAAAAATCTCGATTGTTCTTTCACAGAAAGTTACGGATTCTTCTTTCCATTGACTCCCCTCACGCATCTTCTGAGTTTCCTTGTAAACTCCAACTTGCTGCTGATATATACAAAATCATATCTTCTATATATCTTCTCTTTGGTCCACATACTGTCCACACTCTCCCTGACAAAAATATCTCCGAGAGCATCTTCTAACTTCTATATATAACAGAGAAACCCGGGAAAGTTCCCTGTTTAAAATATCCGTGTAAATCCCTTATTCTTCTCGATTCGAAAGTCCTACCGCCCCTATCTTGTCGCAACAGGCTAATACCAAATCATTACCGTGAAAATCTCCGGCTCAATCTCGTCCAAATCTTCCAAATTGAAACCCGATGAATACCTTTCCCTGTTTTGTTTTTTTTTTTGATAGAAATAAGAATATTGCATTAACTGGGAATGTTATCTTGATCTTTTGCCAGAAGATCACAAATGGCTTTAGAAAAATTGACATCTGCTTCTAATTCAGTAGCTATTTCTCTAACAGTTCTAGAGATAAAATCAGCTACTTGGTTATTATCACGTCTAGTAAATGAAAAAATACAAGAAGAAAAGCTTAAGGCTAATTGTTTAATCTCCTTTACTAAATTTCTGTTCTCCCAATGGATAAGAAGAGAAACTCCATTTATTGATTGAATAACTAGCTTTGCGTCAGCCTCCACATGAATTCTAATGCATTGCATTCTCTTTGCCCAACTCAGCGCCTCTCTTATTGCCATGCACTCTCCCATTTCAGCACTTAAAACTCCATCTGCATATTTGCTCCGGATACCTTTGCACTGCCTTGTATGGTCACGTAAAACAACACCAGTTCCAAGTTGATTAGTATTATGATCAAATGAAGCATCAACATTGAATTTAAAGGTTCCTTGAACTGGAGGCAACCATCTTGGGATGCAGTTATCTTGTAATGCAAGGGAGGTATATACTGAGTTATGAAAATGTGAATAGAGGTGATAATTAATCTTATGAGCTGAAGTGAAATGGTTAAGAGTAACTCCCTGGAAAATTTTATCACAACGATCCTTCCATATAACCCATATTCCTATCATGAGAGTGTATAAATACTTTTCATCAGTGGCATAATTCCTGGAAGAAAACCAACTTAGAACCCAATTTGATACTCTATCAAAATTTCTTTTAACTGCCTCGATATCAATGTTTACTTCTCTCCAGACTGATCTAGCATGAGAACAATCAAATAATAAGTGTTCCATTGTTTCTTCCCTCTGACCACAGACACCACAACTTGTATCTATATATGTATCATAACAAGCCAGTTTACTTCTTGTAGAGTTCAGATCCCTTATGCATTTCCATGAAAAGAGTTTTATCCTATGAGCAGTGTCACAGCCCCATAAATTCTTCCATACTGAAGCACTTACATCATTCCCATTGATCTGAACTTGACTCTGGCACTTTGAAAGCATATTGTATGCGCTCTTGACTGAAAAAACCCCATTTTTGGCTGGCATCCAGATCATAACATCTTCCTTATTGAGATCAATGTACAGCCTTTGAATCATATTGGACGTTTCATTGTCAAATACTTGATTCAAAATATTTACATTCCATGTATTAGAATTAGGAATGAACAATTCATACACAAATTCATAAAATTTGTGTAAATCATTGACTGGATTAGGGGGTTCAGTCATACCTAGAATCCATCTATCACTCCATATTCTAGTTTTGACACCATTATTGACTTCCATAAAATAGTTTTCCTGGATAATATGCATACCTTTGGTTATACCATTCCAAGTGTAAGAGCCTCTTTTGCTTTCAATATGCTGGTGAAGAATATCTCCATTTTTGAAATATTTGCCCCTTATCACCTGAACCATCAAGTTATCAGATTCAGTGCAAATTCTCCAGGCAAGCTTTGTCAGAAGAGATAGATTAAGTTTTTCAAGATCTCTAATGGCAAGGCCTCCTTGTTCCTTAGGTTTGCAAACTTTGTGCCAGCCAATTGGGTTCATCCCTCTGCTAGTGTTGTAGCCCCAAAAGAACTTTCTTTCAATGGAAGTAAGCTTGTTGAGAAGATTGTTAGGCAACTTAAAAGTTCCCATCTGATACACTGGTACTGAGTTGAGGACATGTTTAACCATAGTTAATCTTCCAGCTTGAGACAATGAAGAAGAATTCCAAGAAGAATACATGTGTTCAAAGTTTTCTTGTATAGCCTTGAAAGATTCTTGCTTAGAGTGACCCAGAATGAGTGGAGATCCAAGATACTTTTCTTTAGAGTTCATCTTTTTTACTCCCAGGATTTGAGTTAAAGTGTCAGCAACACTGGGATTAGTGTACTTACTGAAATGCACAACAGACTTGTCAAAATTGATAACTTGACCAGACTGAGGACTGAAATTATGAAGTAATGCTAGGAGATTATTGACAGAAGTAAGGTTTGCTTGAGTAAAAATCAAGCAGTCATCAGCAAAAAGCAAATGGTTAATGGCAGGTGAATTGTTAGCCACTTTAATTCCTTTAATGCTGTTATCATGTTGAGTAGCAATGAGGTGTCTTGATAAGAATTCCATAGCAAGAATAAAAAGGTAGGGTGATAAGGGATCACCCTGCCTAATACCTTTGGTTGGGTTGAAAGCTTCACAAGGAGACCCATTCAACATAACAGATAGAGAGGTTGTGCTTATACACTGAAAAACCAAGTCACAGAAATCATCACAAAAACCAAAATAATGAAGAACCTTGACCAAGAAACTCCATTCTAATCTGTCAAATGCCTTTGACATATCAATTTTTAATGCCAACCATCCAATTTGACCCCTCTTCTTCTTCATTGAATGAATTATTTCTTGAGCAATGACTGTATTGTCACTGATTAGCCTACCAGAGACATAAGCTGCCTGAAAAGGAGAGATAATCTTTTCCATTAAAGGTTTCATTCTGTTAACCAGAATTTTGGAAATGATTTTATATGAAGTATTACATAGACCAATTGGTCTGTAATCAGCAGCACAAATAGCTTTCTTCTTCTTTGGAATAAGGGAGATGTAAGTCTGATTGATTTGGTTGAGTAAATGTTTGGTATTGAAGAATATGATGACCATAGAACATACATCTTCACCAACAATTTCCCACTGACTCTTATAAAATCCAGCTTGAAATCCTTCAGGTCCAGGGGCACTCCAGTTTTCCATGCTTTTGAGAGTTGAATGAATTTCTTCATTAGAAGGAACACTGACAAGTCTTGTGTTTTCTTCTGAAGTGATAATTGTAGGAATCACATCATAAAAACCTTCATTAAGATGTGGAGCCACAGTAGTGCTAATGTTTTTGAAATGAGAAGTAAGATGGTTTGCAATTTCTTCTCTAGTATGCAGCCAATTATTGTCATGATCCTTAATAGAATCAATATTATTCCTTATTCTCCTTTTGTTAATCTTGGTATGAAAGTACTTACTGTTGTTGTCCATATCCTTGATGAAGTAGTCTCTGGATTTTTGCTGATAAAATTCTGATTTATACTTGTGCCATTTGTTGAGTTCTTGATTTATGATGACCATTTGTGAATGAGTGCTAGTGTCTTGAACCTGACTTTGGAGAGAGTTCAACTCATCTTGCAACTTGTCAACAGTTTGATTTATGTTACCAAAATGCTCTCTATTCCAGATGGAAAGATCTCTTCTGGTGCTTTTAAGCTTATTGACTAACTGAAATCCAGGTGAGCCATTCACATTGTTCTTCCAGGCATTAGCAATAACAGTAGAACAAGTATTATCATTTAACCAGGTAAGAAAGAATTTAAATGGTTTCCAAAGCATAGGAGTAGAATTATCAGTAACAAGCATGACAGGGCTGTGATCACTCCCCACTTGAGTTAAGTGAATCAGTCTAGAGTTAGGAAAATTAACATTCCAGTCACTATTTCCTAAAGCCATGTCTATTCTAGATCTTCTTTCACCTGTACCTATGTTATTGCTAGTCCAAGTGTAATTCTTTCCTATATATCCTATGTCCTCTAGACCACTGTTGTGAACCATTGTGTTAACCCAGCCATCATTAGAAGAAGAAGTATGTGTATCAATATCAACTAAATGAAAGTTTAGGTCACCTAACACAATCCAAGGGCTAGAGTTATTCCTACTTATTTGATGTAAGTATTCCCATTGTTGTTTTTTTTTCCTGTAATTATTATACCCATACATACAAGTAAGAAGAAACTCAGGTTTACTGGGATCAGCTTGAACAAGTAAGTTGAACATGTTATGACTTCTATCAACAACATCACATTGAAACCCATCTTTCCACAGAATGACAAGGCCACCAGAAAGACCTTCAGGTTCAATGAAGTCATGGTTGGGGTACATGAACTGTTTAAGAAGAGGTTTGCATTTGTCTTGACTGATCTTGGTTTCACAAAGGAATATAATGTCAGGGTTCTGAGTCCTAATCAAATCACTAAGATGATTCCTGGTGCTAGCTTTTTTGAAGCCTTGGACATTCCAAGACATAATCTTCATTGTATACTCTTTACTATTCAAAAGAATATTGTAATGGATGGTGAGAAAAAGAATAATCAGAAAGAGAACTCTTAGAAAACAGGAATTGGAATTAGTAGTGATGATGGGGAAAGCAAGGAAAGTAAAACCACAGAGAAAAAGAGAAATAATTTGAATGAGGAAGTTAAAAGAAAGGTAAAAAAATAAACAATAAGGAATGGAAAAAAGAGTTTTGAGTTGAGAGATTGAGTTTACCTGATCCTCCATATTAGTGCTTTCATGTTGTTGATCTCTAATTGTGACCATTTGAGTTTCTTGAAGCCTTGTGTTGTCATCCAAGATGTTATATTGGGAGGAGGATTCAGCATCAGTAGAGCTTTGGATTTTATCTAAAGTGGTTCTAGTTCTTTTACCCAGCCTGATTTCATCAGAAACACCTTCAGCATTATTGTTTAAAAGAAAATCCATGTTGATTAGCTCACCATCTTTTGGTGGAACAAAAACAGCAGCTTTGATAAATTTTCCTTGGCTCTTCTTTGAAATTGGGGCTTCATTAGGATTCCTCTTAGAAATATTTTTCCTGAGATTGTTAGGATTTCCAAAAAAGTATGGCCTTTCATGTGCTTTTGTTAGGTAAATAGCAGCATCATTGCAAGCCACCTTACAGTGTTTGATGACATAACATTCAGTACATATACTTCTTGGCTGCCTTTCATAGAAAAATTGTTGCCACTTAGATATACCAGCATTAGTGATACATTTGACACCTCTCCTTAGAGGCATTGAGAGATCAATATTGACACAAACTTTGAAAGGGTCAGTACCAATTGGAAGAGCATCTTTTGGTTCAATTCCACAGACTTCACCCATGACTTTACCAATTTTTGTAACTGCAGAGATGTTCATATGTTCTGGGAGTAGATATTTTAGCTGAATCCAAAATTGCTGGAACCCCCAGTGCTTCTCAGTGTAAACCATATCCTGGATGTAATCATGAACTACCAAAAGTTTCTTGTTGACACTCCAAGGCCTATGTTCTATAACCTTGTTTAGTAGATCCCAATTGCTGAATTTGAAGATGAAAGTATTGGGTTCAATCTCAACTATCTTAATATCAGTAGTTTCCATGAAAGGCCATGTAAACTTAATAAATCTTTCCACAGTGTCATAGTTCATTCTTCCTTCAATTATGACTTTGCCAATGGCACTAGCTTCCCAAAGACTATTTTCAACTTCTCCTTTGTCTGAAGCCTTTTGAAAAACTTTAACTTCACTTGTATCACCCAGTTCAAGAAGAGCTTGCTTGAACTTGTTAACCAGATTGCTAACATTTCCTTGATTTTCCTCCTCCATCTTGAGAAGATTTGTTCTACTTCTGAATAGATTGGAATGAGGATTAATATATTTAGGTTTTATGGTATGGGATACAGGATTTTGAAGATATATTTGGAATGAATGTAGGGATATATTCTGGCTAAAATTAAGGGAATTGAGAATACGCAAATTGATTGGATTTTGGTAACTATGGCAGCTGTAAATTGACCAAGTAATAACCCAAATATAACTGAAATTCCTAAAATAGTTCTGATTTTGAAATTTGAAATTTTTGAATTTGCTTGAATGGCGGGCCAAAAACGTGAATCGGATCACTGAGTTGCAAATCTTCCAAGTCTTCATCCTCATAACATCTGTAATGCCATGGATAACAACACAAGAACTTCCTGAAAGCAAAAGCTTAATAGAATACTCAGCAAAAGCTATAATCACAATGTATAAATAGGCAAAAGCCATTAGAGTAACAAGCATTTGAAAACACATAATGGAGGAACAAATAGTTTAGCTTCTCATGGAATTTATGAGAAAAGTCATGGAATAGACCTTGATAGAATTAAGAATTTAAATATGAAAAGAGTAAAAAAAATCAAAAGAAGGGAAACATAAATGTAACAAAGATTAGAAAAACCTGTTTAACCACACCTCCTTTAGATTTCTTTTTTTCATCTTCCTATAATCACCTTATCACATGCATATGTAATACATTATTTCAATACAAACGTCCCTGTTTTGCTCCAAACAAAAATACAGCCCAATTTAATCGAGTCTGATGGACCTACCAACCCTGTTTAGTCCAAACAGGCCCTGAGCAAATGAAATCTGTGATTGAATCTCGCTAACCCACTTCCAAAATCCGATCAAACTTTTCCGCAGGTGAAAGATTATTTTTCCCGCCAATTTCTGGATTTGAATTGTTGAAGAAGAACAGACCCTTATCCGATTAATGGGGTGCCAATAGCACTTGCCTTGAGGTGGCCCTTATCAACTGTGTACCCCTTATCCGTTTGAAGGGTGTAAATAACACATGTCTTGGGGGTGTCTCCAGCATACTTCTGGGGTCCCTTCAGTAATTCCTCCCGGGGGTGCAAATACCACTTTTCGAGCCAATTTCTCCGCATATATTTATTTCTCCAAAAATACCTGCAAAGACATAAAATACCAAAATAAGTACAAAAATGGGTACTAACAATATAGAAAATTGAGATCAAAATAGATACATAAATGCGTCTATCAAACGCTAACAGAACGATTACCACAAGAGCCGCGTCAGCCCATGGAACCAATAAGGAGTACCTTCAACGCTCTTGGCGCAAGCACTTCGATAGGGCGTGCATTCATAGATGAGGACGTTCTTGTCGCTCCTCAGCACTCCAGAGAAAGGAATCATCCATCCAATTTCATCACGCATGAAGATCTAGAACGACTTCTACAAAATCGAGGCAAGGAAAACCCGGTAGACCTGCACCAGCATCAACCTCTGTATCCTCCTGATGTGCAAAGAGTTCCTCTCCCGAGAGGATAATCCTCCCCTCAGTTCTACCTTTATGATGGTACTGGTAACTCTCGCGAACACATTTCTCGTTTCCTGGAATCTTTGGGAGAGCACAAATACAATCACGTCCTCCGCCTGAAAGAGTTCTCAAAGTCGCTTACTGGAAGAGCATACACCTGGTACAATAACATCGCACCAAACAACATATCAAACTGGTGTGAGATGGTCACCGCTTTCTACAAAAAGTATTTCTTCGTGTCCGAGCAAATCACTTTCTCGGACTTGGGGAGAATGTTTCAGCGAAACAACGAGCATCCGAACAATTACGTCAAGAGATTTAGAATTCAAGCTTTGGATTGTCACGAACCAAATGTGACCGAACAACAATTGGTGGAGTCGTGCATTAACGGTATGGTTCCCATCTATCGTGCTTTACTGGAAGACCTGCGCTTCCAGATGTTCTCTGAACTCCATGAAGCTACTAAACGATCGGCTACGACCGCACCGGCGCTTTTAGAGAGAGCCAGACCGGCCAGGGGTGAGGATGCACGTGAAACCCGAGGAAACATGCGTCTTATCAACAAGCAATACAACATTGGACCTTCTGTAAGCGTGGTAGGTAAAGGAGGGAAGAGGAAAGATCCAGCAACGGAGCAACAACCCAAACGCGCAGCACCAACGCAGACGGCTCCATCCCGGAAAGCCATGACTAAGACTCCTGAAGCTGGAGATGCTAATCCAGACTTCCCATTTCCGATAGATGAAGTCATTGAACTCCTGGAAGCATGGATTCAAGATGAAGCAATCAAGCTACCTCCTCTCCGACGTCCGCCCACTGAAGAAGAGATTGCGAATCCCAAATATTGTCGTTATCACAGGTTTGTCAATCACCCAACTAGTGACTGCAACAAGTTGAAGCGCATTTTCAAAGAGAAGGTGGATGCGGGAGAACTTCAATTAGGAAATAAAGGAGTCAACAGAGACCCTCTTCTTGTCAGGAGCTGCATGATTTCTGGGGACTCCGTCCACATGACTGTGCAGTCGATGATAGAACATTTATGTGAAATTCTGTATTTCTCTAAGGCACAGCGTCAAGACATGTTTGGAGATCTCAACCGTATCGTATCAGAAAAGCGTCTGTTTCCAGTTAAGGAAGCCGCTCCCAAACCCCAATCCTTCCTGGGAAACGCGAGCTGTAACTGGGGACTCTTAACCATCGCTCGCTTGAAGGATGTCGAGTTTGACAATACGCTGATTGATGTAGCATCTAATTCCAATATTGTCACTGTCAAGGCCCTGAAAGCTGCAAAGATTTCGAAGCAGGAAGTTGTTCATCACTGATAGACACATTTTTGTGTCTGATTTAATCTCAATTGTATATTTTGTTAGTGATCGATTTTGTATTTATTATGGCTTTTTGTGTCTTTGTAGGTGTTTTTGGAGAAATACACTTGTGCGGAGAAATTGGCTCAAAAAGTGGAATTTGCGCACCCGGAGGACGCGTGCTATTCGGACCCCTCAAATGGATAAGGGGCACCCAGATGATAAGGGGTAACCCATCGTTATTTGCACCCTAGGGCATCCCCAAAGGCGTCTGCTAAAGGCACCCCTAATATGGTTAAGGGGACTCCACCTTCTTCCACACGTTCAAATATTTTGGCGGGAAATTGTTCGGTTCGTTTGTGATATTCCCTGTTAGCATTTAGAAGACACTTAGAAGGAGATTTTCAAGGGATTTGGACTTGGTGTATCCTGTGTCGGTAAAACAGGATTGATACATGGTTTGGAAACGTAAAATATTGGGAAGAATTTTGTTGCTTCACGATAAACAGGGAAAGAAAACTTGAGAGTTTGTTACGAGATATTTTGGGAGATTCTGAAGAGTTTAAAGCAAGATTGAATTCTTACCATAACAACAGAGATGTGTACGTGTTTTGGAGTTCAAAAATAGGAATCAAATCTTTTTGTTGAGGGGAAATATCTAAAAACAGGGCATGAAAAAAATACTCGGCTTCTGTGTATTATAATTGGAAGTTTTGAGAAGATATACGCTGATATTTAATTCTATCGAGCCCTTAGATAATCTACAGATGAGTTGAGGGACGTTGGATGAACTCACAGAAGCCGCGTGAAAGAAAAATCCGTGACTTGCACGGAAGGAAGAGTGGAGAGAAAAGAGGAATTAACCGACTCATAAGGTACATGTTATTTATAAATAGGAATATGTGGAAGCCAGAGGGGGTTATCGAGACTTTAGGGGACCGGCAGAGAAGAACAGAGAGTTGCAGAGCTCGATTCAACATCAGCAGGTGAAGAAGAAGGAGAAGGGTTGCAGACGACACTACAGAAGTGTCGTTCTCAAGAACCCTAATACGAAGAACATTGGACCAACACTAACTATCGCAAACCTGCTACACCAAAAATCTATCGTTCTCAGCAGTCTTATAAAATTGTAACGGCAGCTATTGTAACGACCATTAAGTGTTGCAGATTCTCTGCATTATTATTCCTCTTCAATAAAAACAACTTTTGAGCCATGATTTATTATTTTGAGCGTGTTTTTACCATGAGGAGCTAAACCCCAACACTGGGATGACGGAGGAAGCCATATTTCATGCATGTGGTAATTATATTTAATTCTTTCATGACTACTTGCACTATTATCAATCGTTTTATGATTTTTCTTAATTGATTGTGATGTCGTATGATGATGTATGCTTGGTCTAAGTGCTTTTGATGCGTCATGCTAGTGATTTACAGTCAATCTTTTAAGAATCTACATTGGCAAAGAACTAGAGTCAATATTATTTGAGATATAATTGTTTGGAATAAATATACGAATCGCATGAATGAGTTATGGTGGAATCCTGAGTCTCAGTAATCTCTCGATTTTTGTGACAAACTTGTGAATATATTTTCTTTGTTTTTAGTATTTTCTTAAATCAAATCTTTACAAGCCCGAGTTGAACGAACTTTTACTACCACTTTACAAACAACTTCAAAATCACATCAATCACCCAACCATAATTAAAAATTCTGAAGGAGAATCTAGAGATTCCTATGGGTACATCGACCTCGAAATCAAGATAGGGGACGCTCTAACACGCGGTAACTTTCATATTATGAAAGATTACCCGAACTATGATATAATTCCAGGGCGCTCGTGGGTGCATAACAACAAAGCAAAGCTAGGGGTGTGTTCTTTGCCAGTGTCTATACCTGAAAGGATTACCAATAAGCCGTCAAACCTCGAAGATTATATGTTGCCATATCGACAACTTTCCGGTGTAACGCAAATACCCGAAGAGAGCCCATCAACGTACAATAGAAGATTCCGAACCCAAGTAAGTCTTATTGAACAACCTTTTTTGCAACTAGTCACTCCTCCTTCCGCTGAGTCTCGGAGACTCGCTCCAATCAAAAACCCAGCCGTCACTAGGAGATTGAATTGGATGTTGGTCCTTTCAAACGCTTTGTTAAAAGTTTAAAAGCTATCTTAGTCAAAGACGGTGAGTCCAAGGATCAAGTGGTCATACAACACCCAAATCCATTTCAAATTGGAGATTTGGTAATGAAGGCGACCACGTTTCAAGTTGGAGATGTGACAGTGAAGGTGACTGCTCATTCTGATTCGTCTACAGAAAGGGAAGATAAGCAATACCTGGTGGCAGACGTTATCTTAGGCGGGTACTGCAAGCTCATCAATGCCGACAAACTAGAGGGCGTGACAATCCACTCACGATGTCTCAAACCTTTCAATACCTAAAACGATGTGCTACCTTTTCCTCCAGCGTTCCCTTTAGTATTTCCTCCAGCAATTTCCTCTTTCATGCAATATTTGTAATTCCTCCAAAATGATTGCACTGCTTGCATTCATAATTAGAGTTTCAATTTGTCAGTTAATCAAAGTATTATTTCCTTTTAGAAATCTCTCTACTCCTGATTCATGACACAAAGCCTTGAACAAACCTAAAACCCTCACCAGTACCAGAAAGAAGCATCTCATTATATTTCGAGAAACATTAAAGGAGTACACGCAGAAAGAAAAGAGGAAAAGGAATCGTGATTATTAGAGCGAGCACCTTGTACTATGAAGAGCGTTTCACTCCAACAATAAAGCAGCCTCTCAATCACTACACGGTTAGACGGGTTGCAACACTTTATTAATTGGAGGGAAGACAGGTTTGTGATCAATCTCTGATTTCCATTATTGCATCCCCTTCATTGTTTTTAGGGTTACATGCAATCATCATGAAGGGTCACGTAAAGACGCATCATCACTTATGAATGATCGCGTTCTTTTCGACTGTACGACTTGATGGAACAGAGAGATTATTGCAACCCTACTGGAAATATTACTAGGGTTCACAAGATATCGTAAAAAAATTTTTTTTATCAAAATCAATCATCCAATGAGAAACATAAGCCACAAAATTACTGAGTATAAAAAGAGACGTCTACAAACTATGGAAAGTGCTCAACAGTGAATAAAAGCAACAAAGGGAATCTAGTCATTGGAGGGATCAAAGGTATCTTCACCAGAGTTGTTATTGGAAGCTGCTTCAACGCCTTTATCACAAGCCACTACTGCATCCTCTCTGGAAGCCGCATCGACTTTCCATTTTGATTCCGACGCCTCCCTCAATAGCTGCTTCAATATTCCCTCAGGAGACGCGCCGATATCGTCCTTGGAAGCTGCTTCAACATCTTCTCCAGATGCTGCTACCATGATCTCCTCAGCAGCCACTTCAGTGTTCCCTCCGGCGGTTGCTTCAATACCCCCCACGGAAGCTACTTCGACCTCTCCCTCAGGAACTGCCCCAACAGCCTTCTGAGGATACTCTGGTTCGTCCATGTCAAGATAGAGGATGATGATTCCATTACAAACAGGGTAATCATACTTGTTTTCACTGGAAGGCCGCTCATGATCGATCCTTCGCCGCTTTAGCCGAGCTGCAAACCTTTCAGATCTCGCGCTAGGCGGCTGAGACGCTTCGTCGCGCCTCCATTCTTCCTCCATGCCGACTGAATCCAAGAAAGCCTGAACACGCTCCCGAACGAGACGTAGGTGCAGAAGAAACATACCCTGTATGGCACGACCAGCTTCACGAAACAGAGGATCTATTTTGGCCATCACCTCCTCGAATGCACTAGTCTTGGGTTTGTCGACTTCAAAGCTCTTCTCTGGATAAGTCAAAGAGTAATCATCACAAGCAGTTCCCATCATACACTGCAAAAAGGGACGTTATGATCATACCAACAGCTGGTATATATATATATATATATATATAAAATCGTTATCATCAATCAAAAATCAAATCGCGTAATGAACATGGAGCAATACCTGGAATAAAGAAGGAAACAATTTTGCGATGGGAGAAAGGCTCAGCGTCTTCTTTATATTCCGCAAATCAGCAAGATCCTGGGAAGAAAAGGAGCGCGTAAAGGCTCCGAATGCGGGATAATAATCAAGTAGATACTTATCTATCTGACGATAACCGACGTACAAAGGAAATGTGCCCTACTCAAGAACCAAGCCAGTCTCTATCCTGGTAATGTGCATCGAACTTCTTTTGTTAATTTCTTTGTCTGTCACCATCTAGTGCTTACCCCGCAATAATGTCACTGTTACGTGCTAAGCAGGGGACTTAATGTTGATGGTGGTTTTTAGTTCAGGGTCAAAGTCGTAAAACCTTATTTTTAGTGTTGTAATCCTACAAAGGAATAAAGGCCATTCGAAAGTAACGAGTGCTCAAACCTCTTTACTTATACATGTATTGAACAACTCAGTATATATATGAAATTCATTCATAATGGTGCGCATAGTAGCAATCCCAAATATTCTGTGAATTCTATTTTATGCCAGCATTATTAACTAATGCATGATTTGCTTGGTATTTTTCCATGCTATGTTCCCAGCCGAACTATCAATACTGATATGACATGACGATCAATGTTCACTCTCAGCAGAGTAGCATGAATCTCCCGAAGTGCTAGTATTGGGATCTGCACAAAAATACTCATACATGCTACATCTCTCTGACAAAGAGATCAACGCGTTCACACACTTTTTAATTAAAGTTAGCATGATCGAACACACATTTATTCCTTAAAGAAAATCTAGACTGTCAATATCAGTCTCAAAATAATCACGACCGCACGATCTGGCTGCGCGATTTAACAAGCTTAGGCTACTCCTAGCAGAACTAGGTAATCACCACGGTGATCACCGGCGGGCCCACAAGTGCCATAGTCGATCGACTCCCATTCCCTAAGCCACAAGTGCTTCGAACGCCGACCCCAAACATGGGTGATTGCGTTGAATAAAAATAGCTCGAACGAGCCGAGACCACTTAAAAGAGTCTCAAAACGCATCATGACCGTCCAACTTTGCCAGCCTAGTTGGACGGCTTATATCTTCCTACAAACGATTAAGGAAGTACCGGCATGTTCATCGGCGGCCCAATTTTCCCCTTTGACAATCGACTTGCCTACGGCAAGCCTATAGGGTGCTCAACCGCTTACCCAAACTCGATCAGGCACGCTGTATTCAAAACCCTAAGTTTGGGTTGTGGCAGTTTACAATTGTCGCAAATAGATCGTGTTCGTCCAACTTAGCTAGCCTAATTAGACGACTTAAATCGCGTTTCAGATAGTCGAAGGGGTGCACATGAGTCCACCACTGGCCCAAATTTATCCTCACTTGATCGACTTGCTCGAGGAAAGTCAATAACACGCCAAATTATTTGATTGAACTATGGTGGATGTGGCTGTTTTAAAACCATAATTGGGGTTTACGACAACACACTTCTGCCGCAAAGTGATCACAACCACCCATATTCGCCAGCCTAAACGAGCGGTATAGATCTAGATTCATGCGGTCTCGAAGATGTTAATGTGATCACCGTCGACTCACCTTTTCACATGACCGACCGACCTATTCAAACTAGGGCTCAATTCCTCGAAACGATCGCCCGAAGAGGGGTGGGCCAAGCGGTTTTTAAACCCTAAGTTGCATCAACGGCAGTATGCAACTGCCGTAAAACATCTCGTTCATCCAACTTTAACAGCCTGGTTGGACGACGTAGATTTATTTTCAGCAAACCAACAAACTAGCATGGAAATCACCGGCCATCCCTCCTCCACGAGCAGTGATCTACCAAGTGATGGCGTGTCCCTAGATCCACTAAACGATCACCCAAAGGTGGTCGATCATGCTACCTCCTTTAAGACGCTTATCCGCGACTTATTCAATCAAGCTCTAAAACAATGATGCTTCATACACATCGATTAGTTTGAGCTGCTAAAGAGTGATGCTTCACATGCATCAAATACATACGATATTTTATGTCGGCCTTATAAACGACTTAGTTGTTTTACGTAATAGCACCATATGCTATTCTCCGCGGCAAGTCCCACGACTTGACCCACTTATTCGAGACATCAAATATGTCACAAACTGGGGTATTGGTCTGGTGGTTTACATCGTGCGACGTACGGCCCGTCCATTATGAGAACGTGTCAGGAAAGGATGACGGTTAACAACGATGAGAGTACTGGATGAAGACGTAACCACGTGATGATCACCACTTCTTACACGGCCCCACTACTCCACAACTTAACTTCCCGCACTTCCTATGAGATCAGGGTGACGCTCAAATGACTTGTATAAATAGGTTTTCAATCTATTTTGAAAGACTGAACACAAGTGTTACCAAAACAAGTAGTCAGAAACCAGTTTCTGATAAGCAAGTCATAAACAGCCACACCTTCAACACTCTGATCTCAAACACCTTCTCCGCTTCCCTCCCTAAGATCAACCCTTCTCCTTCACCTTGTGACCGAATTGAATATGGAACGACCATTTCTTGGTTTAGGCCAGAGTCTTACAGATTGATCTCTTGAACCTAAAAACATTCCCGTGTAGTGTATTTGTTTAGGGTTTGAATTCGTTTCTCATCAACAAACCCCAAATTACCAAAAACAGCAGAATCAGTTTTTACCCCAAAACACCTTGAAACCAATTTGCCACACTTCCAAACAAGTTTAGAATTGGTTCATCTGACTTTCAAGAACTATGCGATTGATTAAGAAATTATGGGTTTCACGGTTCTACCAAAACAAGTTTCGATTCTACCTCCATGTGAGTATTGTGCATAGTCACACTAGCTTCCCAAAATTCGGTTGACTAGGTACTAGGATCGGTTCCCCTCATATATATGGTATCTAACTTATATGTGTTGCATATGTCCATAGGATCGGTTCCCCTTTGCCTAAAAACGTGTTACACATGTCCATAGGATCGGTTCCCCTTTCTGCTATAAACCTTGTTGCACCTCATACAAGGATCGATTCCCCTTTGTGATGTGTTGCACCTCTTCATAGGATCGGTTCCCCTTACCCGTTCGGTTCAACAAAACACAAACTCGATCATACCATCTCAGGTGATTACTTAAGATCGGTTTCACTAATAAAAGTCATACCAATACATAAGTCAGGCCTTTGTGAATAGTTTTACCAAGAACACAAACAAGTCATGAGCGGTTATACTAAATCACACATATTGGATGTTCATTAGATATGCAATGAATAACAATCCCAATAACGCCTGGTGATTTCCTTTTCGATTCATAAACAAGTTTATAAACTTACTTCCTTAAAACACATGTAAAACATTGTTTCCTAGGATGAAATCCTCACCTCATACCCATACATAATCACAATAGCATTCAAACGATTATGTCGATGTCTTATCTACAAAGTTTAATGGATAAGCAATAAACTTCATATTGTATTCCTTAATACTATGTCTATCTAGAGTGTTCATGCTTTGCAGTTTTTTTTTTTAATATGCACGACTTGAAAGATACGTTAGGGAATGAAACAGTTCAAGTCAAATATCACTAACCTCGAGTGGAAGGATGATGTTGTCGTTGTAGCTTCTTACTTCTTCACTTCTTCAAGTCTTCGCAATACTTGTAATGTCTCATATCCTAATACTTTCAAGCTAACCTATACGAAGTTGACTCTAGTACATAATCAAGCGACTCTTAAAATGAGTTTTGATTCACTAAAATATGACAACCAAACTTGACATACCAACGCTTGGTGGGTTCAACCGAGCTATGCTCTAACAATCTCTCCCTTTGTAAATTTTAGTGACAAAACTCTTACAATCATATGGATAAACAAATTACAAGAATTCATTACACATACGCTTGATTCCCGAATTCAACAGCATGATAACCTGCATTCATTCAATCCTTTAATGCCGTTGTTGACATTATAATAACAAAGATAATACTCCCCCTAAAGGTAAGATAGGTAGATTTCATCAATCCGCACGTCTTTGTTATACCAATCAATATGATATGCTACTCCCCCTTAGTCTATGATTTCACTCTTTCGTTAGATAAACGTTTAAGCACCAATGTTCTTTTCCTTAGTGATACCAATCAATATAAAATCAATACCAGTATCACTTGTTTACTCCATATATTTCTCCCCCTTTTTGTCACAAAATGACAAAGAAACTAAAAAATAAAGGACAAGACGAAAAGAATCTTACAAATCTCAAAATAGACTTGCAAACCTATAGAGTTAAGCACGAGGGTTCCACGCACCATTTTTGATAATCAATATCAAAACCGAAACTACAAAGTAATTTGTTTTGATATGTTACCAAGGAAACAATTTCCCAAAGCAATTTTCCCAATTTAGTTTAGCAAACCAAAAATCAACTAAGCACCTTAGTTCCTTTGCTAAACCGATTGTACAAAAACAATCGCTTCTTTCGATAAGACCAAAATAAAGATAACTCTATTTTTCTCATCAGGTTCTAATTATCCATATAACTTAGACCTTTCACTTTTAAACAAGACAAGTACTAGGTTAGTTAACTAGCATTTCTTGTTAAGGAATTCAATTAGACTTGAATAACCAAAACCTCCACTTTGATAAGGCTAACTAAGATAAACTTAGTTTCTCTTATCCGAATCGAATTGGACTAAACAACTCATCTCGTAAACCTTTTCTTTCGTTAAGCCATAAATAATTCATACAAACCAACATCAATCAACTTGCAAAATTATTCACCTCAACCGGATGCAATTGAATCAACATAGACATTAAAGCACCGCAATTGCACCTAAATTTTACAAGCCTAAACAATTGATACCACACAATAAAGCAAGATAACAATAGTTTTTCTTAACCGTAAACAATTGAATCACACACACATCCATACACACATCATGGAATAAAACATCAATTGTACCGAAATTTTGTTAAGCAAAAGCAATATATATATATGAAATAAAATCAGGCTTTTCTTAAACAGGAAAACAATTAACTAACAACATTGTTACCTCAAATTTTGCATCCGCTTCTCCAATATGTTTGCATCTTCTTCAATTTTTGATTCTTGATCCCAAAACTCTGATTCAAATTTTTGAATTCCTTTAAGAGTTTCTGTATCTTTTCGAGCAGCAAAGCCCAGCTGTTTCTGAAAACAATCAAGTTGTTTACCAAGATTTTCAAGGTGAACAAGAAGAGACTTTTTGAAGAAATTGGGTGAAGTTCTTTCAACACCCATTTTATTACTGGATTTTCCTCCAATCATTTGACTTATAGTCTTATTAGAGACTGCCATAATGCTTCTCATATCATCGATCTCATCGTCTGAGATTAATTTGTAATTCTCTGTAATTATACAGGGAAAGCCCACACGTTTCTTTATTCCTGAGGAATCAATAGACTCTGAGATTTTTATCATCTGACTGACAATAATCCCACAAATATCAATTTGAGGATCTCCTTTAACAGAAAGTAAACAAATTCTGCAAAATCTTTGTCCCAAACAGACTTATCTCTTGTACTTGCAAATAGGGTATCTAAAGCAAGTTTACCAAATACCCGTAGGTGGAAGGGTATATCTTTTGTTGGCAATCTACCTTTTTCCCATTCTGTTGATCTTCCAGTGAGATAGGTTGAAATGGTATCGTGTTCAATTTCAACTCCAGTAATCAAGTGACTACATTTCTCATTGTAATTAATAACATTAGATATTGTCTTTCGATCAACATAGTAGATTACTTGACCAACAAAAGTAACAAAGGAAAGTTTCTTATGATCAACATTATGAATATTTGCATAAAAAACTCTTACCATATCAGGTGAAATTTTTTCAAAATCAAAAAGTTTTCCTGAGTTTCGATCTTGAACAAACTTCACATAATCCTTATCTTTGACATCTGAATCAAATTTCTTTTCAGTGGTAAATTCCATATTCTTGAGAATTTCGCATTTCCTGAAACAAGAGCTATCAGCAAAGCTAGCGAAATCATGTTTGTTATCAATACTATTAGGAAATCTGATATCATCAATATCTTCAATTTTGATCCGATTATTAGCGGATTTGGTTCTTGATTTCCTTTTTCTCATACTTGCGAAAATATGAAAAACCCTAGTTACGGTTTTGACAAATCTTCCCCAATATGTATGGATACATAGCAAGAGATTATCTTTTATAGGAAGACTTGATAACAAAAACCGGAAATAACTAGTTTTAGGAAAATCTCCCAAAATCGGAAACAGAAACTTGTGGGAAAACAGTTCCGATTTTATATCCATGTCTTTCTTTTGGAAAACCGGTTTTTCATGGTCTGGATCTTTGTTTTGGATTGATTTCATGTTTTTGTCCAAAAACTTGTTTACTCTTTTATTACCAGAGAGTGGCAATATCACTTGAAATTTATTCAAGAATTTACTAGAGTATACAGAGATAAATTTGAACAAGATATGATATTTTTTAAAAATACCATCAGAATCATAAACCCAGTAATATTTCAAAAGATCACTTGCTTCATTAAAACAGTTGTGAGGTGTATGAAGCAGGCCATTGTTAATAGAATTATTAACTGAAAACTCATTCCTTGTAGGATCACATATTTTCCAAAACCGCATCCTAGAAAGCGGAACATTGACAGTCGTTGATCTGAAAATGTACATGTGTATACTTTGGTAGTCCATCCAAAATATATTTAAGATTCCTGATTTTGGCAGAACACAATAGCCGATGTTCATAAAAATATTGAGCACAATCTTATGTATTTTCAAGATACGACATGTCTCATAGGCCATTGTATCATTGTTACTCACTATAATGATATACAATCCTATGATAGCCAAAGGATTATGTAAGTCACTCAAGACATACATAAGCACAATTCCTAACATGTTTAGGAATAAGAGTATTACATACTTCATACGTGTTTTCCACCACGATCTTTTAAAGTAGTCAAATCCTGCCATTACGTTAACCGAATCAACCATTAGATTCGATTTATTATAGGTTGGATCGCACCAAACACAGATTGTTAGATCTTTTCGTGTTTGCCTGCTCTGATACTAATTGAAAAGGCGAGGGTACCCAAATATAACTCAAGCTAAAACTTTTCCTACGTACCTATAAGTCATTTCTCCGAAAGTGATTGTCTATGGACTGAGTCGGGATAATACAACTAATTGGTTCACACTTCGTGTGATCGTCTGTGGATACGAGATCGAGACAATACAACAACGAAGTATGTTTACTTGATACAAAGGTTCGGACTTAACCAAACACAATAGGATTGCTTATCAAGTAAATAGGAATTAACGTTTGTGTAATTTACTTTAATTATAATAAAACAATTATAATTCGGAAATATAAAGTAAATGACACAAAAGAAGATTTTGTTAACGAGGAAACCGCAAATGCAGAAAAACCCTGGACCTTGTCCAATTGAATACTCTCAGGATTAAGCCGCTACACAAAATTAAACCTAACTTCGTATAGTTGAGACCAAGCAACTAAACCTATAGTTCACCTAGTTCCGTCTGTATTCCCACGCCTCCAACTTATGAATAAGTCACGTACTTTGAACAATTCCTTTGGTTCGTATTCCAAACAGTAAAGGAACAACAAATCTGTTTAGTATCAACTTTCTTCAACCAAGTGATGTGAGTTAGACAAAGGCTCTTCTGTTTATCTTAACATAAACTCCTTCGTTAGGTTCTTAGATCTATCTTATGTTCAATTACCAAAGTAATTGTTAAGATTTTGCAATCAATACTTTTAATCACAAAGAATTATATTGATGTCGATCTACACAACTAATCAATCCAATCTACCACAAGGATAAACTGATTATATTTGGATCCTCATATACCGAAACAAGTATTGTGCACACCAAAGATTATGAACCCCAAATCAGAAATCTTCAATATCTTCTTTGTCTTCAAATCTTCTTAGATCTTCAATAAACACCTGCACACAACAACTTGAATCTCTTGTCATCAATCATGCACAGAACGGAGTCTGTTAACAATGGATTATCACAAGATCATCTTTAGCACTAACAACAGTCTAAAGATCCCTGTCGAAACTTCGATCTAGTTTGAGTGAATCTTATAACAGAAGAGAAGATTTTCAATCATAAACAAACTAGGTGCAATCAAAGTTCAACCACCGTTAGTCAATCAAATCAATCGACAACAAAAGATAAACCGCAATTATCTAATTTCCCACCAACGGTACTCGTAGAGCTTCTCAATCCCAAAGAAGACTTTAAACTGAGCGGCCGTAAGAGATTTCTCCTAATTAGGTTACTCTCCTCTCCGAATAGGCGGCTACACCAGTAACAACACAACCGAGGAAGTTTGCTGTCACGAAGGATTAGTTTGCTAGAAATACAAACTTCAAGTATTTATAGAGAAGGAAGTTTGGACACCAAGGAATTTCCAAAACCGAAAATATTCTCAAAGATATTCAATATATTCCAAATTCGGTTTTCATAATTCCTGGAAATTCTCTGTCCAAAATAATGATCGAAAATCTCTATGGAAAATCTCAACTAGTAAATGCACATTACTAATTCTCATTTTCCTAAAATAAAATTAACAACCTTAAATAAAAGATTCTTAACTTATTTATTTCGATCCTGGGATTCTCTTCCTGTAGCTATTAAGGAATCACTTTGAATAATAAAATATAAACATTACTGCACGTGTTCAAAGTATGCCGACATCCTTACTTTGTAAGTCCTCTTTCATACTTACATCTTGAAACCGATTTGCCACACTTTCAAACAAGTTTAGAATTGGTTCATCTGACTTTCAAGAACTATGCGATTGATTAAGAAACACTCAATCACAAATCATGGGTTTCACGGTTTTACCAAAACAAGTTTCGGTTCTACCTCCATGTGAGTACTGTGCATAGTCACACTAGCTTCCCAAAATTCGGTTGACTAGGTACTAGGATCGGTTCCCCACATATATATGGTATCTAACTTATATGTGTTGCACATGTTTATAGGATCGGTTCCCCTTTGCCTAAAAACGTGTTGCACATGTCCATAGGATCGGTTCCCCTTTCTGCTATAAACCTTGCTGCACCTCATACAAGGATCGATTCCCCTTTGTGATGTGTTGCACATCTTCATAGGATCTGTTCCCCTTTACCCAAATTCGGTTCAACAAAACACAAACTCGATCATACCATCTCAGGTGATTACTTAAGATCGGTTTGACTAATAAAACTCATACCAATACATAAGTCGGGCCTTTGTGAATAGTTTTACCAAGAACACAAACAAGTCATGAGCGTTTATACTAAATCACACATATTGGATGTTCACAAGATATGCAATGAAAACAATCCCAATAATGCGTGGCAATTTCCTTTTCGATTCATAAACAAGTTTATGAACTTACTTCCTTAAAACACATGTAAAACATTATTTCCTAGGATGAAATCCTCACCTCATACCTATACATAATCACAATAGCATTCAAACGATTATGTCGATGTCTTATCTACAAAGTTTAATGGATAAGCAATAAACTTCATATTGTATTCCTTAATACTATGTCTATCTAGAGTGTTCATGCTTCGCAGTTTTGTTTTCAATATGCACGACTTGAAAGATACGTTAGGGAACGAAACAGTTCAAGTCAAATATCACTAACCTCAAGTGGAAGGATGATGTTGTCGTTGTAGCTTCTTACTTCTTCACTTCTTCAAGTCTTCGCAATACTTGTAATGTATCATATCCTAATACTTTCAAGCTAACCTATACGAAGTTGACTCTAGTACATAATCAAGTGACTCTTAAAATGAGTTTTGATTCACTAAAATATGACAACCAAACTTGACATACCAACGCTTGGTGGGTTCAACCGAGCTATGCTCTAATAGTGTTAGCAACTCAGTTGAATGAGAAAGTGTTTAATGGTGATGTTCGTAAAGGATATGTGGTTCAAATGATCGATTACACGTGTAATACTATTCAGACTCAGAAGTAAGTTTTTCTGAATTCCGATCTAATTTTCTGTTTGATTTCAATTTTTTTAGTTTTACAAACCTTTGAAATGATCCTCGCTTAGTTTATAAATAGGTTTAATCTGATATTTTGTTGGTTATACAAGAAGGTTATACTATATTATTGAGTTTATCAGCTTAAGAATTTAACAGATTTTGTTCTTGTGTGTGCCTCTTATTTTATATAGATTATTAAGTGTGTATGTTTGTGAATATCAGTTTGAATGATTGGTGAACTATTAACTAGAAATGGTACAAGGAAGCGAAGTTAGTGAGAAAACATGGAGTAAACAATGCTTTATTCAGTTTCCTAGTAGTTTTTGTATGAGATTGTGTTGATTAGGTTAAAAGATACCTAAACTTAACCCTAATTGAAGTAATTAACGTAATTACAGAATTTATTATTGATGTGTTCACCGTCAGTGGTTGTGATCGACTCCAACTATCTAAGAATCTCATTTATTAGGTTTTTGGCGGTTGTGTGCCTGTCTTTTGTTGTAGATTACCAAGCATATACATGAGTGCTAGTAACGTATTAATTACTGAGGAATATCCTGCACAGGCTACAAAACCTGAAGGTATAGTTGAGCCATAATTTTTCCAGATGAGAGTGGAACTTGTGTAAGCAAGCAAAATTAGTATGAAAACATATCTTGTACCACGTTCGGAAATGCTGGGGTTTTCAACTTTTAGTTAAGTTTCATCTTCTTAATGCTATAAGTTTTAGATCATTCAAAGATTTCTCATCATTTTAGCTCAAATTTCATTTCATTTTCTCTGTAAGTGATCTTGATAACTTGGCTTTCATCTTTCAGTATCCGTGTTTCAGGTTTGTATCCTGAACTGACCTTTTTTTGATGTGTAACTATTAGTTACACATGCTAATTAGATGTGTAACTTCTAGGTATACAAGCTAAATGGATGTATAGATACACATGCTAAGGATATAAAGCTTACGTGTTAAGGATAGACTTCAAAGGATGTAAAGGAGGAAAGGCTATTATGTATCAATTTTTTGTTCATTTTTGGCTTACTTCTGTACTTCAAAGGAATCATTTGTTTTTATGAATATATTGTTCTTGAACTTCACTACAGAATCTAAAAGTTTCAAAAGAAAGTTGGTCTCCCCTGCATTAGCAAGAGTAATTACAACTTTGAGAAACCTTTCTCGTGCCTCGCGAGGAAGCTTGCAAGGTATTGTTACTTGTATTCTCCCTTTGTCATTTTCTTACGGAAATCAATATTAAGATTTGTAATGGTTTGCCTGTCCTTGAATTCTAGGTGATGCTTTGGTGATCTTGGATGGTGCTCAGATAAGTTGTTGTTTGAGGCAGGAGATGCACATGAGGTAGCAAATGAATTTTCCGTCAGGAATTACCATCTTTTTTTTAGCTTTATTAATTAAATTATTGTTACTTGTAAAAGTGGTTCTTTACCCCTAGCTTATTTGTTCTTATGAATATTATATCGTTACTTCACTACAGAATCTAGAAGTTACAATGTAAAACTAGTCTGCAAGAGTAGTTACAACTTTGAAAAACCTTAGTTGTGTCTCATGAGGAAGCTTGCTAGGTATTGTTACTTGTATTCCTCCTTTTGTTGCTTTCTTATTCAAAATACGGGCCACTAGTTTTATTATAATGTTAGTGATATACTTTACAATGCAATGATGCCAATCTCCACTTTCTGAAGTCTCCTGCACTTGCTCCCCGGAGGTCCACATTGATATGGAGTCACGAAAGAAGTAAGTTTTTTTGTTTGCTCATTATTCCCTTGCTTTGAATGTCTAGTTGGCATGGTCCTTTATTTCGCAGAATGCATATTTACGAATGCAACTTTCTGAATTTCAGTTGCTAATACAAGATGCAATCTTAATTTCAATTTTAATCTAGAAATTGATTTCGGTGAACTGTTGGTGTCATTTGATATCATTCAATGAGTAGACCTTGTAGACTGGAGTCCATAGCAGTTCTTAGAGGCATACCTGCCGATCTAATTGAAACTTGTCTGTTGATCTACTGGTTTTGTGTTGTTTTGTGCAGGGAAACACATTAGGAAGTTGGTTAAAGATGGATATATTAGCTGCAAACCAAACCAGATTCACTCTCGATCTCATGCACGAAGAAAGACAAAAGCCAGATTGAGGGGTTTTCACTCTGGATATGGTACGTTATACATAAGAATTTACAGATTTTTACTTTTTAGTATTCATAGTGTGTATTTGTAATCCGTGTCATAGAGCTGGAGGTAGTGTGAGTGGTGAAGAAATAAGTAGAGGTGTCAGTTTAAGTGGCGGTGGTGAAATTGTAGAGTGTTGCAACTTGGCAAGCTAAATGGATGTGTAGCTACTAGTTAGACATGCTAATTAGATGTGTAACTTATAAATACATATGCTAAATGGATGTGTAGCTACTAGTTACACATGCTAATTAGATGTGTAACTTCTAGGTACACATGCTAAATGGATGTGTAGCTACTAGTTACACATGCTAATTATATGTGTAACTTCTAGGTACACATGCTAATTGGATAGGATATAAAGTCTATGTTTTATTGTATGGATGCTGATGTTGTACTTGACACTGTAGGTGTAGTCAAATTTTCTTTAACTCCAATTAAAATGTGAACTGATAATTGCATACAGTTGAAATTCTAATCTTGTAAATTTAAGATGGTTTTTTTTTTCTTGGTTTTAAATGATTTTGGTAGATTGTGTATGCGTGTGGTGATAATTACGAGCACCAGAGCAACTTGGATTGGCTGCAAAAAGGTCCGAGAACCTTTTAGACTATTGGTAAATCGCTTACTCTTAATCTTTTCAAGTATGTACTTTTTCCAAATTAATTCAGATGATTTTATACGTCTTAATTGGACTGTCTGATGGCAGATTGTTGATTGGTTAATAGCTCTATTTCAAGTTGATTTCACTGGTTAAAGGGGAATCTGCTGAGCACCAGGTAACTTCATATTTTTTTTCCTGTGTTATCTTGTTATTGTGGTATGTTTAATTCATTTATTAGAGGCGAGCTCTTTGACAAAACCATAAGTCTTGATTGAATATATCCATTTATTCATCATTACTAGCTTTACATTGTAATTTTGTTAGTACTGGTATGTATGAATTAGGACCATCATGTTGAAAACTTGCATAGATGTAGTGAAAGTTACACAAGTTAGATGTATGTGTAACTTTTCAGTTACACTAGTAAGATTCATGTGTAAATTCTAATTTTTATTATAATCAGGTATCTTGATTTAGTTTTTCCTCCCTGTTGATGGTGGATTTTCAACAAAGGACAAAATCGTAAAATCATGATACTGCATGTTTCTGAACCGGCTTCAGGAACGCAGATGATGATTCATATCTTACGATCCGTGAACCGTTTCACGATCACTGATCGAGTTCCTCTCATAGCCATGATGAATATGATTCTCGAATGGCCTCCCACTAGTTGAGCGTTTGATGTTGCGCATTTCATCATGATCCTCTATGTAGAATAACATGATTGGGCGGTCCTCCTACATAATTGTTTATTGAGAGGGATTAACGCCTTCAGGACGTCGGCGATACTCGTTGTTCCCTGACTACATAGAGAGACCCGCCTCTACATAGAAGAATGATTGGGCGGTCCTCCTAAATAATTGTTTGTTGAGAGGGCAAAACGCCTTCAGGACGTCGACGACACTCGTTGTTCCCTGACTATGTAGAGAGACCGTGTATAGATTCAGGCGGCTCTCCTACATAATTGTTTGTTGAGGGGGCTAAACGCCTTCAGGACGTTAACAACGCCGCACATTGTTCCCTGACTATACACTTTTTAGAACGAGTATGATGTTTCAACTATCTCATATCTCGATTCTACAATAGAATAATTCTACCGTGACATTCGCCACTGAGTTCCTAGAAAATAATCTATTGTATCTCATTACTCCGTTCCATGAATCCCCGGCTGACTCCATGGATTAGTAATAGATAACCAATTCATCTCATTGCCCCATTCCCTGAATTCCCCGGCTGGATTCATAGATTGGTAATAGATGCACAATTCATGATTATTACTCCGTTTCATGAATCATTCTCCACTAAATTTCATGAATTAGTAATAATTACTCAACAATCGGGCATCTGGACTATCACCGAGTAAGCCCCAATAAAATGGTGCAAGTGTACTCAACAATGATGCACGAACGAGCACCCAAATGCACGAACGAGCATTCGAAAATATGGACAAATGAGGAATCCTACACAAAACAGGAGAGAGAAAATAATAATAAAAAATAGTAAAGAGGCGCCTAGGGATCGGGCCCACCGGCCGGCCGTCCATGCCGCCGTGGCCGGTCCCCCATGCCTCTTCCTCTTATATTCTTATTTTATTTATTTTCATGAACTCATGAAAACTCCTTCATTCAAGCAACTTTCCTTATTTGAGCAAAACTCACGGTTTCTCCATATTTTCACGGTTTCATGAAAAATAATAAAATAGGGAAACGTGTTGCGGGATCGGGTTACATAGCCGGCCGGCCATACCCTAGCCGTGGACGGTCCCACACCTTGCAATCCCTTGTTTTCATAATTATTATTTCCCTCATCTCATGAAACTCCTCCGTTTGAGCAAAAATCATGGTTTTTTCATATTTTCTCAAATATCGCTCAAACCATGAAAAAGCCAAAAACTCAAATGGTCACATGACCGACTAGGCTACTCACGCCAAATATTAAAATATTATTATTTTAATATTTTCCAAATTTTGATCAAACGAGCAAAGTCTTACTTGCTCATTCGAGAGAAATCAAGAATTTCAGTCAAAGATCGAACTTTTCTGAAAATCTGAGATATTGCTCAAACGCACACCAGAAAATACCGAAACTCTCAGGACTGAGACACGCACATTATGGTGACACGGGCGTGCTTCCTTGACCGAACAAGGCCGGTCCTAAGGCTTGCAAGGAGCCGTTCCCACACATTCTTATGATTTTGACCTAATTTGCTCAATTGCTCATATTGGGTCCAAACTCTTTCCAACCAACTTGGAATTTGCTCAATCGACCATCAGATGGTCCCACACCACCAAGGGACGGTCCTATGCCCCCTTGGTCGGTCCCTCACTTCTCCATAAATTAGGTTTTATCACCTAATGCTCAGACGAGCACTATTTTAATAAATGATGAAACCGGCATTTAATCATCATTCTTTCACCAACCGGTCAACTAAGGATCATGGTGCACGCTCACTCAAGCACTTGGGCGCCACATGGTCTTCCATCATCCCATGTGGTCGGTCCCTCCCTCACTCACGACCTATTTTCAGCAATTCATCAATTGACGAACAATTGATTAAAAATTAGGGTTTTGAACAAACGCTCCACAAATCATCATTCTGAGCAAGTTCAAACACTAATAAATTTATGTTGATCCAGTAATCAACATTTAGATTAATTACATAATATTTGGTAGTCTGCCAATATTTTAATTAATATTTTATTGGGTCACGTTACCAATAAATAATTCGTCGAATTGAGCAATACTTGCTCAGTTGCTTGAATATTGATCCAACTATCAATATTCAGTAATTTATCAATATTCAGTAATTCGTCAAATTGAGCAATACTTGCTCAGTTACTCGAATATTGATCCACCTTCAGTAATTCGTCGAATTGAGCAATACACTATCAATATTCAACTATCAATATTCAACAATTCGTCGAATTTAGCAACTCGAATATTAATCTAACTATCAATGTTCCGCCAATATTGATTAACTCAATATTCAACAATTCATCGAATTTACAATATTTGCTCAGACGAGCAATATCTAACAATTGTACGTCTAACATGTTCAATCCATGAATCATTGAGCATTCGATCACTCATGCTCAATTCAACAAAACTTACACTCATTGTCTAATCAAGTCAACGACTGACTAATCAAATACACGTCTGTCTTGCAGACTCCACGTTCGTGAGACATCAATCACGTCACATGGGGGGATATTACTTAGGGTTTTGGTTTGGCGGCCTACGGCACGTGTGTTCATCCACGATGAGAAATGTGAGTAAGTCATGCAAACAGTTGAAGGAGTTAGAAAAGTAGTGGGTGGACGGTTAACCAAGTCTCCGCACGACATGGAACTAGTTTTACCACGATTCCCCACTTTCTCACTCTTTCACCCATGAAACCGTCATACTTACTGGGATCAATGTGTTCGCTATTCTGACAATATAAATGAGTTCGTAATTGATGACTAAATCATCAATCGTCTACACATAAGTCTCGATCAAACTTATTTACACATATTTGCAGAAACCTTCAACACATCCACAATCCTTGATCATCATTGATCCCACAATTCTCAGCTTCCCTCCTACAGATCAACCTATCTCCCTCTTTGTGAACGAATTGACTCTGGAACGGCCATTGACTTGGTTTAGGCCGGAGTCCTACAGATTGATCTCTCGAACTCAAAGCACTCCCGTGCAGTGCATCTGTGTGAGGTTAAGCAGTTTGCTCCGTTGAGGATTCTTGCTCGAACCGTCATCTCTTCACTTCCCTAAAAAACCAGCAAATCGTTTTCCCCATCTACACTCCCTTATATGTATGTCTAAATGAATCAACCATTATGTTTCAGCTTTAGATGCCTTCAATTTCATTAACTTGTTTGCGCAAATTATGCCTTTAATTTCATTAGCAGTTCAGTAAGGTTCTTTAGATTACTTGATAGCGTTAAATATTTTCCTTCTGTTCTCTTATTTCAGTGTTGCTACAATGCTCTCACACTATTACATCTCAATATTCATCTTGTTATCTATGTTTTTACTTTTTTATTTCATTTTCAATTTGTTATTATGCAGCTGGTGGTTAAACAGATGAAGATGGTGTAGTCGTGGGAGCTTCAGGTTTGTAAAACTTGATGTTGGTTGAGTTGTTGTTATGTAACATGACTCCACAGTTCCGGCAAAGAATGTATGAGTTAAATGTAACTAATCTGGTGATTCCAAAATTTTGTTTCTCATGAAGGCTTTTGTACATGTCAACCGATTACTATAATTGATGAATAGAAAAATTATTGTAAATGAATACTAAAGCGGTACATGTAACTTTTTGTATGTTTGTTTTTGATGTACACATCCAGATGCATGTATAACTTTTCATTACACAATGCCATATGGATCTGTAACTTCTGGATACACATAGATGTGGCATGTGTAACTTCTGAGTACACATCTATCTGTATGTGTAACTTATCATTATAGATCTATATGGCATGTGTAACTTCTGGATACACATGCATATGGCATGCGTAACTTTTGGATACACATTCCGTACGCGTGTGTAACTGTTTCATACCATATGGGTGTGTAATATGCATGTGTAACTTCACATTACACATGCCACATGTATGTGAAACTTTGAAGTACACATGCATATGTTGGTGGCTGGAGGCGGTGGTGGCCAGAGGCGGTGATTGGCGGTGGTGGTGGTTGTGGACGGTGGTGGTTGTCGCCCCCGGTGGTGGGCGACGGTGGTGGTTGTCGGAAGTGGTTGGTGGTGGTGAATATGACATCATTTTAGTATATTTTAATAATTTTGGTTAAAATTTAAATATTTTTTAATTAGGGGCTTGACAATGTTCATAAGGGTATGAACGTCCTTGAAAAATTCGGGACCTAGATTTAAACTTCTTTTAATTAGGGGCCTAATATTATGGGTAACCCATGGGTAGGGCCTTAGCCTAATTTTCCCAAGAGTGAAGCAGCCGCGTTGATCAATTCGGTCGATATAGGAATCTCATTTCTTTAAACAATGACTATGATCCATTTCTGAATTTTTAATAAACCAGGATCTCCCATCTTCTAGGCAAAACGTATCAACTAAAGAACATCTTCTAAGATCACAGCCAATTTAGGTATAAACACAACAACTGAAAACTGCTCAAGTGACTCAAAATGGCTTATTGATGTACCTCTTTGAAGAGGCGGATGTAATTATAAAGTGCAAACTTCCAGTACTAAGAACAAAAACTTTCCACACAAAGAATGTACAGTAAATGTTAGTGAAGAAGCATAATCAGCTCTTTTTTTTCTAATCAATTTTTTTTTTTAATCTTTTTGTTATGTTCTTTGAAGAATTACAATTTGTTACACAGATTAAAAGAGCAAAGATGATGATCACAATGAAATCATCTGTACAAGCAGACTTGATAGGAAATTCCTGTTTTTTAAGTCAAATTCTGCTTCTTCCAAGAGTGTTTGAATTCAAACCATCCTACTAATTTACTGAGTTTCATCTACAACATGTACAGGAGAAGAAATATGAGAGAGAAGGAAATGGCCTTTTTTTTTCAGCGTTGTCTAAATACAAGAAATCTGTTTCCACAAACAATGACGGCTCTGGCAGGTTTTCTAACGCAGTTGCCCTTCAATTGAAGCTGAAAACTGAAATTCACATCAAGGAAGTCTTTTAATATAAACTTTTCTTGTGGCAAGCTTCTCAAGGGACTCCCCAAAGAGATGGAGGCATCATTTCAGCTTTTCCAATGCCCTTGGGTGACTGGTACTGATCAACCTGCAAAAAGGACATGAGATATAACTAAAAACGATTCGTTTGTGAAACAGAATGATACATTTATAGGAAACTGAAAAGTGAAAAGCTTAGGTTTCTAGGTTAAGGGTCTGCAGGTTCAGAGATAAAATATAGAAGAATGGGCACCTTTTTTTTTTCTATTGATTGTTGTCAAGTACATAATTCTCGAACTCTTACCTTCTTCGCTGAAGGCAAAGATACCCCCAAGCAGGTCGTCATCGTCTTCTTCTTCAGGTTTCTCCCTCTCACAGTGACTACTATTACTGTCTGCATCAGTAACAGATCCAGTTAACTCGTGAGATTCGTCAAGCTCAGAGGGTTTACAGTATCCTTCCTGAAAGAATAGCCCGAAATCTGGTTCATCATGCAAGTTTGTAGGCACAGCTTCCTCTGAAAGATTAGTTGGACTTGAGGAGAACTGTTTAGACGCACTAGAAATTTCAGAGATCCCATTGGTGCTTAAAAAGGCATCTTCTTCAGCTATAGGTTCTCTGACTCCAGGTACGTTACATATTAAGGAGGATATATCATTTGCAACACAACTTTCTTCTACATGAGAATCAAACTTATCAATGCTTCCCGATTGAGATGATGCATATTCCCCTCTGGAGAAGCTTGGGTTCGTTAGGAGTGGATCGAGCTTCTTACTGCCACTCCTTGCATTTCCTATCGCATTCATAGTTAGGTCAACATGTTCAGGAGACTTGACTGTGTTCGATTGATCCACATCAAGTAAACTTCCATATGTAATTGATGACCCTAATGGATGAAAGAAGTTAGTAACATGTTATATAAGGATGAAACCATAAAATCAATCAAAGCATAGCTATATAACTGGGTTTAAGACTAATAATAGCTAGAAGATAGAAAAGGACTTTGCAATGTTAGCAAAATAAAAAAATAACTTAGGATTTTTGTGTCAACAACTCAAATACAACAACTTACCTCTATTTGAGCCTTCTGCGGACACAACCGATGATGGCTTAGAATGGTATCCTCCAGAATCTTCTGTGAGCTTGCCTTTCACTTTGTGAGACTCAGAAAATGAAGAACTTTGAATGCGCCCACCTACATAGCTCCTACATTACTCGGAAAATGTAAAAAACAATTATTTACATTGAGTAGGCTGAAAATTTTAGCTTCATTCAACAGCACAATTTACATGCTGCCAGTTGGGTGTGGGTAACGAGGAGGACTTCAGCAAATCTTGATGTGTGTGGACTAAGCAAGTGCACAATAAATTGTCTGATACAGTAAATAACAGAAAGATGCGAGAAATTACCTGTCATTCCAATTTGATTTGATGCTATGGATATGGTCAAAGACAGGAAGTAAGTCTTTTCGCCTTATCTCAACCTCTTGAGAAGGAACCTTCTCGATGTCAATCTCTCCACCAACATCATATTCTTTAAAATTCCTCTCACTAGCCCTCAAAGGAAACATCGTGTAGAACGAAATCTACAAGAAAAGTGAATGAAATTATTACCAATAACAAACAAAATAACATGAGGAATCACCAGAATGGGTACCTTAGATTTCTGCCATATCGGTATCCTCCCAGAGCTTATCTGCACCTCCGCATTAGAGAGATACCAATGAAGTCTTTCATGGGGTTTTGCTAAATCTTTGCTACCTGTGGAACTGTTTGATATCACCGAACTTACATCATTATCCTCAGAATCAGCAGCATCCATGGAAATCTCTGCAGCACTTTGTCCAAACCGGTCAAATTTAGAGAAAGATTCCTCTCTTTCTGGCCAATCTGATTTTCGGCAAACATCCCACCACTGAATAGGTTCACCTTTCACCTTTAGTTCCTCATCTTGTTGCATCGGAGAATTTGACTCACTTCTAAAACCACCGTCACTTGGCTCTGTACCCAAAGATGGCACAAGCTCATGTTGAACTAGATGTCCAGAAGGAGTATAGACCAATAGATGCTCCAGCGCATTTGCCCTGGAAGGAACAGAGTGAAGATTGCGAGGTATAGAGTTGTGGAAAACTGAAGCAATAGCACCGGATGGAATAGATGTCTTTCCTGTTGCAGAAGCTGCAACGTTGGTAACTGATTTTATCCATTTAGAATAACTGTCTTTTATCCTGCTCACCGCAGATAATGTAACGGGAGGTGGGGGAGGAAACGACTGTTGATTTGGAATGAAAGATGAGGTGGACCACCATGGTGAAGATACACCTGGTAACAGAATGGGCCCATCACTATGAGAACTTTGTGTTTGAAAATCAGTATCACCCCCAAAAGGAGATATAACAAAGATATGGCAAGTTCCCCTGGACGATATGATAGCTGCCCACTGACTATACTGACTAAAGCAGATGTCTTGTATAACCTGAATATTCATAATATGAACATTAAAGAGAATGGGAAATCAAAATAAGAAACTAAAAAGATATCACCATGTATCCAACGAAGAAAGTGTTTAAAAAAGACCAACTCTTAAAAAGAAAAATTTATTTCAGTGCTTACAGCTGTTGTCATTCCACGATGCATCTTGTAAAGATGAACATGAGAATTGCTCCAATCGTAGCTTGTAGTACCTGCCCCATTCTTTATGACGGATGGCATAATTCGGAAGATATTTATGTTGTTACCATGTACAGATGCAGTGACCAGAAGAGTCCCACTTGGATCAAAACACAATGCAGATATTGGGCTTGTATGAGCTCTGAACTGTGAAATAACTGCCCTGGAGACGAAATCCTTCACAACAACCTGAAACAGGCCATTTTAAACATGAACATTTGCAAATGTGAAGTTAAGTATTACCGTTTCTTGACAAAGCCAACACATTTTCTGCATACAAGTTCTTCACAAAATCAAAGAACTTGTACTCCTATGAAGTTCCAGAGATTGCAAATGATAAGCACATTGTGTGAGTTTCATGGGATCTTGGGATAATAAAAGATCTAGTGCACTGAGAAAATTGCACTTTGAACTATCATGAGATTCTATTATGTCCATCGCATAAGAAGTATGTTTGGTATTTTCCTTGTAAGTTTTGATAGCAAAGTCGGACACTCTTCGGCAAAGAACCTCCTAAAAACAAAAGAAAGTAGAGAGTGAAAGAGAACAAACCATCCCCGCATTATCAGGTTCAGCAGAATGTGATGGTGACCCAACCCTACCAACTTTCCAGCTAGAATTAGATGATACAGGAGAGTTTGAACCATCAGGAAGCAGCTCTTGACAGTACCTAGACAAAGTCTTGTATCCCATATCGCCTAGATTGATTAATCCAGCAGCTAAATGCTTGCTAGATTCCATTGCATAACGAGCCACCAAGCTCCCATTGCCGGGTGAAGTTGAAGGACTAACACCTGGAGAAGGGGTGAGGATTTGAGGACTTAGCCGGCCCATGTTTGACATCAGAGGACTGACAGAAGCATAAGCTAACCATCTAGGACCCACACCCATTGGACCATACCCGATGTTGACCCCAAGCTCTCCTTGTATTCCTACCTGGGGCACAGGGTAGGTCAGCACACTAAATTTGTTCTCGAGAGTGAGGGCATCGAAGCAGTAAATCTGACACAAGAAACAATAAGAACAGTCAAAATTCTTGGCTCCATTAGTACTCTTGAAAACTATGAAATACACAATATATTTGCAGTCCCTGGTAACAAATGGGTTTCAGTCGATGTGTTCCTGAAATGCCGAGAGTGGTGAACCAAAACATTGAAAATGATAAATTCTCAGAGACTGAATGAAAATCACTGGCAATCAGAGCATCCTAATTTATAGTGCTATCATAGTCTGATCATCAGCTTGAACACTGCAAATACTTACTTGTGCTGCAAGACCAACAGCTACTATGTGAGGACTGCATCTAACCATGTAAATTGCAGACCGAAAGCGCAACAGATGCACATAACTGTGGGACCTTAATGAATAAAACCGAACAGCTGTAGGGGACGAAATACAGTTTCCTGCTTGAGGCTCAATATTACCATCTTTAAACGGACCACCTGAATGTCCCCCTCCTTGAACCCCTCCTGAACTGTTTGTTTCCTCCCCTCCAACAACTAAAAGCAAAGGATGTGATGCTCCAAAACCTTCAGGTCCTCCTAAATTTACTGGAATCGGCTGAATCTGTAGGAATGTAACTCGACCGTCCCGTTTTGAAACCAATTCAGTGACATTAGAGGCATCCTCAACATCAAGAACTTGAAATCCATTGCAGTAACCAACTAAAAGAACATGTTTGAAGGTTGATGGACCAAGCTCTAGTTTGTCGAAACCAGCCCATAATACCTGTTTGACCACAGACAGTTCAGAATAGGCATGATAAGTAATCTGATCTGATACGGAAAACGTGATAGCTGAGGCAGATTAATTGAGATCAGACGGTGAAGGTTGCTATTCTCCAATATACTATTACATAATAACTTTATCGTATATGTCAAAACGTACACAGTTACTAGGTGGCTGAGTTCAAATGACATAACTGCAACTGCCTGAGGTCCTATTTTCCGCAGTTATACTGGATGTCTTAGTCAGTGTGGTGACCTAATCTCTAGGCTCTAAGTTTCTCGAACTTGCATATTATGGAGCAACATAAAAGTCCACAATAGAATTGCAAAAATCCCCAACCATTCACTAATACGAGCATGACGCCCGATGCTTCAGTACATTAAGAGTTGCAATGGAATTACTGGACTACGAATAAAACCTTGCATATTCATTTTGTTGACCCGTAAACAATTATGACGCTCTGATAGAAACGTAGGCTTAAAACATCATGCGATACCTCAAACTCGATATCCAAAAAATTATCCCCAATTCCTAAAAGGCTTCAAGAACCCATGATTTGAGAACTAAAAATCTACAACCTGGGGTTCATCTAGGTCTAAATTTCTCAACCCTTATACACCTAACAACTACTTATAACCAAATGAACTTAAATTTCCCTCATTTGAACTGCCCATGACTTCAAAGTAAACACAAATTCATTCCTTAACCAATCCCAAAGTCAACAGATTCATAATACATACAAGAAATCAAACACACAAAAAAGGGGGGAATCAACAAAAAAAAAAAAAAAACATTAAGAATCTATAATAATGATATACCAATACCAATCATACTATTTTAAGTCGTATAACTAAAGATCAATGAAAACTAATACAAACAATGAGATTACAAGTAATTAAATAGGAACCCAGATTAGGTAATCAAATAAAAAGAAGAAGAAAGATTGAACCTGGTCTTTACGATCTTCATTAGAGACAGAAATAGAAGCAGCAACTGAAGCACTAGCAGAACGAACAGTAGTAGCAACAGTAGTTGCATTAGTAGTAACAGTTTTTAAACAAGATGATACTATCCTTATTGAATTTGTCAACAACCCATTATTGCTTCTAGTACCATTTCCTTTTCCTTTCCTCATCCTCCGAAAAAATCCCCAAATGTTTCAAAAAAAAATTTGAATAACTTTTCTTCTTCACCCACCACCACCACCACCAACCATAATCGAGTTTTTATCATTCGATTTCGAAATCAAAAACTAACCCATAATCAAGGAACAGTCAAGAATGATTTTGGTAGTTGATGATTATCCAAAATAAGTTGTAATTCTTGATGTTTTTCTTTGGTTTGACGTGAAAGGAATAATAAGAGAGAGAGAAACAAATTCTATTTAGACTTGTTCTTTTCTTTTGATCTATTTAGACTTGTGTTGCCAGTTGTTTCTGCTGCAAGTAAAATTAAACTAAAGAAATCAATTATTTGGGTTTTTTTTTTTTAATTAAAAAGAAGCAAAAAGATTTAGGTTTAACTTGTTGAGATATGCGATGATGCAGAAGATGATGGTGTCGTAACGGGAACGAAGAAGTAGTGTAGAGGCGTAATGAGAAGAAGAAGATAGATACGGGTTTGCGATTAAGTGGGATTTATTATTATTATTAGGGATTTTAATTGAAAATTAGGTTGGTAAATAGTGAAATTAATTTGACGTGGGAGGGAAAATTTACATGGACGTGGTATGAATACAATGAATACAATGTCGGTACGCTATACAGGGGGTCTGGGGGGTCCGGGGGGTTCGGTAGTTATATGAACTATCTTGGCTACCGATTATGGTAGGATATTTGCAAAGGAAGCCAATGTATAATCGGAAGTCATGATAACTACATTTACTACCGATTATAGACTTAACCAAAATTCAAAAATTGAGGATTTTTGCAAAAATCACATTTTGGGGCAACTCTATATTCTAGTTATATGAACTATCTTGGCTACCATTATGGTAGGATATTTGCAAAGAGAGCGCATCAGTATAATCGGAAGTCATGATAGCTCTTCCTATCTTACCGATTATATGCTCAACCAAAATTCAAAAAAAGAGGATTTTTGCAAAATCACATTTTTGGGGCAACTCTATATTCTAGGTAGTTATATGAACTATCTTGACTACCGATTATGGTAGGATATTTGCAAAGAGAGTTGATCGTATAATCGGAAGTCATGATAGCTCTTCCTATCTTACCGATTATATGCTCAACCAAAATTCAAAAAAAGAGGATTTTTGCAAAATCACATTTTGGGGCAACTCTATATTCTTAGTTATATGAACTATCTTGACTACCGATTATGGTAGGATATTTTGCAAAAGAGAGCCAATCGTATAATCTGGTAGTTATATGAACTATCTTGACTCCCGATTGTTGATTAACTACCGATTGTATAGTTACCTCCCGATTGTAAAGGGTAGTTTGGCCATTAAAAAAATGGGATTATGGATTAACCTTCCGATTATGGATTAACCTTCCGATTATGACCTATTTTGTCCTTTTGTGTCGCCCCTAAAGACGCAAGGAAAATTTAATGCTATATGGTATAATTAAGGTAACAATATTTAAGGTTTAGATTTTGTATTACTATGACTCTGTGGGTTGGTGGGGTGTTGTTTAAATGACAACACAATTTTGGAAAAAAGCAACAGATAAGTATTTGAAAATCTATTAGAGATAACTCGCATTTGTTAAGCCTAGTTTGGTATTGCTGTGAGTTTTACAAAAGTGCTTTTCTGTTGTGCGTTGCTGTGCTGTGCTTTAAAAATAAAGTAGTCAGACGTTTGGTAAACTATAATATGTAAAGTGCTGTGGAACCAACAAACTGTAAATTCTGTTTGGTAAATAATCATGTTGAAGTGCTTATGATGTGGCTAATGACGAAAATAGACATGGTTTAAAAATTCTTTTTAAATTACATCTATTAATAATAAAATATTTTTTTTATTTTGAATATTATTTAAATAAAGATAAAAAATAATAATAATTCTTATTCATATTTTAATAATTTAATAATTTAATTTTTTAATTTTTGCCTTTGTTAATATATTTTTTACCTTTAAATACTATTATTATTATTGTTGTTGTAATTATTATTTAATAGCAAAAATTAATAAAATTTGATTAGTGAAATAATTGTACATAAATAGATTTTGTCTTTTTAATATAATAACAAGGTTAAAATAGATAATCAATTAATTAAAATTGAGTGGGTCCACAGCTTCTGCTTTTACTGCTTTTACTGCTTTTAAAAGCTACTCCCTGGGTAGCTTTTAGGCTGGGTTTGGTAATGCTTTTATTTTTGCAAAAGCACTTTCAAAACCTATATATGTCAATAATTTTTGAAATTGGTGTTTGGTAAAATCAAAGTGCTTATTATCCAAAGCACTTCCCGTTCTCAATTTTTAAAAAGTCGGGAGGAGGAGCTTTTAAAAGCTACAAAAGCATAAGCTATGGTCCCACCAAAATTTAATGCTTGATTTATCTTTTTTGTCCCTATTTTATTTTGTAAATGACAAAAATTACCCTTAAATATATATACAATCAATTTTTATTTCTTATATTTTATTCTTTAAATATTTTATTTTCAAACTATTGTATGATACCATTTCATTTAATTTGTCAAAAATAAAAATAAAAACAAATTTTAAATAATTACTTAATTTTAGTTTATTTTTTGTTTGAAAATTATATATATTTAAAATTGGTTAAATAAAATTAATTTTTCTTAACAATCATAATAATAGTAATAATTAGTAAAATTTAATATTTAATCTATTTATATTTAATAGTAAAAAGAATTAATTATTTTAACCCCAATAAAATTGAATAAAACTATTTTTAGAGATATGTCTGTTTTTGTCATTTGCCACAACAGCAATGGTTGAATCTAGTATTTTACCAAACACACTTTGATTATTTTTTTAATCAGCTTTAACTTTAATTAATATTTTACCAAACGTCTAACTGCTTTTTTCTCACAGCACAGCACAGCAACGCACAGCAGAAAAGTGCTTTTACAAAAGCTGCAGCAATACCAAACTAAGCCTAAAAGTTGGCCTAAAACAGAAGTGCTTTTGGAGAAAAGCGCTTTGAAAAAAGTTTACCAAACGCTATTTTCCTAAAAAGTTGGTTACAAGTTGGTTACAAAGTGCTTTTCTAGGGAAAAAAGCAATCCCAAACGGGGCTTTATGCTAATAGTTATCCTGATTTATGCACATAGCAGGCCATAAGAAGTAGGCCATAATCGAGCGACGCTATGCCCGGTGCCCGATTTTATTGTCTTTGTTTGGTACGTGAAACTTGCAGGGGTTAGTCCTCGAGTGATTTGTGGGGAGTTCAGTGTAGTTGGGTTTTACCCGTTAGTCGTGAGGGAGTTCGAGGGAGTCTCTCAAAATCCCCGTTAGTCGTGGGAGAGTTTAGAAGAGTCTCCCAAACTCCCTACAAAACACCTGTTAGTCGTGGGGGAGTTTGAAAGAAACCCTTGAACTCCCTGTTAGTCGTAAAACCCTAGAATTCTAGGGAGTTGGTTATTTTGGGGAGTTCTGGAGAGTTGATAGTGTATTTTTGCCTGTACACAAATCTCTCAAAAGAGTAGAGATTTGGGAGGGAGTTTGGTCAGAGAAAAACACAAGAGAAAGAAGAGGAAACGCTTCAGCTTCAGGTATGCTTTTTCTTTCATCTATTTTCCTTCTTTGATCGCTATGATGGTTGGTTTTTATGGGTATCTATTTTTACTTTTGATTGTGATTCCGTTATGCATTGAACTGTTGATAACTTTGCTTGATAGATCTGTGTACATGTGTGGTATTTTTGTTTTTTAATAAATCTTACTGATAACTATCTAGTTCATGCTCAAGACCGTCATGTATATTGATTTTTAACTTGCAAAGGTTTGAGGGTCTAGTTTAATGGTGGAGTCTGATGGTTTCGTTCTATGGGAGATGCAAATAGGGTGTAAATCTTGTCACTTGGCTACACAGAGTCGATAGTGTTAGGCTGTTAGCTAGTACTTGTCAAAATATTCAAAAGGTCGTACTTGTTAATGAGACGTTTAATACACATGATGTGATATATACATTAGTTTTGAAGACCGGCATGTTACTGTTGTTGGTCGATTTGAATTTCTGTTTAAATATGAGTACAGTAAGCTAGGGAGTGAAATGACATCAAAGTAAGGGTTTAGGTAGTTCAGATCTTATGCAGAACATCGTGGAATTATTAGTACAGTGGTATTTCTTGTGCTAATGCGATGAATCAAATGATCGGTGTTGTTGAATTTGTGTCGTAACAGTGCTAGTTAACTGAGTATGGGATTTCCAATTGGGTGAATTTCAACATCCCAAAGAGTTTATCAACGAATTAATCTGAGTTTCTAAATTAAGAGGTAGGAAAAGTTTTGCATAAAATTGCATTTTTATCTTGTACAGGTTTAGTGTATAGTTATAAAGTACCCATTCGTCACCTGATAATATACAGATATCGTATCATTTTTTATTTTTATTGGGTTTGATAACGAACCAGTAATGTACATTAGTGTGCAGAGTTACCGACTAGATGTATTAAAGGTTCAAATTAGACAGAAGGAGCTTGCATTCTAAGGAAAGACATAACCTTTAACTTGTCTTTGGGAAGTTGGTAAGCAAAAACGGGGTACGTTAGACATTTCAAAAATGTAACTCTAAATCCATTCCATGGAAAGATATAACCTTTAACTTGTTTCTACATCAGTGTTTGCATTCTAAGGAATAAGAATCAAAATTGTTAGTTGTTTTGTGTATTCCATGTTGCTTTTCTTGGTTAATATACATCTCAATCCCATACACTCTTTCGTAATAGGGACGGCATTGTAGGCTTAAACGTTGGTGTCTACCGTCTATCATCCTTTGATCGTGTTAAAGGAAGGAATCCCACCGCAAGGAGGCTCAGACACACAAGTCATTTGCCGAAGTGCCACACCTAAAGGAAAGATATACCCGCGCTCACTTTAGATGATTTTTTTTTTATTATTATTGGTATATTTTTTGGGCCATTTTGTCAATGATTGGTTGGAAATGGAATTTGGGACTTTATTTTTGTTTTTTGTTATTTTTCCCAATGATCGGGGAAGAAGCGAAGATTGCTCATCCAGAATTGCTTCTCAAAAGCTCGACAAACGTTAAGTGAGATTGGCTGAGATTTAAGACTTTGAAGCTAAAGATTATAAAAAATACCGAATTTCCTAACATCAATAACCAATTCAATGATGCATATTAATTTCCACCGGTGAACTTATGTTGGGAATGCACTTGTTTAGATCTATTTGCTTACTTTTCACAATCTTGAAAATCGCTAGTACCAAATGATTTACACGCTATCTTGACTTTTTTTCTTTTTAATGAAAAGTTTAAATTTATTAACTAATTAATAAAAATGTCGATTAGGATATACCCAAATTAACTGGAGTATATAAAAATTTAAGGGAACTTTATCTATATACGCCTAGTATGAGGCCCATTGAAAAATACCCTTTCAAACATAATATATACCCCCAAGCTTAATACATTACTAAAATACTCTCTTTTATATATTTAATGCAAAACCACTACCACTATTCAAAAAAAAAAATTTACTTCAACTGCCAACCACCACCATTGTCCACCACCACCGCTCACCACCGCCGCCCACCACCACCACCCCCTTCCACCACCACCGAAAACCACCATCGCCGCCAACAACCACCAACCAGCACCGCCGTCCACCACCGCCGCCGCCGCCAACAACCACCGTCACTAACCACCACCACTTTCCTCCACCACCGCCGACAACCACCACCACCAACCAGCACCGCACCAACTACCACCACCGACAACCACCACCATCGCAATCAACCAACCACCACCACTTTCCTCCTAACAACCACCGCCGTCGTCACCGCCACTTTTTTCCACCATCGCCGCCAACCACCACCGTCGTCACCACCACCACCACCATGTGAAGTCAACTTGTTGAAGTTGTCTCCAAATCCAGAAGCAACTTGCACAAGTTGCCTCCAAATATGGAGCCAACTAGCAAAAGTTGTCTTCAGATATGGAGGCAACTAGCAAAAGTTGTCTCCAAAAAGAAAAATTGTACACAAATGAGTGAATCTAGCGTGAGTCGAACACACATCTCCTGACATATAGTCAGTTGTGCTACCATTGCACCACAGATTCATCATTACAAAAACAAAACCAAAACTCAATATGAAAACAACAAATACAAGTTGTCTCCGAAAAAACGGAAGCAACTAGCACAAGTTACCTCCAATAATGGAAGCAACTTGGTCAAGTTATCTCCAATTTGGAGCTAACTAGCAGAAGTTGTGTCTCAAAAAAAGTGTACATGAATAAGATTCTCAAGAAAAAAGAATCAAGAAGATGCCAAAATGTCCCATCAAACCTATTGCAGAGTGTAGATAAATGAAATTTAAAATCAAGAGTATTGCAGCACCTTGTGAGGTGGTGTTTCTGGTTTGGACATTATACAAAACCTTCACCTTTCTTATCAGTGGGTTTAAGGATCCGAAACGAACAACTTAGTGCATTATCGACGATCGTCATAGCACTAGCATTCTCCACAATAATTTGGGGCAGGGAATATGGTCACCAATTATTGTTTTGTAAAGAACTCATGCCCATCTTGCACAACCTGATTATTATACAATAACAAATAAGAGAACACAAGGGGAAATCTCTGTTAGATAAGGTGATGCAAGACTTAAGAACACCATCCAGTTGCAACTAACAATCATATTAAATAGTCCCATGCATACCTCGACACCCAATGAAATGCGACTTATTTAGTTCCAGCAGAAGTAGGTGTTCAACGATCTTCTTTGTCAAAGCTTGGCTAGGAGCCTGCACATTTTACAATAATTTCACAAAATCAGTACATAAGAGTTTGTTAGAACTATAGACAGTACAGAGCTCTAGAGATACTGTAAGAAAACAAAGTTGATATTTAATTTGATAACATGAGGCAAAGTTGATACTGTAAGAGAAAAACGAACACATCTGCCAACTATTTTTTGTATCCAGTAAAAGCGATTAAAATGAAACAACTACATGAGGATTCCAAGTGGAATGCGGGAACAAGTTTCTTAAAAAAAATGGAGCCAACTGTCTCAAGTTGCCTCCTCGTCTGGAATCAACTAGCTCAAGTTGCTTCCGAATGTGGAACCAACTAGCTCAAGTTGCCTCAAAAAATGAAAGCAACTTTCTCAAGTTGTCCCCAGAATCTAGAGTCCAAGAGTGAAATTGAGAAAACTAGTTACAGTTAAACTAATGCATCAAGAAAGAGTATACCTGAAGAAAAAAAATAGAAGAAAATCCAAATATAAACTGGTTAGCCATCCTTATCAGATCACAAATGGCATTTGAGATCCTTAAAATGCAAAAGATAATCTCTACAAAAACCATTTTTACATGACAAAACATACTCAAGCAAATAAAAAATAAAACCGAAAACCAATACGAATCTGAGGGGCCTTGATGTAGAAGTGTGAATATACAAGGGAATCAAAATATGTAAACATGGATACTTTTTGTATGTCTAAAAAGTGTTAAACACATTAGAGATTATAGAGCATCAACAAATGGCTATGCATAATTAGTTTATTTGCAATTAATTATTATGAGAAAACTGAGTATAAGCACCAAAATTATGAATATTCTTACAAGAAGAATCTGTAAAAGAAGTAACAAGATAACAAGCCAACCTGCACACACAATACACGTATTTATCTAGTCCACATTTATATAGTCTTACTGCTGTCAGTAGACATACACACACAGCCATCCAAATTCTTGGTTTAAAAACATTCATAATGATCATCTATACATTCACTATTTTCCAGTGTTCCCAATTAATACGAATTCAAATAAAATCCTACTTTATGGTCATCCTACGAGAATCTTAATATAGTAGTTAGAAAAATTACAGAAACAAGTACTTACCCTCATGATATTCCCAAATAACCTTTCACATGGGAGACATTCAAAGAGTTCCCTTTTGGCAGATGCACAAGCACTAAAATGTGCACTGAGTACTGATGGAGCATCGCAAGTTCATCTAATATGTCTTCCACAACCAGCACAAATGCATATCATGCTCCACACCTAAATCCTCCACTTCCACCAGCATCATCACCTCCAACTCCTCTGTCATCACCAATGGCAATAGCACCGCCAATCTGGGTTTTCATTATACATTAATTGGTATTTTTCAGGTTCTTCTGCCACTACCAAACTTCGAACCATGCTGCAATATTCACCAATCAACAGTATTAGTACCTCTAACACCTGCAATTAACAAGAACAATGGAAATCAAAGCTCAAAAATCTATATAATTTGAAATTTAAGCTTAATTTTATAAATTTAGACCTACTGTTGTAGATCAAATCTAAAAGAAAAATGTTGAATTCGCACACATACAAAACAGATCGAAATTCTTTTTTTCATATGTGAATCAATAATATCGAGATGAATCAAATCGAGCTAAACACATAATTCAAGCTGAACCAAATCACAAATTGAAAAACATAAAAACAAAAATCAAATGAATAGATTAGCTTTTAAGGTTCAATTATTCAAAGATTTCAAAGTTTCTTACCGATATTACCAGAAATCGAAACTCAAAATGAAATCTCTCGGTCTCCACAAATCTTCAACTTGAACTTGGAAATCCCTCTTGAAACAGAAAAGAAAAAGAAGATGATGATGATTTTCTCTCGATTCCAGTTGAATCTTCAACTGATTTCTCCGACGAAAATTTCTTTTTTCTTGATTTCGCCGATGAAACCGTGCTGCTGCTGCTGGTGGTAATGGGTATAAATTGATTAAGTTGTTGTGAATCAACACAAACTAATCTTCCAAAATCTTTAAAACCAGATTCAAAATCATATACACACTGAATTATTTGGCTTCAGCGAATCGAACAGGTCTCTCTAAATTTTTTCTGAAATTATGAAACCGGAAACTAAAAAATCAGATCTATCGATCTCTAAGTCTGTGAAATCAATACTTCACCTATGAAGATGAAGAAAAATTAATAGTCAGTTGAAATCGAACTTGCAACAGAGGCGGAGGGGGTAGTGGTGATGGCAGAGGCGGCGGTGGTGGTGGTGCAGAAAGAGAAGGAAAGAGAAGACAGGGAATTCGTTCTCAAATCTAAAATAAAATGGAAAAATAACGTAGGGAGGGTATTTGGGGGATTATAGACAAAATAGATTCCTTTTTGATTCCTTGGGGGTATTTGTAAAGGTGGTAAGGGTATAAGTGAAGGTCCACTCATATGGAGGGTATATATAACATTCCCACAAAATTTAAATGAAATTAAACGCAAGGCTAATGGGTGTTAAAGATGGGTAAAGTTACGAAACTATCCTTGCCAATTCCAGTTAAAACTAAACTTTTGTTTTCATCGAACTCATTTATTTTATTCTCCCTCTCTTAAACCTAACGACCACAATTCTCCCTCTCAATCGCTTTCTTCTCCTTCTCCATCATTCGTCTTTTGAAAACTCATTAATTAGTTTGGCGTAATCGTCGATTCGAAATTCCAAAAGAAACACACACTAATCGAAAACTAATCGTGATAACCTTAATATTGGAAAATCAATGCAACAATACAAACGGAAAAAAAAAATATCAGTAGGTAAAGAAGAAATTTCTGAAAGTGAAGAAATGATGAGATTGAGAAAGTGATTGATTACATAAACTCAATCCAGTACTTTTATTTGTTTTTTGAATGCCAAATTAGGTTAAAAAATTGAAATTCTGGAATTGCAGTTATGTGGTCGTTAGGGCATCTCTTCGCCTACCTTGACGACATTTCATGTTTAGTTTTAGTCGTTGTCTTCCTAGGTTGAGTATCGTGACGACTTTTCATCTTTGAAAGTAACATTTACAGGGTCGTCACGATATTCATCCTAACACCTTGGCGACTATTGATGTGGTATTATTAGGGTTTTGGAAATCCTAAGCATGCCGACTAATAACCTTCAAAAGTTTTTTTTTTCCTTGTACAATTTGGTTATTGGTCGTCACATTTTTGGAAGAGTATCTTCGCGACTAAGTGTTGGCCGTCACTTTGTAGATTATCGACTATGACGACTAATAACCGACCAAACCAATTTTTCCAGTGTGCGGTTTGGTTATTAGTTATTATGATTTTGTAAAACTAAGTTGACGACTAAGTATTGATCGTCACCTTATAGAATTTTCGATCATGACGACCAATTACTAACTTTCTACCATGGTTTCCTTGTACAATTTGGTTATTAGTCATCAAGTTGGTGAAACTATTACCTTGACGACTAAGTCCATAAAATAGTTAGTCGTCATTATGTTTGGCTATCGACCCTGATGACTAATTGCAATGCATTTTCATTGTTCTTGAATTCGCAGTTTGTAGATGTCAATTTTTAATTGATTCCTTGTGTATTGTGTTATTCTTTAGGCTCCAAAAAGTCAAGCAAGGAAAGAAATATGCTACTACTGAAAACGCGGGGGTACCAAAATACACCACAAATTTTTTCTTAGGCAATCTGTATGGACAAACTCAATACAACTCCGAGATTTAAACTCAATCAAGGAATAGTATCTAGAGTTATATCTCTCTCTCTCTCTTGCGATTAGAACATTTACATAATTAAATCCGTGAACCTAATCATAAAGAGATTACTTGGACGATACCAACAAACTAGGTCGACGCACAATCTGTGATATTTCAATTATAAAGATAAACAATATAATGCGGAAAAATAAATTACATTGACACCAGAAGTTTTGTTAACGAGGAAACCGCAAATGCAGAAAAAACCCGGGAACTGGTCCAGATTGAACACCTAACTGTATTAAGCCGCTACAGACACTAGCGTACTACCAATTAACTTCGGACAGGAATGTAGTTGAGCCCTAAAAGGTATCCCACCGATTAAGGTACAGTCACGCTCCTTACGCCTCTTGAATCCCAGCAGGACTCCGCGCAGTTGATTCCCTTAGTTGACGTCACACCAACTAAGAATTGCTTCAACTTAATTAAAGACTTTTAAGCAATCTGCCTCCCAAAGATTAATCCTATATATGATTTCCTTTTACAATCAAATAGTTTGATCAAAGGTGATTGAAATCGATGACAATAGACAAAGTCTAACTAACCTCAAAATCCGGACTTATGCAACCCGAAGTGCAACCTAGATTATTATTCACCTCACAAGTATAAAACATGTGGAATCAACAAAGTTTGAGACGAAGAGAACTTTGATGATTTCTATCTATCTTGATCAAGTGAGTAGCTCAATAATCGATTAAGATCAGGATACATGAGTTATCAAGGAAAGATAACTGGACCTAGCTTCACGAATCCCAATGAAGTCTTTATATTCGCTAAACCCTATAAGGGTTAGGAAGAGGACGACTCTATATACAACTAGGACACACCAAAAAGTAGTGTCGGGATTCAAATATCCCAATTGCTTGAAGTTCCCATTTTGTAGACATTTAAAGCATATGTTGCTTTAGGTTTAAGCTGAGATAGCTTTGTAACCAAGCAAACAATATCCACCCTTTGAATCTTTGAATCTGATTTACATAAACAAGATATACACTATGGTTAGGTGAAACCGTAACCGAACTGTGTATAAAGACTATGTTCAACGGTTAGCCGAAACTAGCTGATTTGAACTTAAAAGCTTAATATTCATTTTCATGAACACATAAAACATTAACTCTGAGTCACAAACATGTGATCAAATAAGTCTAGTGTTTTTATAGGATTAATCAAATGCCAATTATCTCATAGAAATAATTTAATCGCACTTGAAAATATAATCGACATGGTTAGTAGGTGTACAAGGTACAAATACCATTGCCGTTCGTGAGACGGTTTAGTCACAGTGCGTGTACCGGTTTGTAAACATTTAACCAAACCAAGTTCCGGAGTTAATAGAACTATTTAGGTTTGTGCACCGGTTTGGAAACCTTAAAACTATTACCGATTATGGAGTTCACAGAAGTAATTTGGTTTGCGTACCGGTTTGGATACACAACCGAGTTCGGGAACACAGAACTATTTTAGTTTTGCGCACCGGTTTGGGTACTAATCCTGGTTCCATAACCACAGTTCCAAAATGGTTTGCATACCGATCTGGTTCACGAGTTAAACAGATTTTCACATGATGCGCATAAGAATATGCGTACCACAAATTTGTAAGCCGATATATAGCTACTCCGCTACGTGTACGAGTACATGTAATACGGATTCAGACTTATAACAGTTTTCCAAGTTTGTAAGACTGATAACACTGTCTTGTATCTGAATCTATAGTAGTTCTATATTTCTCTCTAAATCAATTTGAAACATTTCCGAACAATAAATTATCCTTAACCGAAATTCATCAAGTATGAACAAATGTTCATTAAGCTTAGTCATTATATTTCGAGAAGTCTCTTAACTTGATAATTAGTTCTGGACTCGAAATTCTTGTATATGCATAATAGTCTAATTAGTTATGCGACATCGTCTCTAATGATAGAAAAGTGAATAACATGAGATATAGGTTGAAAAAGCGGGTGTCTAACAACCACACCCAATAATTCGTTTGGCAATCAAAATAGACAAACTCCAATATACTTTCAAGAGAATCAACTAGATAGTCAGACTCAATCTATAGAAAAGTATATCAAAAAGTTTTATATCTCTTTCTCTCAATTCAATCTGTAATCAGCAAATAGGAATTTGCGAGCCCGATTGAATATAAGAGAAATAACTTGAACGGTACCAAAGACCAATGTTCAAGGATCAATCAATTTCAATCAACAACCAAAGGTTGGATTTCCCAATTGATCGATTCAACGCACAACCTGTGATATTTCAATTATATAATAAAATATAACGCGTAAAAGAAATAACACAGACACCGGAATTTTGTTAACGAGGAAAACCGCAAATGCAGAAAAACCCCGGGACCTAGTCCAGATTTGAACACCACACTGTATTAAGCCGCTACAGACATTATCCAACTACCAATGAACTTCGGACTGGACTGTAGTTGAACCCTAATCAATCTCACACTGATTCAAGGTACAATTGCGCTCCTTACCTCTCTGATCCCAGCATGATACTACACACTTGATTCCCTTAGCTGATCTCACCCACAACTAAGAGTTGCTACGACCCAAAGTCGAAGACTTGATAAACAAATCTATCTCACACAGAAAAGTCTATAGGAATACATAAATCTGTCTCACACATAAATACCTACGAGTTTTGTTCCGTCTTTTGATAAATCAAGGTGAACATGAACCAATTGATAAACCGGACTTATATTCCCGAAGAACATCTTAGTATTATCAATCACCTCACAATAATCTTAATCGACGCGGCGAAAGAAGATATTTTGGAATCACAAACGATGAGATGAAGATGTTTGTGACTACTTTTATATCTTGCCTATCGGAGATATCAATCTCAAGCCAATCGTTACGATTGTACTCAATACGATATAAACAGCAAGATCAGATCACACAACTACAAGAAAGTAGTATCGGTCTGGCTTCACAATCCCAATGAAGTCTTCAAGTCGTTAACCTACAGGTTCTCGGTAGAAACCTAAGGTTAAAGGATAATTAACTCTAGCTATACAACTAGTATCACACAAGAGGTATGGGGATTAGGTTTCCCAGTTGCTAGAGTTCTCCCTTATATAGTCTTTCAAATCAGGGTTTGCAATCAATGTTAGCTTAGTAACAAAGCATTCAATATTCACCGTTAGATGAAAACCTGATTAGATTCAAGCTAATATCTTTCAACCATTGGATCGAAAACTTAGCTTGTTACACACAAATGAAATGCACGTTTCTAGGTTTGTGTAACCGTACCCAAACATGTACATTTGTTGGTTCAACAATAGTTAACCAAATGGTTAGCCATATGAGCACTTTCATATCAACCATATTCTTCTTCACCATAACTAGTTCATATGACTCAAATGAACTAGTTAGAGAGTTGTTCAATTGATTAGATCTTATAGAAGTATACAAGACACAATCGAAACAAAAACGATTTGATTCACTCGAATTGATTCATGAACTTTATAGCCACGGTTTGCAAATTGCATTCCTTAGTTTATATAAGTATAAGTTCACAAATAATCGTCTTTAGAAGTAACCAACTCAAGTACGCGGACTTAAGTTCCTGGAAGAAGTTTACAAACTCCAGCAGATTTTCTCGGGATGAGAACCTACGACAGTTCACGGACTGTTGTTCCGGTTTTCCTGATCAACAAAGTAAGCATACTTCGGTTCAAGGAATAAGGACATATACATGTATGCGTTTCCACACAATGCTTATATCCAACAATGGTTATATAATATAAACTCTCATTTCAATCATTGAAACATTCTTAGAGGACGTTATATAGTTGTTATTCACAAACTATTTTCGTCAAAGCCATTTTCAAAGTGATTGAAACATAACATGACTTTCTTCACTAGGTAAAGATGAACTTGGCCAAAGCGAAAGCTTACCAACACATATTTCGAGAAATAGATAGGCGAGATAAACTCGGCTCGAAATAGTAAATGTGTATAATCAAAGTCTATATAGCAAAACGACTTTTGTCTCAAGATAGGAGATAGAGTAGATAGACTTTTGAGTGATAGATAAGTTCAAGTCCCCACATACCTTTTAGTCGATGAAGTTCCACCAGTTCCTTGAGTAGTTCTTCGTCTTGTATGATGATCGCCATGGAGTTCTTGAGCTCAACTACACTTTCTATCCTAGTCCGAGACTTAGCTATAATAGACTAGAAATCAAGACTTAAAGTTTTGATCACTAACATCGAAAAACATGCTTGAGATAGCAACGCATGCGAGTTCGACCGAGCAGTGTTCTAACAGGCGCAACCGATCACAAGTGTGTGGAATCGATCCTTATAAGAGGTGCAACAAGTCTTAGTTATTGGTAACCGATCCTATGACTTGTGCAACCGAATACAAGTTAAATACCATAAATATGTGGTAACCGATCCTAGTACCTAGTCAACCAAATTTTGGAAAGCTAGTGTGACCGATCCTAGTACCCACATGGAGGTAGAACCGAAACTTGTGTTGGTAGAACCGTGAAACCCATGATTGGTGATTTGATAGGATAATCAATCACATAGTTCTTAGAAGTCATATGAACCAATTCTAAACTTGTTTGGAAGTGTGGCAAATCGGTTCCAAGATTGTAAAAATGAAAAAGGATTTACAAAGTAAAGATGTCGACATACTTTGAACATGTGCAGTAACTCTTATCTTTTATTGTTCAAAGATATTCCTTAATAGCTAAAGGAGAATCTCGGATCGAAATAAATTGAGAATATTTTAATTAAGGTTTTAAGTTTTATATGCTTTTAATTTCCAGCAATAAAAATGCATATCTTTAGAAAATAAAAATTGGTAATGTGCATTTACTAATTGGAGATTTTCTACTGAGATTTCGGTCAATATTTGGACAAAGCATTTCTAGGAATTATGGAAACCGAATTTGGAAATATATTGCATATCTTGAGAATATATTCGGTTTTGGAAATTCCTTGGTGTCCAAACTTCCTTGGTCTATAAATATTGAAGTTTGCATTTCGAGCAAACTAATCCTCGGAGCCAGCAAAACTACCTTGTTGTGTTGTTACTGGTGGAGCCGTCTATTCGGAGAGGAAAGTACCCTAATTACGCGAAATCTCTTACGACCGCTCGTTTTAAAGACTTCTTTAGGATTAGGAAGCTCTACGAGTACAGTTGGTGGGAAACTAGATAATTGTAGTTTATTATTAGTTTTCGATTGATTTGATTGACTAACGGCTATTGAACTTTGATTGCACCTAGTTTGTTTATGCTTGAGAATCTTCTCTTGTGATATAAGATTCACTCAAACTAGATCGAAGTTTCGACGGGGATCTTTAGACTATTTGTAGATCTAAAGACGTATTGTGATAATCCATTGTTAACAGACTCCGTTCTGTGTGTGATTGATCACAAGAGATTTAAGTTGATTGTGTGCAGGTGTTTATTGAAGATCTAAGAATATTTGAAGACAAAGAATATTTCTCATTTGAGTTCATAATCTTTGGTGTGCACAAAACTTGATCGGCTGGGGATCCAACTATAATCGGTTTATCTTTTGATAGATTGGATTGATTAGTTGTGTAGATCAGCATCAATACATTTCTTTGTGATTCATAGTATTGATTGCATATTCTAAACAATTACTTTGGTAGTTGTTGAATAGATTGATCTAAGAACCCGACAAAGGAGTTTATTGGGATAAACGGAAGAGCCTTTTGTCAAACTCATATCACGTTGTTTGAAAAGAGTTGTTACCAAACAAATTTGTTGTTCCTTTACTGTTTGGAATACGAACCAAAGGAATTGTTCCAAGTGCGTGACTTATTGCAAGTTGGAGGCGCAGGGATCAAAGTAATCGAAATCGTTCCTCGGTGCTACTCGGTTGGGGAGCTTGGAGCGCGGAGTAATAAGTTTGTACTTGGAAATCGCCAAAACTCGGTCTAATACTCGGAATCTATTTATTAATAATAGATATATTGTTGCTCATAAGTCCTTATTTGTATCTAATTAAAATTAAAATTTTAACACTATCATGTAATTAAGTGTGTAATATTGTTATATTGAGCGTATTTTATCATGTATTTAGAGGTTTTCCAATTTTATAACTCCCATCTAAGGATTATGAAAATTTATTTTCTGATTTTAGTGCATGCAAGGTCAACTCGGAAAAATTGTTAACTCATTTTGCTCAAAAATAGGTCCAAATTAGCCTCATTAGTCGCTAAAAATCGGAAAGGCCTTAGAATCGGAAATCGCCTCGGTCATATAGCCTGTAGAGATTACTCGGCGAGTAATCGGCCTTGGAGAGCGATTTTGACTACACTGGCAGGGATACAAACGGAACTAGGTGAACTATAGATTTAGTTGCTTGGTCTCAACTATACGAAGTTAGTTTAGATTTTGTATAGCGGCTTAATCCTGAGAGTATTCAATTCTGGACAAGGTCCCGGGGTTTTTCTGCATCTGTGTCTTTTACTTTTCTATTTCCGCAATTATAATTGTTTTTATTATAATTAGAATTAAAATACACAAACTTTAATTCCTAATTACTTGATAGCAATCCTATAGTGTTTGGTTAAGTCCGAACCTATTATCAAGTACTCATACTTCGTTGTTGTGTTGTCTCAATCTCGTATCCATAGACGATCACACGAAATGTGAACCGATTAATTGTATTGTCTCGACTCAGTCCATAGACAATCACTTTCGTAGAAAGGACTTATAGGTGGAAAAATTTTAGATTGACGTATATTTGGGTACCCTCGTCTTTTCAAATTCCATAATCAGCAAGCATTTGTTTCATCCAGATAAGTTGAGTACAACATGAGCCTGCAACAATATATTCTCCTTCACTTGTAGACAGGGATTGTGAATTTTGTTTCTTGCTATGCCAAGCCACAAGATTCAATCCTACATATTAGAAATCCCCTGATGTACTTTTTCTGTCTTCCACACATCCTGCCCAATCTGCATCTGAATAGGCAGAAAGATCAGTGTTAGTATCAAAAGTGTAAGAAAGACCATACCCGACCGTGTGACTTACATATCGTATGATCCTTTTCGCAGCTGCAAGATGAGATTCCTTTGGGTTTGCTTGAAACCTATCGCATCAACCAACACTAAAAGCAATATCAGGTCTAGTGGCTGTAAGATATAAAAGGCTTCCAATGATAGAACGATAGAGTTTTTGATCTACATTTACACCTTTCTCATCTTGATGTAGTTTACCCGTGGTGGGCATAGGAGTCAGTTTTGGAGTTGACTTATCAAGACCGAACCTTGTGACAAGATCCCTTGCATATTTTTCTTGAGATAAGTAAATTCCATCCTTATGTTGTTGAATTTGTAAATCCAAAAAGAATTTTAATCCACCAACATTGCTCATTTCAAACTCCTTGCCAAGTGAGACTTGAAAATCTTTTGCAAGTTTCTCAGATTTTGATCCATAGATGATATCATATACATAGACTTGAGCAATAACAATATCTTTCCCACTCCATTTGGTAAACAACGTTTTATCAGCTCCACCTCTCGAAAAACCTTTCCTAAGGAGGAAAGTAGTCAATTTTTCGAACCAGGCACGAGGTGCTTATTTTAACTCATATAATGCCTTATTAAGCTTAAGGACATGATCTGGGAAGTCAGGGTTTTCGAATCCCTTTGGTTGAGCGTCATAGACCTCTTCCTTCAAATTTCCATTTAGGAAAGCGGATTTAATGTCCATTTGAAACAGCTTAACCTTTAGAAAACAAGCATGAGCTAATATCAATCGAATGGACTCAAGGCGTTCCAAAGGAGCAAAGGTTTCGTCAAAGTTGATTCCTTCCATCTTTGAATATCCTTGAGCGACAAGTCTAGCTTTGTTTCTGACAATGGTGCCAAATTCATCAGAATTGCTCTTGAATATCCATTTAGTACCAACAATATAGATATTGGGGGGACAAGGTACGAGTTTCCATACATCTTGTCTTTGAAATTGGTTTAACTCTTCATGCATTGCATTTACCCAAAAGGGATCGCTAAGAGCTTCATCAATGTTTCTAGGTTCTACTTGCGATAGATAACAACCAAAATTACAAATATTTTGAAGTTGTCCTCTCGTCTTAGCTGTAGAATCTCTCCCACCAATAATATTGTTAGTATCATGATTCCTCTGAACCCAGAGATGCCGCAGAGGGGCACGTTCTTGTTCAACCGGAACAACCTGACTAGGGCTTTTCTTCTCATCACTAAAAATATCAGGATCAATAACTGTTGGAATAACTTCTACTAATTCTGGGATTTCTTTGATTTTCTCAATTGTCTCGGTACGATGCAATTCAGCAGGAGAGTCATCATGATGAAAATTACTTAGATCATCAATGATAACATTTGTACATTTCATCATGACTTGGGTTCTGAGATTAAAGACTCTGAAACCACGACTGTCAGATGCATAGCCAAGAAAAATACCTTCATCGCTTTTCGAGTCAAATTTCCCTTTCTGTTCATAGTCCTTTAGAATGCAACACTTACTGTCGAACACTCTGAGATAGTGTAAGTTGGGTTTCTTACCGTACCACAACTCATAGGGGGTGTTTAAGGTCTTTGACCGTAAGTAAACACGATTGATCAAGTAGCAAGCTGTAAAGACCGCCTCTCCCCAAAACTTCAACGGTAAGTTTTTGTTATGGAGCATTACTCTTGCCATTTCCTGAATGTTCATATTCTTTCTTTCTGCAACTCTATTTGCTTGTGGAGTAATGGGTGGAGAATATTGTTGAATAATTCCCAAAGAATCACAATATTCCAACACCTTAGTGTCCTTGAATTCCGTGCCACGATCGCTTCTAATTTTCTTTAGTTTGCGACCCTATTCATTCTGGATTCTATTAACAATAATCTTGAATTCACTGAGGGTTTCATTCTTGTGAGCCAAAAAAGCTACCCAAGTGAATCTGGTGTAATCATCTACCATAACCAAAGCATACTTCTTTCCAGCCACAGTGGGTTGTTGAATTGGGCCGAAGAGATCCATATGAATTAAATCAAGTGGAGCTTTAGTGAGAATATCTCGGGATGATTTATGTGGAACTTTCCTTTGTTTACCCTTTTGACAGGCACCACATACACCTTCAATCTTAGCATTGATTTTGGGAACACCTCTAACAAGTTCTTTGTTAATGATATTAGTTAGAAGACGATAATTGATGTGGCCAAAACGCTCATGCCAAAGATGTGTAGATTCCACCTTAGTCAAATTGCAACAATTACTGAACTGAGTATCCAACAGATAACAATTATTTTTGCCACATGATCCTTGAAAAATCACTTTTCTAGAATTGTCTTCAATGTTACATCCATCAGCATTGAAGACAACCTTATGGCCTTTGTCACAGATTTGACTAACAGAGAGAAGATTAGCAGTCATACCTTTAATGTATACTAGGAACACCAAGTAATTTGATCGTCCCTTTCTTGCTTATGTAGCAGCAGCTCCCATCACCGAATGTTATTAGACCACCATCAAAGTCGCTTGTGTTGACCAACCATGAGAGATCTCCAATCATATGCCTGCTACATCCACTATCAAGAAACCATTGAAAGGGTGATGTTGATTTCAGAGCAAAAGCTCCCATACTAGCACTACTAACCAAATTAGGCTTTCTTGTTAGTATTGATTGTCTTTTAAGGGCAAACAAAAGTTGTACGGTATTCTTGTGAAGATTACTTACAACTTTTAATCTTTTTATAAAAGACAAACATACATAATGAAAGTGATCACGAGAACCACAACACACGCATGTACCAACATCTTTATTCTTGTTCGAAGAATTCTGAGCACTTTCAGTTTTCACAAAGCCTAAACCTTGCTTATTACCTGACATACGACAATTCTTCAATGAAGAATTAGAGGAGTTACTCAAATCCGTTGAAGATGACTTTACAGATTTCAAATCCTTAAGTTTTGCAATTTCCGCAACAAGATCAGAGTAGATCTGGATTTGTTCATCTAACTTCTTATGGAGATCAACAACCTCTTCAGAACGCTCTCGAAGCTTAGAATTTTTTATATAAATTTCGCAATGAAATCCATCAATTTTCCTCATCAAACGATGTTTTTCTAGACAAAGATTATTGATGAATTTTTTTAAACTAGGATTCTCAACCATATCGATGGTTTCTAGAACACGCTCGAAGTGGAGTTTATCCATTTCTGGTGAAGCGTTTTTAGAGACAAAATCGTCCATACTCAGATCGCTACAAACACAAACTTATAAGGTCTTTAACGTGTTTGCCTGCTCTAATACCAATTGAAAAAGCGGGAGTCTAACAACCACACCCAATAATTCGTTTGGCAATCTGAATAGACAAACTCCAATATACTTTCAAGAGAATCAACTAGACAGTCAGACTCAATCTATAGAAAAGTATATCAAAGAGTTTTATACCTCTTTGTCTCAATTCAATATGCAATCAGCAAATAGGAATTTGCGAGCCCGATTGGATATAAGAGAAATAAATTGAACGGTACCAAAGACCAATGTTCAAGGATCAATCAATTTCAATCAACAACCAAAGGTTGGATTTCCCAATTGATCGATTCATCGCACAACCTGTGATATTTCAATTATATAACAAAATATAATGCGGAAAATAAATAACACAGACACCAGAATTTTGTTAAACCCAGGGACCTAGTCCAGATTTGAACACCACACTGTATTAAGCCGCTACAAACACTATCCTACTACCAATGAACTTCGAACTGGACAATAGTTGAACCCTAATCAATCTCACACTAATTCAAGGTACAGTTGCGCTCCTTACCTCTCTGATCCCAACAGGAAACTACGCACTTGATTACCTTAGATGATCTCACCTACAACTAAGAGTTGCTACGACCCAAAGTCGAAGACTTGATAAACAAATCTGTCTCACACAGAAAAGTCTATAGGAATAGATAAATCTGTCTCCCACAGAAATACCTACGAGTTTTGTTCCGTCTTTTGATAAATCAAGGTGAACAGGAACCAATTGATAAACCAGACTTATATTCCCGAAGAACAACCTAGTATTATCAATCACCTCACAACAATCTTAATCGTATGGTAGCGAAACAAGATGTTGTGGAACCACAAACGATGAGACGAAGATGTTTGTGATTACTTTTTATCTTGCCTATCGGAGAATAAGTATCAAGCCAATCTTAAAGAAAATTGTACTCAAACACGATAGAACATGCAAGATCAGATCACGCAACTACAGAGAAAATAGTTGGGTCTGGCTTCACAATCCCAATGAATTCTTCAAGTCGTTAACCTACAAGGTTTCGTGAAAAACCTAAGGTTAAAGGAGAATTGAATCTAGCTTATGCAACTAGTATCACACGTGAGGTGTGGGGATTAGGTTTTCCAGTTGCTAGAGTTCTCCTTTATATAGTTTTCAAATCAGGGTTTGCAATCTAAGTTACCTTGGTAACAAAGCATTCAATATTCACCGTTAGATGAAAACCTGATAAGATTCAAGCTAATATCTTTCAAGCGTTAGATCAAACTTAGCTTGTTATACACAAATGAAATGTACCCTCATTTAGGTTTATGTAACCGTACCTAAACGTGTACACCATGTTGGCTCAACCGTAGTTAACCGAGGTTAGCTATATGAACACTCAACCTTATTCATCTTAACCATAACTAGTTCAAATGACTCAGATGAAACTAGTTAAAGAGTTTTTCAATTGCTATATTCTCATAGAAGTATACAAGAACACAATTGAAGCAAAATCGGTTTGATTCACTCGAATCAATTCATGAACATTATAGCCACGGTTTGCATAGAATGCATTCCTTAATATATATATATATATATATATGTATGTATTAGTTCATGTCACAACCGATTTTAGAACTTTAACCACTCAAGTATGCTAACGTGTACGCATACTTAAGTAGCCGGACCAAGATTGGTTTTCTCCAGTATGCGAACGGGTACGCACACCTCCAATCCCGGCAGAATTTTCCGGACCTGAACCTTACGTAAGTATGCGTACGGGTACGCGTACTTAGGTACTCGGAATTCACAAACCAACAGGTACGCATGCGGGTATGCACACTATGGTTCCCGGACATGGATTACACATATGCAAAGTGCATAACATGTACATAATCCAATATGGTTAATTGTTCTAAACTCTTATTTCAATCATTGAAACTTTCTTAGAGGATGACAATAGCCGTTTTCACACACATCAAAGCAATTTTCAAGTTATTGAAATAATCATAACGAAACATTCCGAGTCTAAACCAAATGATTGTATCACACAAACCATGTAAGATGTTACTCGGCGATTTATACACATGATCATCTTTTGACTTTCGTCAAGAATATAAGATGAACTTGGTCGAAGCGAAAGCTTGCCAACACATATTCCGAGAAATATGTAAGCGATTTAAACTCAACTCGAAATCTCAAATATGTATAATAGAAAACTATATCGTAACACGACTTATGTCTCAATATAGGAGATAGTGTAGAAATAGACTTTCCAAGTGATAGATGAGTTTCAGTCTCCACATACCTTTTGTTGATGAAGTTCCACATGCTTGCCTTAGTAGTTCTTCGTCTTCAATTGATGAACGTCGTGAAGTCTAATGCTCAACTACACAATCTATCCTAGTCCGAGACATCTATAAGTAGACTAGAAATCAAAACTTATAGTTTTGATCACTAACGTTGACAAATAAGCTTGAGATAGCAACACTTGCGAGTTCGACCGAGCAGTGCTCTAACATAGGTGGTTCAGTCTTCACTTACCTTTTGTTGATGAAGTCTCCAAAATCTTCGGTTGATCTTCGCCTTCAAACGGTAGAACGCAATGATGACTGCCTTTAAATACATGTTTTCACTGATAATTTATTATACATAAATAAGAATGGAGAAATCGAAATCATAATCGAACATTTTTAGTGTTCGAATTGTTTCAATCGATCATTATATGTCATTGCAACCATATTTATTTGTTACAGTAGTTTTCAAGGTAACTCTACTTTTCTCTACTTAAAAATGTTTTTGATTCTGCTTTAATGGTTTTTAATATTAGGGCTTCTGTTTTTTTCTTTTCTTCTTCTTTTGATGATGACCATAATATGTTGCAACTTAAAGGTGGAGTAGTGAATAAAGTTCCAGTTATACGAATTTTATGGTTCTACTCCTGCTGGCCAGAAAACTTGCTTGCATGTACATTAGGTAAGTTTTCTTTACCATTTCATTATTATTTAAATTTCGCATTCAAATGTATAACTGATGACTTCCTCATTAACATAATGATGGCAACAGAGTTCAACGTGAGTTAGTCTACCAATAACCAAATGATGACTTTCTCATAGCAAATGCTACAGGGAGTGAATACTTTTTCAAAGTGAGTTAATCTACCACATTAGAGAAAATTTACTCATACTTTAGAATAGAAATATCCAAAACCCTCAATCGCACACTAGTTTATATGATTGTGCACGAGTCTTCCTTATACGACAGATGAAGTGATGCTTGGACGTGGGAAACACTTCTTCCATCCCTTCACCTGAAAAATATTAAGATTAAAATATATTATAAAAATTCTAAAAGAAAAAAAGCATATAAAAATTAGGGTAGGCAGCACTTTGAATGGTGCCCAAATGAAAAATCTCTAAATCTACTCTCTTATTGAAAAAGAATGAAACAAATAGAAAACATCAAAACCCACTATCCTTCTTTATTTCTCACAATGAAAAATACCCTAATTCACCTCCTCTTTACTCCATTTGAGGTAAAGACACTCTGTCTACAACCCTTGTTTTAAAAGGGTGTTTGAATAAGACATAAATAAATATAATAATTTGTTGACTTAATTAAGTCAAAACATCAAATTTTATGAAGGGGGATCTATTGGCATAGTTATTCTCACACTATCTCACAGTTTTGGTGCTAATTTTCTTATAAAACTCAACCGACAATGATTTTGAGTTAAAGTTGTTATTATATACCTCTTCCAAATTAAACTCTACATTCATACCAAAAAAAACACAATCTAAAATGTGTCAGAGCAATGCTCGGTTGAACCCACAAGCTTTGTTATCTCAAGCTTGTTGTCAATGTTAGATGATCAAAACTATTTCTTGATTTCTAATCTACTAAGTCAAGTCTCGGAATAGGAATTTGGTATTTGAGTATCAAACATCACCCTCGAAGACTGAAGATTGACGAAGACATTTGAAGAACTTATGTATCATATATGTGAAGACCGAACCATTCTATTTTACTCACTATCTTACCATTCTATCTATTGAGACTATGTCGTATGACTTTTAGTAGATTTACAAAGAAGAAATATCGAGTCAATCATTCCTTGTCAAAAATCTCGAAATATGATTCTAGCATAGATGTTCAAAGGTTCTTAACAAGATTAGTTCGAAACAATTTATTGTTTGAGAATTAATTTGTGGATCAATTGAAAATATCCCATACAATTGATTTTATCATTTTGGAATGTTTCAAACATCATAAGAGAGAAATTCATAAACTTCTGTTATTTCTATTTAGGGTGTTGGAAAACCTGTTTGCAAACCATAGATATCTGATTTCAGAAATACAGGGAAGGTTGGCGAACATGTTCACAAACCACAAGTTCAGTTGGGAACAGTTCACGAATCCGGTTGGCAAACCGTGGTGTACTGATTTTTTAATGTTGGTATAAAAGGCTTAAGGTTGGCGAACCCGGTTGGCAAACTGTGTCCATCTGAGTTCATAAGCCAAGAGAGGTTAGCGAACCGAGCTCGCAAACTATGTCCATCTGAGTTCTCGAGCCGAGTAAGGGTTGGCGATCGCGGTTCACGAACCATGGCTCCCTTAATAGTGAACCGCCTTACGGTTCACGAACCGTCACGCCATCTGTCCCAGTAAACTCTAGCAGATGCTTAAAGACTTAGTCTATAAATATGTTTAGCATTGCTCTGACTCTTTTAAACACTTTTAAGACTTCATTGATCACTTAAACACTTATGTGTGTGCATCATGATTAAACTCTTAAGTGCTTTTGTGAACATTATATTGTTTATTGTTCACATGACATATTTGCCAAACCAAACTAGTCATTATACACGGTTCCAGAACCGGACCACTGTGTACATTCTTCAATTGTATTTTCAAGACCTAAAGTGTTTGCTTGATTCCCAAGTTATCTTAGCTTGAATTCTAAGCAACCCTTAGTCTTGAAAATCTATAAATAGAGATGCTCTTTCAACTGGAAAATTCAATCACTGGCACTTTGTGTCCTAGTTGATCTAGAGTCGTCCTCTATGAACCTACGTTTCCTCTGAGAAATATAATTAGGTTTACGACTAAAAGACTTCACTTTGGGGATTCATGAATCCAGGTCCGACTATCTTTTACCTTGATAGTTCGTGTATCCTGATCTTGCTTTTGTGTCATCGAGGTTTTCGTAATCTCTTTCAGGGAGAAATCACAAAGTTCTTTTCATCTCATACTTTGTGATTCCTTAAGATAGATATTTGAAAATTGATCTTAAGTGATCTTTTGAAGATTGTTTTTGAGAGGTGGTTAAGAATCTAGGATGCTCTTCGGGAGTCGTAAGTTTCGTATTTGTGAGGTTTGCTAGCTTATCTATTACAAACATATTTCCATACCCCAATCTCTTGATCTAAACAAAAATCAAATAGGCTTATCTATTAGAGGCAGATTGGTATCGAAAGTCTTCATTGCGGCTGAAGCAACTCTTAGGTTGTAAAGGACGTCAGCTAAGGGAATCAAGTGCGTAGAGCCTTGCGAGATTCAAGAGATGTAATTAAGGAGGGCAGTTGTGAATCGCTTGTGTAGATGGGGAAAAATGATTTGCTGGTTTTTACAGAATTGAAGAGTCGACCGTGTGGAGACTCCTTGAACCGAGCGAAATATTGAACCTCACACAGATGCACTGCAAGAAGGGAGTGCTTTAAGTTCGAGAGATCAATCTGTAAGACTCCAGCCTAAACCAAGAACAATGGCCGTTCCAGAGTCAATTCGGTCACAAGAGAGGATGGGTTGATCTCGTAGGAGGGAAGGCGAGAAATGCGTGAGATCAATGGTGATCTGAGATTGTAGGTGTGTCGTGAATTCAGCGTAAGAATGCTCTGAATGATTGAATTTTGCTCAATTGAGAGTGAATACTCAGACGATGAGTCCGTGTAGACGAAAGATTGTCTGTATGAACTTGCCAAGAATTCTTTTAGACGAATGTTCGAGTGTTCGAATCTTGTCCTTTCAATCAGGATTCAGAGACATTTTATAATGCCGGAGTTGAAAACACCATGATCCCATGAAGTGTGACAGTTCTTTGGAATCGTAGAGTGGGGAAGTGGGAAATCGTGTTAAAACCAGGTTGCTCATCGTGCGGAGACTTGGTTAATTTTCCACCCACTACTTTGCTGACTCTTCCAACCGATTACACGACTTGCTCACATTCTCATCGTGGGTGAACACTCGTGCCGTAGACCGCTGACCAAAACCCTAGTTAATATCCCCATGTGACACGATTGAAATCTCGTGATTTGTGAAGTCGATTCTTGACTTTATGGGACGATGAGTCCATGTATTCTTTGAGTTGAACATGATTTGCAAATGTTCTCAAACTCATGAATTAAATATGTCTGCTGAGACGAGGTATTATTATGTTAATTACGAGCAAGCTGTGTTGCTGAATTATTGAATATTGATAGTTGAACCAATATTCTTGAATCTGAGCAAATATTGCTGATTCGGGCAAATATTGCCGATTTGAGCGAATGTTGCTCATTCGATGGATTGTTGGTAGCAGGACCAAATAAAATATTAATTTAAGATACTGACTGCTGGGTCGAGCAAAATAAATAAAAATGTTGATCATGGAATCAACATAAAATTATCAGAGTATTTGAATCTGCTCAGAATCATGTTTTTGCGGAGCTCTGAATTCAAAACCCTAATTTTACTGAAATGATGATTTATTGCAAATCAAGTGAAGTAGGGACTGGCTACATGGGATGATAAGTTCACCATGTAAGCCCAGATGCTCGAATGAACAAAATACCAAAGTCTCTTGAGGACCAGTTGGTGAAAGAATGATTAAATGTTGGTTTAATCATTTATTGAAATAATGCTCGTGTGAGCGACAAATAACAAAACCTATCCATGAAGAGATGTGGAACCGACTAGGAGGTCATGAGACCGGCTCTTGGTGGCCATGGGACCAATGGATGGTCGTTCAAGCAAACTCTTAATTGTTTGGAAGAAGTTTGAACCTAATATGAGCAATTGAGCAAATTAGGTTAAAATCATTAAAACATGTGGGACCGGCTGTTTGCAGGCCTTAGAGCCACCCTTGGTCGGTCAAGGGGATGTGCTCGTGTCACCATAGTGTCCGTGTCTCAGTCCTGAGAGTTTCAGTATTTTCCGATGCACATTTGAGCAACATTCTGAGAAAATATGCAGAATCCAGGGTTTTGTTGAAACTAGGAAAAATACATGAGATGATGAAAAATGATAAATAAAACAAGGAATTACAAGGTGTGGGACCGACCACGGCTAGGGCATGGCCGGCCGGTTGACAAGCACGGTCCCACACTTTCCCAGTTTTATGTAATTTTATGTACTTTCTCTGATTTGAGGAAAATTCCATGAAACTGGAGAGTTTTATGAAATTAGGGAACTTCCATGAGATGAGGGAGATAAAATAATAATAATAAAATAGGGAATGATGGAATGCGGGACCGGCAATGGCCGTCAAAGAGATTTGTTGAAACCAACGGGCACGGTCCCAAAAACAATAATAAAATAATGGGCACTCTTCCCAATTTTATGTAATTTTTTATGATTTTAGGGAATTTTCATAAAATCAAAGAGATTTGTTGAAACCAAGGTATTTTGAATCAGGGAGTTTTCATGGAATCAGGAAAAAAAAACAACAAACAATAATAAAATAATAGGCGTGTGGGACCGGCTAGGGCATGGCCGTCCTTATATATGCATTTATGAGAGTTTTTATTAAAAAAATGGTCCCACGAAAGTTTTCCTAATTTTATAATATTTTTCATGATTTTAGAGAAAATTCATAAAATTAGGGAATTTTCATGGTTTTAGGAAAAATTCATGAAATCGAGGAATTTTCATAATTTGAAGAAATAATAAAATAATAGGGACGTGAGGTGTGGGACCGCCACGTCTAGGGCATGGACGTCCTACCGGGTGCTCGGTCCCGCGACACCTTTCCCTAATTTTATTATTTCTTTGATAAAATCATGAGATTAGAGAATTTCCTTGAAACGAAGGAGATTTGCTCGAACGAGAGAATTTTCACGCAGGAAAAAATAATAAAATATGACAAAATATAAAATTGGGCGCGGGACTGGTCACGGCATGACCGGCCAGCTGATGAGCCCAGTCCCCTGGCACCTTTGCTAATATTTTGTTATTTTTTTTTCCTTCCTATTTTGCATAGGTTCATCGTTCATTCATATTTTGAAATGCTCGTTTGCGCATTCAAATGCCGGGTCCATGCATTATTGCTAAGTACACTTGCACCATTTTAGTCGGGGCTTATTCGATGCTCGGATGCTCTGTTTCGTTGAATATTTATCACTAACCCGTGGAATTCTGCTGAGAAGAACCACGAATTGAAGTGACGAAATATAACGAAGAATCGTAGAATATTGCTGGATATTCAAGCGATTAGAGATAATTAATTGATGGCTCTATACTAGCAGGGCTTCCTATCTAGGAGCATTAATTATCTGAAGGTTGAGAAATATGAACTTGCTGGAGTGTCATATTCCTCTTGTACAGTTAGGGAAAACCTGGTTGCATCCTGAAAACGTTATTGCTCTATACTAGCAGACATGCTGTCTAGGTCCCGTCCAATCTTGCGATTCTGTACAATATGAAATGTGCCGTGGTCTCAGCTGGGAGACTACACATCTACATCTTCTCTGAGAGACTTTCTCGATCAGAGGTTTTATGGCATGAGCTTTCATGCTTAGAGACATGAGTCTCAATACTCATCCGATTGCCTGATCCTGAGTAATTACTGAAATTGCTCAATATTCATGAGATGTGCCGTGGCCTCAGCTGGGAGACTACACATCTACATATACTCTGAGAGACAGCCTTCTCAAGTCAGAGATTTATGGCATGAGCTTTCATGCTTTAATGATAGACATGGGCCTCAATACTCATCCGATTGCCGGATCCGGAGTATAGTTTTACAATTTTACCCTTTGTCGAAAATCCATCATCTACATTAAGTCCCCTGCTTAGTGAGGAACAATCAGCATTGAATGGTGATTTTCCAGGTACAAACAGAAATAAGTAATTGAACTTAGTCATAAGATAAGAAATTACCGGATTTCGACTGAATGAGCAAACCATGTTTGAGCGGAAACCCCAGTGGCATAATAGAGCATCATCCAGTGATCATAAATTGGTGTAGAACCACTGATTCGATGGTGGAACCTTGGTCGGTTTAGGATACAAGGGCCGGGCCCGAAAAGAAATCCTTGTTTTAGGAATAGATGCTCGTTCTTTCGTTAGTTTAAGGAACAAACAAAATAAACCTGAGTCTAATGATAAAAATTTTGTCTATGAGCTTTCACGAAAACAAAATTTTATTTTTTAAATACGTGAGATTTCACAAAGTGTAATAAACTCTCGTTTCAAAGGTGGATGCTCGTACGAGAGAATTGTTTTTTTTTGAATAGACGTGCGTTTGTTAGTAATAAAATTTTGTTTATGAGCTTTCATGAAATTTTTTATCTTCAAGCTTTCGGAAATCTTTGAAAATATACTCTCTCTTCAAAGACAGATGCTCGTGCGAGGGAGCAAAAAATATATAGATATATTTTTCAAATTTACGTGAGTTTCACGTTAAATATATATATTTAGTAAAATCAATGTTTTGATTTTGAACAACTGTTGAAAGTAGACAATCATACATGGTGAAATAATGTATGTATGTGAGTTTTCACAATTGTAGAATGGACGTCTGTCCAATTTTGAAAACCAGTGAATGTTCACATAGTAAAAATTTACGAGGGTTGTTCACGGTTTTATGAAAATCAAGTCATGATTTTGAATAATGAATTTTGTTCGTCTTTGCAGGTTTGAAGGAGCGAACGAATTCTCGAGATTGTAATCACTACAACTAGTGAAATTGTAAATAGGTAAGAGTTGGATGGTTACCATTTTTGTAGACTCTGTTGTGAGCACATTTATTCCATGATTCATTGTTCTGTCGAAGCCTGCGCTTTGTATGAACGATGTGCTGAAGTAGCCACTTTGAGAGAATGAATGACTCCCATGATGATACTTCCAAAGATGGTGTTTCCAGAGATAACATCTCTACGGACGAAACTTTAAGAAATGGTACTTCTGGAACCTCTGGGTGATAGTGAGAGATCCTTCATACTGAGTTGTACTCCTGGTTATTTCATTAGCTTTACCATAGGATGATCGTGTAGTGAGATCCTGGATCAATGTAGACTCCACGGAAATGGAAGAAAGTCTATGGGAGAGGAGAACCCAGAAGTAAGGACTGCATGATGTTAGCAAATGACGTGTAGTCCCCAGCCGTTTCTTTGATGAGTTGTTAGCGCTCCTTGTGCCATGACTTTGCTCGTGCAATTATGATCATGAGACCAAGGTTTGTTATTTCTTTTCAGACTTTTGCTCCATCGATTGACGGTCTTCAACTTGTTCCCAGGCAAACAACTCATGAATCCAGCACTGATGAAGAAGTCGATGTAAGTATCCTTTTTCGTGCAGGTGATTGTGGCATCTCCTTGAATGAAATAATAATATTTGTTGTTGATGAATCTAGGAAAAAATCATTGTAGATAAGCATCATGTTGATGAAGCGTGCTCTTCTTTGGGATATGGGAATATGGAGAATTCCCGAAATCCCGAACCGAATGGAGATAGTGGCGTTGCCAATGGAGATTTCGGCATTGCCGAGCCTTCAAATGATTTAGAGACTCCCCCAGTAAGTATATCTCCTGTAATCTCTTCATATAAGTATGAAATTTCTGATTTGTGAATGAATGAATGAGAATCCATGTGAGTATACGAGTAATTTTGCTGAAATACGTCACCAGAAAATTTCAGACTTCAGCATTTTAGCAAAAACACCGTAGAATCTTCGTTCAAAGTCAGATTTTCTTCAAGCCCAGAAAATATCCAAGCTTTAACAAAGAAGATTTTTGAGTTTTGAGCATGTTTATGGCACGAAAAGGAGAAACAAGAAACTTCCGAGAGACTTTGAACTTTTTCAGATTGTATGTTGTCCAATATTTCGGCCACATATCCTTGCTCATTTCTTCAGTTGCTTTGAATTTCGGATATGTTGTAGAGGACAATCATACGAAGAGAATGGTATATGACCCATCCCTATATTTTTCACCAATTTCTTCCAGCTCGTCGGTTTGTACATGACAGTGTAAAATCATCTCAGACGAGTTTGCTGTAAAACACTCATGTTGTGCTTTTAAACCATTCGCTTGTGTCTTGAACGGTTGTTGAAGGATTTAATGTCATTGATTCATTCTAGATCAAGACCCTTTGATTGATACATGAGCATGGTGCTTGCAGTGCCATTTTGTTTCTGTCAGTCGTAGAAACATCACTTCTAAAACCCTGGTCACGGGACCATAACTTAGGTTGCTCTCAAGAGAGGATGATGTAATGACCATGGTGGCATGTCCTGGTGGTAGCATTCCTTTTGCGATGATTGACTAGCACTGGAGAGCCCGGAACCACGAGTGTTGGACTGTGAAATTGATCGCCATGATCAGTGGACCGTCAGTCCCCAATATTTTGTTGAATCTCTCTCTTTCATTTTCCCTTCTTCTGGCAGGACCTAGATAGAGGATCCGGGTAGAAAAATGATGTAAAGACCCAGGTGGTCGAAGTTGGAGGTACCTTGATGAAGGACTTAGCGAAAATACCTAGTGGACACCGATCGACTGTGGAAGTTATGAATCCCGTCTAAGAATTGCTACTTGCATGTTGTATGCTCAGGAAGTCAGAGGAACCTCATACGACGTCGGAATCTGATGCTTGACCCCAATTTTTGAAGATAAGAGACTGAGTTGTCACATGAGAAAAGAATCACTCAATTAGGAGTTGTAGAGGTCAGCCAACGAAGCGTGCACATTTGTGATTTGTAATCCCGTACAGAATTTTCAGACTTCATAAACCTGGCTGTAAAGGCCATATCTTTCAGCTCGTATGTCCGATTAATGCGCCCTTTTGGTATGTTGTAGAAGAGACGTAGAAAAACATCTTTCGTTGAGGAAGCATTGTCCCATTCCTCACCTATTTGTACGTTTTTGCAAACCCATGGCCTGAAGTGTGTTGTATCTCATTTGTAGAGGTGATGAGAACATCTTGTAGAAGACTTTGGATTATGCCCACCAGTCGTGCCAGCTTTGGGAAGACTTTCATGTGAGCATGTTATCAGGTCTACACATCTTGATATGAGTTCTTAGAAAAGTACGCTTCATGTGTAGCACTTCAGAGAATGATTAGTTGATGAAGCCCTGAGGATGTTGCTCCTGAGACCGTTGTTGGTCCGAGACCATGAATGATTACGCTCCGAGAGATCCTTGTCGATGCTGAAATCATGGATGGTGTTCCTCTAGAGATTATTATTGATGCCGATACCATGGTTGAAGTTGCTCCAAAGACCGAAAAGGCTAGAACCATGATTATAGATATAATCTTTGCTCCTTCATCCAAAGGAGCCTTTTACATTCACGAACTAGTTGATGAGTTAAGCGTCGCTAAGATGAAGGTGTACTTGAGAGTTCAAGCTGAATGCTCCTGAAAGCATAACTTTACCAGAACCGGCTTTGTCGATGAGTCGATGTTGTTGCGGTAGATAGCATCAGCAGTTTTCATCTTGGATGTGATTGGTGAAGAGAGAAAGTTCCTCAATCATGCAGGGGCTTGTGATGTAGAGAAATCCCGTTGATGAAGTTTCATGGAATCACCTCAGGTTTCCCAGTGTATGTTGAAGTAGTTAGTGTCATCCATGTATGAATGATGTTGCATATGCTTCAGAAGTATTATCATGGGATAATGGAGACTTATCGATTGTAGTTTAGTTACACTTTGATCGTGCTAGTGTTGAATCAATGTGTCATCGTCGAGATATTTGTGTTGTACTCTTTGATTGGGAGTACAATTTGATGGCTTCTTAGATGCTTGAGCGTTGAAGAGTATATTCCTTAAGCATCGAATGTCTTAGGGGTTTGACCATCTCGGCCTGGAGTATCTTCTGATTCAAAGATCCCTTTCGTTGCGGTAGTGGGATTCGACACTTGTGCAGACATCAGAGCTTTCTGATTTTGTGGAACACATGGACTTGCAGGAGAAACGCCCAAAGTGTTCTTTGCCATGTTTGGACATCAGTAATGAATGTTTTATTGCTTGATTCGGAGAAACGTCAGATTCAACCACTTGGTAAAATACTATTGCGGTGAAGCTACCATTCATAACGTCTTGTAGAGTTGCTAGTATAATTAAGTCCCCATGCTAGGATAGCATGTGGGGAAATAAATGACATAGACATGGAATGAGACTTGCCTGAGTGCGGAACCTCTTGATGAATGTCTATGCATCTTTTGCAGGTTCTTGATTCAACCTCGTTAAAGTTTGAAATTCCTCAAAGTACTCTGATGATGGAATGTCCGTCAAATCTTCTGGGTCAGAACTTTCTTCGTTGGATAGATGTGTAACAAAAGGCGCTTTGTAAGTACCCATCTTTTCAGCGTGGATCCACGCTCGTCTGAAGGACATGTCATATCCTGGATCTTCCTGATTATGTGAAACTTGGTTTTTGTCCAGGTTGAACTTATGTTCACTTTGAGAGTGATGTAGCCATAAGTATTTCTGAGCGCTCCTTCAAGGTCTCTGATTGAGATGGGAGCATGAGTAGTTTCTTGTCGAGTGATGCATGTGGATCCGATGGTTTTCAGTGGAATGTTGTTGATGGCGGTGCCAGCATCGATAAACGTTCTTCCAAATTCGTTTCTTCTGACTGTGGTAAGCAGTCCCCAATCGTACATCTCTTGGTCTCGTGGGTCGGAGGCTCAAGAATTATTTCCTAATTGACTTCTTGACACAATGTGGTTCAGTGTTGTGAACATGTCTCTCCTTTATGCCTTCGACAGATAGAGCAATTCACGTTCGACCAAGGATTGAACCGCCTTTTTGATATGTGCTTCAGAGATGGAGAAAGTCCTGACCGGGAGGGGATCTCTGTGCACTCCTTAGGCCCCGAGATTAAGTTCTCCTGACTCAACCTTTTCTCTGAATATGCGTTTAAAAACTTTGCAGCTACTTGTGGGGTGATTGACGAACCTGTGGAAGCGGCAATAACGAGGGTTTTCCATGTCTTCCTCAGTTGGGTCTCTTCTGACATATGGCAATTTGATTGCACCATCTTGGATCCAGGCATCTAGTAGTTCGAGCACTTCTCCAATGGGGAGAGGAAAGTCAGGTGCATCTTGATCATGAGTCTCTGTATGTTGGCCAGGAGCCCGTGTCTCTGGTTTGTCCTTCTTTTGCATCTTTTGAGGAGCTGAGGTATGCTTGTTCGGGGTTTCACCCTTGCGCTTGCTCTCTTCTGCAACAGCGTTTGTGGAGGGCTGCGTGTTGTATTGCTTGTTGATCAGACGTCTTCTTCCTCGAGTATCTCGCGATTCTTCAGTCTTTGTAGATTTTGCTCTTTCCAATAGAGCAGGTGCAGTGGTTTCCGATCTCTTCGCGGCTTCATGAAGCTCTGAGAAAGTCAGGAATCGAAGATTTTCCAGTAGAGCCATGTAGACCGGGAGCATGCCATTGATGCACAAATCTACCAGCTGTTGCTCCGTGACATTTGGGTCATGACAATCCAAGGCCCGGACTCGAATCTCTTCACGTAGTCATTGGGGTTTTCACCGACCCTCTCGAAACATTCTTCCAAGATCGAGAGAGTAACTTTCTCGACACGAATAAGTACTTTACGTATAAGCTCCTCACTTAATTCACCAAGAACGGAGCATGTAAAGAACAATCCCTTCCTCAGAATTTCATATCGCCTTGTATTTCCCGTACCCATTATCGTTGTGTGGCATGACGATCGAGTGTTACTGCTTACGTAGTAACACGAACCTCCAAGCACTATAATGAATCCATGTACGAAATACCCGTACAGCCGATTCTCGGTGTGTTATACTAGCCCGAGCCCTCTCGGTGTGTTATACTAGCCCGATTGAGTCCCTCTCTGTGTTATACTAGCCCGATTGAGCATCCCACTTGACCGTATCAGTCTCGGGATATGATTCGATCGCAGCCATCCAACTCCACAAGCATGATTGATGACTACGATCAATTCCATCACCCCTGCTGGTGTATGGAATACACACGGCCTTAGCTTGCCAAATATGATCTGATCGCAGTCATCCAACTCCACAAGCATGATTGGATGACCACAGATCAATTCCATCGCCCCCCCAGCAGGTATGGAATACACACGGCCGACCCCGCATGGTCGACCATTGGCCTCACAAGAAACCGTCCATACCAAACATTATGGACGGAAACCCTAAATTAGGGTTTGCGGCGTATTACATGTGTCGCAAAATCGGTCTCAACCGTCCATCTTCGCAGCATAGATGGAGGGTGTAGATGTAGACTCAAAGGCCCGGAGCATGTCGACACAATCACCGTGTGACCGCCTACACACTTGACCATCGGTCAAAGCCAACCATGGTTGGTTGCAACAAATTGTCCGCCCAAAAGCATGGTCGCGGCTTTGAAAGCCAAAATTAGGACTTCAAGTCATCACGCGTCCATCTTCTCCTATGCGAATGGAGGGTCACGTATTGATTAACCAAGGCCGGTCATACCAAAGATGACCACTGGGCCCATCTACCTCTCCTCACGCGGTCGGCCAAGGCACATCATTCCCGACCAACCCAAAACGCACGCCCAAACTCGTGCGGTTACACTCCCAAATCCTAAATCGATCTCGACCGCCAACTTCACCCTGATGATTTGAATGGTTTAGATCACGTTTTCATGAGATAATCAGCATAGGTGTGAACACCAACCTACCACCTACACGGTGGTATGATCGATCAAGACCGACCAAGACGGGTCGTCTTGGGCGCGGGCGCCCAAACTTGGGATGACACGCGGTTATCAATTCCTTTGCGGTAAGAGATTTCTGCCAGAAACCGATCTCAACCACTCCTCTTTGACTGGTCAAATTGAGTGGCTTAGATTGCATCTTCATGAGACGGTGAGACATGGACGTGTACACCATCATGCCATCAACACGCATGTATGGCCTCGGTCCTCTTCTACAAAATCCTCCCATGCTTGGTTTCACTAAGTCAAGAGTGATGCTTGCGCACCTCTTTTAAAACCTAATTTCATCAACGGTCGCAGATGAGTGTCTCAAACATCATCTCATCCGTCCGACTTCACCAGACTTGGTTATACAACCCGGTCGTGGAGTTATTTGGTTAGTGAGGAGTCATTATCCATCACTTTACCACACCGTAATGCAATTACTCCTCGCATAAAATACACACTTTTACACAAGTATCGACTTCACCGAATAACACAATTATTCAACTCGGCATTACATGCTATCTTTCGTGGATCCACGATCCACATTCCGGTCATCAATCATGTCACAAACCGGGGGATACATACCGGGTATTGGTCTGGCGGTTTACACGTGCAACGCGCCATCACAAGAACGTGTTAGGAAGTCATGGACGGTTAGAGATGAACAGGAAAAGTGGGCAAGACTGGTCGTGTGTTACCGACACACAACTCCACTACTCCATCATTCCACTACCTCCACTTCCCACGAGAAACGTGAATGAGGCTCAATGACTTGTATAAATAGGGTCTCCGCCCTATTTCCAAGGACAACAGAAGGAATAACGGAGACGAACAACACAAGTTCCGGTCGACGTAAACCAAGTGTTGATACCGTCATATTCAACCATCTTCTTGTCACAAGTCATAGCAAGCCAACACCTTCACAATCTCAACACCTTCTTCGCTTCCCTCCCTAAGATCAACCCCATCTCCTTCACTTTGTGACCGAAACAAGTCCTGAACGGCCATTTCTTGGTTTAGGCCGGACTTGCACAAACATTGATCTCTCGAATCTACAAGCACTCACCGCAAAGGTACATTTGTTGAAGGTTTAGATTCATTCCTCATCCACACCCCAAATTACCAAATTCTGCAGAGTAGTTTTCACCCATCAACAATTGGCGACCACAAGGGAGATTGATCTATCGGTTGCATAAAATTGAATCCTCAATTTCTCGCTTCATCTCGCAATGTATCCTAAAACTACAAAGTGTTCGGATATCATGGGAAGTATAGCTGAATGTCGGAGGATGTCTTGGCAAATCAAGCCAGATCACCGGGAGGCGAGAGCGAGACATTTCGCCTTTTGAATGATATAGCGGCACAATTACAAGAAGGTTCGACGAGCATCTACTCAGCAGCACAAGAAATGTTGAATCATTAGCCAGAGTCACACCTTTACCGGTGGAGAGGCATAAAGAGCGCGTAATCACAGAAGACTCAGGAAAGATGAACAAGATGGTCCAGCCGACAATGAAGATCCGAGGCAACTCCACGGAGAAAAGACTTGTCCTAGTACTACAATGTCTCCGGCTGGATAAAGAAAGGGAGCTCTGCAGCCTATGGAGCCCTGCTAGAAGATTTGTATTTCAAAACTCTTATTGAAACACGGAAGATCAGTCCAATTGCGTCGGCCTTCCAACCAACCGAAGGAACGCTTGAGGAAGGAGAAATCAATCGGGAAATGCTCGAATACGAGAGGATGGGAACGTTCAACCGGTCACTCACAGTGACATTATGACACCTTCCACATCCCTCTACCTAGGCAAGCGATCCGCGTATATGATGGCACTCACAAATCTTCCAACTTCATCTCCCGGTTCCACGTCAAAGCCGCGGAGAGACGTTACAACGCCCACTAACGCAGAAAAGCGACTCAAGGTACTTACATTTCCCATTCCCAATGAAGAAGATTCTGAGCCTACTGGAAACATGGGTGCGAAATGAAGAGGTGGAGCTACCCCCGATATGGCGTCCGCCACGATCAAGAAGTAATGGACCCGAGGTAATCGTCATTTACTACCGGTTCCTTCATCACCCCACCAAGGAATGCGGCGCTTTTGAAGCGCATTGTTCGTGAGAAGCTCGTTCAGAAAGATAGCTTGCGGAGGATTTTCTTAGAGAGGCTACTCCGGTTTGATGTAGTGAGGCTTCAAAAGCAAGTAAGTTTTACTCAACAACTTTACAAGAGAGATAGTTTAGAATTCACTGGGGACTTAGCATCCCGCATGTGGAAAAAGAGGCCGAGTGATCAAACGCCATGTTTGTTTCCATTCGTAGCTCCTTTTACATAAAATTTGCAATTTCATGCAATCATTCATGACCAAGATGCAAATTTCATTTAACATAATCCCTTCCAAAAAGGTTGTTCACAAAACTATCTCAAAAATAAGCCAATTCAATTACCTATTCAAAACCTAAGCCAAATTACCAAAGAAAATCCTCACTATCACTCAAAAGGAGAAACATCTAAAAAGAAGAGACAAGTATGGCACAAATCAAGGGAAGTCCTTCAAAGAACAACTCATCCTTCGCGCAAGAGAGACTTTCATCCTTTGGAGCACGGCCTCGCTTCACCTCAGCCTTTAGACAACCTCTCAACCTCTTCTTCCCGACGAGCAACACAAATCCCGCTAAGGGATTTCATCATGTAGTTTCGGAGCTCCGAATCTCGGAGAACCCTTTGAAGAACCAGGGAGCATTGAAGCATGCGTATCATCAAACACGTCCGTATGGCACCTCCAATCTTCAACCACCTCTTCAGAAACCTTCCACTGGGTGCAGCGCCATCCCCGATGGAAACTAAAGCTTCTTGGACGCGGTTGACCAATGCAAGACGACTCCCCGAGCTTCATGCGGTGGTAGCAATATGGCCGTGTTTCTTCCGATTGTCGTGTACAACTTTTCAAACCGAACCGGCACGCTGAATCCACCAACCAACACATGACTGGATAAGGGACAAAAAAGGGAGGATCGAACAAAGCCCCAGGCTGCATCACCGGCAATTCGGCGACCGCGAGAGCCTTGTCAGTTGCGGGAGGCCTTTCAGAAGAAGTCACCACAATAGCCATATGGTCCGGTACCTGTCCAGGATGGATTCCAAGGGGAGCCGTCTCAACTACAGCAGGCACTGTCTCTCTTGCATTCCTTCCGGCGTCTATTTCGCTCTGGGTGCTGATTTCCATCATGACCCCGTCGACAAGATCACTAAGGGAAGCGCCTTGTTCAACCGAGCTTGCATCATCTCTCGTCGTGGTCGGAAAAGGGAGCGGCTTTCTCCACTTCTCAAAGATGAAGGTCCGTACTTACTTTAACTTTTCAGGAAAAGGAGCGGTTTCTCCAGACTTCTCAGCATGAAGGTTCGTACCGCCAGACTTTTCAGGAAAAGGAGCGGTTTCTCCAGACTTCTCAGCATGAAGGTCCGTACCGCCAGACTTTTCAGCATGAAGGTCCGTACCGCCGGCCTTCCCGTTTTGAATGCGTGCCAACCTTGTGAAGGCATTATCTTCCTCCATTCCCCGGTTTAAAACAAGGATCGTTTTAGAAGAACTTACACTCGAGAAATGAAAGAACCATGGGAGGAGATTTAAATACCGCATATTGGAATAATTGAGGATTACCGGACCGCATGCTTGCCTCTTAGGTCTCTCTCCTACTTGGGGACTGCAATCCTCACTCTAGTCCGTTGGATGGAAGTGGCTTCAACCTAAATGCTTCACAAGATGTCAAGATGGCTCACTACGACGTCACAACACTCTTCGAAAATTTCTGAAGATCAACAGCTGTTTCCCCCAAAATTCTTTATACCGTTCGGTCACCACCGGGTTTCTCCCAATAGGCCGAAGGGAAGGCTCAACCGGTCTAAGAACACATTGGCGTTAAGACTTTGTGGAAGGAATTCCTCCTGAGCCCCTAGTGGACTGGATAAATGGGACACCCCGATCGGAATCCCATTTGGCAGCAAAGTGTCAATGTTGTACGGAGTCACGGAAAATTCTCCGTCGAATAGAGACGGGACATATCCCCGGAATGCAAAAACCAGAGATAAATAATTTCCCGATCTCATGGTCTTGACATCCGATTCGCAACACAACGCTGGATCGTCAAAGAAGGTCTTTGGTGAACGATGGAAGGGGTGAATCGGCCCCCATGGACGAAAATCTACTAAGAAATGTTGTCAAATACCTCCACAAGTTTCGCACCTGCTTTAGGACGCTTCTTATTCCATCTGAGTATTCTCGAGCCGCCGTACAAGTTAACGAGTGAAGGTGCAGGAGTAGGAGCATAACTTCAAGTGTTCCCATAAGAGCGCCTAAAGAAAAGCGAAGTGAACGTGCGACTCCACCTTCTTGTACCCGTTAGAAACATGCATATCCATTGCTAAAGCTGCCTAGGTGAGAATACAACATCCAAGGAACAATGCACCTAGAGGAAGAACTTCACCCGCGCCAGCCTTATAGCAATTTTGACAAGGTTACGTCTAATTGTCCTCTTCCTAACCGTCATCAAATACGCTCGGATAGCCATGAGACAGAACGCATCGCCGAGCTCGCTTTTCCAACTCTGCAGAAGACCACTCCAGAAAACCCACCAGTGTAGAAGCATTTCAAGGCCTTTTTTTCTCCTCCTTCTCCCGTATTGTCGAATTCCGCCACCTTTTTAAGTATAGCGGCATAATTACTCTCCGTGTCGAGAGTTCGTAAGAAAGACTTCAAATAAACAGCAGTTTCATTAATGCAGCTACACTCTCCAAAGTAATAGTCATCTCTCCCATCTAGATATGGTCACAGTGAGTGGAAATACGCCACCGAGAAATGAAGGTGATCAAGCCCGCTGTCTTTCCTAATTTCGAGGGTGGCAGATGCCATGACCGCATCAAGAATTCGTGCTTTGGTCAAGTTGTCCTTAATGCCCTCATTACTCAACATGCCTCATCCATCCTTCATAAGAACCCAGCCGAGCATGGCAAATCTTGAAGTCAATAGAGAAGGCGGATATCTGCCTTTGGAGACAAAATCTCATCACAAGTGCTAAGAAGAAAATGGGTCAAGATCCATATTTTTCCAATCGGAAAGCAAGACTATCTTATGAGAAGGATGCTTCCTAATATTTGGAAAAGGCGAGATGAACAACTCATCATTGATGTCTGCATATCCTTGAAGCCGTCAACACTTCCCGACTTGGCACCAGCATTATCTTCAAAGCAGACATGTTGATAGGAGTTCTCTTTCTACCGCAATAAGATAAAAGATGAGTTAGAACTTGTATGAAGGCACATGAGAAGTGTAGTCACACACGGCAAGACACAACTCACGAGCGAGCATGCAATAGCCGGTCCAAACACCATTCAAGTCCGGCACAAAATTCATTCGATATTGATTTCTGGCCTGGTACAAATTTTAGTCCGATACAAGTTTCACCTGTGTCGATTTCAAGTTCTCCTATAACTTTCAAGTTTCAGATAAGTTTTCAAGATTCAATACAAATTTCAGTCAAGCATATGTGAATAAGACCCACGTTCCGGCATACACGGGCGGGCCCGCATTCATCCGCATACATCACAACATAATTTTCTTTATTCATGGGAATTGTGTCTACTGATTCAAGCCAAATGGTGGAGAAAGCTACATGCACATGTCTTACAAAAGGTATTTACCTAACAAAACTAGGGTTTGACCGTTAAAAAAAAAAAAAAAAAAAAAAGGGGAGCGAAACTCTACCTTGAGCGGCCGGACGGAGCAACTCAGAAACGGACGGCGGCGGTTTCCCAGAATAACTCGATAATGGCAATAAGAAGAATGATGGCAGTTAAAGAAGGTTGCGGACGAGAACAAAAGAAGAAAAGAAAATTCGTGAGAAAAAAGAAAAGGGGTTTGGCTTCTTTTATAGACAAAAATTAGAAGAATCCCAATAGAACAAGGATTCCTCTTTTGTTTGGTTTCCTTTTCTGATTCAAATACCCAAAGAAAGAAACCGCCCCACCAGGGATTCCATACAAGCGTGACGGCGTGGAAAACTAGCGGCTCTGCCGACACTCTTCCGGTAAACTCCTTTTACCTTGTCTTTCTCATGTATGCATGTCACCATCTCATGCCTACCACACAATAATGTAACCATTATGTGCTAGGCAGGGGACTTAATGTTGATGGTGGATTTTCGCTTAAGGTTAAAATTGTAAAAAACCGAAAAATCATGCGCTCGACATCTTGTAAAAGATAAAGCCTTTTATAAGTGACGGATACTCCTCACTTAATTCACCAAGAACTGAGCATGTAGCAACAATCCTTCCCCGTGAATTTCATATCGACCTTGTATTTCCTGTACCCATTATCGCCGTGGCATGACGACCGAGTGTTACTCTTACGAGTAACACGAACCTCCAAGCACTATAATGAATCCATGTACGAAATACCCGTATGTGCCGATTCTCCTGTGTTATACTAGCCCGAGCCCTCTCGGTGTGTTATACTAGCCCGATCGAGTCCTCTCGCGTGTTATACTAGCCCCGATTGAGCATCCGGACTTGACCGTATCGGTCTCTGGATATGATTCGATCGCAGTCATCCAACTCCACAAGCATGATTGGATGACTACAGATCAATTCCATCACCCCCAAGCAGGTATGGAATACACACGGCCTTAGCTTGCCAAATATGATCTGATCGCAGTCATCCAACTCCACAAGCATGATTGGATGACCACGAGATCAATTCCATCGCCCCCGAGCAAAGTATGGAATACACACAAACAACCCCGCATGGTCGACCATTGGCCTTCACACTTGAAACCGTCCATACCAAACATTATGGACTAAAACCCTAAATTAGGGTTTTGCGGCGTATTACATGTGTCGCAAAACTGTCTCAACCGTCCATCTTCGCAGCATAGATGGAGGGTGTAGATGTAGACTAAAAGGCCCGGAGCATGTCGACACAATCACCGTGTGACCGTTACACACTTGACCAATCGGTCAAAGCCAACCATGGTTGGTTGCAACAAATTGGCCCGCCCAAAAGCATGGTCGCGCGGCTTTGAAAGCCAAAATTAGACTTCAAGTCATCACGCGCGTCCATCTTCTCCTCCATGACGAATGGAGGGTCACGAGACATTGGATTAACCAAGGCGGTCATACCAAAGATGACCACCGTGGGCCCATCTACCTCCTCACGCGGTCGGCCAAGGCACATCATTCCCGACCAACCCAAAACGCACGCCAAACTCGTGCGGTTACACTCCCAAATCCTAAAATCGATCTCGACCGCTCAACTTCACCGGATGATTTGAATGGTTTAGATCACGTTTTCATGAGATAATCGGTATAGGTGTGAACACCAACCTACCACCTACACGGTGGTATGATCGATCAAGACCGACCAAGACGGGTCCGTCTTGGGGCGCGCGCCCAAACTTGGGATGACACGCGGTTATCAATTCCTTTGCGGTAAGAGATTTCGCGCAACCGATCTCAACCACTCCTCTTGACGGTCAAATTGAGTGGCTTAGATTGCATCTTCATGAGACGGTGAGACATGGACGTGTACACCATCATGCCGTCAACACGCATGTATGGTCGGTCCTCTACAAAATCCTCCCCATGCTTGGTTTCGACCAAGTCAAGAGCGATGCTTGCGCACCTCTTTAAAACCCAATTTCATCAACTACTGGCAGCAGATGAGTGTCTCAAACATCATCTCATCCGTCCGACTTCACCAGCTTGGTATACAACCCCGGTCGAGTTATTTGGTTAGTGAGGAGTCATTATCCATCACTTTACCACACCGTAATGCAAAGACTATAAAATACACACGGTACTTCACAAGTATTCGACTTCCCGAATAACACGGTTATTCAACTCGGCATTACATGCTATCTTTCGTGGATCCACGATCCACATTCCAGGACATCAATCATGTCACAAACCGGGGATACATACTCGGGGTATTGGTCCAGCGGTTTACAACGCGGCAACGCGCCATCACAAGAACGTGTTAGGAAGTCATGGACGGTTAGAGATGAACAGAAAAGTGGGCAAGACTCGGTCGTGTGTTACCGACACACAACTCCACTACTCCATCATTCCACTACCTCCACTTCCCACGAAAACGTGAATGAGGCTCAATGACTTGTATAAATAGGGTCTCCGCCCTATTTCCAAGGACAACAACAAGGAATAACAGAACAACACAAGTTCACTTTCGTAAAACCAAGTGTTGATACCCGTCATATTCAACCATCTTCTATAAGGCATTAATCATTTCTCCCCAATTGTTAATAGTCCCCGGTGCGATGTTGTTGTACTGTGTATGCCCCGCCTTTCAAAGATTTTGAAAATTCATTGAGACGAACAACGTGGTTGTGTTCATGTTCTCCCAAGGCTTCCAGGAAACGAGAGACATGTTCTCGAGCATTGCCAGTTCCATCATACAGAGTGAAAGTTGGAGAGGTATAACCTTTCGAAAGAGGAATCCTTTGCGTAACGGCGGGATAATGAGGCTGGTGACGATGGACATGTGATGTCTTGTCCTTTCCACGGTTTTCCAGAAGGCGCTCCAAATCTTCTCGAGTAATGAAATTTGATGATTCTTTTGCTGATGAATCGTCTGCAGCTTTGCGGACTTCTTCGTCGTTCACTGTATGAATTGGAATTACCTCAAAATCAGCATCTGAGGATTTCTCCTTCTCTTTCCCCTTTCCTTGAGTTTTCTCTGACATTGTATCAGTGAGAGCCTTCAGATGATTAAATAGCTCCTTCAGTGCCGTAGCCATATCGGTCTGATTTTTTGCAAGAGTCTCTTGCACTTTGATGAGAACGACAATGGTGGGTGGTGGGTTTCCTATGACTTCCTCAGGGTTTCGGTCGAACAGAGGATGACCTTCCGTGTTAGTGTGAGGAGGAGTGCCATCACCACTGCCAGTGTTAGAGGCCGGAATGGTTTCCGGGATATCCTTGTTGTCGTTGTTGTTGTTGCTAGTGCTAGCGCCATTTGTGTTGGAACCTGTAAGTAACCCAGACCTAAGACCAACCATCTTGTGAAACTGTGAGATTGCAACCGAGAGATTAATCTCCCACCGTGGTCGCCAATCTGTAGATGGGGAAAAACGATTTGCTGGTTTTTACGGAATTGAAGAGTCGTCCGTGTGGAGACTCCTTGAACCGAGCGAAATGTTGAACCTCACACAGATGCACTGCAAGAAGGGAGTGCTTTAAGTTCGAGAGATAAATCTGTAAGACTCCAGTCTAAACCAAGAACAATGGCCGTTCCAGAGTCAATTCGGTCACAAGAGAGGATGGGTTGATCTGTAGGAGGGAAGCTGAGAAATGCGTGAGATCAATGGTGATCTGAGATTGTAGTTGTGTTGTGAATTCAGCGTAAGAATGCTCTGAATGATTGAATTTTGCTCAATTGAGAGTGAATGCTCAGACGATGAGTTCGTGTAGACGAAAGATTGTCTGTATGAACTTGCCAAGAATTCTTGTAGATGAATGTTCGAATGTTCGAATCTTGTCCTTTCAATCAGGATTCAGAGACATTTTATAATGCCGGAGTTGAAAACACCATGATCCCATGAAGTGTGACAGTTTGCTGGAATCAGAGAGTGGGGAAGTGGGAAATCGTGTTAAAACCAGTTGCTCATCGTGCGGAGACTTGGTTAATTTTCCACCCACTACTTTGCCGACTCTTCCAACTGATTACACGACTTGCTCACATTCTCATCGTGGGTGAACACACGTGCCGTAGACCGCCAGACCAAAACCCTAGTTAATATCCCCCATGTGACACGATTGAAATCTCGTGATTTGTGAAATCAGTTGCTGACTTTATGAGACGATGAGTCCATGTATTGCTGAGTTGAACATGATTTGCAAATATTCTGAAACTCATGAATTAAATATGTCTGCTGAGACGAGGTATTATTATGTTGATTATGAGCAAGTCGTGTTGCTGAATTATTGAATATTGATAGTTGAACCAATATTCTTGAGTCTGAGAAAATATTGCTGATTCGGGCAAATATTGTCGGTTTGAGCGAATGTTTCTCATTCGATGGATTGTTGGTAGCAAGGCCAAATAAAATATTAATTTAAGATACTGGCTGCTGGGTCGAGCAAAATAAATAAAAATGTTGATCATGGAATCAACATAAAATTATCAGAGTATTTGAATCTGCTCAGAATCATGTTTTTGCGGAGCTCTGAATTCAAAACCCTAATTTTACTGAAATGATGATTTATTGCAAATCAAGTGAAGTAGGGACCGGCTACATGGGATTATAAGTTCACCATGTAAGCTTAGATGAACAAAATACCAAAGTCTCTTGAGGACCAGTTGGTGAAAGAATGATTAAATGCTGGTTTAATCATTTATTGAAATAATGCTCGTGTGAGCGAGAAATAAAAAAACCTATCCATGAAGAGATGAGGAACCGACCAGGAGGTCATGAGACCGTCTCTTGGTGGCTGTGGGACCAATGGATAGTCGTTCAAGCAAACTCTTAATTGTTTGGAAGAAGTTTGAACCTAATATGAGCAATTGAGCAAATTAGGTTAAAATCATTAAAACATGTGGGACCGGCTGTTTGCAGGCCTTAGAGCCACCCTTGGTCGGTCAAGGGGATGTGCTCGTATCACCATAGTGTCCGTGTCTCAGTCTTGAGAGTTTCAGTATTTTCCGATGCGCATTTGAGCAACATTCTGAGAAAATATGCAGAATCCAGGGTTTTGCTGAAACTAGGAAAAATACATGAGATGATGAAAAATTATAAATACAACAGGGAATTGCAAGGTGTGGGACCGACCACGGCTAGGGCATGGCCGGCCGGTTGACAAGCACGGTCCCACACTTTCCCAATTTTATGTACTTTCTCTGATTTGAGGGAAATTCCATGAAACTGGAGAGTTTTATGAAATTAGGGAACTTCCATGAGATGAGGGAGATAAAATAATAATAATAAAATAGGGAATGATGGAGTGTGGAACCGGAAATGGCCAAGGCATGGCCGGCCGGCCAACGGGCACGGTCACAGGGCACTCTACCCAATTTTATGTAATTCTTTAGGATTTTAGGGAATTTTCATAAAATCAAAGAGATTTGTTGAAACCAAGGTATTTTGCTGAAATCAGGGAGTTTTCATGGAATCAGGAAAACAAAATAACAAACAATAATAGAATAATAGGCGTGTGGGACCGGCTAGGGCATGGCCGGCCGGCAAGAGCCCGGTCCCATGAGTTTTCCTAATTTTATAATATTTTTCATGATTTTAGAGAAAATTCATAAAATTAGGGAATTTTCATGGTTTTAGGGAAAATTCATGAAATCAGGGAATTTTCATAATTTGAGAGAAATAATAAAATAATGGGGACGTGAGGTATGGGACCGGCCACGGCTAGGGCATGGTTGGCCGGCTGGTGCTCGGTCCCGCGACACCTTTCCCTAATTTTATTATTTCTTTGATAAAATCACGAGATTAGAGAATTTCCTTGAAACGAAGGAGATTTGCTCGAACGAGAGAATTTTCACGCAGGGAAAAAATAATAAAATATGACAAAATATAAAATTGGGCACGGGACTGGTCACGGCATGACCGGCCAGCTGATGTGCCCAGTCCCCTGGCGTCTTTGCTAATATTTTATTATTATTATTTTTCCTTCCTATTTTGCATAGGTTCATCGTTCATTCATATTTTGAAATGCTCGTTTGCGCATTCAAATGCTTTGTCCAATGCATTATTGCTAAGTACACTTGCACCATTTTAGTCGTGGATTCGATGCTCGGGATGCCTGTTTCGTTGAATATTTATCACTAACCCGTGGAATTCTGCTGAGAAGAACCACGAATTAAAGTGACGAAATATAACGAAGAATCGTAGAATATTGTTGGATATTCAAGCGATTAGAGATAATTAACTGATGGCTCTATACTAGCAGGGCTTCCTATCTAGGAGCATTAATTATCTGAAGGTTGAGAAATATGAACTTGCTTTGAGTGTCATATTCCTCTTGTACGATCGGGGAAAACCTGGTTGCATCCTGAAAACGTTATTGCTCTATACTAGCAGACATGCTGCCTAGGAGCCGTCCAATCTTGCGATTCTATACAATATGAGATGTGTCGTGGTCTCAGCTGGGAGACTACACATCTACATCTTCTCTAGACTTTCTCAGTCAGAGGTTTTATGGCATGAGCATTCATGCTTAGAGACATGAGTCTCGATACTCATCCGATTGCCGGATCCTAGTAATTATCGAAATTGCTCAAGTATTCATGAGATGTGTCGTGGCCTCACCGGGAGACTACACATCTACATATACTCCGAGAGACAAACCTTCTCGATCGAGATTTATGGCATTAGCTTTCATGCTTTAATGAGAGACATGGGCCTCAATACTCATCCGATTGCCAGATCCGGAGTATAGTTTTATAATTTTACCCTTTGTCGAAAATCCATCATCTACAGCTTTGAGGGTTGATTCGGTCTCTTCTGCATTCCAGTACGTCCAAAGTCTGATAGTAATCTAGTGTCTGTAGTTGGTTAATACAGATCGGTGTTCAAATATGGACGAGGTCCCCGGGTTTTTCTGTAGTTTCGGTTTCCTCGTTAACAATATTCTTGCGTGTGTGCGCTCTTTACTTTCTGCATCTGTTGATTGTTAAAACTATTACACAGGTTCATACTCCTATCAAAACGAAAAAGTTAGTGCTATTCTCGTGTTTATGGGTAAAAATCGTTTCTGCCGATTTCGGTAATTTCGGTAGGTGAGTGAGAAACTGGTTCAAACCCTAAACAAATGTCTTTGCACGTGAGCACTTTATAGATTCGAGAGATCAATCTGTACAAGTCCGGCCTAAACCAAGAAATGGCCGTTCCGGACTTGCTTCGGTCACAAAGTGGAGGAGAAGGGTTGATTTGGGGAGGGAAGCAAAGAAAGGTGTTGAGACCGAGACAGTGCGGGAGAGTAGTGTCTCGACTTGTATCGAGAAAGTGGAAGCTTCTAAGCTTGGAAGAGATGAAAGCTTTTTGGAGAGCTTGGAAAGTTGCCTTTTCTGAGAGTGTCGTATTTTTCTCCTGACCGAGACTTGTTGTCTGGTGGAAATAGGTAAGACCTATTTATACAAGTCGACATTGAAACGCACTGGCCTCATGAAGGAAGAGAGTAAAGGGTGAAATAATGGGAGGAGGTGGTAATCGCATGGTGTTAATGGGTGAAAACGTTTTCACCATTATTTCCTCATTTATTTGACCGCTTTATTCCTTTTCACGCTTTCTTAATGTGAGCGTAGTGTACGCCGCAAGTCAGTGACCGCCAAACCAAAACCCCGGAAAGCATCCCCGGTTGTGTTGATATCTCGAGTGTTGGTTGCACCTTGAGTGCAAGTGGCGCTGCTAGTGGCGCGTGTGGCATGTGCCATTGGCATGTGCGGAATGCCCTTGTTGCGGGTTGTACCTCGAGCGCAAGTGGCAATGACAGAGCTGCTAGTGGCGTGCGTGGCATGTGCCAATGGCATGTGCGGAATGCCTTGGTGGTAGGTTGTACGTTAAGTGTAAGTGGTAATGCCAGTTTTGCTAGTGGCGTGTGTGGCATGTGCCAATGGCATGTGCGGAATGCCTTGGTGGTAGGTTGCATGGTTTGCGAGTTAGGCTACCAGCGTGCATTTAAGGGGCACGGCTAGGTGATGAAGGCTACCAGCGAGCGTGTTGGCATGTGCCAATAACATGCGTGGCCATTAGGGCCGTGGCCTTGGTAGGAAAAGCTACCAAATGAGCATGTTGGCATGTGCCAATGGCATGCGTGGCCGCTAGGGTCCGTGGCCTTGGTAGGAAAAGCTACTAGTGAGCATGTTGGCATGTGCCAATGGCATGCGTGGTCATTAGGGCCGTGGCTTTGGTAGGAAAAGCTACTAGTGAGCATGTTGGCATGTGCCAATGGCATGCGTGGCCATTAGGCCGTGGCTTTGGTAGGAAAAGCTACCCGGCGAGCATGTTGGCATGTGGTCATGCGTGGCGCTTGGCCGTGGCCTTGGTAGGAAAAGCTACCGAGCATGTTGGCATGTGCCAATGGCATGCGTGGCCGTTAGGGCCGTGGCTTTGGTAGGAAAAGCTACCGGCGAGCATGTTGGCATGTGCCAATGGCATGCGTGGCCATTAGGGCCGTGGCTTTGGTAGGAAAAGCTACCAAAATGAGCATGTTGGCATGTGCCAATGGCATGCGTGGCCGCTAGGGCCGTGGCCTTGGTAGGAAAAGCTACCAGCGAGCATGTTGGCATGTGCCAATGGCATGCGTGGCCATTAGGGCCATGGCTTTGGTAGGAAAAGCTACCAAATGCATGTTGGCATGTGTCAATGGCATGCGTGGGCTCACGGGGGCCGTGGCCTTGGTAGGAAAAGCTACCAAATGAGCATGTTGGCATGTGCCAATGGCATGCGTGGTCGCCGGGGCCGTGGCCTTGGTAGGAAAAGCTACCCGGCGAGCATGTTGGCATGTGCCAATGGCATGCGTGGCCGGGGCCGTGGCCTTGGTAGGAAAAGCTACCCGAATGAGCATGTTGGCATATGCCAATGGCATGCGTGGCCGACTTGGCCTAGGTTGCATGGTTTGTAAGCCTAGGCGCTATATTTGGCATGTGCCAATGGCATAGCGGCTTGGAAATATGTCTTGTGGTACGTGTTGGCCTCGTGCCAATGGCACGTACGGCCATGTCGTCCTAGTTGCACGTTTTGCAAGCCTAGGGCGCTATATTTGGCATGTGCCAATGGCATAGCGGCTTGGAAATATGGCTTGTGGTACGTGTTGGGATGTGCCAATGGCACGTACGGCCATGTTGACCTAGTTGCACGTTTTGCAAGCCTAGGGCGCTATATTTGGCATGTGCCAATGGCATAGCGGCTTGGAAATATGGCTTGTGGTACGTGTTGGGATGTGCCAATGGCACGTACGGCCATGTTGACCTAGTTGCACGTTTTGCAAGCCTAGGGCGCTATATTTGGCATGTGCCAATGGCATAGCGGCTTAGTTTGGCATGGTTGCCAATGAGTGCGATATGTAGTTTGGTTTTGGTGTCGGCTGCCATGGTGCGGCAGTGTGCGGCTTGGTTTTGGCGTTGTTGCCATGGTGCGCAGTGTGCGGCTTGGTTTGGCATTGTTGCCATGGTGCGCAGTGTGCGGCTTGGTTTGGCATTGTTGCCATGGTGCGCAATGTGCGGCTTGGTTTGGCATTGTTGCCATGGTGCGCGGTGTGCGGCTTGGTTTGGCATTGTTGCCATGGTGCACAGGTGTGCGGCTTGGTTTGGCATTGTTGCCATGGTGCGCACTGTGCGGCTTGGTTTGGCATTGTTGCCATGGTGCGACCTTGTGAGGCTTGGTTTGGCATTGTTGCCATGGTGCGCAGTGTGCGGCTTGGTTTGGCATTGTTGCCATGGTGCGCAATGTGCGGCTTGGTTTGGCATTGTTGCCATGGTGCGCAGTGTGCGGCTTGGTTTTGGAATTAGGGTTATGTGTCGAAAACCCTAATCTGGTATTTTGAAAAAATACCCTATTAATTATTTACACCTGAGTTAAATGCTCTTAGTTAATGTGTTGCATGTAACACTAGGTCATGGGGTTTTACGATTTTACCCCTTGTTTAAAAACCACCATCAACATTAAGTCCCCGCTTAGCTCGGAACAGGGGCTTTGTTGCGGGGTAAGCATAAGATGGTGACAAACTATCAACAACAAACCGTAAAGAGAATTGAGGAGGCTTGTCTGACCTTTTTATCAATAGGATTTGGAATCCTTGCCTCTGGCAATTTTGCACAAATCGGGAGGCTGGCGCAATTGGGAAGCTATCGTTGTGAGAGACGGGCAGCTGGGCGGCATTGAGAAGTTGACGCAAGTTTAGGAAACTGAGCGTGCTAGTTGGTGGGACCGGCGCAAGGTGGGGAAGCTGAGCGTGCTAGCTGGCGTGACTTGATGGGATCGGTGTGAACAAGGAGGGAGTAGGTGTTTCTACGAGATAGCAAAGTTTCCTTATTTTTGCCTTCCTTCACGCGCGGCTTCAATCAGGGCATCGTCCATGCCAAAAAAATCTGGAAGCGTTATGTCCCTCATTGCTTCCTTTCCTTTTTTAAGGTTCTGTATTCAAACCCAACACAACTGCATCATCTCCCTCGTTTGAGAAAAGGTTCTTCTTGTTAAGTTTCTCTCTTTGTCATGTCACGCAGATTCGAATCATCTTCTAACCAGCCAGGTTCTCCAGGTGAAGGCGCGAGGTCTGACTCTTGCATGAGCATCCCAACAAAGGTTATTCGGGTTAAGAAAATCATACCGGTATGTATTCTTCTTCTTTGGTGGACTGACGTACACTTTACCGCTTGTTGTATAAATGGAAAATTTCCCTTTTGTGCAGAGATATCCCGTTGGAGCATGCGTCACTGTTATCGACGAGGATGACTCAGTCGTTCCCCTTCCTTCAAATCCGACCTTGTTGATCACTGCAGACTTGGAGGACGCTGATTTAGGGCTCTCTTGCCATGAATACCCTTATGCAGGTTTGTCGTTTGGGACTCGTATGAGGTGTCTCTCCTCCAATTATCGGAATGTTGGCGGTTCCCTGGTGCGGAAAGAATTCGTGGTCCTTTATACGGGGATATGGAAGACATACGGCCATATCGCTACCAGGAGCATAGTGAAGTGATGTTCGTCCGCCTTGGTTTCCGTAGTGAACTATCTTTTGCCAACGATTGCTGAGATGGAGAATATGTCCATCCGTGCTGCTGCAGAGTCAGCCATTCAACTGTGGGAGAACATGGTGTCCACACCGTGAATCCTTGGAGTTTAATATCACTGGTTGCGGCATCGTTTCAATATTGTGAAAGTCGACAGAGCCGGTATTCTTGCTGGTGTGATTGATGTTGAGGACCTCTCGTTCGACATGGGGTGCCCGGCAATTGGGACACGCCTTCGGAGTAATCGAGATTGGGCTTCCATCTCCTACCAATAGTATCCAAGTCGTTGTAAACGACAGTAGAGGGTTACTACTGATGTTATTCCACAGACTTCGGCATGGACATGTTCAAGTTGTTGTGAATGCTTGCATGGTGGAAAACTTCTGGCGCCCAGGGATGAAATAGGGAGACGTTCTATTGCCGATCTGCCGCTTATCAAGTCTTCCTCCGGACTTTGTTCCAAGTTAATCCTTCAAACCATCTTCTCAATCTCGGACTATCGTACGGAATGGGATGCGGTGAGAAGTCCCCTGGTCATACTTCGGTTTGATATGATGGCATGGATGAATACATGAATGTAACCTTCTCAATGCTTTTGGAGTTTCGGTGCACATGTACGGCTTCATGTTGAAAAATTCCCGTGGCTTGTAAAACCTCGATAGTGATGATGTTGAAATCGCAATAACCTGGTTGAGGGAGTGAAAGCATCTCACGCCGGTAGTCCCCATGCGTAACCTACTTTTATTACATCGCCTTGAATCCCCCCTCCACGGGATTTGATATAAGCCTATCATACTCTTCTGGATGTGACACTGGGATGCTCAGAAATTACATGATGACATATTCTGGATAGTGCAGGCTCGGGATCCTCCGCGGCCTTGTAAAGTGTTGAAGGCGTCTTCTAGACAGAGGGGTGATGATATTCTTGCGCTGCACCCTTGAAGAGTAGAGGACCTTGTTGTGGGTACAGACTTTTTGGTGAACCGTGTCTTCGAGCTTTGACAGTGAAGGGATCCCGTGTATATCTTCCCTCCTCAAGTATGGTTTACGTGTTTCCATCCTTGTAGTAATTGCTGATGCGGTGAAGCTCTGGCTGGTATCAACGAATGAGGGGCAACAGTTCTTGGTAGGATATGTAATCAGGAGAGACTACATTGTCGTGGTAACAAAGTAGGTTGGTCGATATTCTATGGGCTTCCGTGGATGTAAAAGGATTGGCTGGATGCGAAGCGAGCAAACTGTTAATGATCACGAGTTTTGGCGAGATGGATTAAAAGGTGTCCATGACTTCAAGATTGGTCGGTCAGACTATGTTTCTTGATATGGGGAGTGTGGCGGCACGACCCTTTGCAGGAAGGAGTGGCGTTGAAGGAACGTTGATGCGAAGCCGCTGCTGGAGAACGTTGATGTGTAGCTACTTATGGAGAGAACGTTGATGCGGAGCTACTTCTGGAGAGAACGTTGAAACGACGTCTTGCAACTCTCAGAGCCTTGACGGTTACCATTTTGAAGCCGGAGGCCGCGTCACGTTCTGTCAAACTCGACATCCCTCAAGAGAACAGAGGTTAGGAGTCCCCAGTTCCATCTATCGATTGTGCTTCCTAGGAGAGGTTGGGGTTTGGGAACGGCTTCCCGGATGGAAACGCCGCTTTCCTGATGTAGTGCAGTTGAGGGGTGCAAATATGTCTTGACGCTACGCCATGGAGAAACATAGAATCTCGCATAACTGTTTCATCATAGACTGTACGACTTTATGGGCGAAGTTCCCATTGTGCGGGTCCTGACGAGGGAAGGGTCTCCGTGAACTCAGGAGAGTTGTTGATTTCCCTTGCTTTCGATTTTGGAGGAGTCTTTCCTGATCTTCACGTGTGATGAAATTGGATTGCTTATCCCCTTCTACTGGTCGTTCAAGAGCAACACGAGTCTCTTCATCAATAAACGCGCGTCCTGCTGAAGTATCTTTTGTCTTTTCATCAAATCAACAGCGCTAAAAGGAGGTCGGCTTCTTCCGGATCTTCCAGTATCTTGCCCTGATGGTGGAGTAGCGTATCCGGTGACGGTTGGAGCTGCCATGCTTGAAAAACCGTTGGGGTGTCGGAAGTGGCTCTGGTTCTGGTGATCGTAAGTGTATCGTGCAGAGATGACACAATTTTGATCACGAAGTGCTGGAGCTATGGCGTTGTTTCGAAGGGCGAGGATGGTGCTGGAAGGGCGCAAGATGTTAGCGCTAGAAGGATGCGAACTGTTAGCACAGAGTATGGTACTGCGGCTGGCATGCGCGTGCGGCATGTGTGCCTGGCATGTGCGTCTGGTAAGCGTGTCTGGGAAGCGCGTCTAGTAGGCACTGGATCGTCTTGGAATGGACGCTGACTTGGTGTGGACGCTGGTTAGGCATGGACGCTGGCTTGGACTTGTTCCTCGTATCTTTGTTATCACGTCATGGTGTTAGCGGTAGCGCGGTAGTGATAAAGTGGGCAAGCATATTCCAGCTATGTACTCCGGCGTTTCTCTTTCAATTTGTTTTATTGTTTTCTTGTGATGGTGCAAACCATATATAACCATAGGTATGTCTTTCATAAACTTGTGGAAATACTTCATCATAAATAATTCTTTAAATGTCACTGTAGTAACTTCGGTTTCTCAGGTCTTCTGATGAGAATAAACTTTCCGGGTGCAAGACCAAGGTTTTTTTTTTTTTTGAAAGACATACTGGATGTCTGGTTCAAAGTTCGACCGGTTTTGATTAGACAGCTGGTAGCTTTTGAGGATATTGGATTATTTCTGGGATGAATGGTTTTGATAATATGACTCTGATTATGTTTTGGGAAAGGAATATTGCTTTTATGAAAGTGTGCGCTAGCAATAGGCACAATACTCAGTAGTATAATGGTTTTACTAAGAACCTAAAAACAAATCGTATATCTTGCGCAGTCTGAATTTACTCACTTCATAAGTTTTTGCGAACATGCCCCTCTCTATGTAAAAAGGCGGTTTTGCTGGTAGCATCGCCAGCAAGTCCCCAATCGCTGGTAGCATCTTCGGCGAGTCCCCAGTTTTCTCATGTAGTTTTTACAACTAGTAACCGGGTCGTCTGCCAGTTGAGTCGGATCGAGTCGCCTTCCCCTACCATCTTGACATCTGGGTCGAAGAACGAGATCGACAGTCTGACATTGTAGCCGATAGATCAATCCTCCCGCCGTGGTCGCCAATTGTTTATGGGTAAAAATCGTTTCGCCGATTTCGGTAATTTCGGTAGGTGAGTGAGAAACTGGTTCAAACCCTAAACAAATGTGCTTTGCACGTGAGCACTTTATAGATTCGAGAGATCAATCTGCAAGTCCGGCCTAAACCAAGAAATGGCCGTTCCAAACTTGCTTCGGTCACAAAGTGGAGGAGAAGGGTTGATTTGGGGAGGGAAGCAAAGAAAGGTGTTGAGACCGAGAATAGTGCAGGGAGAGTAGTGTCTCGACTTGTATCGTAAAGTGGAAGCTTCGGAAGCTTGCAAGAGATGAAAGCTTTTTGAGAGCTTGCAAAGTTGCCTTTTCTCGAGAGTGTCGTATTTTTATCCCGACCGAGACTTGTTGTCCGGTGGAAATAGGTAAGACCTATTTATACAAGTCGAGATTGAAACGTACCTGGCCTCATGAAGGAAGAGAGTAAAGGGTGAAATAATGGGAGGAGGTGGTAACCGCATGGTGTTAATGGGTGAAAACGTTTTCACCATTATTTCCTCATTTATTTGACCGCTTTATTCCTTTTCACGCTTTCTTAATGTGAGCGTAGTGTACGCCGTGTCGTGACCGCCAAACCAAAACCCCGGAAAGCATCCCCAGTTTGTGTTGATATCTCGAGTGTTGGTTGCACCTTGAGTGCAAGTGGCGCTGCTAGTGGCGCGTGTGGCATGCGCCATTGGCATGTGCGGAATGCCCTTGTTGCGGGTTGTACCTCGAGCGCAAGTGGCAATGCCATAGCTGCTAGTGGCGTGCGTGGCATGTGCGGAATGCCTTGGTGGTAGGTTGTACGTTGAGTGTAAGTGGTAATGCCAGATTTGCTAGTGGCGTGTGTGGCATGTGCCAATGGCATGTGCGGAATGCCTTGGTGGTAGGTTGCATGGTTTGCGAGTTAGGCTACCAACGTGCATTTAAGGGGCACGGCTAGGTGATGAAGGCTACCAGCGAGCGTGTTGGCATGTGCCAATAACATGCGTGGCCGTTAGGGCCGTGGCCTTGGTAGGAAAAGCTACCAGCGAGCATGTTGGCATGTGCCAATGGCATGCGTGGCCGCTAGGCCGTGGCCTTGGTAGGAAAAGCTACCAATGGTGAGCATGTTGGCATGTGCCAATGGCATGCGTGGCCGTTAGGGCCGTGGATTTGGTAGGAAAAGCTACTAGCGAGCATGTTGGCATGTGCCAATGGCATGCGTGGCCATTAGGGCCGTGGCTTTGGTAGGAAAAGCTACCAGCGAGCATGTTGGCATGTGCCAATGGCATGCGTGGCCGCTAGGGCCGTGGACTTGGTAGGAAAAGCTACCAAATGAGCATGTTGGCATGTGCCAATGGCATGCGTGGCCGTTAGGGCCGTGGCTTTGGTAGGAAAAGCTACCAAATGAGCATGTTGGCATGTGCCAATGGCATGCGTGGCCATTAGGGTCGTGGCTTTGGTAGGAAAAGCTACCAATGAGCATGTTGGCATGTGCCAATGGCATGCGTGGCCGCTAGGGCCGTAGCCTTGGTAGGAAAAGCTACCAAATGAGCATGTTGGCATGTGCCAATGGCATGCGTGGCCATTAGGGGCCGTGGGCTTTGGTAGGAAAAGCTACCCGGCGAGCATGTTGGCATGTGTCAATGGCATGCGTGGCGTGCGGGGCCGTGGCCTTGGTAGGAAAAGCTACCAATGAGCATGTTGGCATGTGCCAATGGCATGCGTGGCAGCCGGGGCCGTGGCCTTGGTAGGAAAAGCTACCAAATGAGCATGTTGGCATGTGCCAATGGCATGCGTGGCGCTGGGGCCGTGGCCTTGGTAGGAAAAGCTACCCGGCGAGCATGTTGGCATGTGCCAATGGCATGCGTGGCCGACTTGGCCTAGGTTGCATGGTTTGTAAGCCTAGGGCGCTATATTTGGCATGTGCCAATGGCATAGTGGCTTGGAAATATGGCTTGTGGTACGTGTTGGCACATGCCAATGGCACGTACGGCCATGTCGTCCTAGTTGCACGTTTTGCAAGCCTAGGGCGCTATATTTAGCATGTGCCAATGGCATAGCGGCTTGGAAATATGGCTTGTGGTACGTGTTGGGATGTGCCAATGGCACGTACGGCCATGTTGACCTAGTTGCACGTTTTGCAAGCCTAGGGCGCTATATATGGCATGTGCCAATGGCATAACGGCTTGGAAATATGGCTTGTGGTACGTGTTGGGATGTGCCAATGGCACGTACGGCCATGTTGACCTAGTTGCACGTTTTGCAAGCCTAGGGCGCTATATTTGGCATGTGCCAATGGCATAGCGGCTTAGTTTGGCATGGTTGCCAATGAGTGCGATATGTAGTTTGGTTTTGGCGTCGCTGCCATGGTGTGCAGTGTGCGGCTTGGTTTTGGCGTTGTTGCCATGGTGCGCAGTGTGCGTCTTGGTTTGGCATTGTTGCCATGGTGCGCAGTGTGCGGCTTGGTTTGGCATTGTTGCCATGGTACGCAGTGTGCGGCTTGGTTTGGAATTGTTGCCATGGTGCGCAGTGCGGCTTGGTTTGGCATTGTTGCCATGGTGCGCGCTGTGTGCGGCTTGGTTTGGCATTGTTGCCATGGTGCGCGATGTGCGGCTTGGTTTGGCATTGTTGCCATGGTGCGCAGTGTCTGCGGCTTGGTTTGGCATTGTTGCCATGGTGCGCATGTGGTTTGGCATTGTTGCCATGGTGCGCGGTGTGCGGCTTTTTTGGAATTAGGGTTACGTGTCGAAAACCCTAATCGGGGTTTTTTGAAAAAATACCCTATTAATTATTTACACCTGAGTTAAATGCTCTTAGTTAATGTGTTGCGGGTAACACTAGGTCATGGGGTTTTACGATTTTACCCCTTGTTTAAAAACCACCATCAACAACTCGGTACCCCCCCTGTTTTCAAAATTTATAACATCACAATATATGAAATGATCTGATTTCTAACTTAGGAGTTAAAATTAAAATTGGTAGATGGCGAGTTTTGGTATCTCAGAGTGCACTGACTTTTGGTATGAACATAGAGATTTGGTCATTTATCAGGTACCGAACGTTAAATAGCCCTTATTTTACTGCATTTATTTGTAACCGACAGTCTATCTACCTGGTACCTTTTGAGTTAAAAATGCCACGTGACGCGAAATTGTTTTATAACCCACAAATTCCTGACATAGATGTTAGAGCACTGCTCGGTCGAACTCGCAAGTGTTGTTATCTCAAGCTTGTTTGTCAAGTTTAGTTGCCAAAACTATAAGTCTTGATTTCTAGTCTACTTATAGCTAAGTCTCGGATTAGGATAGAAAGTGTAGTTGAGTTTTAGACTTCACGGCGTTCATCGAATGAAGACGAAGAACTACTCAAGGGAACTTGTGGAACTTCATCAACAAAAGGTATGTGGAGACTTGAACTCATCTATCTATCTACTCTATCTCCTATTTGAGACAAAAGTCGTATTGCTATATAGACTTTAGTTATACACATTTGGTATTTCGAGCCGAGTTTATCTCGCTTAACTATTTCTCGAAATATGTGTTAGTAAGCTTTCGCTTTAACCAAGTTCATCTTTTATTCTTGACGAAAGTCAAAAGATGATCATGTGAAAATCGCCTTGTAACATCTTACATGATTTGTGTGATGCAATCATTTGGTGTAGACTCGGAATGTTTCGTATTGATCATTCGATCACTTGAAAATTGCTTTGGAGCTAATAGTTGTGTGATACATCTATTGTCGTCTTCTAAGAATGTTTCAATTATTGAAATGAGAGTTTAGAACATGTAACCATGATTGGATATAAACATAGTGTGTGTTTTCACATTTGTGTAAAGTCCAAGTCCGGGAACCATGGTATGCGTACCCATACGCGTACTGGTTGGTGAATGGAAGTCTGGGAACTAGGTATGCGTACCCGTGCGCGTACTGGCGTAAGTTCAGGTCCCGTGAATTTCTGCTAGAGTTTGGAAGTGCACTAGTATGCGTACACGTTCGCGTACTAGCGAAACCAAACTCAGTTCGGCTACTTAAGTATGCTTACACGTTTGCGTACTTGAGTGGGTTATGTTCTAAAATCGGTTTGATCATGAACTAATACATTTATATACTAAGGAAAGCAATCTTTTGCAAACCGTGGCTATAATGTTCATGAAATGATTCGAGTCAATCAAAATCGATTTTTCTTCAATTGTGTCTTGTATACTTCTATGAGAATATTAACAATTGAACGACTGTATAACTAGTTTCATTTGAGTCATTTGAACTAGTTGTGATAAAGATGAATAAGGTTGATATGAAATGAAAGTGTTCATATGGCTAACCTCGGTTAACTATTGTTGAACCAACTAAGTGTACACGTTTAGGTACTAAAGCACTCTTATCTAAATATTGGTGCATTTCATTTGTGTGTGACAAGCTAAGTTCGATCTAACGGTTGATAGATATTAGCTTGAATCTAATCAGGTTTTCATCTAACGGTGAATATTGAATTCTTTGTTACCAAGGTAGCATTGATTGCAAACCCTGATTTGGAGACTATATAAAGGAGAACTCTAGCAACTGGGAAACCTAATCCTCACACCTCCCGTGTGATACTAGTTGCGACTAGAGTCGATTCTCCTTTAACCTTAGGTTTTTCTAAAACCATGTAGGTTAATGACTTAAAGACTTCATTGGGATTGTGAAGCCAGACCCAACTATTTTCTCTGTAGTTGAGTGTGCTGATCTTGTTGTTTCTATTGTGATTGAGTACTATCTTATTTAAGATTTGCTCGAGATTTATTCTCCGATAGGCAAGATTGAAAATTAGTCACAAACACCTTCGTCTCATCGTTTGTGATTCCACAATATCTTATTTCGTTAATCGATTAAGATTATTGTGAGGTGATTGATATTAAATGGCTATTCTTCGGTAATATAAGTCCGGTTTATCAATTGGTTCTTGTTCACCTTGATTTATCAAAAGACGGAACAAAACTCGTAGGTATATCTGTGGGAGACAATTCTATCTATTTAATAGACTTTTCTGTGTGATACAAATTTGTTTATTAAGTCTTCGACTTTGGGTCATAGCAACTCTTAGTTGTGGGTGAGATCAGCTAAGGGAATCAAGTGCGCAGACCAGCGTGGTTCTAGAGGCGTAAGGAACGCAACTGTACCTTGATCAGTGTGAGATTGGTTAGGGCTCAACTACATTCCAGTCCGAAGTTAACTTGTAGTAGGTTAGTGTCTGTAGCGGCTTAATACAGTGTGGAGTTCAATCTGGACTAGGTCCTGGGATTTTTCTGCATTTGTGGTTTCCTCGTTAACAAAATTTCTGGTGTCTCTGTTATTTCTTTTCCGCATTATATTTTCTATATAATTGATATATCACAGGTTGTGCGTAGTTCAATCAATTAGATAATCCAACCTTTGGTTTTTGATATAAATTTATTGACACTTGAACATTGGTCTTTGGTACCGTTCAAGTTGTTTCACATAATAATCAGGCTCGCGGATTTCTATCTGTTTGATTTGCTGATTACACTGTGAAACAGAGATACAACTCTTGGATATATTTCCATTGATTGAATCTGACTGTCTAGTTGATTCTCGTGGAATTTTATTAAAGTTTGTCCATACAGATTTCCTTAACGAAATATTGGGTGAGGTTGTTAGACCCCCGCTTTTTCACAAGCAGTGAAAAACGAAAACCTAAACACATATCATAGACTAAACTAAACACTACTGCATCTCAAAGAAAGTAGAGTGGTAGTTACTCATGTCATCTGAAGAAGAGATGTGTTCAAATTCTTTGATTGCCAGAGACCAAGAATAAAGGAAGTAGATTGCCTTATTTGTGGCAACAACATCATTAAAGATATTATCAAAACAACACTCTTGGATTCCTTTCTTGCCAAATGCACCAAAGAATTGTTGCAGGGATTAAGTTCCATATTGAAGTTATTGTTGGTGAAGATTGATTCAGTTTCCAAGATTGCAGAACAATAGGAAGATGATCAGGCATTGCAAAAAACCAGTTAACCTTTTCCAAAAACTTACTCAAAATCTTCTTAGCAAATGTGCAGTGCAACAACAAATGGGAAGGAGTTTCAAATTCATTACAGAACAGACACTCAGCTGGAACCTCAATACCCTTTCTTCTTAAAGAATCTCTTGTTGGTAACCTACCATGAGAAATTAACCATAGAAACAAACCAATCTTAGGAGGATATTTCTGCTTCCAGATGAAGGTGAATATTGCATTATCTTCTTGTCCTTAATCAATAACAGTAAGAAAATCATAAAGAGACTTGATTAAAAACACTTTTTTAGAGCATAGAGTCCACTACAACTCATCTTCAAGGCTAGAATTGAAAGAGAAGGAGTTGAGATCTGCAACAAGAATGGAATGTTCTACAGCAACTACACCAAAAAGTCTTCTAGGGAGACTTAAATTCCATCTATCACCAGCTTCATTAGTCATACCAACATCAACAATTTTCATATTCTTGGATATGGAGACATGGAACAAATTATGATAAAAATCTTTAATAGGTTAATAGGTTTATCGTATAGCCAACTATCCTCCCAAAATCTTGTAATTTTACCAGAATTAACCTTGAACCTGACATGCTTGAGAAAGAATTAATTACAATTCATAATGGCTCTCCAAACAGATCTGGCATGAACACAATTTGGAATCTTTGCTAACCAACTCACTTCTCCTACACCATATTTCTCAGCAACAATCTTCTTCCAAAATGCATCTTCCTCAGTAGCAAATCTCCAGGACCATTTACATAAAAGAGCTTGATTCATTATTTTTTTCTTCAGATTCTTAACTCCCAAATCCCCTAACTTTTTCTTCCTAGCAAGAGCAGTCCACTTTACATGATGCATTTTTTTCCTTCTATCACTATCATGCCATAAAAACTCTCATAATTTTTTAAGAAACTATGAGACTCATGTAATAAACATGTAAACTAGCTAAGACACTGTTAACGAGGGTGATCTTACCAGCTCTTTTGAGAAGTATTTTTTTCCAACCAGCTAGTCTTGCAGTGAACCTGTCTATCACCTTATCCCATTTAGCCACACCTCAATATTTGTCACCAAGTGGTAGTCGCAAGTAAGTTGTAGGTAAACTCCCAGAATAGCAACCCAAAATGTCACAGAATTGAGATAAACCACCTTCAAAACCCACTCCCTGCAACATCATTCATGCCATATATAGTCACATAAAATCGGTGAAAGGAGAGAAGTGAAATTCTAGGGTTTTGGAAGTGAGGTTTGGGAGGTTGAGCACGAACAGACCTTGCCTAAACCAAGAGAGATGGTCGTACAAGGATGCTTCGGTCACACGAGAGATTAGGGATGGTCTTAGGGAGAGAAGCAGAAAAGAAGAGAGAGATAAGAGAATTACAGGTTTGCAGAAGAATTGCTTACAAGGTTGTATTTAGCTTGGTTGACGGATGACCTCTAATCTCAAGTCAGTGAAAATAGGGATCGGTTGCCATGCACTCTTCCCATATTTCAAGGAATATCTTAGGATGAGCTAGGCTGAGCTTATCCTATGATTTCCTTTTGACCGACTCTATGTGAAAATTAAGTCGGATATTTCTCACACGTGTCGTAAATCGCCAAATCAGAATCCTAATTAATATCCCCGTCGGGTTCATTTATAAATTTGGTTAAGAAATTGTTAATCATTGTACATATGTGTGCCGAATTTTCTGTGCCGAATTAAGTTACCTGAATTGTGAGCGACCAAATTTATATTTCATCTAGCTAGTTAATGGGCATTTTCTTGAACGACAACGGATTTTGGCGGCTAAGTAGGGCGTGACAGGTCCCATTACTCAATTGTCCATGGCTTTTCATAATTATGTAATTTATGTTTAAGTAGAAACAGAAACACATTATCAGTACAAGGATATGGAGAAGCTCTCGTTACCTTATCTTCTTCTTATGGACAAAAAACGAATAACAACATTGTTTTCATCTGCCAATGGAATCAACATTGTTTTCAACTGATAATATGATGTATTTTTTATTTCTTAGTTATCAACATGTAACCTTCATCAATGGAATCAACCCGCTCATAATAATGGCTTCATCCAGTGTCTGTTCTTCATCTTCAAACCATTCTCCACACCTTCCTAGCATCTCTTTCTATTGCTCACTTCCAACAAAACCATCATCAATTTTAATACTTCCACAACCCCTTCTATCTCAGTCCTCATCTTCTTCAGTTTCTCATAAACAAGGATTGGTTCCTGTTTCTGACGACTTGATAACAACAACAGCAGATGCCGTAGCTCTTGCAAATGCAGCCCTTCAGGCTGCGAAAGATGCTGCTTCTGTTTCTTCCTCACAAACTAGTCTTGTCTCATTTAATGAAACTGATGCCACGACTTTTGACAATGACAGTGACAGTGAGGTATCAGTTTTAAGTGATTGGAGGTGCTTGCCGGTGGTGGTTCGTGATAGTAGTGTTAGTAATGCCGATAGTAGCAGATACAGGAGGAGAAAGCGACGGAAGGGTGTAAATTTTTTCGAGGTGGATGCAAGGAATGAATACTTGGAGAAAAGCAGATCATCCAGGTCTTCATCATCAAATTATCTAACAGCAAAAGAAGAAGCTGATTTCTCCATGGATCTCAAGGTAATCCTTACTTCCATTTTCTCTTCAAATGAAAGATTCATTGGTAGGGGTGTACCCGCCTTAACAGTACAACCAAGACAGAGCACACAAATAGAACATACGCTTAAATTGACAAACAGGACCCAAAATCAGTGTCATTTCGTTGGTACATTTTGGACAGGAAGGAGCACGTCTGGAAGCAGCAAGAAATAAATTATGTGATACGAGAAAGGAGGAACCAACAATATCAGAATGGGCTGAAGCCGTAGGGATGAAGAGAAGCAGCCTTGAAAGGGCAATTTTAAGGATAAGCCAGTCTAGAAATAGGATCACTCTCAGCTATAGAAGACTTGTTATCTCCATAGCTACGGCTTATCAAGGCAGGGGATTAACCCTTCAAGACCTTGTACAGGTATATTGATTGTACATGGTTATAACATAAGAAAAGGAGATAAATGGTTGATTTTAACTAAAATGGATAACATGGTGTCTGGTGATGACAATGACAGGAAGGCAGCATAGGGCTGCTCAGAGGAGCAGAAAGATTTGATCCGGGAAAAGGATTTAAGCTCTCAACATATGTTTATTGGTGGATCAAGCAAGCAATCATTCGAGCAATTGAACAAAAATCCAGGACAATCAGATTACCGGTACGCACTACTTATTATTTCATCATGCATCAACTCCATAATGCCTGGGTGTTGGTGGGACTTTAAGAAGGGCCAACTGACCAACTTATACCCTGGACAAGCATGTTCACAATCAGTATACAAGTAATTTTCGAAGTATTTTTCTTTATCCTTTGATCTTCATAACTGTAAGTTAGCCGGCACATCAATTGTTGAAATTTGCCGGCTGAAATACCCCGAGGAGCCGTGAAGAACATATTCTTGCCAATGCTTGGGATGAAACCCAAGCCTAAGACCAAGGATTCTACGGGTTCTCTCAACGTCTCTAGAAATATAAATGTAGCTTGTCCTGGTTCGGCCATCTATAGTCCCACCATTACAGCATTGCATAGACTATGGGGATGAGTTCCCATTCAATTCTTATAATATTTCGTTATATAATATAGTTCAGTGTTTTAACATGCTTAATTAAGCTGGTAATCAGTGCATGCATGGTTAGCTTGTCATGTGTGTCAAACACCACACGGGAAGCGTAATCGGGTGATCTTGAACCGTTAGCTTGAACCTTAAAAGAAAAAACCGATCTTTGAGATATATCCTGGTCTTTAGATGATATAAAATCAACATCAAGAAGTTTGGAAGCAACTTGATCCACGAGTTCCCATTCAATTTCGCACATCAAGTTATAATATTTCAAACAATTATTGTTATATAATATAGTTCAGTGTTTTAACACAAACAACCAAATACACGGAAGCATGTGAAAATTCCAAGTAATCAAAAAGTGGTCCCCATACAAATCTAATGGATTCAAATAAATAGCATGGTTGTCATGGCAAAAAAAAATTGCAAAGGCTAACACTGCATTAACCAGCAAATTACGGAGATGGCCTACCTATGAAGAAATTGCAGATGCAGTCGGCACCGATGCCTCAATCATACGACTGGCATCTCAGAGCAGTAGGACTCCAATATCACTGGATCAGACCCCTCCGACACTTCATGGATGCGTGACGTTAAAGGTTCTTTTCTTCTTAGCATTCCTAAATTATACTACATCCACACACATCAATTTGGTTCTGTAAAGTTCAAATGTTCAGGAATTTGATCATCTTGGAACCACTTGCATGACTTAATTGTTTTTTTTTTTTTAATTAGTACAGGAGATCATACCAGGGACAGAGGAAACAAGACCAGAAATAATGGTCAGAAGGCAACAAATGAAGCAAAATTTACATGAGCTTCTCAAGACTACACTTACAGAAAGAGAAGAGTTTGTCTTGTATTTACACTTTGGACTTAATGGGGATACTCCTCGATCCTGCGATGAGATTGGAAGAGTTTTGCATCTTTCTAGAGAGAGGGTTCGACAGATTCGAGGATTTGCCCTGGCAAAACTGCAAGATGCTAGTGCTACAGATAATCTCGAAGTATATGCGTTGTAGATACATTTTGTGATTAGTTTGTGCAATGTAAATGCAAAGTAATTTTAGAGTAAGTAATTTTTGGCAATGCCCCAAAAAATCATGAGTTAACATAAAGGTCATCAAAGCTGTGTATGGATCACCGTTGAAAACAAAACGATTTTTAATGGATATTTCTTGCACAAAGGATGATTCCAGTAAACTCATGTAATTCGCCAAGCAACTAGGATGTACTAATGCCCAGATAAACACACAGTTAAAGTTGAGCAGAAGTCGAGATAAACCTGTGACTGATTTGAACATCTAATAACTGAAGCGTACAAAACCCAGACATGTACAGGTGTAGCATTATTGGCAAGTTAGTAGGAGTCCGATCAAGCTCGGTATAAAGGTTTCGACGAGGATAAACCAGTGAAGAACAAAATACATTTGTAACCAAACTCTGATATTGAAAAGTATTCCATTTCTTCTTCTTTATCACCTTTTACAAATTTATACACTGTAATTTCTCAAGTTCATCTATAGCTTAGTGGAACAGCTATTGTAAGATCACTAATCTGATTTATGCAAATTATGGAGAATATACAAGGAAGCTGAGGAGAAAAAAATACATACAGAATAGCTTAGCAGATCGACGCCTGTAGTTATTATCACTGTCTTGCTCCTCTCAAACATCTTTACCAATAGAATCATGACAATAACATGTCCCACCTTCGTCTTTAACTCGTCTAGTGAGCTTATTTTCATCCATGTAGGTCTCTCCTACACAACAAAATAAAGTATAGATATTAACTAGCAGATCATTTTTTCGTTGTCAAACAAAATTTTGCTTTCACTAAATTAATATATAGAAATGGGATTCCACGATGCAGACTAGACACAACATCCCTTATGCTATTTCCATATATTGAGGATCCATTATGTATGAAAGACCTCTGCCTGTTGCATTATTTACCCGCAACCGGACTGGAATTTTTTACTGTAAACTGAACTACAATAAAAGGTGAAAAATGTACCCAGGATAATGAGCTCCAAAATGGAATCAATCCAGAACACCGTTTGGAAAAAGTGAAATTAGTGACAGGCGAAGGAAACATAGTCACATCAAGAACTAGAATTTTGAGTTTTCATTTTGCTAGATCATCATGTAAAGGTTTGAAGTTCAAGAAAGTGTACGTACTGTTAGGGCAAACATGCCAAACAAAGAAGATCCTTTTAGAGCACGATCTTTGCTTGGAGGTGCATTATGAGGAGAATTACTTATAAAAAGTCCGTACAAGCCCATGGCGAATATCAACATCACAGTACCCGCAAGATAAACATCTGCACCAGTGATTCTTAGCATCAATTAAGTGCATACCATTCTTTCATAAGAGCAGTGACTACATAATCAAAGAAACTATCCCCTAAATACAATATTTGTATATATCTTACCAATAGCTTCAACTAATCGTAGAACCATCTGTCCAGAGTGATTCCCTCTGACACAGCTTGTCCAGTAAACCTTGTATGCGTCAAAAATGTAAACACATCCCTAAACAACAGACACAATTTGAGATCAACATAGTGTTCATTCAGACAAGCAAAATCTTTCCGCAAGGCTGACTTAACAATTATCACAATATCATTCCATCTGCCATGGTACGTAGTCCAGTCTTACAATTCTACACCTAGTCCAAATTTACATAAATAAGCTCTCCTCCAATTTGGTTCAGAACAGAGAAATCGTTTGGCCCATAAACCTTTATTCTGGAATAATGCCATTTACCAAGTTTTCCCTTTGAATTGTCTGAATGGGTTTGGAATACTATTGATGCCACATGCTTACAAGATGCAATACGGCCAGAACAAAAATTGTTACCCAACCATTGCATTTCTTTTTAGTAGATTAAATAAGAGATTAATTATAGCAACTCTCCCATTTTCTTGGAAACCAGCTATTCTATGCAAGCTGTGAAGGGTTTAATTATGTCTTAAGCATCTACATCATTGTATACCAAAGTTCAATATGAAATTGCTACCTGCTTAAAGGATTCCTAGTTCATATATCAAAAACGTTATTGGCCGCCCTACTTGTCTCTTAAATCCTTATCTTCGGTTAGGATGGCAAGATTATACTTGGCAACAAATGGAGCTATACAAAGCGACAAATAGCAAGATTGGCTTGGCATATATATATACACTGCACAAGGATGCAAGAGCAATATAAAAAGACTACTTATGGTAGTACAATAGAATTAAATTCAGGGTCTGCAAGAAGGATCGACTTACGTTTAAAAAGCACAACAATGAACCGGCTAATGAACCTGCAATAGCAAAGAGTGCCAAGAACCGAAAGTCAAAAATTGCCTGCAGAGGACAAACAAGAAACAGTATCAGAAGAAAGAAGAGGATATGACAACACCTATATTTAATTTTACATAAGGATTACCAATAGTGATCATGCTTACTTTCTCAATGTTCCCTTCAGTAGATTGAAGGAACCGGAACAGGGGACCACCGGCGGGTTTCGCCGGCAAGGCATGATTGAAGCTGGAATTATTAGCTGCCGATGGGACTTTACTAGTTGTAATGGGTTCCACAAAGGAAGAATTTTTCTTGTTGGGATAAGAATTGGAGTTTCTTTCGTCGGGAACAACTGAAGCAGAAGCGTCAGAAGGATATGATGCTGATGAGCTACTGCCGACAATTGGTCTTCTTCTTCTACTACTAGTTCTTCTTGTAAGGTTCTTTATAGAGAGTAATGGAATAGAATTTTTGAGGGTTGTGACATTTGTAGTAGTAGCTGTAGCAGAGATGAGGCAAGTGATTAAATGAGACATTGATTAGTTAACTAGCAAGATATATACGCAGTGATTCAGATGAACCTGTTCTGATGATTACTGGTTGAAGAGAAGATGAATCTCTCTTTTGACTAAACTCTTTGGTAAAATCATTCATCAAGTGGCCAATTTTGTGTGGTTCTAGTCCCCCGAGTCAAAATCAATATATTTTGTACATGAAAACCGACATATGTCACCACTCAGACTAGTACACCTTGCAAACACTTAAGGGTATTGGCTTTAAGTGTATTCTTCACCTACCTAAATCTGGTGAACAAAATGAGAGTTTAAACTAGTGCCTACTTCATAAGTATTTATTGTGCTACGTGGAAATTATACAAAGGACGAAATCCAACCCTAGACTTGTGGTCTACACACAATAAGTGTCTTTAAGTGACTAAAATACCCTTACCATTGGTTAAATTGCCCTTGTTTCCGTCTTTCTGTTTCTCTCCCTGAGAGTGAGACCAAAGCTTTTAGTAGTATTTCCCATTTTTCTTTTCTTTTTTCTTTTTGTTTCTCAGTATTCCTTTTATTTGGGATCGAAAAGAATCGGAAATTGATTCAACGTTCGTATTATTGGGTGGTGATCCCAATCAGGTAATACCAAACCCTAGAATTTTTGATCTAATTTGTTTTTTTCATTTGGTTTGGATCTTAGAGTTGTTTATTTTTGATGAATTTATAGAAATATTGATTGAAATGGCTACCGGTAGAGCGATTCATCAGCTTCTCAGAAGAAAATTTCAATCTCAATCTTATGTAAGAATTTCTCTCTCTCTCTCTCTCTCACATATGGATTGCTTAGTGTTATTCTATGGGATCTCAGTTAGGTTATATCATTATGTTCACCATTTTTGTGAGTTTTTGTGAAACAATAAGATTGAAATCCAGTTTTGAAATCAACTCAATGATAATCTTTTTCTTTTTCTCAATTTTGTGTTTTGAGGTCAAGATATATCATCAATGTGTAAGGAGTGATGTGTTTAAAATGAAAAACTAAATAAGAGTAGATTATGTGAAGTAATGTTTTCAAAGTGTTCATTTGGGTTAACTGTCAACTAGAATAATGTTGTTAGGATTTGAAGTGGTAATTATTTGGTTGATATGCTTAGAAATTGGTTTGTGGATATGATTGTTAGGATGAATCTACTAATTAACCCTAGTGACTCCCTATTATACGAATTGAATTGAATGATTTGTTCAAGTCCTAGTTAAGGCATCATCGCTAGGTTTTTTCTGTTAAGGGTGGTTTATTTGCTGTAGGGGTTCTACTTTATTTGTCTAAAAGGAGTGAAAATAAAATTTGCAGGCATCTCCAGTGTTGTCATCCCTTGGTTCAAAGCAAGATCAAGATGGAGTTGGATCTGTTGGAATTAAGTCATTAAGAGGGTTGGCACTTCTTGGTGCTGGTGTTACTGGGTTTTTGGGTTTTACAACAATAGCATCTGCAGATGAGGCAGAACATGGCTTGGAATGTCCAAGTTATCCATGGCCACACGAAGGCATTCTCAGTTCATATGACCATTCCTCGTAAGTATATGACTTCCTTTTTATTTCAGCTAAGCTAATCAAAAGTGTTTAATTGACTAGTTACGTTGTCAAAATCATGAACTGTTTTCTTAGTTTGTTTTCCTACTAGAGTGATGTCAATGTTCCGGTGAATTAAATGCTGGCAATTGTTATACAATCCCGGAGTTACTGAGAGTATTGCGTAACACTTTTAAGTTCAAATTGACATGAACAGGATTCGCCGTGGTCATCAAGTTTACCAGCAAGTCTGTGCATCTTGTCATTCGATGTCCTTGATTTCATACCGTGATCTTGTGGGTGTTGCATACACAGAAGAGGAGACCAAGGCTATGGCAGCAGAGATTGAGGTGGTTGATGGGCCAAATGATGAAGGTGAGATGTTTACCCGCCCAGGGAAGCTTAGCGATCGTCTCCCGCAGCCATATGCAAATGAACAGGCAGCAAGATTTGCTAACGGAGGAGCATATCCTCCTGATCTTAGTCTCATAACTAAGGTAGTTACTTATTTTACTCCCACCTTTGATTTCCTCTAATGCCGCTATTTCTATACCATCAGAGTCTTAACCCATCTTGCTTTCAGGCTCGTCACAATGGTCAGAACTATGTGTTTTCCCTTCTTACTGGCTACCGTGATCCTCCTGCTGGTGTTACGGTAACTTTATTCCCTCCTTGTTCGATTATGTATCTGTAAAATCATAATTTATTGGTTGAAGCAATGCATGTCTGTCTTCCGTTCTGGTCTCCACTTTTTTTGGACATTTGTATATATTAGTAATAGCTAGTAGGTCATCTATTAAAGACCTATGTGGATATGTATCAAAACTTCTCAGTTCAGTCTTTTGCTTAGGCATTTGGAGGATAAAAATGCAATATTTTGAAGTGCATTGCGATTCCCATCTTGATAAGGTTAGCAAGTAGCAACTGGTATAGTGCGGATGTACCAGCCTAGAAAGACAAGTTTTTTTATGCTACGAGACAACTCAATGCTTTATGTATTTGCTCAGGAAAGAGTTAAAAAAAAAAAAAAAAACTGACGACAAAGTGCTGTTATCTATCAAGATTTTTTGAGATACCAGCAAAATTAGTTAGACTTTATGGAATATGTATCCTTGAAGGAGTGTAGTAGTGAATCCAGTAGAATGTCAATCGAGAAAAATCATCGGTTGGTTATTATGGAATATTTGCACTTGAAGGAGTGTACTGTACTGTAGTTATGAATTAATAGAATTTCAAGCGAGAAAAAGCATTGGACGATTTCACATGTCAAAGAAAGACCAATGACTGAGCTAAAATGGGTGCTCTGGTTTTAGCTGAGGGTTTTCGTAGGGCGAGAGAAAGTTTGAACAGTTTCTTAGCGTTTATTGCACATCTCATAATTTGGGGTTTTTGGTTATTCCTTTGGTCATTTTCACTGCATCTTAGTGATGCATGTCTTTGCATTTGGAGTACCTGTGCTTTGGTGCTAACTGTCCAGGACCTGAGGCATACCCTGGCCACTTTAGCGTTTAAGCCTTATAATGGATGTCAATGTCATCCACAAATACACTAAGTAGTCCTTTCCTTTTGGTTTTGAATTTCTGTCATCTTGTAAAATCTGGTTGCTTCTTCTTCTATGTAATGTTTATGCATGATTGCTAAAGGCTGGTACCAATGGCCAGAATTACTTTGTCTTTTATGAATTTGTACCCGCTCCGCTAACTGCGGTATCAGCCTTTAGCAATCGTGTGTCTATGGCGTTGCTCAAGAATGGCAAGGTTAATTTGTGGTAGTTGCTGGTGTGTCCTATTCATTTAATTTAGTGTGTTGAAGTTGTCCTTAATATGACGCTGTAGATTCGAGAAGGACTACACTATAACCCTTACTTCCCTGGTGGAGCAATAGCTATGCCCAAAATGCTTATCGATGGTGCTATCGAGTACGAAGATGGCACCCCTGCCACAGAAGCTCAGGTAATTTGACCTAATACATGCTGTAATATATTCTTGTAGGTAGCTCAGTAGATTTAGAAGCACTATTCGTTACAGTATCACTTGTGAAACAGAATGTAACTGGTTTTTTTGTGTGCACAATGTTACTGCAGATGGGTAAAGATGTCGTGTCATTTTTATCCTGGGCAGCAGAACCAGAAATGGAAGAGCGGAAACTGGTAACTGGGCATGCTCAATTTAATCTGCTTAGCATTTGGGGCAAATTTATCTTGTTGTCTTAACAATATACTTATGTTTGTTCGGTGCAGATGGGATTCAAATGGATTTTTGTGCTTTCCCTTGCCCTTCTCCAAGCTGGTTATTACCGTCGAATGAGGTGGTCTGTGCTGAAGTCCCGCAAGCTTGTCATGGATGTGGTCAACTAATCTGCTTGGACTTCCTTCCTCTATGCATCTGGAGTGGTTAGTAGAATGTCAATAATGGGTGTGTAGAAGATTAGTGATGCTGTAATACCTGGCATTAAACATACAACGGCAAACAGCGGCAAACTACGAGACCTGTTTCCCTGTTTTAAAACTATTTTTTGAGAGCAAAATAAAGCTCTGATACCATAATTTTTCTCTTGCTTATTTATAATTTGCTTCAGTTTGGTTTATCTTCTGAATTTTCCAGGAGATAATTCTCCTATGGTCAATATAGCTGATGTTATATGGTTACAGATTGACATTAAATGGCTTCATGGATATGGTTCCTTTTGTATGTGGTAGTAGTGCACTCAACAAGCCTCTGCAGTATTAGATTTTTTCTGCATCTTCTAGACTACTGACCATTACCATGTTGAAATGAATGTTGATCACCAACTGATTCTCACTTTTGGAATAAATTCGAATCAATCAGGCACTTGTTTGGTCTCCAGTTCTAAAGTCCGAGATTTAAGGATAAAAGATGGCAAGATTGTATTCATACGCTTGGCATGCCAATTAGCAGGGTTAATGGCCAAGAATCACTAATCAAGCTGATTTTGGTTTGTAAGTAAAGTTTACCTGGCAGAGTCAGAATGTGAAACCTTATCAATCTTGATCTCGAACTTGGACTTGCTTGGCATTTTAAGGGAGAATTTATAATGAGATCAAGTGCAGGACATAGTAGAAATTGGTTTTTGCTTCACTCACCATAGAGATCTGTTTTCTTCATTTTTTTATTTTTGAAACTTCATCCAAAATTGCTGTGTACAAACTACTCATAAAAAATAGGTTCTTCTATGAACATACAGTAAGATATCACGGATTGTCATTCATTTCATGTTTCCAAAGCAATCTGTCTATGTCGATTAAGATCTCTCAAATACTTTGTGGAATTATATTCCTCTGCATCCAAAAGCTCCTCGGAATATGTTCTCTTGAGTACAGGCTTCTGAAACTGCTTAATGCATTCCAAGCTGGTAGCATCATTCCTTAAAAGCTGTACCACCTGTACACGAGGACATCATATTTGAAATTCATAGGTCGACTTTTAGTTTTCAGTTAAGAGTTGGCGAACTACATATTATTAATGGCACGAAAGCACAGTAATATAATTTAAACATGCCTGATTCATTCGAGGCCGAAGTACAGAAGAATGTTGTATAGATAATGACGCTGTCAAGAGCACACGATTCAGCTCATGTGGATCATACTGGTCACCGAGGGAGGGATCTACAAGCTCCTTGCTATCCTTCTTATCAAGCAATGGCTTTGCCTACAAATAAGAGGTAAAATCTGACATTTTAAATCCTCAATTATCAACTAAATATAAAGGGATGTTTAACTGAGAATCAAGATTGGGATAGATTCAAACTTACCCACATCAGAAGGTTTTGCTGGGAGCTACTCAAAGCTCGGCGTCCAGTAACAAGCTCTAACAGTAGTACCCCAAAAGCGAATACATCAATTTTCTCATCTACTACGCCATGCATGAAGTACTCAGGAGCTAGATAGCTGCGACAGCGATAGGTAAAGGAAAAACAAACATGAGAAATCTAACAAGAGTCAGAAAACATACTAATCTTGTAGATTACAGACCCGACTGTGCCTTCAAATTTTGAGACAGTTAGGTGAGTCCACTCCTTTGGGAGCCACTTTGCAAGCCCAAAATCGCATATCTGCATTAAATTTGAAATTTGACTTGCTTTATATGGAGGGCAGGAATATACAAGGGAAATGATAGCGCAACCAAAGGTGTCCAGTACCTGAGGTTCAAAGTCGTCGGTAAGCAAAATATTAGAAGCCTTGATGTCTCTGTGGATGATTCGCCTTTGGCAGCTCTCATGCAGGTATAGAAGGCCCTCAGCAGTCCCCAAAGCAACCTTATATCTAACACTCCAATCTAGTATTCCCTTTGATCCTCCTAAAAAATTGATACATATAGCGGATTAAACAGGAAACTTTTTGGGCTATAACCAATAGGCAATAGCAACACTATGTTAAAGGGACAAACCGTGAAGTATAGAAGCTAAGCTCCCAAGATGAGAAAATTTAAGAACAATGTACATTCCCCCTTCAACGCCATAACCCATCAACTTTGCCGTATTAGGGTGGTTAACATGGGCTATAATCCCAAGTTCAGCCAAAAAGTTTGCAACGGTCTCTTCCGTTGTTGCTCGGTTCAGCCGCTTAACTGCTACAAGTGCCCCATCTTGTAAACACCCTTTATAAACTTCAGCATAGCCGCCTTTGCCGATCAAGTTTTCTAATGGATAAAAGAAGTCAAGTTAACGTTTAACCACCACATCTTAAATAGTTCTGGTTGTGCAGAAAGAATAACAAACCAGGACTGAAATTGTTTGTCGCAGTTTGAAGTTCAGAGAGGCTGAAGTTCTTCCATGTAGTTAATAAACAAAAATCATTATCTTCAGCAGGAGTGGACGTAGTAATCGGGTTTTCTCTGGCACTTCTGCTGTGTCTTCGTGTTAATTTTGGAACACGCATAGGCCCTATGCTAGGTAAGCGTCTCATGGATCTACTTTTTAGTAAGCGGGCGAATCCTCGCCAGCGATGTTGAGGTTGAGGTTCACAATCTGATGTGCTGGCATTGGAGGAGCCTATTTCTGATTCGAAGCTGCTTATGCAATCTCCAAGAACTCCTCTAGGAGAATGTTCATCAATCTTGGCCCTCTCCAAATCCAAAGAACTAAAGTCTAAAAAGGCATATGAGTTCAATAGTAAACGTAAGCAAGCATAATTAAGTGAGAAAATTTGTTAAAATCAAGTAATTACTGGATTTTACCTAGTGCAGAAGCAGATGAAGCTAGTGGAGAAATTGAGTTCTTATCGATAACCGAAAAAAGCTCATCTTTTGGTGATGTTCTTATAGCTAGACCACAGTAAGCACTACCAATTTCACTACAGCGGAAAAGGATAAAAAAGGATCATATATTCAGCCCATTCTTAAACAAAAAACGAAGAAAATAGAGCTAATACATACTAAAATGCAGGCGAGGAAGCCTGAACATGATAACATCAACACATTTCAGTATTGAACGTGCACCAAACTAAACAAAGATAAGAAACCGTTAAAAGTTGTGCCTACGATAGCTTGGATACTGATATAATGCCATCATGGAGAACCCAAAAATGGCCATAAAATGTTAGTTTTTACAGATTGCCAATATGCCACAAAATTAACTGATAAATTGTCTCCGACACGAATTTTGATACCAGAGCTAAAGACGACGGTGACTAATATATAAATCAAAACAAGAGCTAAAAATATTATCTTTTTTTTTTTTTTTGGAAAAACTAATTGCAAATACAAGAGGGAATGGCTAATGAGATCATAAAAATGCATACTTTGTTACAACATTCGCATCTAAATTAAAACAACCCACAAAATGGAAATCAAATTGAAATTTAAAAAGAAATGTAGAAGAAAAAAGAAAGAGAAAGTACCATTCAGGTGAAGGATCAAGGTTTTCTTCCATGAGTTATTCTTTTCAGAAAAGAGAGAGCAAACGCAAAAAGTGAAGGAGAACTAAAAATAGGAGATAGGAAACAAGGGGCATTTCAACTCTTTGAATTCTGTTCATTTTCTACATTTTGCGGCATTTCCAACTAAATTAACGGATTTCTAATTTTCCCCTGATTATCTTCTAAAATAGTAAGATTTCTCAAGAAAGTTTTGTTAGTATCTCACGGCCCCCATCTCTCCATGTTCCCTGATTCTAATTTATTCCGAATAGATATGGTTTTATTTAGAACGCGGAATTGGGGATATAAAAAGGAATTGGGGATATCGATTACTTCTCCCAACCCATGGTGTGTGTTAAGGGTGATTTTTGGGTATGAGAATACTAAAATACCCTTTGGTTAATTAAAAACATTATGAAAAGACTATTATGCCCTTTCTACTAAAACTTAAAATCAAAAACCAAACCATTTATCCCCATTCTCAAATCAGTTCCGGCACTGACCTAGGTTTTTGATTTTTTTTTTCTTCATCGTTCTTCGTCGATTCAAAAATTTCTTCGTCGATTAACCTACCCGAATCATAAATAATGCCTCCACGAAAGAAACCAAATGCCCAATCGAACTCAACATCGATTGCTCAACAAAAACAGGAGCAAAGAATTGCTAAGATTGCTCAAGAGCAAGAAGACGAAGAAGCAACGTTCTCTGACGATCAACTACTTAGAAATATGGCTTCTGTGAGAAGGTAAGTGATTTTAAACTACTTTATAGGTGTTTAAATCGATTTATAGCAATGGGTTTAGGTTAGAATCGCGAACCCTAACTCAAACAGTTGAGTTTCGAGAGTACCTAAGATCAAATTTGTATGAACACAATGCCGGTTTTGTGTTCCGGCATTCAATCTAGGATGAATACAGTACCGGTTTCCAACCCCAGATTCACTAGAAACTGAATTTTCCCTACCGTCATTCAATCTAGGATGAATACTGTGACGGTTTTTAGTACCGGCAGTGTTTGATAATAATGCATGTATGCCGGTAGTGGACTTAAAACATACAGGAGAGTTTATGAATTTGTCACCAGTACCGGCATAGATTTTGGGTTGCATTGTATGCCGGTTTTGGGTACCGACATTCTTTTGTAATAATTCGATCATGCCGGTAGTGGCTTAAAACATACAGGAAAATTATCACAAATACCGGCATAGATTTTAGGTTGCATTGTATGCCGGTACCAAGATAGTCAATGTTTACTGCCGGAACATTGTACCGGCGTGGTTTATTTTAAGGTAGTCAATGATTGCAGTTTTACAAGTGGTAAGTATAAGAGTATCGTTCGCTCGGACTTGGGAAGTTGTTGATTTTAGGACTTAATGAAAGAAATACTAAAACTAACGAAAAGACTTTAACAATGTTGAGAGATACTGGGACTTAGGATTCCACCAAACTTCACAATCAATTGGTTCATACAATGATTCATAACAATTTTAGCTCTTTTCTAGACTCTATTTCTTTGCCGAAAGTAGATTTTTTAAAGCATTAGATGTAAATCGTAAGCATAGTGCATCAAAAGTTCTTAGACTAAGCATACACTATCAAACAAAATCACAAATAATCAATGAAAATCATAAATCGATTAAAAATCAATGCAAAAAGTCATAGGAATCAATTATAGTTACCAAACAATTGTGAACTTGGCTTCCTCCGTCATCCCAAAGTGTTGGGGTTTAGCTCCTCATGCTCAAAACGCACCCAAAAGATAGAAACATGGCTCAAAAGGTGTTTTTATTGAAGATATATATGAAAAACAGAGATTTGTAACGCTGTATTGGTGTTACAAGCGTTACCGTTACAAGTTTCTAAGACGCCAAAAGAAAACGATAGTTGATTGACACTTGTCGTTGAATTTAAGACTCGTTGTCGCTGAATTTAAAGTCTGCTCCCGCGAGTCCGTTCTTCGTGTTCTTCGTGTTCTTGAACGACACTTCAAGTGTCGTCTCGCAACCTATCTTCTTCTTCTTCTCTGCTGCTGCTGCGATTCTTCTCTGCAGCGTGATTTTATGCCTCTGCTTCACCCCAAACTCTCCGTATCCCTTGCTGGAACTAAATCAGGCTATTTATACACTACAGGTAGGTTTAATCCGCACGAAATCTTCCGAATATTTTCCACTTTTCCTCCACGGCAAGTCGCGACTTTTCTTCCCTGTAAATCTTCCTTACACGTCATTGATTGAATCGTAGCTGTTCAAGACTCTTCTTAGGATAGAAACAAATCAGATATTCACTTCCCTTTGCCCACGTAACTTCCAAAAATATACCACGAAACCCGAGTCATTTCCTTCCCCTGTTTTAGCTTCGAACGGATGATTAAGCCCAATTCGGTTTGTTGAATTACTGTACAGAGCCCGTTTAGATAAATCAAGTCCATTGAACCTTATTTAGCGATTGAATCTCGTTAAAAATCTCCCAAAATCCGAACTCGATCCGTAGGGAAGAATCATTTTTTTCCCGCCAAATATCAATATTCAAAAGGTAGGGATGACCTCCCCTTATCCAGACTGGGGTGCCCATAGCCGTGGGGTGGAAATAATGGCTGTGGATGCCCCTTATCAATAGGGTGCCCCTTATCCAATGTGAAAGGTCCAAATAGCAAGTGTCCTCCTGAGGTGTAATTATGACTTTTCTTGGGGAATCTCCAAAGATACTTCCGGGTGCCTCAGTAGTGCGTCTTCTGGTGCCTTTAGTAATTTTCTCCCCTGGACCACTTTTCAAGCCAAATTCGCCGCAAAAGCTTATTTCTCCAAAAACACCTACAAAGACATAAAATACCAAAATAAGCGCAAAATCGAGTACTAACATTACAGAGAATTGAGACTAAAATAGACACATAAATGCGTCTATCAAATACCCCCAAACTTATTATTTGCTAGTCCCGAGCAAATCAAAAATAAAATCCTAACTCACCTGACGCAGGCATCGTCGATTGCATTTAGCGTATGCAATAAGCCTTTAAACCCCTAGGTGGCCCTAGTGGCCGAGTTATAGTCTCGGGAGGGTTTGCCAGAGGTTTACCCACAAAACCTTTACTCCAGACCCTAACTATTTACGCAGAACCTTGGAAGGCACTAAAGAATCTCCTTGGTTGGCATACTTATTGACTACAGGAGGAAGTACCCCGATGCGAAATTCCAATTCTTTGTACACGAGTTTGCACTCAAGCATACTAAAATTCATATATAAGTCACGAGCTCTACTCGGATAGTTTCACTATGGACATCAATATCCGAGTCAACAAATCACATGGATAGATTAAGAAGATGGATATAGAGAAAACGTAGATGGTTTTGATGTCGTCTATGTGAACGGTGTTTCCCATATCTCAATCAAGGGCCACCGCCAAAATGAACCTATCCTAATGGACTGAGATACTGGTCGACTAATATCAACACAACCTGGCATATACAAGGGAACCAAAGTGATCAATAATCCTAATTCTAGATCAACTCGTCTCGGCATATACAAGGGAACCAAATAGTCGATTTATTCACTGAACATTAACATTTAACTTTTAACTTTTTTTTTTTTTTTTTAGCCGCATGATTTGATCTTTTGGATCTAAGCGCATGCTTCTTGTCAGCAGATTACATGATAGTTCCCATGGATCCTGCGTTCCACGCTTGTTTAGGCGACGGAGACAGGGAAAACACACACATATTGCTATTCCCAAGTGTTAATTTTTTTTTTTTTTTTTTTTTTTAGTATTATTCCGTTTGGTCTATTTGGTCTGGTCTTTTTTTTCATTTTTTTTTTATTATTATTTTTTTTTTTTAGTAACTCAATCACTCTATTTCACCCTAGCAGTGGTAACAACTTGATTCGTGGGCCCCACCTAATCACTTAGAGAAACATACTTTTTTTAAAAAAGAAAATAAAAAAAGAAGTGAAAAGGACTCAACGAGATATGGCGAAACTACCATGTTATTTCTAACACCTGAGCTCTGTGCTTTTATGAATAGACTCTTTAGATGTTTCCATCTAATCAGATTGGTTCCTCAACTCCTACAATCGAAATGCTTCCATCCACTTAGATTGGTTAGTGCCATCCTTAATAAGCATAAATTTCTAGGCTCTGGAGTTTAACAATGCAACTAACGTTTCTCCCATAGCAATCTGAAAAAAAAAGATTGCGTTTCTCCCATACCCCCAAACTTAAATCTAACATTGTCCTCAATGTTCTAAAGATAAAATTAAAAGCATGAACAAAGAGAAACTGTTACCATTTGAAGCAAAAGAGAGTTAAGGAAAGATATTACCGTGTTGCATGAGCATGGGTTACCTCCCAAGAAGTGCTAAGTTTAACGTCTTCAGCCAGACATAAGAAATAATTAATCACTTTATATCATAAAGCAATAACCGAAACAACTGTGGATCATCTGCATCAAAAAGTGTTAACACAGATAAAAGGAAACTGCAACAAACCAAGAATAAACATAGCACACCCTTGCCTAGTTTCCTGTTTAAGACAACTATATCTAGTTGTGGTTCAGGTTCAGGTTCAATAAAGGGGTCTAAATAAAATATTTTTATAGGTTGCACCTCCTCAAAAGTAAGATCCGAAATATCAGGTTCTAAGGTCTGGAAAAATTTAGAAGCACATATTAATAACCTGAATAATTGAGGATCCTCTAAGTCAATCAGATTTGACTTACACAGTTGACCATAATGAGAGTGGTGGTCATTCTTAAGCAAATGTGTCAATTCTATTTTCCTAAAATAATTAGGTTTAGTCTCAGAACTTAATAATTGACACATCTGAAACATATACGTTCCCACAATTGGTTGAAAAATATTTGGTGGGAAAACAAAATCAATCTTGGTATCATAGCCTGAGTAAACCACATCAACCAGAGGATGGGTTTCTAACAACTGAACTTCATCCTGGACATTATTAGGCTCTGGAGAACTAGTATGGAGGCAATTTGGCACAATGGTTGAGGCACATATATCAAGTCCCAAGTGAGGGATCTCTGTAAGAGCTAAAGGTAAGGCACATGGAGAATGATAGTCACCCCCAAACTTAGAGTTTTGGGTGTCTCTAGATAGACTATCTACAATTTCCCTAATTTCTAGATCATCGGAATCCTGAAAATGGTCAATTGCTTCTTGTAGGTCATATTCAGGTGACACATCCTCATACATGTTTAAAAGCTCTACAAGTTCATCTTCTTCGTCTAAGACTGTTGTTTCTAAATCTGTAAACTCTAAAATATTATTCTTAGAATAAACTCGTTCCTCTAAACCAATATCGGCTTTGTAATCAAAAGGAAATACTACATCGTCTAAAACGGGAGTATCTCTAGTCAAATCCTCGTCCTTTTGAATAGGTGAATAATTATTAAAATTATTTGGATTTGAAATAGAAATAACATTATCATTATAAAGCTCAATTGGTGTATCAAATTCCTGATCACTTTGCCTACATATTTCAGATTCTTCATCAATACTATCCTCGTCATAACATGAAAATGGTTGGACCTTTTCTAAACAAGTAGTGTTACCAATTCTAACCTCGTCATCTTGATTATGCGAATAACTATTCTCATGTTTAAGGCTAAATTGGTAATCAAGATTATTCCGAGCAATTCTTTCGTTCTTCAAAACCCTAGTTTTCTCAACCAAAATCTTGAGGACTCTTCGATAGGACGAGTAGGAACGGAAGAAACAGCCAAAAGTTTGAGAGACTCTTCTATAGGACGAGTAGAACGGAAGGATCATAATAAGGACTATTTTTCAACTCGTTTAATTAAGACGTCCAAAGACGAGGAACTAGTACTTAATATTCCTTATTTTCTTGCTCGTATGACTGTCACGCGTCGTGCGAATAGTAATTGGGCTCACTATGATATGAACCATAACCTTGAAAAGGTTGGTGTTCCCAACCACTATGCACACTGTGGTCAAAGTAGTAGTGTCCATTCTGAAAATCAGTCGGATATTCATTGTATTGGCTATTGTAATACCAGTTCGACATTATTTTTGTGCAAATGCAAATGCAAGGTCGACTAAAATGGGTAGGCTCAGGTTACCACAAAGAAAATATACCCAAAGGTACGAGGCTGAGGTTTGTGGACTTTCAATTGGTAACTCCCATAAGGCCCAAGGCACGGTTCAGCTTACTAATCCACGAGTTTTCCTAAAATCGGTAGTCTGACGATGCAATTGGTGTGTGCACGTGTTATATTTTTTTTTAATAAATAAATAAATAATAAAAATAAACAAACAATATATACAAGTCCAAAATAAATATAGAAAAAAAAACTAACAAAAATAATATCTCCGGTTTTCTCCTCTCTTTTTTTTGGGGCAAGTTTGACTTTCCACTTTCCGTTTCAATCAAAACCTGCACAACAAAAACAAAAACACCAAAGACGTAAAATAGAACAAAAACTTAAATAAAAATAAAATATATACAAAACCTAAAACCTAAACCTAATTACAAGTCCGCGTCGGCGGCGCCAAAAACTGATTGCAGTTTTACAAGTGGTAAGTATAAGAGTATCGTTCGCTCGGACTTGGGAAGTTGTTGATTTTAGGACTTAATGAAAGAAATACTAAAACTAACGAAAAGACTTTAACAATGTTGAGAGATACTGGGACTTAGGATTCCACCAAACTTCACAATCAATTGGTTCATACAATGATTCATAACAATTTTAGCTCTTTTCTAGACTCTATTTCTTTGCCGAAAGTAGATTTTTTAAAGCATTAGATGTAAATCGTAAGCATAGTGCATCAAAAGTTCTTAGACTAAGCATACACTATCAAACAAAATCACAAATAATCAATGAAAATCATAAATCGATTAAAAATCAATGCAAAAAGTCATAGGAATCAATTATAGTTACCAAACAATTGTGAACTTGGCTTCCTCCGTCATCCCAGTGTTGGGGTTTAGCTCCTCATGCTCAAAACGCACCCAAAAGATAGAAACATGGCTCAAAAGGTGTTTTTATTGAAGATATATATGAAAAACAGAGATTTGTAACGCCGTATTGGTGTTACAAGCGTTACTGTTACAAGTTTCTAAGATCGCCAAAAGAAAACGATAGTTGATTGACACTTTGTCGTTGAATTTAAGATCGCTGTCGCCGAATTTAAGTCTACTCCCCGCGAGTCTGTTCTTCGTGTTCTTCGTGTTCTTGAACGACACTTCAAGTGTCGTCTCGCAACCTATCTTCTTCTTCTTCTCTCGCTCGCTGCGATTCTTCTCTGCAGCCGTGATTTTATGCCTCTGCTTCACCCCAAACTCTCCGTATCCTTTGGCCGGAACTAAATCGTGCTATTTATACACTACAGTAGGTTTAATCCGCACGAAATCTTCCGAATATTTTCCACTTTTCCTCCACGGCAAGTCGCGACTTTTCTTCCCCGTAAATCTTCCTTACACGTCATTGATTGAATCGTAGTTGTTCAAGACTCTTCTTAGGATAGAAACAAATCGATATTCACTTCCCTTTGCCCACGTAACTTCCAAAAATATACCACGAAACCCGAGTCGTTTCCTTCCCCGTTTTAGCTTCGAACGGATGATTAAGCCCAATTCAGTTTTGTTGAATTACCTGCCGAACACTCGTTTAGATAAATCAAGTCCAGAATAAACCTTATTTAGCGATTGAATCTCGTTAAAAATCTCCCAAAATCCGAACTCGATCCGTCAGGGAAGAATCATTTTTTCCCGCCAAATATCAATATTCAAAAGGTAGGGATGACCTCCCCTTATCCAGATCGGGGTGCCCATAGCCGTGGGGTGGAAATAATGGTCATGGATGCCCCTTATCAATAGGGTGCCCCTTATCCAATGTGAAAGGTCCAAATAGCAAGTGTCCTCCTGGAGGTGTAATTATGACTTTTCTGGGGAATCTCCAAAGATACTTCCGGTGCCTGTAGTGCGTCTTCTGGGTGCCTTTAGTAATTTTCTCCCAGGACCACTTTTCAAGCCAAATTCGCCGCAAAAGCTTATTTCTCCAAAAACACCTACAAAGACATAAAATACCAAAATAAGCGCAAAATCGAGTACTAACATTACAGAGAATTGAGACTAAAATAGACACATAAATGCGTCTATCAAATACCCCCAAACTTATTATTTGCTAGTCCCGAGCAAATCAAAAATAAAATCCTAACTCACTGTCGCAGGTATCGTCGATTGCATTTAGCGTATGCAATAAGCCTTTAAACCCCTAGGTGGCCCTAGTGGCCGAGTTATAGTCTCGGGAGGGTTTGCCGAGGTTTACCCACAAAACCTTTACTCCAGACCCTAACTTTTTACGCGTAACCTTGGAAGGCACTAAAGAATCTCCTTGGTTGGCATACTTATCGACTACGGGAGGAAGTACCCGATGCGAAATTCCAATTGTTTGTACACGAGTTTGCACTCAAGCATACTAAAATTCATATATAAGTCACAGCTCTACTCGGATAGTTTCACTATGGACATCAATATCCTGAGTCAACAAATCACATGGATAGATTAAGAAGATGGATATAGAGAAAACGTAGATGGTTTTGATGTCAGTTTATGTGAACGGTGTTTCCCATATCTCATCTCAAGGCCACTGCCAAAATGAACCTATCCTAATGGACCGAGATATCGGTCCGACTAATATCAACACAAATGGGGCATATACAAGGGAACCAAAGTGATCAATAATCCTAATTCTAGATCAACTCGTCGGGCATATACAAGGGAACCAAATCGATTTATTCACCGAACATTAACATTTAACTTTTAACTTTTTTTTTTTTTTTTTTTTAGCATGATTTGATCTTTTGGATCTAAGCGCATGCTTCTTGTCAGCAGATTACATGATAGTTCCCATGGATCCTGCGTTCCACGCTTGTTTAGGCGACGGAGACAGGGAAAACACACACATATTGCTATTCCCAAGTGTTAATTTTTTTTTATTATTTTTTTTTTTTTAGTATTATTCCGTTTGGTCTATTTGGTCTGGTCTTTTTTTTCATTTTTTTTTTTATTATTATTTTTTTTTTTAGTAACTCAATCACTCTATTTCACCCTAGCAGTGGTAACAACTTGATTCGTGGGCCCCACCTAATCACTTAGAGAAACATATTTTTTTAAAAAAAGAAAATAAAAACAGAAGTGAAAAGGACTCAACGAGATATGGCGAAACTACCATGTTATTTCTAACAACTGAGCTCTGTGCTTTTATGAATAGACTCTTTAGATGTTTCCATCTAATCAGATTGGTTCCTCAACTCCTACAATCGAAATGCTTCCATCCACTTAGATTGGTTAGTGCCATCCTTAATAAGCATAAATTTCTAGGCTCTGGAGTTTAACAATGCAACTAACGTTTCTCCCATAGCAATCTGAAAAAAAAGATTGCGTTTCTCCCATACCCCCAAACTTAAATCTAACATTGTCCTCAATGTTCTAAAGATAAAATTAAAAGCATGAACAAAGAGAAACTGTTACCATTTGAAGCAAAAGAGAGTTAAGGAAAGATATTACCGTGTTGCATGAGCATGGGTTACCTCCCAAGAAGTGCTAAGTTTAACGTCTTCACCAGGACATAAGAAATAATTAATCACTTTATATCATAAAGCAATAACCAAACAACTGTGGATCATCTCGCATCAAAAAGTGTTAACACGTATAAAAGGAAACTGCAACAAACCAAGAATAAACATAGCACACCCTTGCCTAGTTTCTGTTTAAGACAACTATATCTAGTTGTGGTTCGTGTTCAAAGTTCAATAAAGGGGTCTAAATAAAATATTTTTATAGGTTGCACCTCCTCAAAAGTAAGATCCGAAATATCGGTTCTAAGGTCCTGAAAAATTTAGAAGCACATATTAATAACTCCGAATAATTGAGGATCCTCTAAGTCAATCGATTTGACTTACACAAATTGACCATAATGAGAGTGGTGGTCATTCTTAAGCAAATGTGTCAATTCTATTTTCCTAAAATAATTAGGTTTAGTCTCGAACTTAATAATTGACACATCTCGAAACATATACGTTCCCACAATTGGTTGAAAAATATTTGGTGGGAAAACAAAATCAATCTTGGTATCATAGCCTTGAGTAAACCACATCAACCGAGAGGATGGGTTTCTAACAACCGAACTTCATCCTGGACATTATTAGGCTCGAGAACTAGTATGGAGGCAATTTGGCACAATAGTTGAGGCACATATATCAAGTCCCAAGTGAGGGATCTCTGTAAGAGCTAAAGGTAAGGCACATGGAGAATGATAGTCACCCCCAAACTTAGAGTTTTGGGTGTCTCTAGATAGACTATCTACAATTTCCTAATTTCTAGATCATCTAATCCCGAAAATGGTCAATTGCTTCTTGTAGGTCATATTCAGGTGACACATCCTCATACATGTTTAAAAGCTCTACAAGTTCATCTTCTTCGTCTAAGACTGTTGTTTCTAAATCTGTAAACTCTAAAATATTATTCTTAGAATAAACTCGTTCCTCTAAACCAATATCGGCTTTGTAATCAAAAGGAAATACTACATCGTCTAAAACGGGAGTATCTCTAGTCAAATCCTCGTCCTTTTGAATAGGTGAATAATTATTAAAATTATTTGGATTTGAAATAGAAATAACATTATCATTATAAAGCTCAATTGGTGTATCAAATTCCTGATCACTTTGCCTACATATTTCAGATTCTTCATCAATACTATCCTCGTCATAACATGAAAATGGTTGGACCTTTTCTAAACAAGTAGTGTTACCAATTCTAACCTCGTCATCTTGATTATGCGAATAACTATTCTCATGTTTAAGGCTAAATTGGTAATCAAGATTATTCCGAGCAATTCTTTCGTTCTTCAAAACCCTAGTTTTCTCAACCAAAATCTTGAGGGACTCTTCGATAGGACGAGTAGGAACGGAAGAAACAACCAAAAGTTTGAGAGACTCTTCTATAGGACGAGTAGGAACGGAAGGATCATAATAAGGACTATTTTTCAACTGTTTAATTAAGACGTCCAAAGACGAGGAACTAGTACTGTAATATTCCTTATTTTCTTGCTCGTATGACCTGTGCGCGTGCGAATAGTAATTGGGCTCACTATGATATGAACCATAACCTTGAAAAGGTTGGTGTTCCCAACCACTATGCACACTGTGGTCAAAGTAGTAGTGTCCATTCTGAAAATCAGTCGGATATTCATTGTATTGGCTATTGTAATACCAGTTCGACATTATTTTTGTGCAAATGCAAATGCAAGGTCGACTAAAATGGGTAGGCTCAGGTTACCACAAAAAATATACCCAAAGGTACGAGGCTGAGGTTTGTGGACTTTCAGCTGGTAACTCCCATAAGGCCCAAGGCACGGGTTCAGCTTACTAATCCACGAGTTTTCCTAAAATCGGTAGTCTGACGATGCAATTGGTGTGTGCACGTGTTATATTTTTTTTTAATAAATAAATAAATAATAAAAATAAACAAACAATATATACAAGTCCAAAATAAATATAGAAAAAAAAACTAACAAAAATAATATCTCCGGTTTTCTCCTCTCTTTTTTTTGGGGCAAGTTTGACTTTCCACTTTCCGTTTCAATCAAAACCTGCACAACAAAAACAAAAACACCAAAGACGTAAAATAGAACAAAAACTTAAATAAAAATAAAATATATACAAAACCTAAAACCTAAACCTAATTAAAAGTCCGCGTCGGCGGCGCCAAAAGCTGATTGCAGTTTTACAAGTGGTAAGTATAAGAGTATCGTTCGCTCGGACTTGGGAAGTTGTTGATTTTAGGACTTAATGAAAGAAATACTAAAACTAACGAAAAGACTTTAACAATGTTGAGAGATACTGGGACTTAGGATTCCACCAAACTTCACAATCAATTGGTTCATACAATGATTCATAACAATTTTAGCTCTTTTCTAGACTCTATTTCTTTGCCGAAAGTAGATTTTTTAAAGCATTAAATGTAAATCGTAAGCATAGTGCATCAAAAGTTCTTAGACTAAGCATACACTATCAAACAAAATCACAAATAATCAATGAAAATCATAAATCGATTAAAAATCAATGCAAAAAGTCATAGGAATCAATTATAGTTACCAAACAATTGTGAACTTGGCTTCCTCCGTCATCCCAGTGTTGGGGTTTAGCTCCTCATGCTCAAAACGCACCCAAAAGATAGAAACATGGCTCAAAAGGTGTTTTTATTGAAGATATATATGAAAAACAGAGATTTGTAACGCTGTATTGGTGTTACAAGCGTTACCGTTACAAGTTTCTAAGACTCACCAAAAGAAAACGATAGTTGATTGACACTGTCGTTGAATTTAAGATCGCTTGTCGCTGAATTTAAGTTCTGCTCCCGCGAGTCCTGTTCTTCGTGTTCTTCGTGTTCTTCAGAACGACACTTCTGAAGTGTCGTCTGCAACCTATCTTCTTCTTCTTCTCTGCTACTGCTGCGATTCTTCTCTGCAGCGTGATTTTATGCCTCTGCTTCACCCCAAACTCTCCGTATCCCTTGCTGGAACTAAATCAGGCTATTTATACACTACAGGTAGGTTTAATCCGCACGAAATCTTCCGAATATTTTCCACTTTTCCTCCACGGCAAGTCGCGACTTTTCTTCCCTGTAAATCTTCCTTACACGTCATTGATTGAATCGTAGTTGTTCAAGACTCTTCTTAGGATAGAAACAAATCGATATTCACTTCCCTTTGCCCACGTAACTTCCAAAAATATACCACAGAAACCCGAGTCGTTTCCTTCCCTGTTTTAGCTTCGAACGGATGATTAAGCCCAATTCAGTTTGTTGAATTACCTGTACCAGGCCTGTTTAGATAAATCAAGTCCAGCCCAACCTTATTTAGCGATTGAATCTCGTTAAAAATCTCCCAAAATCCGAACTCTGATCTGTCAGGGAAGAATCATTTTTTTCCCGCCAAATATCAATATTCAAAAGGTAGGGATGACCTCCCTTATCCAGACTGGGGTGCCCATAGCCGTGGGGTGGAAATAATGGCTGTGGATGCCCCTTATCAATAGGGTACCCCTTATCCAATGTGAAAGGTCCAAATAGCAAGTGTCCTCCGGAGGTGTAATTATGACTTTTCTGGGGAATCTCCAGCATACTTCCGGGGTGCCTGTAGTGCGTCTTCTGGGTGCCTTTTGTAATTTTCTCCCAGGACCACTTTTCGAGCCAAATTCGCCGCAAAAGCTTATTTCTCCAAAAACACCTACAAAGACATAAAATACCAAAATAAGCGCAAAATCGAGTACTAACATTACAGAGAATTGAGACTAAAATAGACACATAAATGCGTCTATCAGTCAATGCCGGTACTAAAACTGAAGGTGAGTTGTCTTATATTCACTGCTTTTCGTGTGCTTACGATATAGGCCAAAAGCCAAGGAAGCTAACAAAAGAAAAACTAAAGATGTCATTACTAAGAGAAGAAGGAAGGACGGTCTTGATACTCCTCAGTCTCGCCTCCTCGAGGGAAAGATGAAGGTCGTAAGATACGTTTGGGGGCTGGTACAAGAGGGATAATTTGGGAGAGTGGTGGTGACCGTAGTCGACTTTCAAACCGTGAGCACGATGATCAAGATGAGCAAGATGAAGAGGAAAGTCAATTAGCAAGCCAAAGCGAAGTTGGTGGGCCAAGTCAACAACCAACACAAGGCAATGGCAAGAAGGTCAACGTCAAAGTGTAAGTCAAAGGTTCCCACCTTCCTCATATTAATGACATGATACCTGACCTTAAACGTGGTAGAATTTGGGGCGAAGCTCCGGAACCAAAAACACTATTTGGATACAAGCACTCGTGGGCTCGTACAATCTATCAAACCTATGTAAGCATTTTCTATCTTGTACATATGTATTGTTGTGTATTTATGTAAAATCTCTTAATTGTATTGTCTCTCCTAATTGTAGGATCATAAGAAGGCTGTGCGTGTTTGCCGAAACCAAGCCGCGGATGGTTGGAATTTGTCCGAGGAATGTGAAGAGGTCCAAACAATAGTAAAGGATTCTGGTCTATATGCTTTGGTTGAAAATTATGTGAAGCCTGGTTCTGTTACTGTCAATTGTTTCGTCGAAAGGTATCATGGTGAACCGATACCATGCACTTACCTTTTGGGGAGATGACCTTCATCCCTGAAGATGCTCAGAACATTCTAGGCTTGAATGTTATCGGCAAATCAATTGCAGAAGGAGTTGAGTCTCTGGACCTAGAATGGTCGAAGTTGCACGGTCTGACTAACAAGTCGTTTGGTTGGGACTACAAAACTTACGTGGAGAGCTTTATGAATCCACGTCCGGTAAGACAAAGACAATCAAGTTGACGCCGCTTAAGAAGAATTTTGAAAACACAAAGAAAAGAAGTTTGGAGGATGGATGGGACCCTAAACAAATTCGTTATAATGCCGCTTTGCTTACCTGTTATACATCTTGGGCACTAGGGTATTCCCTGACACCAATGGCAACAGGGTTAGTGCGAACTACCTTCAGTACTTGGATCCGTTGGAAGATGTGTATAATTATTCTTGGGGCACCGTGGTAATGGCACATTTGATGACGGAGATGAGAAGGGCCTCTAAGGCTAAAACCAACCAATTTGTCGGGAATTTCACTCTCTTGCAGTAATTTTGTTCTTAAACTTATGTTATTATGTATATTGTTCACATGTACCCTTATCGTGAACTTAGAAACAAAACTTATTGCTTCACATTGGAATAGGTGTGGGCTTATGAACACTTCCCAACCTTGTTCAAGGTCTACCCCTCCTTGAAGATCATAGACCTTCCCGAACCCGATACGCCTATAGCTAAGAGATACGAGTTCAACAATACTCCAAAGCCCGGTAACATAGGTCGACTGATCGATATGAGATTGGCTTTGGACGCAATGAGTACCAAAGATGTTGTGTTCGACCCTTACAAGGAGGCTAGAGGAAACCACCAGGTTTTGAGGTTTGGTAACATTGCATTTTACCATGGGCCGTTGTTCCACCCAAAAGGATACGTTATGGCTAATCCTACACGTGTGATGCGCCAACTTGGATATAAGCAATTAACACATTTCCAGACGGCCTCTTTTCAATGTTTTGATCTTGACCTTTCTCGGTGCTTTTCAACTCCAAATCGGTTGCATGTAGAGTATGTTCCAAAACCGGAGCCAACATATTGGAATGATAGGGAACCACGTTGTTTGGTAGATATTAGTCAGTGGGAGAAGTTGGATATTGCTGAAAACGTTGATGAAGTTGATGCCGACTACATGGAAGATTACCTGCAATGGTCACATCCTTATGTCGTCCGGCCGGATGACGTCCAAGTTCCTCCCTAGAAAAACCCTCCTGTTCCAACTCCCGCACAGGCACCACCTATGATGACCCAACTTAATAAGACCGTTGGATTGCTAGTAAGTATTGTTAATTGCTTCGTCGTTTAATGTACACATAATCTTATATGTATACTAATTATGTGTTTGATGTATTAAACTAGCGGCGTCGGCTTGGCAAGTTAAAGAAGATGTTGGGTTGCAAGTACCAGGAAGGAGAGGTGTTATCCATTGAAGAAATGAAGGAAGTCGAGGAAAAGCTTGATAGAATTGAAGAAACCAACCCTAGTGCAAAAGCTTTGTTCGGGGAAACTAAGAACAAACCGGCCCAAAAGAAGCAAAAGACCCAGTGATTAACTCTTTAGTTGTGTTTCTTTTTTTGGATGGTTGTTGTTACGTCTTGAACAATTCCGAACTTGTTTTCGTTTGTACCTCGTGGTTAACTCTTTAGTTGTTTGGTTTGCTTTTGGTTTATGATACTTGGATTAAGAACATTTAATAGCAGAATCCAGTTGTTTGGTTTATGTTGAACATGTTTTGATTTCTAGTGATTCGTTTATGTTGATCATGTTTATCCTTGCAAGATTTATTTGCGACTGTTATCGGCATAGATAAGTTTAGGTTCAACAGTGCCGGTACCTATTCCGGCATGCAAGATATTTATAAATCAATGCCGGTCCTCGATACCGGCAATGAAATTGTTTATAAAACCATACCGGAACAAGAAGATTAAAAATTCCATGTTCCTGTATAGATATTGGAAGGTACCGGCATAATAGTATTTTCTAACATCTATGTCGGTTTTATGATATTTTCAAATTTTCATAGTTGTCAGAAAACCGGCACTGTAAGCTTGATTTCTTCCATGCCGGTACTCTACTAGTTTTGAATATAAATCCATTTCGAATGCTCTTTTATTTTATTCCTAAGTAATCTATTACATTGGATTTGAAACTTTTAATTAAAACATGCTAAAAAACATGGCACGAATTACATTTGGTTAAAGATAATCTATTTCCATCCCTTTTCAACAATTGCGGAACCTTTGAGCCTTTCCCGAATCTCTTTGAAGACATCGTCCGGGATGGGGGTGTCAAGGATCATCTTCATTGGTTCTTCTTCTCTTTCAACATATTCCTTTCCCTTCATATAACACCCATCACACCCATCGATAGGCTTGCATTGGCCCTTGTGGTTTTCTCTTGACTCTGCTAGTTCAACAGCTTTGTCAAACCATTGAAACTCATCGCACTTTGGGTGATTCAAACACCTTAGAAACATTCTTCCATTTTCAGCATCATCAGTTTTTGCAATCCAAAACCTGCGTGTCCCATCACAACTTCTACACTTTGAATAAATAAAAGGACAGTCCATGGCTAGATGAGAAGGTGACTTGCAAATTTGACACTTCCAATGATGAATCTGTAAGAGAAGATTATATTAGTCATGCGTCATAGTAGTGAAGATCATATTGTTAGTAAATCTACTTACTTTGAAAATAGAGGTAGATGATGAATCCCTCATCCCTTGTGAAGCTTTAACCGTGCTTGCTTTCTTGAGAGAATGATATTTGTTATTTGGTGGGTGGTGTGTGTAGATTTTTCCAAAGGAATGGGGGTATTATATAGAAATAAATCTCCAACGTTTTTATTTTTCAAAAAACTAGCCATTTTTTTTTTTGAATTTAACAAATGCCGGCATAGTCGTTATTATAGATTGAATGCCGGTTCCCTGTACCGGCGTTTCAAAGTGTTTTGAAACCATGCCGTTATTGGTTGCATATTTGGCCCAATCTCTGTAAAGAAATTCCCTTGTACCGGCATTGTCATCTTATGATAAACCGTACCGGAACCAATGCCGGTTCCCTATTTCACAGTTACTTCAATGCCGGTTTTGGCGATTTTCAAAAATACTAGTCGTTGACGTTTTTCTCTCTATAAAGAGAGCTAATTCTTGGACCCAAAAGCCCAAAACTCGTGTTCTTATATATCTCCTTGAGCCTCTTAACTTAGAAACCCTAAACCCTAGAACAATCATCAATAAATAGCTTAGTATAGTACCTAATCCCACATACAACAAATGGCATCGTTCGACTCGGAGGAAGATTTAGCAATCACCCAAGCATGGTACGCTGAAACTCGTCCTTCAACTATAAATAACAGCACGCGGGATTCCATGTGGTTGAAGATTTTTAACAAATTTATTCACGATTACGGTATCCCGAAAGGAAGAACTGCTCAACAAATCGAGCAACGACACGACATCATCCTAAATGCGGTGGTTGAGTATCGAAAAATGAAACACTGTATCGACCACGCTACCCACAATAGATTGTCCCCTCAACAACTCGTAAGTATCTTTATGATTAATTCGACACAATCTACTCTTTTTTCAATTTTTATGTAACAAACAAAGTTTGTGTGTTGTTTTTGTAGCATGAAGCCGTGAAAACGCGTTACTTACAAGAAAAGGGAGAAGCATTCATGTTTGAAGCCAACGTGAACCATATTGTAACCAAAATCACGGAGTACCACCAGCTGGGTGAATCGGAAACGGATTCTTCTTAAGAAGATTGATAGTTTAGTGTTATTTGCTTAGGTTTTTAGGGTATCTGGTTAGGTATTTCGTAAGGTTTTGTGGGTACATCTCTATGTAAGCCCTCACGAGACTATAACTCGTCCACTTGGGTCACCAAGTGGTTTAAAGGCTTGATGCACGTGCTAAGTGCATTCGTTGTTCCGTCGACAAGGATTACGTTCGAAATAAATTATAGTTCCGGCTTAGTATGTAAACATATTTCAATTGCCTAATGGTTCCGGCGTGGATTGTAGTATATTAATCTATGCCGGTATTAAGTACCGGCATGTCGGTTATGCTTATCCCAATGCCGGATTGTTCAAAATTCAATGCCCAACGGCTATTTTTTTAAACCATAAACCGCCTTTATAGTGCCGGCGTTGATAGTAGGTCACTGACAATGCCGGAACTATAAAGCCGTTGTGCATTCATCTATTTAATGCAATGGATTCACCCATTGCACTTGATACCTCCAATGGCAAATCCGTCAGCAACTACCGATTTCATCATTTCCATGGAAAAAGACAAACTTAGGAAAAACAAACTATCCACTCCGATGGGAAATCAATTATCATCCACCACCAACTCAAATCCATCAACAACAACCGATTTCATCATTGCCATGGAAAAAGAAAAACTCAAGAAGAACAAACTATCCACTCCGTTGGGAAATCAATTATCAACCACCAACTCAGTTGCCCTTATACTAGAAAAACTAAAAAGGAAGGGAGAAACCACCAAGTCAATTGCCGCAATGGAAGAAAAGATACTTAAGAGGAAAAGATAAGAAGAAGAGGAAGCAAAGCTTGAACATTATCGCAAAGAAGCTAAAGAGATCCTTAAACGTCAAAAACAATCTAAGATAGAAGCGGATGTCGAGGAAGAAACCGAGTGGATTAAAAATTACTACATAGTATCGGATTTCCAGGAAGATCACTGCCCTTCGAATCTTTTTTGGGGTCTTGTTAGGACAGGTCCTTACATGAATAACTACTTAGAAGGTAAGAAATGCAGAATTGATTACGGTGATCTCTATGTACAAAATCGAACAATTGCAAATACAACGAGTTTCTTGCAAGATACAGAGGGAATAGGTATCAAGCTCAGGACACATATACCAAGTGGAGAAAAGAGCCTTTTAGGCATTTCGAAGCTTCTTTAGTTGCAATTGGCTTGAGATCTTTCGTTTTATGTGTAACATTGTTTATGTTTATTTCCTTAAGAAATGATGTTAGTTGCAATTAGTTTGGGTTAATGTTTTGAAGTTTATTTCCTTAAGATTATGTGGTTAATGTTGTTTATTTCATCAAGTTTCTTTCCCCTACCGGCATTGACAAATACACCAAATACTATACCGTTACCTATGCCACCGTTGAGTTGTGATCACCAAATACTTATTGTCAGAATACCGGCATTGAATTGTTCCATCTGTCCATGACGGCATTCTGACGGTTATAAACACAAGTTATGTGGCAGTTACAAACTCATTCATTCCACTTATTTGACGGTTACAAACTATTTTATCCCACTTATTTGACGGTTACAAAATCCTTAATACCAGTTTATGCGTCGGTTACAAACTCCTTCATTCTATTTAAGTGAAGGTTATAGAAAGGAAATCATTCAATCTCCCTTTTTGTTTCATCTTCTATACCAAAGACAATGGGTCGTCGCAAACCTCGTGAAAAACCCATACCCAATCCTGAAGAATCTGTTGATGATGGTGGTAAATCGAAATCAAAAGCGCAAGAACTGCCTGAAGAGTCTGTTGGTGAGGCGAGAATAACAAATTTGCTTAGGTAAGTGATGTATATGTTGAATTGAAGTTTTTTACTTTTAGGGTTTATCCCATAGTAGAAAACACAAAGTGAAACTTGGTTGTTTAGTATTTCTACTACACTAAAAGTAATTTTTAAAATTCCAATTTGAAGCTAAGTTGCATGTTTGATTCGCGGTAGAATACAATTTGAAAATCATGCCAGATTATATGTCTTGAATCCCGATTTTATTGCATGCGCCTACCGACATACATATTTAATTGAATACCATGCCGGTTCCCTGTACCGGCTTTGTATATTTCATCAATACTATGCCGTTTTCATTAGCCTATTTTGTTAAAAACTCTGTACTAAAATCCCACAGTACCGGCATTCCAAATATCTATTTAACAATGCCGTTTCCGAATGCCGGCAGTGTTGATATGTTAACTTACTATGCCGGTTTTTGTTGCAAAAAAATGTTCATTCTCTATCTAAAATTCAAAGACAACCGGCATGGTATTTTAATTGATTAGAATGCCGGTACTTGTGCCGGCACTTCTGTTAAGTTCGATTTCTATGCCGGTTATCATTATATAACTCAGTTTACATATTGGAACATAGGTCTAAAGCAGCAGAAAAGAACAAAGGAAAAGGCAAAGTTGTTTTAGAAGCAAAACGTAAGTCTTCTCGACGTAGCCGTCCTGATCCGGCTACTGCTAAGGTCACAATTCAGGATCAACCTATAAGCTACCCAACCAGCAGTGATGATGATGATGAGTGGGAAACATATCTAATACCCGAACGAGTAGGTGGCTCATCCTCACAAGCAGGTGGCTTAGGACAGACTGATGTCGGAGTTGAAGCCCCTAAGGATAATGAAAAGGCACCCCCAGCCCACTTTCCTGATAAGTATGACATGATTCCATACTGCGATGATGGCAAACATTGGGGTGAACCGATAAACCCGCAACTCTTATTTGCCTACAAACACTCTTGGGCTCGTTGGATCTATCAAACTTATGTAAGACGTTTGCATCTTGTTATTATATTATTTATCTGTGATCAAGTGAATTTAATTAACTTTGGTGTGTTTTTATAGGACCACAAGAACACCTTCCGTGTTAGCCGCCATCAACAATCGGATGTATGGCCTTTGAAACATGAGTGTGACGCTGTTAAAGCAGTAGTCAAAGCATCTGGGTTGTATCCCGCGATTAAAAATTATGTGGCCACCGATATCACACGGCGAATCGCTTTTTGGAGAGGTTTTTTGGTGAAACTGATACCATGTATTTTCCTTTTGGCGAGATGACCATTATCCCTGAAGATGTCCAAAGGATAATAGGTCTAGAGGTTCTTGGGAAAGCCGTTAAGGTAGGAGATGACTCTAAGGACCCAGGATGGGATAAGATATATGAGCTGACTAAAAAGTTGTTTGGATGGGACAAGGAAACCACTTTGGAAAATATGTACAAGAGAAGAAGTTCCCAGACAAAGACTATCACATTCATCAAACTCGTTGAATTGTTTGGGAACACGAAGAACAAGGAATTGAATCCCGAACAAGTCCAGCAAACTGCCGCGGCTTATATGTTGTTCATCTTGGGCTCCGTTATATTCCATGACGTTAATGGTAATAGGGTGCATATGAACAACCTACAATACTTGGATCCGTTGGAAAAGGTTCATGAGTATTCATGGGGCACTGCTTTCTTGGCACATTTTTTGGCAGAAATGCTTCGAGCTTCTAAGGCAAACGCCCGTCAATTTAATGGGAATTTCACTGTACTTCAGGTATAGTCAACTACTTATTTTTTGATTGTTGTCATTAAATTTTTTAGTTTCCAATTATTTATTTTCTTATACATTTCATTGGAACGATCTTTCATTGGCTTAGGTGTGGGCTTATGAACACTTCACAAAATTGTTCATACGGTATAAAGGATTGAAGATTTTCACTGAATATCAAGAGAATAGGCCTCTAGGTCAGAAATACTACTTCGACAATACCCCAAGGCCCAATAACCAAAAACGGTTATTAGCAATGAGATTGGCTTTGGACTCGGTGGATGTCCAAGATGTTGTGTTTGATCCATATAGGAATGCCATAGGAGTTCACTTGCAAAGGCGTGACATGTTTCCTTTTACAACAGACCGTTATTTCATCCAAAAGGATTTGTTATGCACAACCCTCGCCGTGTAATGCACCAACTTGGGTACAAGCAAAAAGATCTCACGGATACATATTATCAGAAATTCTCTCATGACTTTCATCAATGCCAATCAAATGAGAACCAAACTCTCGTATTTTACGACCCAAAACCTATTCTTGCACATTGGAGTGAAAGGGAAGAAAAAGGACTTGTGTTGGATAGGGCTGATTGGGAATTGGCTGAGAACGGTTATAAGAGTGAACCAACCTTCCTAAGAGGCCATCGGAAGTTCACGCATCCTTATGTTGTACGCCCGGATATCGTAGTTATTCTTCCACCACCATCACATCCCTCCACAACTCCGGAAACTGTACCCGCACTTGTACAGCTCGTTACGTTGTTGGTATGTACGTGTTGTTCATTACCATTCTTTTAATCTATGTCTATGAACTTATACAATTGTACATACTAAGTACATGTTTAAAATTTCCTTAACAAATCAATGTGATTGGAAATTTGTCAAAGTTCTTTAAGAAAAAGAACAAGAAAGGAAAGGTGCTGACCCAGAAAGAAATGGAGAACGTCGAGCAAAAGATGGACAAAATTGAAGATCCGAAGGCAAAAGACTTGTGGGGCGAAAGGAAGAAGAGGGTACACAAGAAGCCAAGAACCGAGTGATCGTGTGTTTATTATATAGTATTAGTTTGGTTTGAACGATCTAGTGTTGGTTTATGTTTGTTTGTGAGTCTTGAACAATGTGTTTGTTTGTGTGTCTTGCTAAACTCTTTGCTTGACTTGGTTTATGTTTGATTTGTTTTCGGTTTGGAACCACATAAATTTGGAGTTTGTTCTTGTATACAATCTAGTATTTTTATTATATTTATTATGTTGATAAACTTGTGTCAAATTACCTCTTTTGCAGAGTTTGAATGTGCCCAGATCACTTAAATTTCTAAGTTTTTCTTCATTACCGGCATGCTCGAGAACAAGAATAAAGAATGCCGGTTCTCTAACCGACAGAGTTCCGACATTTAATCAGTGTTTGGATACTATGCCGGCTTTATGTAATCTCCATGACAAATATGATTTTGACAAAAACCGACAAGAATGATGTTAATTTCAATGCCTAAAGGTCACCGATTTCTCTGGAAGTTTTTTTGCATTTTCGGCATGGGTTCAAAAGAAAGTCTACGCCGGTACACAAGTTCCGGCGTTGTAAATATAAAACACAACTATGCCGGCATGGGCATCAAAATATGATTTAATGTTTACAATTCAGACTTCCAAAAAAACAAAACATTGCGTACTACTGAACCACATAAATCCAAATTACTCATCGTCGCCTCCACACGTAATGGGTTGTATCTTCTCCTCTTGAAGCGGTTTTTTTGATAAGGCCAACGCATCCCAAAATTGGTGATTCTCCTCATACGATGCCATTCATCCCTTCCAGATATTGGGATCTAGACCCTTGTTTTTAATCATCCCACAGATAGGTGGCAATGGACAATTTTCTTTGAGTTTTAGAATAACGAAATGATTACCATTCACGAACGCCAAAACAACTCTTCTCTTCCTAAGGGATCCTTCGCATTTTTGCCACTTTGGGGTAAATGTTACTTCTACGGTGGGGGTAAAATAATGAACAACACATCTAAATGTATCCGCCACTAGATGCCCACAAAGCGGCATTCTCATCCAATATTCAGAAGGAAGAAAGTTCATCTGTTGCTCGGGCCCCAATACTTGAGCATGCATATCATCAAACCCATAGCCTACACCAACCAATTGCTCATAAAAGCTCCTCTTGTTCAGTTCAGCCATCCTCATTCTAGCATATTGGCATGGTGTCATACCTCTACTAACCGCCGTGTCAAATATTCCTAATTGTTCAGTCACATCATGATAGCCACAATTTCCATCTCCGTCGACATCATCCGTATATAAAATATACTCGCGAATAACCACAGGAAGTTGGTCTATGTAAGACTGTATCTTGGTATGATAACTTCTAATTGTCCTACCTGTTCTGGGATCCTTATACATTTTCATATTACCCTTTTGTAACAATAATATATCCAAACCATCCTATGAAATCTCTACACTTGCAATGTCTTCGATATGTGATGGGAGTCCGTACTTCCTTGGCCTACCCCTTTGCCTTGGAACTAAAACTACATCAACTTTGCTATCACTTTGGTTTGTCACCACCTTTGCCTCGTCGCCTTGTTGTTCTTTGACACTTGATGATGATACCTTTGGCAGCCTACCCCTTTTCCTTGGAACCTCCGCTAGATCGACTATGGGTATGGCTTCGGAATGCTCACCTAGTTGTTCTTTGACACTTGATAATGATACCTTTGGCGGCCTACCCCTTTTCCTTGGAACTCCCGCTAGATCAACTATGGGTATGGCTTCAGAATGCTCACCTTGTTGTTCTTTGACACTTGATGATGATACCTTTGGCGGTCTACCCCTTTTCCTTGTAACTCCCGCTAGATCGACTACGGGTATGGCTTCAGAATGCTCACCTTGTTGTTCTTTGTCACTTGATGATGATACCTTCGGCGGCCTACCCTTTTTCCTTGGAACTCCCACTAGATCGACTATGGGTATGGCTTCGGAATGCTCACCTTGTTGTTCTTTGACACTTGATGTTGATACCTTTGGCAGCCCACCCCTCTTCGTTGGAACCTCCGATGAGTTGGCTTTTGGTATGGATACGGAGTCCTTCGTTTGCTGTTGACTTAGCGGTTCCTTCCTCGGCCTACCTCTTTTGTTTGGAACCTGCGCTTCCACGAACCTTTGTTCCGAAATCTCATATGCGGTTAGATCTCGTTTCTTACTCGCCGCAAGTTCTTCTTTACGTTGAGTCATTTCTTTCAATTCTACCCTTTTTTTTCCTTTTTGTTTTAGTTTGTGGTCTACCTATTGGATCTTCCTTTCTTGGATCTTCGCTTTGTGCGATCCATGGACGAGTAATTATCCTTAGTTGGCTCAACAAGACTTGCCGGCTTACCGAGGTGCCACGTGAGTAAGCTTCGAAGAATTCCTTTGCTTCGTTCGTATCCCATGGAGATTGCCCGGGATCTCCCGAAGGGGGAGGGTCGAAAGATAGTTGCTTCCAAAACGGATCAATAACCTCAATATGTATCACTTATTCATACTTCACAAGCATATGATGACATGGAAGCCCCAATGAAGACATGTCGGGACAAATACACACATCACCCGATTTTCCGTAATTTTTCTCATATTCCATTTGTCTCATCATATGTTTTATTGCCCAATGAAAGACGTTGAATTCTATTCCTTGGAGCAACTTACCATAACGAAGAAATTGAGTCATCCTTTCCATTGAGCTTTTCTCAAAAGCCTCCTTGATCCTATTGATATCTTGCTTAAAGTATTGCTCCATTGCCTCGGTGACCGTAACCACATTGCCTTGACCGCACTGGATGAGATCTTTAAATCTCCCATGAGGGGCCTCAGCTGCACTAGTTGCTTCACTCTTGAAGTGTCTATACCGGTTTGTCCATGCACGCACAAATTTTTCCTTAAACTTATCCAACCATTGAGTCCGACAATACCAGACGGCAGTCGGATAAACTTCGTTCCAATCGGCAATAAACTTCTCCAATCTCTTTTCGTACATAACCTCGGTAAGAGACCAATAAACTTTCTCCCAATCTCTTAGAAATTCCAACCACTTTTTATGATTTTCCGCATGTTCTTTGTCCACTCGCTCCTTTATCTTGCCTCTCTCATCATCTTCTTCTTCGGGGGATAGTTTGTTCTTTCGAACATCTTCCTCTAGCTGTACCATCATTCTCTTCTTAATATCCGCCTTTGTGGGTTCAAACAAGGCATGTCAAGTTTTTATCACATTATTACGTATATGATATGTACATAGGAAATTTTGTGCGTTCGGGAAGACGTCGGATATTGCTTTCATTAATGCGTCATCATTATCGGTTACGATGACCCTCGGAAGTTGATTTTCCAGGAAGAACAATTTCAATTGTCGTAATGCCCAATGATAATTATAGTCCCTCTCGTTTTCCATTAAACACCAAGCCAATGTGAATGTTACCTTGTCCGAGGTTTGCCCCACTATGTTGAACAACGACATATTGTATTTGTTTTTCTTGTAGGTGCAATCCATCAAAAGAACACCACAACATGTATTTGACAATTGTGAGAGCAAAGGATGCGAAATGAATATTTGAAGGAGCTTCTCGTCCGGCCCTCTTTTAATAATACGCGTGTAGTTGTGATCCCAAACTATCTTCTCAAATTCTTGCATAACGCTCCTCCCTTCCCATTCCACCCTTCTAATAGTTGTTTGTGCAGCATAAATTGTACGTAAAGAAGACACGTTAGTCTCATCCTTTTCCTTGAAGCCTCTGAGAATTTGTCTCGGTTTGATAAGTGCTTTGGTCAATCTCTTTACATCCTCGAACTCGCCAGGTTTTAGCTTCGCAAATAAGGAGTGACCAACAAAATCTTTCGGATCCCGGTGGTTATGACAGCCACACAAAACCTCACAATCCCAATTGTTCATGTCATTTAAACGGAATACAAGCTTAAACGGGAAATTATTCTTCCTCGTACGAGTCTTGTATACCCTATTAGTCTTCTTTGGATATACATAATCCTTTCTCTTGTGGCTATTCTTCTCCTTGTATTTCCCACTTCTCTCGCAAGCCATCTCAAAACGCCTCTTCGAACCTTCGGTATTCCTCACCAACACACACATATTCTTAAGAGCCGTCTCTTTAGCCCAAGCGATTGCTTCCTTTCGATCTGTTATTCCCTACATAAGAACAATTTCGCGTTCATTAGAAGGTTCATTACTAGCAATCCATTAGTAAAGTTCAAGATACTAGGTGAAAAGTATTCTTTGGTCACATACAGGAGGGATTTTATAGTATTCCGACGTATCCCGATAAAGCTGCTTTGCATTTGTTGTATCAATATATGTCACCACCTAAAGATCGAATGAATATTAGTTCCAAACAAAATTAAAACACTATGCCGGAAACCAGTACCGGCATGCTCGACCATTGTTCTGGCATAGTCTAAATTAACCAAAACGGAAGACCAAATTTGAAACCTATTCCGGCATAAATGTTTCATTAGAAAACAACGCCGGAATCACGGGTGCCGGCATTCTCGTAATCTAATGTCCCAAGCCGGTACACAATTCCGTCATTGACAATTATTGATATTGAACGCTGGTTTCGGTGTCGTTATTATCGATATTGATGGTACCACGCCGGTACCCAGTTTCGGCGTTGATATTTATTAAGTTTCAATGCCGGTTTTAGGTTTGGGATGGTACTGTTTCCTGTATGTTTTTCATGCAGTACCGGCATGGTAACCTATCAATGAAACCATGCCGGTTGAATATTCCGTAGTATATTCCTTGGTAGGTAAAAAGGTTAACTGCGTACCTGCATAGTTGTTTAGAAGAATTCTATGCCGGATCAATATTCAAAATGGGGGATATCGGTCTACCGGTATGGTTGTAGTATGAATACCATGCCGGTACCCTTACTACCAGCATGGTCGTAGTATGAATACCATGCCGGTACCCTTACTACCGGCATGGGATTCATACAACTACTATGCCGGCACCTAGGTATTTCAGTTGAAAAAATGGCGGGTTTCAAGAAAAAATTCGATTTTTCAACATCCTAGCAGACTTTACTGTGTCTTTGGGGATGCTACTATGTTGTGCAAGTTTACTTTCTTGTGTAGGTTCTTCAAGAAACTCTCCATACTCGTCAAAATCATCATTCAAGGGTGTTGGCTCAACAAAGAGTTGCAATTGAGAGTTGTTGTCGTTAGCTGAAGATTCAAGATATGCTCCTTGTTGTAGTTGAGTTAAAGATTCAGCATCAACAATTCTCTCTTCACAATCATCCTCCATTTTTCTCAAAAAAATTTCTCTCTCAAAATATTTTTCCCTCCTTCTACTCTCACCTCACTAACCCAAATTCAAATAAAACACACATTAATTATTTATAAAAAATCTTATGATTTTACTAATTATTATTAATCACTAATCGTGATTAGTGAGGGGTAGATTAGGTATTAGGTAAAATACTTAGATAAGGGGTGACCCCGAATTGATATATGGATCCACTTTTTGTCCTTTTCTTATATCCCCCAATTCCTTTTTATATCCCCCAATTTCGCGTTCTTTATTAAAAGAAAAAATGTTCCATAAATTTCAAAACTGTCTGCCCATACTGTATCAAAAAATTGTCTACCTAAATTGAGGCCTATCATAACCTGGCCAAATTGGGGTATACCCAGATTTAAATGGACCTAGTGCCCTTGCTAAGAGGTGGTTAAAATTAGTGATTTTACTTTAATACCCTTGAACAAATTAAACATAAAAAGTATAACCTATTTCTTAATTAGTTAACCCTAAAATGAAAAACCTAAAAAACTCTTAATCTTCTTCATCCTGCATCTTCCATCAACCTCTCTGCAAATCGTCCATTTTGATTTTCCAAAAAAATGGTTGATTCTAAACGATTAAGTAGCAATACAGATTGAATGGGTGATATCAAAAGATCCAAACCAGAGGAAAAAGGTAAGGGAAAAGCTGGATCTAGTTGTTGACGGTGGATTTTCGACAAAGGCTAAAATCGTAAAATCATGATGATGCATGTTTCTGACCCGGCTTCAGAAATATATGTGAAACTCATATTTTATGATTTGTGAACTATTTCACGATCTCTGATTGAGCGAATATCTTCTCATAGCTATGATGGATATGTTTCTTGAAAAGCATCTTAATTGAGCTTTCGATGCTCCACACATTTCATCATCACCTCTACACAGAATAAAAATGATTGGGCGGCTCCTAGACATATTGCATGTTAGTATAGAGCCTAACGCCTTCAGGACGTCACGCTATTCGTTGTTCCCTGACTATGTGGAGAGAACGTGTATAGAATCACTTAATGATTAGACGAATCCTAGACATATTGCATTCTAGTATACATCGCTAACGTATTCAGGACGTCACACTATTTGTTGTTCCCTGATATACACCCCCTCAGAATGAGTATGATGCTTCCATTATCTCATATCTCGACTCTGCAACTCATCGGTTAATTCTAGTGCGTCATTCATCGATTGAATTCCTGGAAGAAAATCTATTCATCTCATTACTCTGTTCCATGACTGATCCTTAGCTGGATTTTATAGATTAGTAATAGATAATCATTTATTTCATTACTCTGTTTCATGGCTGACTCTTAGCTGAAATCCATGAATTAATAGTAAATATTCACTAATCGGGCATCTGTGCAACCACCAAGTAAGCCCCGAGAAAATGGTGTAAGTGCTTAGCAAATAATGCACGAACGAACACCCGAGCGCACGAACGAGCACTCAAAATATGGACGAACGAGGAAACCTATGCAAAATAGGGAGTAAAAATAATAATAATAAAATAAAAAAGAAGCGCCTAAGGGAACCGAGCCCACCGGCCGGACGATCATGTCGTCGTGGCCGGTCCCACGCCACTCCCTTTTATTTTATTATTTTTCCTAATCTCATGAAATCTCCTTCATTTGAGCAAACTCACTCGTTTGAGCAAAACTCTCAGTTTCTCCATATTTCCTTCACATGATGAAAAATAATTAAAAATAAGTAAAGGTGTCACAGGACCGGGCCTACTAGCCGGCTGGCCATGCCCTAGACGTGGCCGGTCCCACACCTTATGATCCCTTATTTTATTATTATTATTGTTATTTCCTTCATCTCATGAAACTCCTCCGTTTGAGCAAAAACCCTGGTTTTCCATATTTCCTCAAATATTGCTCAAACGGTCAAAAGCCAAAAAGTCAAATGGTCATGACTGTCTAGGATTCTCACGTAAATATTAATATTATTATTTTAATATTTTTAAAAATATTGGTCGCACGAGCAAAGTTTTACTTGCTCATTCGAGCAAAATCGAGAGTTTTAGTCAAAGATCAAACTCTTCTGAAAACCAAAAATATTGCTCGAACGCGCACCAGAAAATACTAAAATTCTCAGAATTGAGACACGGACACTATGGTGGCACGGCCATGCCACCTTGACCGACCAAGTTCGGCCTTTAGGCTTGCAAGGAGCCGGTCTCACATACTTTAACAACTTTGACCTAATTACTTTTTATTTGGGTTCAAACTCTTTCCAACCAACTTGGAACTTGTTCAATCGATCATTAGCTGGTCCCGCGACCACCAAGGGCCGGTTTCATACCTCTTGGTCGGTCCTCATCTCTCCATAATTAGGGTTTATTGCCTAATGCTCAGACGAGCACTATCTCAATAAATGATTAAACCAGCATTTAATCATCTTTTCACCAACTAGTCTACAAATGACTTTGGTGCATGCTCACTCAAGTACCTGGACGTTACATGGTCAACCATACTGCCATGTAGCAGGTCTCTCTCTCACTCAGTGATTGATTTTCATAAAATCATCAATTGATCAACAATCGATCAAAATTAGGGTTTTGAACTGAATGCTCGACAAATCATAATTCTGAGCAAGTTCAAGTACTAATAAATTATTTTGATCCAACAATTAACATCTTGATTGATTATATAGTATTCGATCCAGTTGCGAATATTTTAATTTTATACTTTATTTGGTCATGCTACCAATAATTGTTTAAACGAGCAATATTCGCTCAGACGAGCAATATTTGCTCAGGCTATCAATATTCATCATGTTGATTCAATTATCAACATGCATTCGAGAACTATACATATTTCCCAACAGGCATATTCAATCCATGTATCATAGAGCATTCGTCAATCATGCTCGATTCAACATAACTTAGACTCATCGTCTAGTCAAGTCTACAACTGACAAATTAAATACACGTCTGCCGTGCAGACTCCACGTTCATGAGACATCAATCACGTCACATATGGGGGATATTAATTAGGGTTTTGGTCTGGCGGCCTACGACACGTGTGTTCATCCACGATGAGAAATGTGAGTAAGTCGTGGAAGCAGTTGAGGGAGTTAGCAAAGTAGTGGGTGGACAATCAACCAAGTCTCTGCACGATCTGGAACTGGTTTAACCACGATTTCCCACTTTCCCACTTTTTCACTCGAGCAACCGTCACACTTACTGGAGATCAATGTGTCTACATTCTGGCAATATAAATAAGTCAATGAATTCACAATTGGAAGGATAACCTATCAATCTCAGATATACGGGAATTGTTGCAAGAATTCTCATCTAAACAATCACTCTCAATTGAGCAGAATTCAAACTTATTCGAACCCACCAGTTCATTTGCAGAAACACACAACACATTCACGATCCTTGGTCACCATTGATCTCACACACTTCTCAGTTTCTCTCCTACAGATCGACCCTCTTCCCTCTTTGTGACCGAATTGACTCTGGAACGGTCACTTCTTGGTTTAGGCCGGAGTCCTACAAATTGATCTCTCGAACTCAAAGCACTCCCATGCAGTGCATCTGTTTGAGGTTAAGTTGTTTGCTCGGTTTAGGAGTCCCCGTCCGTACGGTCATCTCTTCACTTCCTAAAAAACCAGTAAATCGTTTTTCCCTATCAACAGATTGGCAACCACAATGGGAGATTAATCTCTCGTTAGCAATCTTTATTTTCACAAAAATGGTCGGTCTTAGGTCTGATTCAACAACCCCAGATTCTGGTCAGAGCCTTTCGAACGGTGGCACCCCTCATGTTCATTCGAACGACTCTGATAATATTCATCATTCCTACTTTACTACTCTATTCCCCTCTATTGATGTATTCGATGGAGAAATTCCATAATTGGCTGAACTAGCACAGAGGCAAGGAATTTTGGCAAGAAATGTAAATCGATTGAAAGGATCAATCGATAACATATTCACCTACATGGTGGATTTGACAAGACTTTTAGGAGCCGAAGTGGTGGAACGTCCAAACTCTACTACTGATGCACATCCTCAAACCAACAGTTTCACTACTTATGAGAAGTCGGTGGAGCAAGAAGTCACACACCTGATTGAGAATCTCTGTGAACTCATGCACTTCTCCAGAGATCAACATACGAACAAATTTGTTGCACTCAACCAAATATCATATGATGTACAACTAACTCCGTCAGCTATATATCGAGGAAATATACATGGTGTCTGAACATTCGATCAACAACATCACTTGTATGTAACTTCTTTTATGAAGGACTCTAAATTCAGGAGAGCTCTCGTTGATACATGTGCTTCCACCAACCTTATTTCTCTCAAGAGTCTCAGAACAGCCAAGGTTCCACAAAGCAAGATTGTTCGTCATCCCATCTTGATGACGAGTTTAGAAGGAAGCCAGAGTCGTACATACGGGAATGCATATGTAGACCTGAAAGTGGGACCAATTCAATCAACGGTCAAATTTCACGTAATTGAGAAAGAACCTGACTATCATATGTGTTAGAGCACTGCTCGGTCGAACTCGCAAGTGTTGCTATATCAAGCTTGTTTGTCAAGTTTAGTTTCCAAAACTATAAGTCTTGATTTCTAGTCTACTTATAGATAAGTATCGGATTAGGATAGTAAGTGTAGTTGAGCATTAGACTTCAAGGCGTTCATCGATTGAATACGAAGAACTACTAAGGGGAGCTTGTGGAACGTCATCAACAAAAGGTATGTGGAGACTTGAACTCATCTATCACACAAAAGTCTATCTACTCTATCTCCTATTTGAGACAAAAGTCATATAGCTGTATAGACTTCGATTATACACATTTGATATTTCGAGCTGAGTTTAACTCGCTTACATATTTCTCGAAATATGTGTTGGTAAGCTTTCGCTTTAACCAAGTTCATCTTATATTCTTGACGAAAGTCAAAAGATGATCATGTGAAAATCACCTGGTAACATCTTACATGCTTTGTGTGAGGCAGTCATTTGATATAAACTCGGAATGTTTCGTATTGATCATTCGATCACTTGAAAATTGCTTTGAAACTAATAGTTTGTGTGAGACAGCTATTCCCGTCTTCCGGGAATGTTTCAATGATTGAATTGGGAGTTTAGAATAAATAACCATGATTGGATATAGCATAGTATGCGTACTTGTATGCTAAATGTTGCAAGTTATTCCAAGTCCGGGAACTATGGTATGCATACCCGTATACGTACTGATTGGTTTAGTAGAGGTCTAGGAACTAAGTAGGCATACCGGTACGTGTACTGGCGTGATGTTCAAGTTCCGGGACTTTACTGAGTTTGGTGGTATGCGTACACGTTCGCGTACTAGCGAACCCAAACTTAGTCCGGTCATTTAGGTATACGTACCCGTTCGCATACTTGAATAGGTGATGTTCTAAAATCGGTTTGTTCATGAACTAATACATTTAAATAATAAGGAATGCAATCTTAAATTTGCAAAAAGTAGCTATAATGTTCATGAATTGATGAATCAAAATCGATTTTGCTTCAACTGTGTCTTGTATACTTCTATGAGAATATAAACAATTGAACAACTCAAGAACTAGTTTCATTTGAGTCATTTGAACTAGTTATTCTTAAGATAAATATGGTTGATATGAAAGAGTTCATACGGCTAACTTCGGTTAACTATTGTTGAGCCAACTGTTAGAGCATAGCTCGGTTCAACTCACCAAGCGTTTTGTAGTTGCAGGAAATCCCACAATACACCCCTCACTATATTTTGTTTAACTAATCCATTCAAAAGATAATAGATGAACAATTATGAATGTTTATTAATAACTTTCTTGAAATCTTTACACAGAAAATGGAATTACACTTGAGAACTTACAAACATTCTCTCTCTGTTTCTCTCTCCTAATGACTTACCCTCCAATCCAAAAAGACCTCTCCTTACAACAAATTCACTCATCCCTTTATATAGGGTAATACATAGTGAATGACAAATAAGCTGTCCTTTATTTTCGGAATGTCTCGCGAAGTGTCGCAGACGTACAAATATTCATACTCGCGACACTTCTTAACTTTCGCCAGATTTCATATCCTCCTATCGTCATCCAAAGGTCATTTATATTTAACCCTCTCGCGACTCACTCGCAATGTTGTTATCCGTTGTCTTCGCGAATTGTTGTTGTCGCGATATTATGATCCTACATCTTGCCTCTTCTCATGTCTTCTCTGCGAAGGAGAGAATGTCATGAGAATCAATATTTTTGAACCGCCGCAATCGTTTATCCGTACTTGTTTCAGCCCATCTCTTTCCACACGGACTTTATTACGTATGTCTACTCCTCCATTCTATTCCTGACACGTCTCTTTCAATCGTTTATTCTTGACCATTCACGTCCCCTCTCGCATTAAATGCTCTCGTTTCACCCGAGGATGTTTCTCTCTATATATAATTTTCATATCTTTCTCTTTTCCTCTTTCGTTTTCTCTCTCGCAACTTTTCTTTAATCTTCTTCTTCCGCAAGTTGCGCTTCTATTACCGCAAATCTTCAATCTTTTTTTATCATATCTTAATCTTCGATTCTTTATCCATTCCCATATTGATAATGGCTTCACTTAGTCGTATGTACAAACCTCGCTTTATTGAGACTCGAAAAAAGTTGCAAGATAAAGGTTTCACCCTTTCTACCATTCCTAATCAAGGATGTTCATCTATACTCACCGCTGCTTTTTTCTCGATCATCAATGTGATGATCACAAGATTATTGTTTCGCTAGGTCAACTTCTCGCAGACTTCCCATTCCTTTATATGATCCTGAGATGCCACTCTTTTATGAAATCCTTTCCCATCCGAACTTCTCGCGAGCCGTCTATCAATTAAGCGGCGATTGTATCCGCCTAATGCTTGAGTTTGCCAGTCGTGGTGCTGGCAAAGGATCTTTATATCCTAACAGTGTCAGAGACCCCAAATATGTAAATTTAGAAATAATCCCTGAGAGATACACCTCAAAAACTTTTTTGAAAATTATGAAGTAATAGGCATGAGAAATAAGAAATCTCGCTGGGCGCTCGGTTGAAGAGAAAAGATAACATCCCCGAGGATAAATTACTCATGCAAGATATCGACCGCATTCGGGTAACAACACTACTCCTCGCCACTCCAAAGATGAGAGGTGGTGGGTTGTACCTTTGCTCTTAAGTGGACCTTACATAGCAGGTTCGCATGTACTCCCTGCAAATCTCGCAGGCTATCATCCTTGGGGGAATTTAAGTGGCCCAAGAAGGCAAAAGAGGTATGTCCCCACAGTTTGCTTTTGCAATCCCTCTTTCCTCTTGTACTTATTGAGTTTGTAAATTTTCCAGATTATCAAATTGAGGAAAAGTTACAAGGCAAATCCACTGGCAAGTACCTTGGCAATACTTCGATCGCTTACAGATGAAGTAAGAAATATCTTTTTTGTGTTATTTAACAATATTGTTGCCTCTATTTCTTATCTTCATTTGTATGCGAAGGTTGACGCCGAGGAAGTGATAGCTGCGAAAGTTAAAGGCAAAACTAAAGCCAATGCACGCAAGGATAAGTCTTCTGCTCCACCATCTAAGAAGCGAAAAACTCAACCTTCCTCTCATCTTAGCTCAAGTTCTGAATCTTCCGATGAGGATGATAATGATAATGTTTTGGATTCAACTTTCCAAAATGAAGCTCAATCGGCCAATTCTCCTATGGATCAGTTGTTCAGCATCTTCTCGGATTCTCTTCAAGGAATTGGAGATACTCACTTGACTTCTATATGCGAGAGCCTCGCCACCATATGTAATGCTACACTGCTGGATGGCAATGACTCTTTCAAAGGGGTTTCTAGATCTGTATCCCCTAGCTTCTTAAATGCACTTAATTCGTTGGTATGTTCGAATTCATATTTCTCCTCCAACTTCGCTTTTAATTTATATCTTAATAACCTTTTTATCTTTCTTCGCAGCTGGAAAAACTTCTTTTGTGGTTGCCTCAGATCTTGAGAGGAGGTATAACATTCAATTGAAAAAGAATACCCAATTTTGCACAAGGATCAAAGAATTAGAAGTTGAATCTGCGAGATCTCGCGAAAAGATCCAACAATTGGAAACTGAGTTTTCTGCCCAGAAGGACAAAGTTACCACTCTTCAGAACGCTAATCAGCAACTTTATGGTAAAATTTTTTTCCTCTCTTATTACTTTTATTTTATCAATTGCCTGTTGCTACCTGACTTATCACTTTCGCAGATATATATAACCTCTCCGAAGAAGCTATTCTTCTCCATTCATTTCCTGAGCCTATGGATAATGACATTCTTCTCGCTCATCTCAACAACTCTTTAAGTAGTTCGTCGAACAATTAATTCTCTTTCATTAAATGAACTCCAAACCAAATACCGCCTCTAGAAATTGAGCACGATCTAGTTTAAGTACAACCAACCAGCTTTAAGCAAATGTACCTCGAATCTCATGAGGAAACCAAAATTTTAAGGAAGAAAATTAGTGACCATATAGATGACAAAGATCGCATTGCTAATAATGGTGCCAGGCATTAGCAACATTTCAAAAGTCCCTTCTCGAAGTGCAAATGGAGCGAGATGAATTGCTTCGTCAGAATTCCTTACTTAGTGAGCGAGAAAATCAAATTCGTTCACTTCTTATTATAAATAATGATGATGAATTCGCTTGGGCTGCGAAAATCTTAGATAATGCCAGAATAACTTAGGTGTTGATGTTAGTCTTCATACCGAGCATACTTCCTTGGTTAAAGATATAATATCTGACAGAGAAGGTTATTTATTATACCTTACTGTTTCTTACCTCTGTAATATTGCTGTTGAGTTGTTAACTTTTTTTTTTTTTTTTTTTTTTTTTAATTGCAGAGTCCGAAAAAAGATTTCAAGCAAGGATTGAAGAACTTGAATCTCGAGAAAGCACAACTTTCGCAAAGAATCTCACCCTTCGCGAGAATAGATATTCCAAGTTGAAGAAACAATTTCAAACTACCGTGGCGAATTTTAATAATGATGCCGTTCGTTTTCGCAATGAAGCCATGGAGTACGTTTGTAATGATCACAAAATCCCTCTTTGTTCATATCCTTGGCTTTCCGAAGAAGTTCCTGAGAATTTGCCTGTCTCGGACGTTTCTGATAGTGAGGCCAGCGAAAAAAGAAAATTCTGGCGACGAGAATAATGGAATTGAAGGATCAGATAAAGGAGAAGAATCGCCAAAGAGATAATTCTTTTTGTTTCTTTCGCTGCCTGTAATATCTGTACATTTCTGTATCTCTTTATTGTAAACTTCTTGAATTATAGCCCATAAATTCGATCTTCGTTCCCCTTTCTTGGCAGTTCTTCCTTGTAATATAATTGGCTAGCATTATTGATGTATAACTCTTTCATTGGAAGATGAATAACAACATTTCATCTTTTCCATTCCCATATTTGCCTCTGTTATGCATCTTCATATGAAAGAATGAAATTTCTGAAATTCGCACTTTCTTCCTCTGACCAGGAATATGTAGTCATTCGGGATTTTAACTCCAATGATGTTTAAATTTATCGTTGCGACGAGATCGCAAGAGATTTTAATAAATGAAGAAATCTGTTGATCTCGCCTTATCATTTTTGGTGGTCTTCTAAGCTTGACCTTCCTAATTAAAGGTCTTACTCGCCACTTTATTGCGACAAGGTCGCAGGACGTCTTTACACTTGCATGCAAAAACCCATTGACCTTGCCTTATCGTTTTTCAAGTATTTTTGCCTCTCATAGATATTTTGCTTGCGGAATATGACAGCCTAAACTTTCTTGCGAAAATAAAGCCCCGTGACATTGTCGTCTTGCGACGAAATCGCAGGACGTCTTTACACTTGCATGTAAGGACCCATTGATCTCGTCTTACCCTCGCGTTAGTATTATTGCCTCTGCAGATCATTGCACAAATATGACAAGCCTAAGTTTCCTTGCGAAAACAAAGCCTCATGACATTTGCGTCTTTGGCACTTATCACTCCCTAATGGAGGGTGCCGCCTTATCATCTCCCTGGTTGCCCCTTCAAGGAGGCGTACATCGGCCATACAAGGCTAGCTCCTCCCATCCGGTCTTAACAACAACCAGCTTGTTTTCGCAGCCTCTTTATCCCTTATACCTATAGGGTTTATGGTTACAAGGCTGCACCCTAAGTGGAGTTTTCTTCGGCCGAGTGCAAGATGCGCCAAGACTTGTCAAGAGTGGTAAGGAAGTTCCATGCTCCCCGCACTCTTGACTCAACCGTGTACCTCGGCGCCTTGATCATACGCCGACTCCTTGAAAGAGACCCTCGGTCGCCCAACCAGGGTATAACCTACATATATAGTTGGGAATCCAAGGTACCTCTTCCGGATAGGCTTTCATGGGCCCCAAATCTGCATGACCCAGGTTCCAGGGGCGGTGTAACCTTTTCCCCGGGCCATGTTAAGAGATTCCCCTTATATGACGCACTTTAGGTCTTACATTTGCCTCTTACGAAATATAATTCGCGAACTAGGTGTACGCCATAAAGGTTCGTCCCATTCATTTACTCATTCATTGTTGTTAAACCATTCAATCATTCATATTTAATTGCTGTCTGACATTTAATTTGCGAAGCCATCGCGCAATCCTGTTTCATTCATTTTTCTCTCGGATTCTTGTACATTCTTATTGTCGAAATTTTCACATATCATTTCTTCTTTGTCTTCCCTTTGATATATCTTTGTCGAGTATTTACTTCTTATGCCTTTTGTTCATTGCACTCTTTGCCTCATCGTTACCCCAATCCTTGGAGGACTCCTTTTCATCATTATGTTCGCGTATTTCTATGCATTCATTTGCGGCACTTCGCGATGTTTCTGCGGCACTTTGCGATGAACTACAACCAGCTTATTTTTGCAAAGATCGTAACATTCGCCTATTCTTGCGGCACTTCGCGATGCTTCTTCATTTCTTATCTCTATAGTATCCACCATCAGCTTCTCTTTTCTCTGTTCATCTTTGATATTCTGTTTCCAACCTTTCCTTTTAGCATTTCTCTCCTCGCAGCTCTCTACGTCCACCTCATAACATTTCTGACCTTCCTTCCAATCTCCCTTTATAATTCCAATACCATTTGGATGGGGAAACTTTATACATTGATGGTATGTTGATGCTACTCCCAAGATTTCGTGCAGCCATGGTCGCCCAATTAATGCGTTATAAGGAGATTCCACGTCAACCACGCAGAATAAAATATCAGCTGATAATCCTTGTAAAGGTATCCTCATGTGAACCTCTCCTTTAGGTTTGTTCGTTGTGCCGTTAAAACCGTATATTTTGTATGTTGAAGGAATCAAATTCTCATCCTCTCCACCCATGGTCTTATAAGTATGGTAAAAAAGAATATTCACCGAACTTCCAGTATCGATTAGGATTCTATTGATTGCCCAACAATTTTCTGCTTCGTCATCTTCTCCATCAACTGGTCTTGGATTAATGTCCAGCCTCACCACCAGCGGGCTATCATGTACTTCTCTTCCTTTGGGTACTTCGTCTGCAGAGAAAGAAATAATCTTTAGCTGCCACTCTTTCAATTGCGACTTTCTCGCCAGGTTCATCACTTCTTTGTTATGAAAATCCCTTGCATATACTCTACTAAGCACGTTATCGTGAAAATCTTCAATTGTACGATATGAATGAACGATAGAGTTGCAAAATAGATTTTTGGCCTTTGTTCCCACTTCTATTACGAATGTTTCTTTTCCCTTTTTTGAAACTGTTCTTTGCATTTCTGATGGTGATGTTGTTAGTACTTTCTTCCCTTTCTCTTCATCTTTTAGAAAATGATTCAACTTCCCCTGATCAATCATTCTGAGAATGATTCTCTTTATGTTTCTGCAGTCATTTGTTAGATGCCCATGAAAGCGATGGTAAGAACAATATTCATGACTTCTGTCACTTGGTGGTGGTTCACTCCCTGCATTCCATGGTGCCGGTACATCCTCCATTACAAGTATAGCTTCCCAAATTTTTTCCACACTAGCATTTAGTGGTGGCATTCTCGATCTCTTCCCATACTACTCGCGATGTCTTGGCCCTCCATGATTATTCTCGCCTTCGTCCTCCATAAGTTTCTTGCATATGATCCAATCTCTCGAATTTTATTATTGTTGCCGCGGTTGTAGTAGTTCCTTTCTCTATCAAACTCCTCCCGATCTCGGCTCCCCATAGCCACTATTTTCTCGCTGTCCATCATCAACTCTATTTTCCTATTGCCCTTGCGAAGTGGTCGCCACTGAGTTTAAAATTTTTGGTAACAAACTTGCATTCGCAGCGTTCGAGCTTGTATTCGCAACTGGGTACGATTCCATCTCATTTTGTCTTTCTTCTAAAGCAATGTATTCTTCTTGGAGTTCTCGCAGCTCAGCCATCGTAATCGTATTTTTAATTCTAAATATTTGAATGTATAACAAACTTGTTGCGAACAGAGCATTTACAAATGATAAAATGAGATATCTTTCCTCTACCCTTCCGGCCATTTCACTGCACATTGTTCTCCACCTCATTGTCAGATGTCTTAAACTCTCGCCAACTCTTTGTTTCAATCCGAATACATCTTCAATTCCCCGGTCGCGTGGAATTGTTACTTATATACGCTCCCAAGAAAATAGCTTGTAAATGGTTGAATGATGAGATTGTGTTTCTGGGTAATCCTTCAAACCATTTCAATGCTTCTCCAATTAAACTTGATGCGAAGTATTTGCACAATATGGCATCATGATTCTCCCATTGTAACATACATCTCATATAAGCCTTGATGTGTTGTACCGCACAAAGTTGTTCCATCGAAAATGTTGGTTAATGCAGCAGATTGCATTTAGGTGGTATTCCTCCCATTTGCACTTCTAGTGTGAAAGGATTCTTCGCAGCTTTCTCGCGATGGCTTCATCCAACCTGTCTTCTTCCTCCTTCCTTCCTACCGTTTAACAATTTTCTCATTTCTCGCTAGTTCTTTCAAGATTTGCTCATTTTCCTCGTGGATTTGATTCTCGCTGGTCTTTTTAGCTCGCCTCTCGCCTCCTGCGTTCATGCCTGTTTTGACCTTCTTGTTCACTATTTTCTTCTCTCCTTTCTCTCGCGACTTTCTCCTTCGTCTCTTTCATCAATTCGCACACCATTATATCTATCGTTCTCTCTTCTGGGCTCTCTATCAACTCTCCTATGTATCCTCTCGTATTCTCCATTGGTATTTCTATTGACACAATTTTGTTCTCGCCTCCTTTCTCGTTGTCGTGATTATTCTGCCGGATTGCTTCTTCCAACTCTTGATTTTCCACTTCTGCTCTTACTCTCTCTCTTTCGCGGGCTAAGCGTGCTTGTTCAAGATAATGTTTCTCAATGTCGTCCACAATCTCTTTTTGCCTTCTCAATGCTTCTCTTCCGTGCAAGTATTGCTCTTCCTTCAAATGGCTGGATCATTTGGCCCCCGAAATCGCCTAGTTCCCCGATTTTCTTCACTCGCTCATCTTGGAAATTCTCGGGATGGGGAATATAACGATCTTCTCGCGTCCTCTCTTCTTTCGTGATGTTCTCGAAATGAGATTTTGTGCTTCCCGTTGGTTTTCTACCTCTGTAATTTCGTTGGTAAGGCTCTCCTTCTTTCTTCCCTAGTCGATCTTGAACTCGATCTCGCAGTTGCTTCTCGATCTTCTATTTTGCAATCTCATATTTTCCATTCTTAATTCATGATTCTGTCTTGTCAAATTTGCTCGCTCTTCTGCCTCTAGTCGCCTTTCTTCATGTATTGTTTGTCTCAATGTTTCCAATGCTGTGATTTCTTCATTTCCTAGATTCATTTCTTGGTCTCCTCCTTCTTGTCCGTTATTCATCAACTCGCTGCTCTTCTTCCCTTTCATCCTCGAATTCGACCTCCAAGTATGTACACTTACTCTATCGTAATCCACAGTTTCATTTGCTATCGGAGGAATTAAACGTTGAACATGATTTTCTTCATCATTTCTCATATTCATCCTTGACGATTCTCCTTGTTCAATTCTCCTTTCTCCAGCAAGTCTTCCACTTCTTCTCACAAAGTTGTTCAAGTACATTTCTTCTTCTAGCCATTTCTCTTTTAGTAAATCTTTTGAAAATTATCGCATTCAAATTCCTCCAAATCTCTATGCCAATCTTTTCTTAGTTCCCTGTTTCTAGCGCCAATATGTAGTTGCAGGAAATCCCACAATACACCCCTCACTATATTTTGTTTAACTAATCCATTCAAAAGATAATAGATGAACAATTATGAATGTTTATTAATAACTTTCTTGAAATCTTTACACAGGAAAATGGAATTACACTTAAGAACTTACAAACATTCTCTCTGTTTCTCTCTCCTAATGACTTACCCTCCAATCCAAAAAAGACCTCCCTTATAAAAAATTCACTCATCTCTTTATATAGGGTAATACATAGTGAATGACAGCTAAGCTGTCCTTTATTTTCGGGAATGTCTCGCGAAGTGTCGCAGACGTACAAATATTCATACTCGCGACACTTCTTAACTTTCGCCAGATTTCATATCCTCCTATCGTCATCCAAAGTCGTCATTTATATTTAACCCTCTCGCGACTCACTCGCAATGTTGTTATCCGTTGTCTTCGCGAATTGTTGTTGTCGCGATATTATGATCCTACGCTAGGCTTATTGGTATTGTTATTCATTGCATATCTTTGGACTACCAATATGTGTGAGTTAGTAGAACCGATCATAACTTGTTATATATCATGGTATAACTAATCATAGTGCCTGACTTATGATTTGGTATGACTGGTTTTTATGAATTAGTGTAACCGATCCTAAGTAATCACCTGAGATGGTATGATCGATATTTGTAATTGGGTGTGACTGATCCTAGTAATTGGTGTGACTGAAAAGGCGTGGGTACCCAAATATACCTCAAGCTAAAACTTTTCCTACCTATAAGTCCTTTCTCCGAAAGTGATTGTCTATGGACTGAGTCTAGACAATACAACTAATCAGGTCACACTTCGCGTGATCGTCTATGGATACGAGATCGAGACAATACAACAACGAAGTATGTTTACTTGATACAAAGGTCCGGACTTAACCAAACACAATAGGATTGCTTATTAAGTAAATAGGAATTAACGTTTGTGTGATTTACTTTAATTATAATAAAACAATTATAATGCGGGAAATAAAAGTAAATGACACAGCAAGATTTTGTTAACGAGGAAACCGCAAATGCAGAAAAATCCCGGGACCTTGTCCAGAATTGAATACTCTCAGGATTAAGCTGCTATACAAAATTACACCTAACTTCGTATAGTTGAGACCAAGTAACTAACCCTATAGTTCACTTAGTTCCGTCTGTATTCCCACGCCTCCGACTTTGTGAATAAGTCACGTACTTGGAACAATTCCTTTGGTTCGTATTCCAAACAGTAAAGGAACAAAAAATCTGTTTGGTATTAACTCTATTCAACCAAGTGATATGAGTCGGACAAAGGCTCTTCTGTTTATCTTAACATAAACTCCTTCGTCGGGTCCTTAGATCTATCTTATGTTCAATCACCCAAAGGTAATCGTTTAATATTAAGCCAATCAATAACTTTAATCACAAGGAAACGTATTGATGCCGGTCTACTCAATTAATCAATCCAATCTACCACAAGGATAAACCAATTATTAATTGGATCCTCTTTTACCCAAACAAGTATTGTGCACACCAAAGATTATAAAACCCAAGTCAGATCTTCAATATCTTCTTTGTCTTCAAATCTTCTTAAATCTTCAATAAAAACCTGCACACAATCACTTGAATCTCTTGTGATCAATCACGCACGAACGGAGTCTCAGTTAAAAATGGATTATCACAAGATCGTCTTTAGAACTAACAACAGTCTAAAGATCCATGTCGAAACTCTGAACTAGTTTGAGTGAATCTTATATCAGAAGAGAAGATTCTCAATAATAAACAAACTAGGTGTAATCAGATTTCAACCACCGTTAGTCAATCAAATCAATCGAAAACAAAGATAAACCGCAATTATCTAGTTTCCCACCAACGGGTCGTGGTAGAGCTTCTCAATCCCAAAGAAGACTTTAAACTGAGCGGCCGTAAGAGATTTCTCTTAATTAGGTTACTCTCCTCTCCGAATAGGCAGCTACACCAGTAACAACAACAAAAGAGTAAATCTGTTATTACGAAGGATTAGTTTGCTAGAAAGGCAAACTTCGTGTATTTATAGACAAGGAAGTTTGGACACCAAGGAATTTCCAAAACCGAAAATATTCTCAAGATATTCATAAAAGCACATTCGGTTTTCATAATTCCTGGAAATGCTCTGCCCAAAAATAACGATCGAAATCTCTCGGAAAATCTAATTAGTAAATGCACATTACTAATTCTGTAATTTCCCTACAAAATGAAATTAATAACCTTAATTAAAAGATTCTTAACTTACTTATGTTTCGATCCTGGGATTCTCTTCCCTTAGCCGTTAAGGAATATCTTTGAACAATTATAGAAATAAACATTCACAGCACGTGTTCAAAGTTTGACGACATCTTAACTTTGTAAGTTCTATTTCACTCTTACAACCTTGAAACCGATTTTCCACACTTCCAAACAAGTTTAGAATTGGTTCTTCTAACTTTCAAGAACTATGTGATTGATCAAACCAACATTCAATCACAATCATGGGTTTACGGTTCTACCAAAACAAGTTTCGGTTCTACCTTCATGTGAGTACTGTGCATAGTCACGCTAGCTTCCCAAAAGTTCGGTTGACTAGGTACTAGGATCGGTTCCTCACATATATATGGTATCTAACTTATATGTGTTGCACATGTCCATAGGATCGGTTCCCCTTTCTGCTATAAACCTTATTGCACCCCATACAAGGATCGGTTCCCTTTGATGTACTGCACCCCTTACTAGTATCGGTTCCCTTTCCCTTACTAGGATCGGTTCCCTTTCCCTTACAAGGTCAGACATACAAAATCCGATCATACCACAGGTGATTACTTAAGATCGGTTTTACTAATAAAAGTTATACCAAGAACAATTCTACCAAGAACACAACAAGTTGTGAGCGGTTATATTCTATCACACATATTGGTTGTTCATAAGATATGCAATGAATAACAAAACCAATAACACCTGGCAATTTCCTATTTGGTTCACAAACAAGTTTATGAACTTACTTCCTTAGAACACATGTAAACATTGTTCCCTAGGATGAAATCCTCACCTCATACCCATACATAATCACAATAGTATTCAAATAATTATGGCGATGTCTTATCTACAAAGTTTAATGGTTAAGCAATAAACCTCGTATTGTATTCCTTAATACTATGTCTATCTAGAGTTCAAATATGCTTCGCATTTATGTTTTCAATATGCACGACTTGAAAGATACGTTAGGGAATGAAACAGTTCAAGTCAAATATCACTAACCTCAAGTGGAAGGATGATTGTTGTCGTTGTATCTCCTTGCTTCTTCACATCTTCAAGTCTTCACAATACTTGTAATTTCTCATATCCTAATACTCTCAAGCTAACCTATACGAAGCTTAACTCTAGTACATAATCAAGCGACTCTTAACATGAGTTTTGATTCACTAAAATATGACAACCAAACTTGACATACCAACGCTTGGTGGGTTCAAACGAGCCATGCTCTAACAGTGACCGATCACAAAAGAATTGTGTAATCGATCCTTGTAATTGGTGTAACCGGTCCTAGTAATTGGTGTAACCAAAGTTGTTAGAGTATAGCTCGGTTGAACCCACCAAGCGTTGGTATTTCAAGTTTGGTTGTCATATTTTAGTGAACCAAAACTCATTTAAAGAGCCGCTTGATTATTTACTAGAGTCAACTTCGTATAGGTTAGCTTGAAAGTATTAGGATATGAGACATTACAAGTATTACATGAAGACTTGAAGAATGTGAAGAAGTAAGGAGCTACAACGACGACATCATCCTTCCACTTGAGATTAGTAATATTTGACCTGAACTGTTTCATTCCCTAACATATCTTTCAAGTCGTGCATATTGAAAACATAACTGCGAAGCTATGAATGATTATACTCTAGTTAGACGTAGTATTAAGGAATATAATACGAAGTATAACGCTTATCTTTTGAACTTCGTATATAAGACATCGACATAATCGTTTGAATGCTATTGTGATTATGTATGGGTATGAGGTGAAGATTTCATCCTACGAAACAATGTTTTACATTCGTTTAAAGGAAGTACATTCATAAACTTGTTTTGTGAATCGAAAGGGAAATCGCTAGGCTTATTGGTATTGTTATTCATTGCATATCTTTTATACTACCAATATGTGTGTTTAGTATAACCACTCATGACTTGCTTATGTTCTTGGTAAAACTATTCACAAGGCCTGACTTTTGTATTGGTATGACTTTTATTAGTGAAACCGATCTTAAGTAATCACCTGAGATGGTATGATCGATTTATTGTAATTGGTATGACCAACTCTAGTCATTGGGGAACCGATCCTAGTAAAAGGTGGAACCGATCACAAAAGGGGAATCGATCCTTGTAAGAGGTGCAACAAGTTTATAGTTATTGGGAACCGATCCTATGAACATGTGCAACACGTTTTAAGTTATTGGGAACTCGATTCCAAAATAGTAAATATGAAAGATGATTTACTAAGTTAAGATGTCGACATACTTTGAACATGTGCAGTAACGCTTATCTTTTATTGTTCAATGATATTCCTTAATAGCTAAAGGAGAATCCCGGATCGAAATAAATTGAGAATCTTTTAATTAAGGTTTTTAGTTTTATATGCTTTTAATTTCCAGCAATTAAAATGCATATCTTTAGAAAATAAAAATTGGTAATGTGCATTTACTAATTGGAGATTTTCTAATGAGATTTTCGGTCAATATTTGGACAAAGCATTTTCAGGAATTATGGAAACCGAATTTGGAAATATATTGCATATCTTGAGAATATTTTCGGTTTTGGAAATTCCTTGGTGTCCAAACTTCCTTGGTCTATAAATATTGAAGTTTGCATTTCGAGCAAACTAATCCTCAGAGCCAGCAAAACTACCTAGTTGTGTTGTTACTGGTGGAGCCGCCTATTCGGAGAGGAAAGTAACCTAATTAGGCGAAATCTCTTACGACCGGTCGGTTTAAAGACTTATTTGGGATTGAGAAGCTCTATTAGTATCGTTGGTGGGAAACTAGATAATTGCGGTTTATTATTAGTTTTCGATTGATTTGATTGACTAATGGTTGTTGAACTTTGATTGCACCTAGTTTGTTTATGATTGAGAATCTTCTCTTCTGATATAAGATTCACTCAAACTAGATCGAAGTTTCAACGGGGATCTTTAGACTGTTTGTAGATCTAAAGACGTCTTGTGATAATCCATTGTTAACAGACTCCGTTATGTGTGTGATTGATCACAAGAGATTCAAGTTGATTGTGTGCAGGTGTTTATTGAAGATCTGAGAAGATTTGAAGACGAAGAAGATTTTTTATTTGGGTTCATAATCTTTAGTGTGCATAATACTTGTTTCGGCTGGAAAAGGATCCAACTATAATCGGTTTATCTTTGTGATATATTTGATTGATTAGTTGAGTAGATCGACATCAATACAATTCTTTGTGATTCAAAGTATTGATTGCAAAATCTTAACAATTACTTTGGTAGTTGTTGATAAGATAGATCTAAGGACCTGACAAAGGAGTTTATTAGGATAAACGGAAGAGACTTTTGTCGAACTCATATCACCTGATTGAAAAGAGTTGTTATCGAACAGATTTGTTGTTCCTTTACTGTTTGGAATACGAACCAAAGGAATTTTTCCAAGTGCGTGACTTATTAACAAGTTGGAGGCGCAGGGATACAGACGGAACTAGGTGAACTATAGGTTTAGTTGCTTGGTCTCAACTATACGAAGTTGGTTTAGATTTTGTATAACGGCTTAATCCTGAGAGTATTCAATTCTGGACAAGGTCCCAGGGTTTTTATGCATTTGCGGTTTCCTCGTTAACAAAATCTTGATGTGTCTTTTACTTTTTTATTTTCGCAATTATAATTGTTTTTATTATAGTTAGAAGTAAAATACACAAACGTTAATTCCTATTTACTTGATAGTAATCCTATGGTGTTTTGTTAAGTCCGAACCTTTTATCAAGTAAACATACTTCGTTGTTGTATTGTCTCGATCTTGTATCCATAGTCAATCACACAAGTTATCTTGTTGTCGTATTGTCTCGATCTCGTATCCATAGACGATCACACGAAATGTGAACCGATTAGTTGTATTGTCTCGACTCAGTCCATAAACAATCACTTTCGGAGAAAGAACTTATAGATGGAAAAGTTTTAGATTGAGGTATATTTGGGTACCCTCGTCTTTTCAGAAGTGACTTGTGTAACCGATCACAAGTAATACCATGAGTATATGGTAACCGGTCCTGGTAATTGACGTAACCGATCCTGGTAACTGACGTAACCGGTCATGGTAACTTGTGCGTTCGATCACAAGTAATCCATATTGAGGTAGAACCGATCTTTGTGATTGGTAGAACCGATTGAACCCATGATTGTGATTTGATAATTGATCAATCACATAGTTGTCTTGGAATACAGATGAACTAATTCTAAACTTGTTTCAAAGTGTGGTATAATCGATTCCAAGATTGTAAATATGAAAGAGGATTTACAAAGAAAAGATGCCAACATACTTTGAACACGAACAATAACTCTTATCTTTTATTGTTCAAAGATATTCCTTAATTACTCAAGGAGATCCCGGTCCGAAATAAATAAAGAATCTTTTAATTAAGGTTGTTAGTTTTGTATGCTTTAATTACCAGCAATTAAATGCATATCTCTAAAGAACAAAAATTAGTAATGTGAATTTACTAATTGGAGATTTTCTATTGAGAGATTTCAGAAAATATTGGACAAAGCATTTCCAGGAATTATGAAAACCGATTTGGGCATTTATTGCATATCTTGAGAATATTCGGTTTTGGAAATTCCTTGTTGTCCAAACATCCTTGGTCTATAAATACCAAAGTTTGCATTTCTAGCAAACTATCCTGAGAGCCAGGTAAACTTCATCTTTTTGTTGTTTCTGGTAGAGCCGTCTATCCGGAGAGGAAAGTAGCCTAATTAGGCGAAATATCTTATGACCGATCGTTTAAAGACTTCTGTGGGATCAAGAATCTCTACGAGTATCGTTGGTGGGAAACTAGATAATTGCAGTTTATTAGTTTTCGATTGATTTGATTGACTAACGGTTGTTAAGCTTTGATTGCACCTAGTTTGTTTATTCTTGAGAATCTTCTCTTCTGATATAAGATTCACTCAAACTAGATCGAAGTGTCGACGGGATCTTTAGAATTGTTTGTAGATCTAAAGACATCTTGTGATAATCCATTGTTAACAGACTCCGTTCTGTGCGTGATTAATCACAAGAGATTCAAGTGGTGTTGTGCAGGTTTAATTGAAGACGAATAAGATTTCTGATTGGTTTCTCATATCTTTGTGTAGCACAAACCTTGATCGGCTGGGATCCAACTATAATCGGATTTATTCGATTGATTAGTTGTGTGAGATCGGCATTGCCTTATAGTTCCTTATTGGGTTCTATATTGATTGATTGCAAATCTTTGGTAGTTGCTGGATAGATTGATCTAACCAGGCAAAGGAGTTTATTAGTTTAAACGAAAGAGCCTTTGCATATGACTTGAGATATTTTCATCTGAAAGAATCAGGAGAGTTGTTACCAAACAGATTTGTTGTTTCTTTACTGTTTAGAATACGATCCAAAGGAATTGTTCCAGTGCGTGCACTTATCGAATGTCGGAAGCGCATGAATACTGAAGAAACTAAGTGAACTAGGTTTAGTTGCTTGGTCTCAATTATACGAAGTTTTGGTTTAGATTTTGTATAGCGGCTTAATTCTGAGAGTATTCAATTCTGGACTTGGTCCCGGGGTTTTTCTGCATTTGCGGTTTCCTCGTTAACAAAATCTTGTCGTGTCTTTTACTTTTATATTTCCGCAATTATAAATAAAAGTAAAATACACAAACGTTAACTCCGTATTACTTGATAGTGATCCTATAGAGTTTAGTTAAGTCCGAACCTATTATCAAGTAATCACACTTTTATTGTTGTATTGTCTCGATCTCATATCCATAGACGATCGCACAAAGTGTGAATACCGATTTGTCGTATTGTCACGACTTTGTCCATAGACAATCACTTTCGGTAAGAGGACTTATAGGTGGATAATTTAAAGATTGTGGTGTATTTAGGTACCCTCGTCTTTTCACCAACAAAGGTGTACACGTTTGGGTACGGTTACTCATATCTAAATGAAGTCACTTTTCATTTGTTTGTAACAAGCTAAGTTCGATCTAACGGTTGAAAGATATTAGCTTGAGTCTAATCAGGTTTTCATCTAACCGTGAATATTGAGTGCTTTGTGTAATGACCCGTCCCTCCACCGATACTGTCCCGACTTAGCCACTGCGGATATTGATCGATGTCGTATGCGTCAAAAATAATTCCACTTTCCTAAAGTATATGATAAGAAAGAGTTCGTTTCCACAGAGAGGCGATTGTAGTTATTACGTATTCAATTTCTTAAAGTAACCAATTAGGGGGATTTCTGATTTTTATGTAAGCAATAAAAGCAAATTAAAAGCAAAGTAAATTGTAGAAAGTAATCAATAGAGAGAGATATTGGTCAAGGAATTCATCTTCAATCTTAGACATGTGCTTGCATATATGATTAGAATTGCGATTTAATCTCTTATATTATCAAAAGCCTAGAGAATCAAGAGAGCAAGATAATCTAATAATTTCCTAAGTTCATCAACACACACATTAGAGCTGCGTATGTGAATTCTACCTAAAGAATAACCTAACGCCTTGCGCTAATTAAGTTCAATTCCTAGGAGCATTAAGTTTCAGAAATCGGCTAATCAATGCAATTGTCATGCGTTGCACATAACAATTCGGACAATGGTCAAACTCTACATATGATTACGAGAGTGTATCACTACAAACCGTAAACATGTCATGCTACTCGTATTCAGGGTTATCGCTCGATGAAAAACCCTAAAATAGCTATGGACTAGGATGCAAGTTCAATTAATTGGCCACTTAACTAATCAAACATCATAATCCTATCACAATACATCAATCATGTGATCATAAAAACAGTAGAGAATTGAACGATAATCAAGAGAGAAAACTAATACATAAAGCAAACACAAGTTTTAGAAATAGGACTACATCCTTAACCAATAATATTAAATTTAGCTACTCATAGCTATGGAGTTCATCACAAAAAATATGAGTTGAATAACGAAGAAGATGAACAAAAGCAAACCCTAGTTGCGTAAACAAAAGCGGCTCTCCAAAGTTCCCAAGAATAAAACGTGATTCCAAAAGTTGTAGGATTTCTCTTTTATAGCTCCTCTTATTCCAAAATTAGGTCTAGTCTTCAAAGTCCATTAGATGAAAATCCACCAAGCCCATTAGAGAGAGAAACCCATGTATAAAATATGTCCAAAAATACGTCGCCGGAAAACTGGTATTATGGCCGGAAATCGGCCGGAGAGGTGGCCGGAAAACGGCTCAGGTGACCGGCAAAGTCCGTCCGGTCACCGTTCAACTGGGTTAACTCGGTCGATTCAACTGAGTCAGCTCACTGAGTCAAACCGAGTCAAAGTCAAGAGTCAGATGCGAGTCAGCTGGCTAGTCAGACCTCTAGCTGATCTGAGTGGCTTTGGCCTAGGCCATTTGCAGTCTTGCACATGCCATAAATTGTGGTGCACCATCATTGCACTTCAGCTGGGAAATTCCAGCCATGATGGCTATGCATTCTATCTGTAGCTTAGTTCACCTCCATCTCTGCCAACGTAAACTGCAGCTCTTCACAGCCAATCACTTCAGTCAAAACCTATTACAGCTGCATAACCAACTCTATTGCCATCTGAGCATCATCCAGAGCTACAACTGCAACTTGAGTTTCATTATCAATCTCAGTTGCTTCACTTTTCAGCTCAAGACCACCACCAACAAACTCAGTTCAAATCCCCATGAATCTCAATACCACCAGCAGCACATAGCCATGACAATCATCCTTGGCTACACAACTCACCAGTTTGAACATCACTTAGCTCAGAAATCATCCGTTTGCAGCTCCATCTTCCATACCTGCAATCTAACTGCAACCTGTAGCTCATCTGCTCACAATGCAGCTGCAATTCAGTTCCTAGGCAACAGCCATTAGCACCAGCTCATACCCAATCACAACATCAGACAATCATCACCTCTTCCATGATGTGCAATTTCACCCATAACAACATAATCCCCAGATTACTTCCTTTTCCATCTCAGCTTCCATGCTACACAAAGTCAGTTCAAGACTGAACTCATAACTCAGCACCATCTGCAACTCTATCTCCACAGGCAAACCAATTTCAGTCCCTTGCTCTCATAATCACCAGCTTCATGACCATTCCCAGACATCCATCCATCTGACCCGAATCCTTGGCTCCTGCAAGAGTCTTCATATTCACCTAAACGTCACCAGCTACCTCAGTTGCAGCCACTGAGCAAACCAGCTTGCACCAATTACTCAGCCTGCAGCTTCACCAAACTCTAGCACCAACACCTTGTCCCTGTACAAGCATTTCCAGCTGCAGCTCACTTCGGCACTGCATCTCAATCAAGCAACAACAACAGCTCTCAAACTTCTCAGACCCTACTCAGTCAACATTAGTTCATAAGCAACCCATTTACATTTATTCTCAGCTTCACTGCTATCATCAATGTCAAACCCAATAATTTCTTTGCATCACAACACTTCAGTTCCATTGTATTGCTCAGTTACTCAGATGCACTATCCTTTACATTCCCAGTTTAGCACCATGTCTAAATCCTCTATGTGACAAACTTTAGCCAAGACAATGCCCATAACAACATCCTCATGTCATCTCAGTTCATCGCAAATTTCATTCTCAAAACCTCAACATCAATCCTCATTTTCTTTCAGCTCCACATATTCCCCATTTTCACTGAATTATCATCCCTTCAATCGATATACCACCTAAATCTTGCCATCGTCTGAGTCTCCAATACCTTATCATTTACTCAACAGCTCTGATGCAAACCCTAATTCAGCCCTGGCAAATACCCACACAAACCAACCACCAGGCAAATCCATTTCCTGCTCTTCAAAAACAAGTTACAAAAGCAACCCATCTCTGATTCTTGACCTCAACAGCAAAAATTCAAAACCCTAACTTCGATTCGTGATTTCTTCATCTCCAAATCTTCTCTGTAACTAGCTGCAACGTCTTCATGTTCTTCACTGATTCCTTGTTCATCGAATCCTAATTCAGCCATGAACCCAGCTTCTTCCATTCAAATCGACCATCAGAGTCATCTCTTGCTTCTGAGTTCATCTCGTTCTTAGTCTAAATTTGAACTTTTCAAACCATAATTACTCTCCCAGGAATCAGTGGAACTCACTGCTCCTCTCTAATTTCTCGATCTCTCTATCGATCCAACAGCCGCAGCCGTTCTTCACTTCTCTCTGGATTTCAGGTGAATGAGAGAAATATCTCTCATCAAATTCAGGGTTGTAATGACAGGGTTGGATAATGACAACCCAAACACCCAGATAAGGGCCACCCCAATGGATACCCTATAACAGGTGGCTACCCCTTAACATCAGTTGGCTAATACTCCTTTGAGAGATTTTCCCCTTAACCTTGACTCGACTCTCAATAGTATCCGCCTGTGAAATGACCTTTTTGCCCTTTTTAACTCGATTTGGATAGTTTCTTCTTCTTTTCGTCCGTGCGACTCCAGAGTACCTAATAACTCAAAAGAAAACATTAGATACATATTTTACAAGAGAAATAGCAAAGAAAGCATAAACAATAGATATAGAATTAGGTGTTTTAGACACCTATCAGATTCCCCCACACTTAGACTTTGCTAGTCCTCGAGCAAATCAAACAAAATTTATTCTAAAGCATACATACAACTCCGTGTCGTCGAGGCTACGGTCACTTTTAGCATAAATAACAAGCCTTTAAACCCCTAGGTGTCCCTAGTGGACGAGTTATAGTCTCGTGAGGGTTTACTAGAGATATACCCACAAAACCTATTTTTCCAACTTACTAGTTCCCCGTAATGATAGCATCCAACGCGCTAAGAAGACATAGAAATTCTGCACACTAGTCATAAGAAGTTAGACACATAAATGAACACAATCTCATCCTTAAAAGTTGAGAGAGAAAAAACCATCCCTTCTCAAAAGAAATTCGGGTTCGGAGTGATCAAAAGTCTCGACTCTGCCTCACAAGAAAAGGTTTTATGAAGTTGCTCTCAATAATAAACAGCTTTTTATGGGTCACACATGTGTCCAGGTTGGAATGAAGAGAGAATCCTGCGACACGTTGAATGGTAGGAAGGCAAACCCTCCGAATTGTTTTGAAAACCCACATCTTTTATAATTTTGAAAACCCATTTTTCTGACGATCTCTTCGAAAGGAAATCAACCACTTAACGAAGGTGGGAATATGCTTACTTACCTCGTTATCCGTTCGGCGTGCAGCTAGCACCACTCTCACAGCATCCATAGAAACGTCTTCGGTCTTCAATCGGTGTCTTCATCTTCGTCTTCGGTCTTCAACTCTTGATGATAACTCTCGAACTTCGTAGAATCTTGACAATGTAACTCTTTTCCTCAAATTCCTTGTTGCTTGAAACTTCCTTATAAATATTCCTTCTTTCCATTGGCTTTATTGAAAGAATACAAAACTAAAACAAACTATACAAACCCAATTTTTTTTTTATTTTTTTATTTTTTTATTTTTTTTCGAAATAAGAAATAAAACAAATACAAAATAAAAATAAAACAAAATAATAAAAACTATTAACAAACCTAAACATTTTCTCTTGTCTCTTTTTTTTTTTTTTTTTTTTTTTTTTTTTTTTTTTTTTTTTTTTTTTTTTTTTTTTGAGACAAGAGAAAAATAAAATACAAATAAGATAAATAAAAATGTAAGTACAAAGGCCATGATGTAAGTACTTTACCGCTTGATTCTTCACAACTTGTATGTCTTGATATCATAAACTTCTCGAACTCTAATCTTTAATACTTTTCACTCATGTACTATAATCTGAAATCTGCCCATTTCTGTACCGTTGCTTGTAAACCTTAAACGTCTTCAACTTTCCTTCAAATTTGTGATGCTCCTCTTGTTGATGATGATGGTGTTTCTATGGACCTGTTGGTGTATAGAGAGATAAGGTGGATGGTGCTAACTGCGAACAAGATTACAAGTGGTATGTAAGTTAGCAATTCGATGTCACCAACATGGTTGATAAAAATAGCACTCAAGAGATCAAAATAGTGCTTATATGGTGGGAGGTTGGACAGCTCACCATTCTGCCCGGAATTTACGTACGGTGACACACACTCTAAAAGCACAAATTTAGACAGGTACAAAGAATTGAAGGTTGGTGCCTCACATTATGTAATATGGGTAGTCTCCACTATAGGGGATCACTACTCTAATACCGAATTCAGTCTGCACCTTATTTGCCATTGGCATGGTTAAATCCAACTTTAACTCTCATACAAGTAAGAAACCCGATCATGTTCTCTGTCATCTCTAAGTTCAGTCACTCTTATGAGATTCTCGATGTAATCTTAGCGACATGTATACTATGTGACTCTAAACTAACTACAAGTTGGAGTTTTCTTATTCACTATTTACACAAAAGTTGAAAAATTTGAAAAATTTACAACGCAACGCAAACCACTCCCCCACACTTAAACTTTACATTGTCCTCAATGTAATTGAATCGTCCAAAGAAAGTCAAGGTGGGAAATCCTAACGGAAAAGTGACAAAAAATCATAAAAAGTAAAAACATGACAAGAAAAGAAAATAAAAGAAAATAAAAGATAAGAGATACAAAACCTATGGGTTGCCTCCCATTTAGCGCTTGGTTTAAAGTCGTCAGCCCGACTATCTCCTTGCTTTCTATGACTCCTCCAAAGGGAGTACTTCCACAAGATTAACTCCTTCCACGACATCCGAAGAGAAGTTCTCATAATATGGTTTCAACCGGTGCCCATTCACTTTAAGTTCATTTCTTGTAGCTAAACTACGAATTTCAACTGCACCATGAGAAAACACATTAGTCACAATAAAAGGTCCAATCCAACGTGACCTTAATTTACCCGGAAATAATTGCAAACGAGAATTAAACAAAAGCACTTTCTTCCCAATGCAAAATTGTTTCTTTGTAATCATATTATCATGAAATGCCTTCGTCTTTTTCCTTGTAAATCCGTGAGCTTTCAAATGCATCATTGCGAATCTCCTCTAACTCTTGAAGTTGTAACTTTCTTTTCCTTCCAGCACCATCCAACTCCATGTTGCATTGCTTAATAGCCCAAAACGCCTTATGCTCAATTTCCACGGGTAAGTGACAAGGTTTACCATAAACAAGCCTAAAAGGAGACATCCCAATAGGTGTCTTATATGCGGTTCTATACGCCCACAAAGCATCATTAAGTCGCGAACTCCAATCTTTCCTTGTTGGATTCACCGTCTTCTCTAGAATGGATTTCACCTCTCGGTTGGAAACCTCGGCTTGTCCATTTGTTTGCGGATGGTAAGGTGTTGCAATCCTATGTGACACATTGTACTTCTTTAACAAGCTTTGCAAGAACCTGTTTTTGAAGTGTGAACCTCCATCGCTAATTATAGCCCTTGGAATGCCAAACCTTGCAAATATATTAGCTTGCACAAAATCTGAAACAACTTTAGAATCATTAGTTGGGGTGGCTTTAGCTTCCACCCATTTCGAGACATAATCCACAACAAGCAAGATATAATAATTCCCACTAGAATTGACAAAAGGGCCCATAAAATCAATTCCCCATACATCAAAAACCTCCACAAATTGAATAATAGTTTGCGGCATTTGATTTTGAGCACCTAGATTGCCTGTTCTTTGGCACCTATCACATGTGGTACAAAATGCATGTGCATCCTTAAACAAAGTTGGCCAAAAGAAACCACATTCTAGTACCTTGAGAGCGGTTCTCTTACTCCCAAAGTGTCCTCCACAAGCATATGAGTGGCAAAAAGACAAGATAGAATTAAATTCAATTTCGGGAACACACCTACGTATTACTTGGTCACTACAATGTTTCCATAAGTATGGATCATCCCATATGTATTGGTTTCCTAACTTCTTAAGTTTGTCCTTCTCAGCACGAGACAAGTTCTTTGGGATTTGTTTAGACACTAAGTAATTAACAATATCAGCGTACCATGGTTCTCCAAAGGAAATTGAGAATAGTTGCTCATCCGGGAAACTTTCACGCAACGGGATAGTCTCCTTGTCCACAGCAAGACGGCTCAAGTGATCCGCAACGGTGTTCTCAATTCCTTTCTTGTCTTTGATTTCAATATCAAACTCTTGCAAGAGTAAAATCCATCGTATGAGCCTCGGTTTCGCCTCTTTCTTTGTAAGCAAGTATCTAAGTGCCGCATGATCAGAAAAGACAACAACTTTTGTACCAATTAGATAAGAGCGAAACTTTTCTAAAGCAAAAACAATGGCTAATAACTCTTTTTCAGTGGTTGTGTAGTTTTGTTGGGCCTCATTTAACGTTCTAGAAGCATAATAAATGGCATGAGGTATCTTTCCCACACGCTGCCCAAGCACCGCACCAACCGCATAGTCACTTGCATCACACATAATCTCAAAGGGCTTGCTCCAATCCGGTGGTTTAATGATAGGGGCTGAAATCAAAAGTTCTTTCAAACGATTGAATGCCGCCATACACTTTTCATCAAAGTTAAATACCACATATTTTTGCAATAAGTTACAAAGTGGTGATGCTATCTTGGAAAAGTCCTTTATGAATCTACGATAAAAACCTGCATGACCAAGAAAAGAACGTATCTCCCTCACCGTAGTGGGAGGGGTTAGAGCACGAATAAGGTCTATCTTAGATTTATCGACTTCCAAGCCTTTAGAAGATATTATATGGCCTAAAACTATGCCATGAGTTACCATGAAATGGCACTTCTCCCAATTTAGCACAAGATTTGTTTCAACACATCGTTCAAGGATTAGAGACAAATTGTTCAAGCAAAGGTCAAATGAATCACCAAAGACACTAAAATCGTCCATGAACACTTCGATTATGTTTTCAACATATTCCGAAAAGATACTTACCATACACCTTTGAAAAGTAGCTGGAGCATTGCATAAGCCAAAAGGCATCCTTCTATAAGCAAAAGTACCGAAAGGACAAGTGAAAGTGGTTTTCTCTTGGTCCTCCGGTGCTATCACAATCTGATTATAACCTGAATAGCCATCAAGAAAGCAATAATAAGAGTGTCCAGCTAAACGTTCAAGCATTTGATCAATAAAAGGCAATGGAAAGTGATCTTTTCTAGTAGTGGCATTCAATTTTCTATAATCAATACAAACCCTCCAACCGGTTTGCACACGAGTTGGGACAAGTTCGTTCTTATCATTCTCCACCACCGTCACACCTGATTTCTTTGGTACCACTTGTACCAGGCTTACCCACTTGCTATCGGATATGGGGTAGATAACACCCACGTCCAAAAGCTTGAGTATCTCCTTTTTCACAACTTCCATCATGGGAGGATTCAAACGACGTTGCGCTTCCCTTGTAGGCTTTGTATCATCCTCCACACGGATCTTGTGCATACAAACGGCAGGGCTTATACCCTTGATATCGGTGATTGTCCATCCTATGGCCGTCTTGTATGTCCTTAGCACCCTTAGAAGTTTTTGCTCCTGTAATTCATTAAGCTCGTTAGAAACAATCACGGGTAAGTCTTCATTGTCACCCAAGTACAAGTACTTTAAGTGACTTGGAAGAGGTTTCAATTCTAAACTTGGAGATTTAACAATAGATGGCACAAGTTTTTCATTATTGCAAGGTAAAGAAGCATATGAAATATTCTTAATTGCTGATTTTTCCGGTAATGAGTCAAGAGAACCAATGGTTTCTTTAATCTCATCACTATATACATAACCATTGTCAATAGGTGTAGTGAGCACGGTTTCCAAAGTATCAACACCATTCAACTCAAACATTTGTTGCGCCAATGTGTCCATCACATCAATGGAGCAACAAGAGTGGACATCACTAGGATATCTCATCGTCTCGAAAATGTTGAAACGTATTATTTCTCCATCAAACTCCATAGTTAGCGTTCCCTTGTCAACATCAATAATGGTTTTCGCCGTTTTCATGAAGGGATGCCCAAGTAGCAATGGAAGAGACGAGTCCGGTGAACCTTCATCCATCTCTAACACGCAAAAGTCCGCTGGAAATACAAGTTGATTAACTTGCACAAGAACATCCTCAACAATACCCATTGGGTAGACATTAGAACGATCGGCTAATTGCAACACAATTCCAGACTTTTTAAGAGGACCAAGATCAAGTGAATTATACATAGATGCAGGCATAACATTAACGGATGCACCTAAATCCAACATAGCTTTATTAAATGTGGTGTTACCAATTGTGACGGGAATGTCAAAGCTTCCAGGATCCTTGCACTTAAGTGGGAGTTTGTGTTGTAAGATTGCCGAAGCATTCTCCCCCACACTAAGCACTTCATTACCTTTGAGCCTTTGCTTATTGGTACACAAGTCCTTCAACACCTTTGCATACTTTGGAACTTGCTTGATTGCATGTATGAGTGGTATGTTCACATGGATCTTCTTGAGAATGTCCAAAATCTCCTTTTCTAGTTCCGCCTTCTTGGAATTTGCAAATCTGCGAGGGAAAGGTAAAGGAGGAACATAAGTAGAAACCGGAGTTTTAGAGTTAGAAATAGGTACCTCAGAAGTTTGGGGAGAATCCTCGTTTTTCTCCTCCAAAACAGGTTCCTTTGGTGTTTCCACCGTGCCCGAATCAGTGACTTCGGGTTGCACAAGTTGTGTACCACTCCTCAACGTAATTGCATTAACACCCTCTTTTGGGTTGATAGGTTGAGAGGGAGTTTCCCACCATTTTGTGCCTTCAATTGATTCAACTCAATAGCCATAGAACCAACTTGAGTTTGCAAATCCTTAACCGTACTCTCCGTTCTTTGCATAAAAGATTTCAAAGAACTCCTCCATATTGGACCCCATATTTTGAGGTTGTTGTTGTTGTTGAAATTGTTGTCTCGGCTGGAATTGTTGTTGTTGAGGTTGAAATCCACTCGGGTTGTTGAAACTAGATTGTTGAATCGCTCATTGCTTATTGGCATAGCTAAAATTGGGGTGATCTCTCCATCCCGGATTGTAAGTGTTAGAGTAGGGATCATACCGTCTTTGTTGATTTGGAAAGATCGCATTAGCTTGCTCGTCTTCATAAGCTTGAGAGGAACTAGGTATCACCGCAGCTGCAACTTGTTGAAGCATTGCGTTCATGTTACCCATTTGTTGACGAAGTTCCTCAACCTCGCTCACCTCATTCACCCTTCTTAGAATCACATCCGACCCACGACTCAAGAATTGTTGTGAGTTCGCTGTCATGTTTTCAATCAACTCTCTAGCTTGTGCCACCGTCTTGTTAACTAGTGCACCACCACCCGTAGCGTCAAGAAGATTCCTATCACTTGATTGAAGTCCTTCATAGAAATATTGGATGATCATAGCTTCACTGAATTGATGGTGAGGGCAGCTTGCCACCAATCTCTTGTAGCGTTCCCAACATTCATATAGGGATTCTCCCACATTTTGCTTCATCCCACAAATCTCCTTGCGAATTTGAGTAGCCTTTGATGCAGGAAAATATCTCTCTAAAAAGAGTTTCTTCACCCATTCCATGTTGTGACACTTCCGGGAGGTAAATAGTACAACCAATCCTTAGCACTATCCATCAAAGAGAAACGGAAAACTTTCAACATTGCACCATCCGCCGCAACATCCACTGGAAGCATGGCCGTGACAATGGTGTGGAAGTCCATAAGATGTTTGTTTGGGTCTTCATTCACCATGCCATGGAACTTTGGTAATTCTTTAAGCAACCCCGGTTTTATCTCAAAAGTAGAGTTCGTTTGAATACACCCCTGTTGTGTATCAAGCCTATGAGAAGCTAACTCCTTGAGTGAACGATTTGCATCACCCATTGCTTCTTCTTTTTCTTCAAAAGGTGGTTCTTGTTCACCCGGAACCTCTTGTTCTAAAACTGCTTCTCCTTGTTGGAAAGTCTCTTCTTCCGTTTCCAACTCTTGTTCTTCCGTTGTATCTTTACTTGGTTGGAGTATTGTGCCTCTTCGAGTAGCTATCCCGCACCGTGGATAATTCCAATCTTTAGAAGCCAGAGATTAGGTACCTGAAAACAATTCTCGCAAACAAGTGAGAAACAAGACAAGAAAACAAGAAGCAAAGATAAATGCAAAAATAAAAATAAGAAACTAAAAACTTAATAACTAGCCGTATGCCTCCCCGGCAACGGCGCCAAAATTTGATCGCTGTCGTATGCATCAAAAATAATTCCACTTTCCTAAAGTATATGATAAGAAAGAGTTCGTTTCCACAGAGAGGCGATTGTAGTTATTACGTATTCAATTTCTTAAAGTAACCAATTAGGGGGATTTCTGATTTTTATGTAAGCAATAAAAGCAAATTAAAAGCAAAGTAAATTGTAGAAAGTAATCAATAGAGAGAGATATTGGTCAAGGAATTCATCTTCAATCTTAGACATGTGCTTGCATATATGATTAGAATTGCGATTTAATCTCTTATATTATCAAAACCCTAGAGAATCAAGAGAGCAAGATAATCTAATAATTTCCTAAGTTCATCAACACACACATTAGAGCTGCGTATGTGAATTCTACCTAAAGAATAACCTAACGCCTTGCGCTAATTAAGTTCAATTCCTAGGAGCATTAAGTTTCAGAAATCGGCTAATCAATGCAATTGTCATGCGTTGCACATAACAATTCGGACAATGGTCAAACTCTACATATGATTACGAGAGTGTATCACTACAAACCGTAAACATATCATGCTACTCGTATTCAGGGTTATCGCTCGATGAAAAACCCTAAAATAGCTATGGACTAGGATGCAAGTTCAATTAATTGGCCACTTAACTAATCAAACATCATAATCCTATCACAATACATCAATCATGTGATGATAAAAACAGTAGAGAATTGAACGATAATCAAGAGAGAAAACTAATACATAAAGCAAACACAAGTTTTAGAAATAGGACTACATCCTTAACCAATAATATTAAATTTAGCTACTCATAGCTATGGAGTTCATCACAAAAAATATGAGTTGAATAAAGAAGAAGATGAACAAAAGCAAACCCTAGTTGCGTAAACAAAAGCGGCTCTCCAAAGTTCCCAAGAATAAAACGTGATTCCAAAAGTTGTAGGATTTCTCTTTTATAGCTCCTCTTGTTCCAAAATTAGGTCTAGTCTTCAAAGTCCATTAGATGAAAATCCACCAAGCCCATAAGAGACAGAAACCCATGTAGAAAATATGTCCAAAAATCCGTCGCCGGAAAACTGGTATTATGGTCGGAAATCGGCCGGAGAGGTGGCCGGAAAACGGCTCAAGTGACCGGCAAAGTCCGTCCGGTCACCATTCAACTGGGTTAACTCGGTCGATTCAACTGAGTCAGCTCACTGAGTCAAAGTCAAGAGTCAGATGCGAGTCAGCTGGCTAGTCAGACCTCTAGCTGGGCTGAGTGGCTTTGGCCTAGGTCATTTGCAGTCTTGCACATGCCATAAATTGTGGTGCACCATCATTGCACTTCATCTGGGAAATTCCAGCCATGATGGCTATGCATTCTATCTGTAGCTTAGTTCACCTCCATCTCTGCCAACGTAAACTGCAGCTCTTCACAGACAATCACTTCAGTCAAAACCTATTACAGCTGCATAACCAACTCTATTGCCATCTGAGCATCATCCAGAGCTACAACTGCAACTTGAGTCTCATTATCAATCTCAGTTGCTTCACTTCTCAGCTCAAGACCACCACCAACAAACTCAGTTCAAATCCCCCTGAATCTCAATACCACCAGCAGCACATAGCCATGACAATCATCCTTGGCTACACAGCTCACTAGTTTGAACATCACTTAGCTCAGAAATCATCCGTTTGCAGCTCCATCTTCCATACCTGCAATCTAACTGCAACCTGTAGCTCATCTGCTCACAATGCAACTGCAATTCAGTTCCTAGGCAACAACCATTAGCACCAGCTCATACCCAATCACAACATCAGACAATCATCACCTCTTCCATGATGTGCAATTTCACCCATAACAACATAATCCCCAGATTACTTCCTTTTCCATCTCAGCTTCCATGCTACACAAAGTCAGTTCATGACTGAACTCATACCTCAGCACCATCTGCAACTCTATCTCCACAGGCAAACCAATTTCAGTCCCTTGCTCTCATAATCACCAGCTTCATGACCATTCCCAGACATCCATCCATCTGACCCGAATCCTTGGCTCCTGCAAGAGTCTTCATATTCACCTAAACGTCACCAGCTACCTCAGTTGCAGCCACTGAGCAAACCAGCTTGCACCAATTACTCAGCCTGCAGCTTCACCAAACTCTAGCACCAACACCTTGTCCCTGTACAATCATTTCCATCTGCAGCTCACTTCGGCATTGCATCTCAATCAAGCAACAACAACAGCTCTCAAACTTCTCAGACCCTACTCAGTCAACATTAGTTCATAAGCAACCCATTTACATTTATTCTCAGCTTCACTGCTATCATCAATGTCAAACCCAACAATTTCTTTGCATCACAACACTTCAGTTCCATTGCATTGCTCAGTTACTCAGATGCACTATCCTTTACATTCCCAGTTTAGCACCATGTCTAAATCCTCTCTGTGACAAACTTTAGCCAAGACAATGCCCATAACAACATCCTCATGTCATCTCAGTTCATCACAAATTTCATTCTCAAAACCTCAACATCAATCCTCATTTTCTTTCAGCTCCACATATTCCCCATTTTCACTGAATTATCATCCCTTCAATCGATATACCACCTAAATCTTGCCATCGTCCGAGTCTCCAATACCTTATCATTTACTCAACAGCTCTGATGCAAACCCTAATTCAGCCCTGGCAAATACCCACACAAACCAACCACCAGGAAAACCCATTTCCTGCTCTTCAAAAACAAGTTACAAAAGCAACCCATCTCTGATTCTTGACCTCAACAGCAAAAATTTAAAACCATAACTTCGATTCGTGATTTCTTCATCTCCAAATCTTCTCTGTAACTAGCTCAACGTCTTCATGTTCTTCACTGATTCCTTGTTCATCGAATCCTAATTCAGCCATGAACCCAGCTTCTTCCATTCAAATCGACCATCAGAGTCATCTCTTGCTTCTGAGTTCATCTCGTTCTTAGTCTCAATTTGAACTTTTCAAACCATAATTACTCTCCCAGAAATCAGTGAAACTCACTGCTCCTCTCTAATTTCTCGATCTCTCTATCGATCCAACAGCCGCAGCCGTTCTTCACTTCTCTCTGGATTTCAGGTGAATGAGAGAAATATCTCTCATCAAATTCAGGGTTGTAATGACAGGGTTGGATAATGACAACCCAAACACCCAGATAAGGGCCACCCCAATGGATACCCTATAACAGGTGGCTACCCCTTAACATCAGTTGGCTAATACTCCTTTGAGAGATTTGCCCCTTAACCTTGACTCGACTCTCAATAGTATCCGCCTGTGAAATGACCTTTTTGCCATTTTTAACTCGATTTGGATAGTTTCTTCTTCTTTTCTTCCGTGCGACTCCAGAGTATCTAATAACTCAAAAGAAAACATTAGATACATACTAATAAAAGATAGGCTTTGGTTTTCAAAAATTAAGAAAACATTAGATACTTTTTCATGTTTTTTCCTAATCTATCCTTGAACTCATTTGTTATAAAGAGATAGAAAGAGAGAAGTGGTCCCCCTTTAATATTAAGAATGGAAAGAGATAAAAAATCATAACATTTGACTTTCCACATATGGAAACAAGCCTATTTTTTTGACATACCCAAATAAGGAAACTTGCCTATCTTTTAGAGACGGAGGGAGTATTTTACAAGAGAAATAGCAAAGAAAGCATAAACAATAGAGATAAAATTAGGTGTTTTAGACACCTATCAGATATCCGGCAGTGGCTAAGTCGGGACAGTATCGGTGGAGGAACGGGTCATTACAAATGGTATCAGAGCTGACGACGGGTCACCTGCCGAAGGTGGGAAGGTACGCTGGACAGGGTTGGTCCAGGTGATTCTCATGAGGGGTAGAGAACGTCGAAGATCTGGGATTGAAAATATATTCCGGAGCCGAGGACGACTCCAATTTAAGGTGGTGGTATTGTACTACCCCGATTTCGGCAGTGGTTCGCTGATGGAATGGAATATAGGTAGTGATTTGTCCTTTCCTAACACCGAGGCATTTTCAACACATTTGGCTCCAGAATTGGCATAAAACTCTGCAATTAACCGTGCTCCGGCGGGAGCAATCCAGGGATGGGTGACCATCCGGGAAATTTCTTCTGGATTTCCGCAGCGATGCCCATTGAAAACCCCACACTGCCGGATAACTGCAGTGGCCAAGTGGGGACAGTATCGGTGGAGGGACGGGTCATTACACTTTGTTACCAAGGTAACATTGATTGAAAACCCTGATTTGAATACTATATAAAGGAGAACTCTAGAAACTAGGAAACCTAATCCCCACACCTCCTGTGTGATACTAGTTGCGAGTAAAGTCGATTCTCCTTTAACCTTAGGTTTTTCCAAAACCCTGTAGGTTAACGACTTGAAGACTTCATTGAGATTGTGAACCCAGACCTAACTATTTTCTCTGTAGTTGCGTGATCTGATCTTGCTATTTTCTATTGTGATTGAGTACTATCTTTTTTAAGATTGGCTCGAGATTTAATCTCCGATAGGCAAGATAAAAAGTAGTCACAAACATCTTCGTCTCATCGTTTGTGATTCAACAATATCTTGTTTCGCTACCATATGATTAAGATTATTGTGAGGTGATTGATATTTCTAGGATGTTCTTCGGGAATATAAGTCCGGTATATCAATTTGTTCCTGTTCACCTTGATTTATCGAAAGACGGAACAAAACTCATAAGTATATTTGTGGGAGACAAATTTATCTATTCAATAGACTTTTCTGTGTGAGACAGATTGGTTTATCAAGTTTTCGACTTTGGGTCGTAGAAACTCTTAGTTGTGGGTGAGATTAGCTAAGGAAAATCAAGTGCGTAGAGTCGTGCTGGGATTCAGAGACGTAAGGAGAGCAATTGTACCTTGATCAGTGTTAGATTGGTTAGGGATCAACTACATTCCAGTCCGAAGTTAACTTGGATTAGGCTAGTGTCTGTAGCGGCTTAATACAGTGTGGTGTTCAAATCTGGACTAGGTCCCGGGGTTTCTGCTGTAGGATCATAATATCGCAACATACAAGGCTCGCGGGATTAGTGAACAACGGCGTCGCGAGGGAGTCGCGAGGAAGCTAAAGTAAACGACGCAATGGATAACGACAGGCGAGAACATAAAGAAGACGTGAGAGCTGGCGAGGGTTAAGAAGTGTCGCGAGTGAATGTTTGTGCATCTCTGCGACACTTCGCGGGACATTCCCGAAAATAAAGGGTAGCTTAGCTGTCATCCACTATGTATTACCCTATATAAAGGGCTAAATGAGTCTGTAAAAGGTGGAGAGATCTTTTAGAATTGTTAAGCAAGTCAATAGGAGAGAGAAAGTGAAAGAGCATTTTAATTTCTAAGTGTAATTCTATTATCCTGTGTAAACATTTCACGAATTCAATCAATAAATATTCTTGATCTTACATCTTTCAATGGATTAATTAAGCAAAATCGAGTAAGGGGTGTAGTGTGGGAAATCCTGCTACTACATATGCGCTAGAAACAGGGAGTTGAGCAGAGATTGACGAAGAAATTGGAAAGAATTTGGATTAACAGAGAAAAAGGTTTGGAGAGATACTCAAGAATTCATTGAAAAAGAGAAATGGCTAGAAGAAGAAACGTACAAGGGCAACCAACGATTGTAAGAAGAAGTGGGAGACTTGCTGGAGAAAGGAGGAATGAAACAGGAGAATCGTCAAGGATGAATATGAGAAATGATGGAGAAAATCAAAATCAGCCACCGATCTCACCAGTAGCAAACGCGGCTGTGGATTATGATAGAGTAAGTGTACATACTTGGAGGTCTGATTCTGAAGACGAGAGGGAAGAAGAGCAGCAGCTGGTGAACAATGGACAAGGAGAGCAAGGAATGAATGGAGAAAACGAAGAAATTGCAGCATTAGAAAGATTGAGACAAACAATACACGAAGAGAGACGGCTAGAGGCAGAGGAGCGAGCAAACTTGACAAGACAGAAATCATGAATTGAGGATGGAAAATATGAGGTTGCAAAATAGGAGATCTAGAAGTAGCGTGAGATCAAGTTCAAGATCGAATAGGGAAGAAAGAAGGAGAGTTTTACCAACAGAAAGTACCGAGGAAGAAACACAAAATCCGAGTATAGAGCATGGCGAGAGAAGAGGGGAAATAGAAGATCGTTATATTCCTCAACCCGAAAATCTTCAAAATGAGCGGAATAGGGAAAATCAAGGAAACATGCAACTCCAAGAACCAAATGACCCAGCTGCTGAAGGGAGAATAATCTTGCATGGGAGAGAAGAACTGAGAAGAAACCGAGAGATTGAGGATGACATTGAGAGACACTACATTGAACAAGCGCGGCTAGCTCGCGAGAGAGAAAGGATAAGAGAAGAAATGGAAAATCAAGAGATGGAAGAGGCAATCCGGCAGAACAACCATGACAACCGCGAAAGAAGAAGGGAACAAATTGTACCAATAGAAATATTAATGAAGAATATGAGAGGGCGCAGATGAGAGCTGAGAGACAGCCAAGAAGAGAGAACAACCGATATAATGGCGTGCGAATTGAGGAAAGAAACGAAGAAGAGCGTCGCAGGGAAAGGAGAGAAGAAAATAACGAGCAAGAAGGTCAAAACAGGCACGAGCGAAGAAAGAAATGCCAAAAGAAAAGGTTGGAAACAACATGTGAGAGATGAGCAGAGAAAGGAGAAATTGATGGTGGATGCCATAGAAGTAAGGACTGAACATACCTCGCGAGGTGAATGCCTAGAGACAGGCGAATGTTATGGTAATAAAGAAGCAAAGGATATGAGGAACAAAAGGCATAAGAAGTGAATAATCAACAAAAACAGGGAGAAAAGTAGCAATTGAAGTAATGATGTGCGAGAATCTCGCAGACAAGAGTATATGGGAATTCGGTTAAGAAAGAAAAATGAAAATACGAGAATTGTGCGAATACTTCGCAAACAAGTATCGACAAATAATGAAACATGAATGATTGAATGATTTAACAAATATGAATGAGTAAAAGAATGGGACGAACCTTTATGGCGTACACCCTAGTTCGCGAATAACATTTCGTAAGAGGCAAATGTAAGACCTAAAGTGCGTCATATAAGGGGGTATCTCTCGACATGGCTCGGGGGAAGGTTACACCGCTCCCCAAGCCCGAGTCATGAAAATTTGGGGCCCATGAAAGCCTATCCGGAAGAGGTACCTTGGATTCCCAACTATATATGTAGGTTATACCACAGGTTGGGCGACCGAGGGTCTCTTCTTAGAGTCGATGTATGCTCAAGGCGCCGAGGGTACACGGTTGAGCCCAGTGCCGGGATGGATGAACCTACCCTGGCCATTCTTGGCAAGTCTTGGCATATGTTGCACTCGCTTGAAGAAAACTCCACTTAGGGTGCAGCCTCGTAACCATAAACCCTATAGGTATAAGGGATAAGAGGCTGCGAAAACAACAAGTTGTTGTTAAGACCGGATGGGAGGAGCTAGTCTTGTATGGCCGATGTTTCGCCTCCTTGAAGGGGCAACCAGGAGATGATAAGGGCGACGCTCTCCATTAGGGGGTGTCAAAACAGAGACGCAAATGTCATGAGGCTATGTTTTCGCAAGAGAATTTAGGCTTGTCATATTTGTGCAATTATCCTGCAGAGGCAATAATACTAACGCGACGGTAAGGCGAGATCAATGGGTCTTTACACGAAAGTGTACGGACGTCCTGCGATTTCGTCGCAAGACGGCAATGTCATGGGGCTTTATGTTCGCAAGGATATCTAGGCCTGTCATATTGTCGCAACTAAAACATCTGCGAGAGCAAAAATACTTGGAAAATGATAAGGCAAGATCAATGGGTCTTTACATGCAAGTGTAAAGACGTCCTGCGATTTTGTCGCAATGAAAGGTGGCAGGGGGAAGACCTCTAATTAGGGAGGTCTAACTTGGAAGACCACACAAAAATGATAAGGCAAGGTCAATGGGCCTCTGCATGAAAATGTAAAGGCGGCCTGCGACTTTGTCGCAGTGAGAAGAATTAAAATCAAATCCCTGATTGGGATGGATTTACTTAATAAAAAATTTAATAAGCGAACATGCTCGCAAGGCGGTCTTAACTAAGAAGGGAAGAAAGAAATATGGGAATTACTCAATCAAAGAGTTAAATCATTCACACAAAAAGGAATTCAGTAAATTACAAAGAGAATTTAACTCTCTACATCGGCATTATTAAATACGGAGGATGGTTGAGACTTTTCCGCGCGCCTTATCGGTTTAGCTTCCTTCAATTGGTGGATTTTCATTAGAAATGTTTTCATCACCTTCATTCTCGCGATTCTTGGATTTTCATCGAGTCTTTCTGTTTGGATCTTCATCGACAACTTCCTTATCGGGGAGATCTTGTTGCTTTCATATTCATAATCACTATCCTGGAGCATTAGGAACTTCATCATCACTTACTTCCAAAGGATCGACGTGAATAGGATCAAGAGACTTCGACAACAAAATATTATTCACAAGAACTTCCGCTTTAAGAGGGAATTGGCGAAGCAATGCCTTTTGACGATTCTTACTATCAATGTCCTTACAATAAGACATATAATCAAATCTTCGCTCTGCACGGTCGCGAGAACGAGCAAGAGACGCGGCGAGTAGACCATTTTCTTTGCGAATTTTAGAATGATCAGACCTGAGGGTGGAGATAGTGGAGCGAAGCTTTCTCTCAGAGTCTGCATAATAAATACACAAAATTAGAGAAAATCCTTATTGAACATTATCGGCATTTTCAGGGTAATAAAGCATTCATGGAATAAATACATAAATTAAGATAGTCAAATAATTTGACTACCTTCCTTCTGAGAAGTAAGATGTTGAATTAAAGGCATGGGTTATTCCCCAAACGGTCCATGACATCATCAAATGAATCTCCCACTAAGCCTTTCAATCGAGATCGCAAATTCTTTTCATTGGAAACAAGTATGGAGTTTTCAATCGCCAGAGTAGAGTTGGATTTTTCTAATTTGACACATTGTTCTTGGAATTGCTTCGCTTTTACACTCAATGTTATTCTACCTTGAATAAGTTTATCTCTCTCGGCAGTAATTTCTTCAAGTTGGTTTTTCAAAGTATGTTTAACTTGTTCGTGTTCTTCACATAACTTTTGACAAGCATTATACTGCTGCGAGTAGCTCGCCATCTTATTCAACGAGAACGTTTCTCTTGAGAAAGAGTTCGATTCTCACCGATAAAGTTTCCAACTCCAAATTAGTTTTAGTCAAGAATATGAGAGGCGAGATAAGTCATTACTTAATGAGATTTGCTTTTGCGATAAATCAAAATTCTCTTTAGACAAGTTATTTATTTGATCAGCTGCATAGGTATGAAGATTATCTAAGAAATTATACTGCTCCATCCAAGCATCTCTTTCAACTCGAACTTCTTCAACGATAGACTCACCGATATATCTCCATTATTCGTTTCTGGTTTAATACTTTGAGGACGAGCAAGGGTTTGAGTTACAAAAAAAAAAAAAAAAAAAAAAAAAAAAAAGGTGGCGAGGGCATACCTTTTAATTCTTCATTCTTCTTGCGAAGATTATCACGATCTAGTGAGATATTGAGAAATTTTTGATTTTCAAGATGGAGATTATTGCACTTCACAGCCATAACTTGGAGATCATCCTTGACTTATTAATCTCTTGAACTAAAGATGCTTGCGAGATCCTCTCGGGACCAAGGTGCTTACTTAAAATCTCGCGGACATTAGATTTGACAGATCGGTAGAAGTCTTTTTGGCATCATTCACGAGATCGAAAGGACCTTAAAGGCCACATCTATCCCCTCCAAATTTTCCGCAGTTAGAGGAATCTGTTCAAACAAAGAAGACGAGTCGTCCTTTGTCAAAGGAACCTCATGAGAAGAGGAGGTTTCAGGGAGAGAAGTGATTGGAGAAATAGCAGGGACATTGATAGCAGGAGGAGGTATAAGATCGTTTGTAGTAGGACAATTGAAAGGAACTTGGTCTATGAGGAGTTGAGGTATAGAAACATTGTCGCCAGTAATGTTACCAGAAGAAAGAGGCACAAAATTATCTTGCGAAGATTTCATGACGGGAGATGAAGGTGTGAATGAAGGAAATGGAACGTCGGGAGTAACAGGTTTGGAGTAGCGAAGCCTTTTGGGAGTATTACCAGTAATTTTATCATCCTGCGAATAACAAATTAAATAAGAAACAGAGGCAACAATGCATTATTAATAAAAAAAGAAATGTTTCTCAGATACCTTGTCACTCCCAGACTGTCTTTTTGAAGCCATAGATTTTGCTCGCGAAGAGGGCTTTTGTTTAAGTGAGGGTTCTTGTTGCGAAGTAGATTTCGATGGCGAGAGCCCAAAGAAAGAAGAGGGTCCTTCACGATAAATTTAGTTCTGGGGTGGTTCTTGCTAAACAACAATGGCAGAAAAAGAACTACAAAGTTAATCATACCAGTGTGATTTCAACAAAGAAAGTTAATCTCAAATTTGATCAACAACAAAATCAGCCAGATATGGCAAAATTAACAAACACGGACGTCATGAGAGTAACAACTGGTAGAGAATAGCTAAAGTGGTGAAGAAGAAGGTAAGAGACAACAATAAGCAAACACTTGCAGAACGATGAAGAAGAAGAACACTTGCAGACGATGAAGAAGATGAAAAGGAAAAGGAAAATTCTTCACAGAGGGTGCTCCTATAAATAGACGAGAAAAAATGTTATGACCGGTTAACATTAAATGCACCGGTAAAAGAGGTAAACATAGACACGTGTAAGCGGTCCCTGCTAAATCCAAGGAAGCCAGACGAAAAGAACTTTAGTAGAATCCAAGTATACAACGTATTTCCTAATAGGCGAGAATAGATTGCGAAATTGATTATTTTCTGTAATTCATGAGGCAAGAAACGATACTTCGTGTGTGTATTACAAAGAAACTTCGGAACTTCGCAAAAGAATAGAGGCAAGTACGTACTTTTCAAGTCCAGTATTCTTCCGCTCGTTCCTTTATCAACAAAGATCAAAGATTACCACCACAACAGATTTTTCCTTAAAGATCGCTCTTCAAGCAATATTCAAGGAAAAAGAGGCAAGATGTAGGATCATAATATCGCAACATACAAGGCTCGCGGGATTAGTGAACAACGGCGTCGCGAGGGAGTCGCAGGAAGCTAAAGTAAACGACGCAATGGATAACGACAGGCAGAACATAAAGAAGACGTGAGAGCTGGCGAGGGTTAAGAAGTGTCGCGAGAGTGAATGTTTGTGCATCTGCGACACTTCGCGGGACATTCCCGAAAATAAAGGATAGCTTAGCTGTCATCCACTATGTATTACCCTATATAAAGGGCTAAATGAGTCTGTAAGAGAGAGAGATCTTTTTAGAATTGTTAAGCAAGTCAATAGGAGAGAGAAAGTGAAAGAGCATTTTAATTTCTAAGTGTAATTCTATTATCCTGTGTAAACATTTCACGAATTCAATCAATAAATATTCTTGATCTTACATCTTTCAATGGATTAATTAAGCAAAATCGAGTAAGGGGTGTAGTGTGGGAAATCCTGCTACTACATCCGCATTTGCAGTTTCCTCGTTAACAAAACTTCTAGTGTCTGTGTTATTTCTTTTCCGTATTATATTTTTTATATAATTGAAATATCACAGGTTGTGCGTAAGTTCAATCAACTGTGAACCCAACCTTTGGTTGTTGGTTAAATTGATTGACACTTGGATATTGGTTTTTGATACCGTCCAAGTTATTTCTTATATTCAATCGGGCTCTCAAATTCCTATTTGTTTGATTGCAGATTAAATTGAGAAATTGAGATATAACTCTTTGATATACTTTTCTTAAGATTAAGACTGACTATCTAGTTGATTCTCTTGAAAGTATATTGGAGTTAGTCCATACAGATTGCTAAGGGAAATATTGGGTGTGGTTATTAGACCCCCGCTTTTTTAATTGGTATCAGAGCAGGCAAACACCTTTAAGACCTTATAAGTCTATGTTTGTAGCGATTTGACTCTATGGACAGAAGTGCTATCTCTATAAATGCACCACCAGATCCATGGATTTCAGAATTCTCTCCCATTACTGATTTAATAAAATCTGTAGGAGAAATTATGTCTAAACCTCCACCAGGTTTAAAATCCCTAAAAGTGTTTTCAGGGCTTGAAAAAAGGCTTGAAAGCTTATCTCTTGATGTTGAGTTATTTCTCTAGAAAGAGCAAGAGTCTCTTGATAAGCTAAATCAAGTTATGATGAATAATTCTCATGTTGAGGTTGATATTGATCTTCTTATGAGTAGGGATATTCCTTCTCCTTCCTGTGTCTCTAACAAACTTGAAGTAATTCAGGAAGCATCTAAACCTCATCTATCAGTCAGTCCCTTCTCTGATTTTGACTCTGTTCATCAGTCAAACCCTGATACACCATCTCAAGATAATATTATTGCCCTCTTTTGTGAGGAAGTCAGGATGTCTCTTTTTTTTTTTAAAGGTTTTCTTAAGCAGTTCGGAACATTATCTGCAGAGACTGTGTGTTATAAAGTGTAAACAAAGAAATCAGGAACACAAATTATCTTGTGCTCTTTATAAGTTCTTTCAAAAACTTGTAAAAACAGTCATTTGGGTTTTTCTCAATACTGGAAGTTGTAAGAGTTGTTGGAAAGAAACTCTATCTTGGTTTCATGGTGTGCAAGGATGTTTTTCTCTTGTGTTCACAATGAGTTGCTCGCTAAAGGGCTGTTGAGCTTTGCTCTAATTCTCTTTTTCATATTTGTTTAATAAAAATATCATGACTCAAAAAACAAACGAGTCCTTGTCACACACGTACGGTTCAAGTACCCTGGTCTTGTAACCATTACGTGTATGAACCGTGTTCCAGAACGTGTTGTGACGGTTCATATACCACCATGCGACATATAAAAGAGGAAGAACTCACTTCATTCTTTTCACCTCTTCTTCTCTACAAGTTCGAGTTCGAAAAAAAAACCCAAGAGTATGTAAACTCTCAAACCTTAATCTTTTTAAGTGTTCTTTGTTCCTTTGTGTTGGCAACATGAAATCTCTTGACAGGGTTGTCCTTAATTCTTCAAATTCTCTAGTTCCGGAGCTTCACCATTATGACTGTTCATGTACTTGGTAAGTACTTCATCTTTCTTTGTTTTCTATGGGTCCTAGGAAAAGGTTGAATCGTGGTGAGAGTTCGGGTAATAATTCTAGTTCAAATAGGAGGTTCGTTGACAGTGATGATGAATTTGTTGATGATGATTTTGGTGTAGACGTTCAACAACCATACTTTGATGCTAGTCGTCGAATTAGTTTTATCAACACTTCTTCCAGGGACAAATATAATAAACTCTCTAGTGGTCATTTTTTCATGGAAAGAGTATATGATCGGTCGGCTCACGAACCAGATTTTCACATGTTCATGGACCAGTTTGTGTGGGGTGATATTCATAAGGGTTTAGGGGAATCATATCTTGAGATGACCTGTGAATTTTATGCTAATCTTCATGCACCCAACAATACCAACTGTTATTTCAAGACTTTGGTCAAAGGAACAATGATTGAGGTTAACCCTTGTGTCATAGCTGAGTTAATTAACTTGCCTTTACATCATTCCTTTGATGTTCCTCAGCCAGAAAGTCAAAGACCGAATAAGAATCAGTTGTCTGAACTTCTCATAGGAAAGAATGTTACATGGGTTGAAAGCAAACTTCCCGTGGATAATATAAGATTTCATTTGAAGATTTTTGGTAAGCTGGCTATGGCTAATTTAATCCCAAGTACGCTCGACAAAAATCTCTGGAGAAGAACTCTGGCTGAGTTGGTTTACCATCTTGTTTCTAGTGAAGAGGTTGATTTCCGTTGATTAATTGTTCCTCAAATGATTCACATGGTTTCATAAAAGAAAAACCCTGGTTTTCCATGCCTCATCGGCCGAATCTGTAGTCAATTTAATATTGCGCAGCTTGGAACTTGTGTTGGTACTCCATATCTCTTGAGCCAGATAGACATTAACAAAATGAAGAAACCTGCCAATCCTGAAGTTGCTCGTCTTCTTCAAAGGAATGAGTGCTTGGAGAGACAGTTGCCTCATGCTGTGACAGTTCATCCTGACTTAGCTGAACCAATATCTAAGATTGCTGAGGATTTTTATCGCGATATGGATTAGTGCATTTCTCTTCATTTTGTTCAAACTATTTCTTATGTTATTTCTGTTGAACTTCTTATGTTGATCTCATTAAAACTGTTATTTTTAATGGTTGTAATATCTTTTATGATACTTTAGCCTTGAATGAGTCTTTCTTTCAATTAATTTGCTAAGTGTGTCAAATCCATAAGAAGTACATATGAACATGTTCAAAAGTTAAGTCTATCATTTATCTCTATGCAAATATTGATAAAAGATAGAATGAACTTTTGACAACAAAAGTTAAGCCCATTAGGTCATTATGCAAATATTGATGAAGATAGGATGAACTTTTGTTTGCAAAGATTAAGTTTACTACATGTCTTTATGCAAATATTGATGAAAAATAGAATGAATGAATGAATGAATATTCCGCAGTATTGATCTTTCCCTGATCCACTTCTATGTGAAAGTACTATGCGGCTCCGTAAGTTCTCTTATGTTAAGCATTTCCGATTAAATTAATCATGGGTTTTCTTGTGGTTAATTTAATTGAGTCTTTTGGATACAAATTCATGGTTCATGTGATATGTTAATGTCCAAAGACATCCTTATTTTCTTGTGAAAGTAAGGTCGCTCTTGTTGTTCTTTCGGGAATGACATTTTATGGGGGAGAGTTCTTAATTGAACTTGTGATTAATTGCCAAATATTTGTGGGGAGTGCAGTTGTGGAATATTGTAGGGGTTTTCTTGTATCTCTATTAACACCTTGATGAATGCATTTCGTTTCGACTATATGATTGCATCTAAATAAAGTTGATATGTTTTCTTTTGGTCATGAAGTATCTCCATGAGAATTTCATTATTATCCTACTAGTTTCGTACATTTGCCAATTTTTATTGACAAAAAGGGGGAGAATTAATGTGTAGTTCACACTACAAATACATATGGTTTGCGGATAATTATGTAAGGGGGAGTGGTTTTCATGTGAGATGAATTATTGACTAAGGGTGAGTGATACATATCACCATAGTATTGTTGTCAAAGTTGTGATACAATTCTAGTTTGATGCTGTGTAATAATACTATGACACTGTATAACAATGATTGAGAGCTACTGTTTTCTCATTGTTATAGCTACGGATCTTCAACAACTATGATACTGAGTTGAACATATTCAGAATCAATGGAGTACTTGGAAGTGATGAATATTTCGAGTAATGTTGAAGAACCAAGGAGATCAAACATTTGGATGAGAAGCTACAAAGTTTATTTATTTTGTAATCCATATGTATTGATAGTTTTGTCACTAAAATTTACAAAGGGGGAGATTGTTAGAGCACTGCTCGGTCGAACTCACAAGCGTTGCTATCTCAATCTTGTTTGTCAAGTTTGGTTTCCAAAGCTATAACTCTTGATTTCTAGTCTACTTATAGCTAAGTATCGGATTAGGATAATAAGTGTAGTTGAGCATTAGACTTCACGGCGTTCATCGATTGAAGACGAAGAACTACTAAGGGGAGCTTTTGGAACATCATAAACAAAAGGTATGTGGAGACTTGAACTCATCTGTCACTCAAAAGTCTATCTACTCTATCTTCTATTTGAGACAAAAGTCGTATAACTATATAGACTTCGATTAGACACATTTGATATTTCGAGCTTAGTTTAACTCGCTTACATGTTTCTCGAAATATGTGTTGATAAGCTTTCGCTTTAACCAAGTTCATCTTATATTCTTGACGAAAGTCAAAAGATGATCATGTGAAAATCACCTGGTAATACCTTACATGATTTGTGTGAGACAGTCATTTGATGTATACTCAGAATGTTTCGTATTGATCATTCGATCACTTGAAAATTTCTTTAAAGCTAATAGTTTGTGTGAGATAGCTATTATTGTCTTCCGAGAATGTTTCAATGATTGAATTGGGAGTTTAGAACAATAACCATGATTGGATATAGCACAGTATGTGTACTTGTATGCTAACTGTTGCAAGTTATTCCAAGTCCGAGAACCATGGTATGCATACCCGTATGCGTACTGATTGGTTTAGTAGAGGTCCGGGAACTAAGTACGCATACACACGTGCTGGCGTGAGGTTCAAGTTCCGGGACTTTACTGAGTTTGGTGGTATGCGTACACGTTCGCGTACTGGCGAACCCAAACTTAATTCGTTCACTTAGGTATGCGTACACGTTCGCATACTTGAGTAGGTTATGTTTTAAAATAGGTTTGTTCATGAACTAATACATTTATATACTAAGGAATGCAATCTTTTGCAAACCGTGGCTATAATGTTCATGAATTGATTCGAGTGAATCAAAATCGATTTTGCTTCAGTTGTGTCTTATATACTTCTATGAGAATATAAACATTTGAACAACTCTAGAACTAGTTTCATTTGAGTCATTTGAACTAGTTATTCTTAAGATGAATATGGTTGATATGAAAGTGTTCATATGGCTAACTTCTGTTAACTATTGTTGAGCCAACAAAGGTGTACACGTTTAGGTACGGTTACTCATATCTAAATGAAGTCACTTTTCATTTGTGTGTAAAAACCTAAGTTCGATCTAACGGTTGAAAGATATTAGCTTGAGTCTAATCAAGATTTCATCTAACGGTGAATATTAAATGCTTTGTTACCAAGGTAACATTGATTGCAAACCCTGATTTGAAGACTATATAAAGGAGAACTCTAGCAACTGGGAAACCTAATCCCCATACCTCATGTGTGATACTAGTTGCGAGTAGAGTCGATTCTCCATTAACCTTAGGTTTTTCCAAAACCCTATAGGTTAATGACTTGAAGACTTCATTGGGATTGTGAAGCCATACCCAACTATTTTCTCTGTAGTTGCGTCTTCCGATCTTGTTGTTTTCTATCATGATTGAGTATTATCTTCTCTAAGATTGGCTCGACATTTAATCTCTGATAGGCAAGATAAAAATTAGTCACAAACATCTTCGTCTCATCGTTTGTGATTCCACAATATCTTGTTTCGCTACCATACGATTAAGATTATTGTGAGGTGATTGATATTTCTAGGTTATTCTTCGGGAATATAAGTCCGATATATCAATTGGTTCCTATTCACCTTGATTTATCAAAAGACGGAACAAAACTCATAGGTATATTTGTGAGAGAGAGACTTATCTATTTGTAGATGGTGGATTTTCGACAAAGGCTAAAATCGTAAACCCATAATTATACGAACTTCTGATCCAACAATCAACCGTGAGTATTGAGACACTGGTCTCTCATCAAATCTCTGACTAGAATACTGTCTCTCAGAGTACATGCAGATATGTAGTCTCTCGGCTGGACAACGGCATATCTCATGAATACTGGACACTTCAGTAATTATTTCTATATAGAATCACGAGATTGACGGCTCCTAGACAGCTTGCTCAGCTACTATAGAGCGATAACGTCTTCAGGATACAAACAGCAGTTTTCCCTGACTATATAAAGGATATGAACCTCCAGCAGGCTCATGTCAGAATAATTAATGCTCCTAGACAGCTTGCTCTGCTAGTATAGAGCCATCAGTTAATTATTCTTAAATTCTTGGATTCATCCACTGAATTTCTGAAAATATTCAAATATTTTCACAATTTTTCGTTACTTCAATCTATGGTTCTTCCTAGCAGAATTCCATGGGTTAGTAATAAATATTCAACACACGGGCGTCTGAGCTACCTCCGAGTAAGCCCCGATTTAAATGGTGCAAGTGTACTCAACGACGATGTACTAACAATCACCGCACGAATGAGTATTTCAAAATACGATGAAACGATGAACCTATGCAAATAGGAAGGAAAATAATAAATAATTAAATATTGACCAAGGCGTTGGGGATTGGGTGATGAGTGCCAAATATTGCATATTTCTACACCTTTTTATTTGCATTTAACTCATCTTTTGTGCTCAGAATTCAGATATTATCCCAGATTCTGTATTTTCTTTGTTTTCAAGAATAAATACGTGTACTAATTAATTTTGTGTTTTTAGGTAGTGAATAAACCTCGGAGAAATTGAGGAGCCAAAAGAGCAGAGAATTGGAGACGAGCGTCTATGGAGCAGAAAGCCAAAGCCCGCGCGCGCATCAGTTGCAACCCAACAAGTAGCAACCCATCTACAAGACATGGGCTTGGTAGTTCAAGACCCATCCCATAGCAGTTGCAGCGCCACCTTCCTCTCCCCTGACACCAGCCGCATAACATCCACCAACAACCACCATCTCCGCCTCCTAGTTTTACCTATCTCTCTCTTAGCTTCTCTCATAACCCTAGAAGCTAGGTTTGAGATAGATAGAATTAGGGTTTCGTCAACAGGAGGGAACAAAGACTTGCATAGCCGAATTAGCAGAGGGAAACACTCGATTCAGATGTTTTGGTGAGTGGGTCTCTCTTGGTTTTGTTGAATTGAAACTCTTGTGAGAGATTTTTGTATAAATAGGTGAACTGTGTATGTGAATGGGCATGCCTGGGCTAGCCAGAGCACCAATTTAGTTTAATTTGTATTTTGATTGTCTTAATTATGTTCTAATTTAATTTGCTAGGATTAAAATGAAACCCTAGTTTTGTGTTCTGTTGTTCAACTTTATCTGAATTGTTTTTGCATGCTTAAGGTATAAGAGAAGTTCAATTCTAACACCTCAATGCTTTGCTCTCACAATGAATGCCATGTATCCATTATAGTTAGGATAACACTGTGTTGGGTGTGTTTCACTCATGCTTTAACCTTTATTGCTAACTCTTTGATTATTTGTGCTTAACTAGACAACTAATGCTCTGAAGTAGTATTTTTAGCTGATAATTGAAGTCTCACTTGGTGAAACTCCTTAGATAAGTGGTAAACTTGACACATTATCCTTATCTGTCATAGGAACAAGAACACTCAAATTAGTTGAATCACATAACTTGAACTAGTGGTGGATTTGACAATCCTAGTACCTGCAACCTCAATAGTTGTATTTCATCTAGCCTTTAGTTTCGTAACTTTCAACTCAGTCGTATCGGCAACAAAACCCCCTTGTTGTTACTCTCACTTTGAATTCAGTCTAGCAAAGCCTTAGATCAACTTAAGCCACCCCATTTCCCTGTGGATCGACCTGTGCTTGCTACGCCTCCAACAGGCGCTGTGCACTTGCAGTTTTAACGTAGGCGAAACACATTTCCCAAGCCTACCAAGTTTTTGGCGCCGCTGCCGGGGACTTGGCGTGTGCTGTGTTGATTATTGTTTGCTTCACTGAATTCTAGCTTACCTCTGTACATATTTGCTTTGTATTATTGTTTTTAGCCTTGTAGTAAGTATAACTCAACCGAAGTTTAGCTTTTACGCAACTTTTTACATTTTTGCATCTGTTCATTGCATTTTTAGTTAAACTTATCTTTGTTATCATAACTGCCATCTCGTTGCATTGTAGTCACTCATCTTAATTGCATATCTCGCACTGTATTAGAATAATTTAGTCCGTAGTTTCCTTTTACGCATTTTCTATTGCATATTGTTAATCATATCAATGCAGTTTAGTTTCTCTTAATTGCATAAGTACATTTCGCATTCCCTTAGTGTTTCTTATCAAGCTTGCAACTCATCTATGCATCTCATTTAGCATATGGTTTATCCTGAGCTCAAGTCTGCTCGCTTGGCTTGAGCCATCACCACTCACCTTGCATTTGCACATCCTCGATTAATTGCTTAAACCATCATCTCGTGCCAGCTGAATCTTGTAGGTGCTACTTGACTTGCATCTCTCGCCATGTAGAGTAACTTAGTGTAATCATCTCATCTCATAACATATAGTGGTAGTATAGTCATCTTATAGTCATCTCATACCCATAGTTGCATATTGAATCAACCTCCCCCGTGTCAGTCCAAAATACTCTCAGGCTTATGCCAGTGTTGATATTCATCATCTTTGCCTTAAGCTGCACATCCCAGAGAACTAAACCTCTTTGTTGAGCTAGCAGGTACCTGCTATGCTGCTGTGCTGCTGAGCTGCTGTGCAAGCCCAAGGAGGAGAAGAAAAAGGAGCAGTACTTGAGTTTTGCAAAGCCCTGAGCAACCCCTGCAATTTTCAATAGTCATGTGAGTGGTTCCTTGATATTTGAATTACCCACATGCTAGTTGAGAATGCTATGACTTTGTGCTGAATTGTATGGGTGCATGCATGAATATGTTATCACATCTATGAGCTTTGTATCAAAACTAAACTGTGCATCACTGAAAATTTCCTAAGCATCACAAAGATAACCACATGTATTGCCCTTGCATGACAGAGTAGTCACCTGCGCTAGGCAACCATCCATAATTGTCTCAATGAACTAATTGTTTGCATATCTCAAAGGGCACTTGAGCAATTTTTGAAAATTTGAAATGTATGCTTTTGAGTAACCTGTGCACTAAAATTAGGGTGAAATAGTGCAGATTTTCACTGTGAAACTTTAGCTTCCATCTGCCCTGTGCTCAACTCCAGCCCCTGAAGCTGTTGAGTTTGAGCTGCAACTTGGTTAGTCAAGTTTGCCACAAGCCCTAGCTGATATCAACTGACCTAGTTGACACCATCAGCCCTGTACTTTGCATGCTCCATTCCGTCAACTAGAGCCATCTACACCCTTGTGTGATCATCTGTGAGCCTGTTGATGCCCTATCAACTGATACTGTGAATCACTTGCCCTGCATATTTTGGAGCATTAACCTGTAAAGAGTGACATCAATCAACCGGTTGACACCCTGCTAAATCTATTAGAAATTGCTCATCTGTTGCATCTGTGAATTGGCATCCCTATTGTGTGTGATCTTATAGCATTTAAATGAGTGTTGAGCAACTTGAGTAAGTATAATCATCTGCCTTTGCACCCTCTGCATCTGTGCATCTGTGAGTCATAGGCATAACCTGTGTGCATTTTCTGATCTTGAAATCTCACCTGTAATGCTTCCCTGTGGTGAGAATTGGTTGGTTGTCTGAGCCATAACATGTTGATTGTTGCTCTGCCTTGATATCCATTATTGCTTGTCAGTTGAACTGGTTACTCGCTGTAGCATTTATGCTTTTAACATCACCCAACCCCTGGAATATCAGAAACCCGTGCATGAGCCTGTGACTCTTGAGTGAAATTATTATTTTGCTGAGCCTTTTGGCCATGAAGCTGTCAGCCATTCATCTGAGCATTGCACCCTGAGTTGTGCATTTGTGTCTTGGCTCACCACAAGGCTGTGTAAACTCAGAGCATTGTCCTCTGAGTTGTGCATTCTCATGTGCACAGTTTGTTGTTAGCCCTGCTGAGTTTTGTATCTAATTGTTGCTAATCTGTTGAATCTCTGAGTCGCATTCACCCGCCAAGCTGTGCAGTGCCATTTTTTGTGAGTTGTGTCTCCCTGTGTTAATTTCAGTAAGCGATTCTGTGCTGTGCCTCTAGTCTGTGCATCAGATGCTCAGTGCACTTTAATCAAGTTGTGTTTTCCTTGCTCCATCTGAATCTGTGCAAAACCAACCAGCACTTAATCCAGTGCATAAGCTTGAGCTGCACTCAAACCTGTGCTGTGTAAGCTTGCCAATTTGTGCACCTAACCTGCTCAGGAACAACTTGTGCATAAACCCTGTACCTAAACTGGGCTGAAGCCCACATAACTGTGCTGTGCAACCACTGCATTTGCACATAACCACCAGGCTTCCCACAACCACTGGGTCGTGCATTTGCTCATGACCTGGGCTGCAAACAAGTTGAAGCCCACTTAAACCAAACTGAAGCCCACTTAAACCAAATTAAAGCCCACTGTGCACTGGGCTCTGCATAACAAGCTGGGCTGTGCCAACAACTGGGCTTTGCATAACTTGGGCTGCACATTTGCAGCAACACCAAGCACTCCTGTGTGCTTAATTCCAAAAATTGGGTGCCATTTTCTTGTATCATTTTTGCTTCCCTGTAATTGAATGAATGCTATATATGCTTGGTGTGCTATGGGTGTTTCTTTTTGAGTCCAACTTAATTGCCTATCATGATGGGATTTTGGTCTGCAACTGGGGATGAAAACAAATCCATCAGAGAACTTGCTTACGGGCATGCTTCACAGTATGAACTCCCCACAGACCATAGTGATTTTAGGGAATACTATGAACCTTCTTAGGGCCCTGACCTTGAATGCATGTACCCTAATCATTTTGCACAGATGTATCATTCACCACCATGGGTGGTTGAGCAATTTTATACTCCCCCAACCCCTTGTATGCAGTCAATAATGGAAGAGCTCATAGAACAAAACAATGATATATTTGAATTGAATGCAATGCATGATCATCCATATAGCAACATGTCTGAGTTTCCCTTATGTAGTGAACCCTGTGCACAACCATATAATGATCATTCATATGAAACATGCATACCCACTAGTGAAGACTCCCCTTCAAGTGAACAGCTTTACTTGTTCTTAAGGATGAACCTGATTCATTTACAAAAAGAAGAATGGAAGGAAGTTCATGATAGGATGTTTGTTATCTCTGATAATTTTGAAAATAGTGTTTCTATTCCTACTCATGCAACTGACACTGAACATGAACCTAATCTAGAGGTAAATGAGTGCACTAGAAATGCTACAACTTTGAATAGGGAAATGCATTTTTGTTATGATGATGATGATGATGATGAATATGAAGAGCATGTGTACTTTGAAAATGTAGTGGAATCTTTAGGTTCAGAGACATTAAGTTTCTCTTCTGTGAACCCTATGAATGATGCTTCTTCTAATATTCATACTTGTGTTGCTGAATTGGAGTCTGAGCATTTGTTCACTGAAAATGAGCATGCTACACAACTTGTTTGTTACTTAAGAAAGGATGAATCTTCTGTTGACACTAATATTCTTATGGATCATGATATTATTTTTGTGTCTGATTCCCTGCCCATGTCACAATATGTTGCCTCCTCTGATGATTATGACATGGAGATTGATGAATTGTTCTATGCAGGTGAGCATGATTTACCTTTGTCCGACTTTAGGAAAGAGTGTAATGGTGCAAATGATCTTATACATGAAAACAACTTAGATGTACCTAATCTCTCTCCTAAGGCACAGATTGAAACTCTTCCACCAAACCTAGGTGTAGTTTGTAACAAAATTGCAAAACCAACTTTTCTGAAAATGCCCAATTTAGGCCTAGAGCTTTGTGCTTCCCAAGTCCTCTTGGACTATTTTGCATCAAAGTATAACACTTTTAAGGAGCCACAGTTGGAATATGTATGTCTGCCTGTTCTTAGCAAAACTCATTTTGAGTTAGACCTTGTGCATGATGTACCTTTAAAATTGCAAGATTTTGTGCTCAAAAACACATCTCCTGACAAGTTTAGGTTTGGGGGAAAAATCATTCACTTGTACATCCTTACTTGCATTCTCATGTTATATTTGTGTAAGTCTGTTGATGTTTCTGCATACCGTCTTTTGGGTTGATCCTCAACTCTTTAGATTGTTGGTATATGGTGAATTTTCATTGTATATAATCCAGTAGGGCTTGTTAAATTTTCTATCTTGAATCGGTTGAGTCTTCTTGTGCATATATTGTGCTAATCCGATATGATCTCCACTGAGAATGTTGGATTCTAGCCTTGACTAATGAAGCTCTAACCTTGCTTTCGCCGACATCCGGTAATCTCTTCCCTTTTCTCTACTCAACATAGTTCTCTTGGTATGTGACTGTTTAAAATTTTATCATCTGTTGACACATTGAGGACAATGTTTGATTTAGGTTTGGGGGTGCATTTGCATATAGAGTTTTTAGTCTTTCTTTTACTTTCAAAAAAAAAAAAAAAAAAACTCTTTGTAAATACTTGCATAAAAACCTCCAACTTTTAGAGATTTTAGAGTCACTAGCATGCTTCTAGCTATGTTTACATAGAGAGTCTGACCGAAATAACAGAACTTGGAAGTACTGGAGAACACAATCGGGTTTCTTAGTTGATTAGAGCGTTAAAGTTGGATTTAACCACACCGGAGGGCGAATTAGGTACTGTTTAGATATTCGGTAGTAGAATTGTGATCACCTATAGTGGAGACTACCCATTTTACATCAAGCGAGGCACCAACCTTCATTTTTTGCAACTTTCTAGAAAAGTTGTTAGAGTGTGTGTCACCGTACGTCAATTCCGGGTAGGAATGGTGAGCTACCCAACTTCGCACCACTTTCAAAGACTATTTTTGATCTCTTGAGTGCTAATTCCGTCAATCATGAGGGTGACGTTTAAAGATGAAAACTTCTTCTAAATACCGATTTGCAGTTAGCATCACTCTCTCCCTCTCAACAACATCAACAGATTCATAGAAACACATCGTCGTCAGCAAACAAAGCATCATCAGAATATTTGAAGAAAAGTTGAAATAGTCCAAGGTTCACGTGCAACAAAGAAAAGAAAAGAAAATAGGGTGAGAATTAGTGAAGTTTATGAAATCAAGACAAGACAAATTTTATTGTTTTATTGTTATTTTCATGTCATGTACCTAAAAAAAAAAAAAAAAATGTTTGTCAAGTTTTTGTGAAGTTCCGAAGTTCTTCATCAACATTTGAAGACCGAAGATTGAAGACGTTTCTATGAATGCTGAGAGAGTGATATTAATTGCCGATCGGGTGAGAAGGTAAGTGAGTACTCCCATCCTTGCTAATGGTTGATTTCCTTTCTTAGAGATCATCAGAAAAAGATTCTTTTTGTCCACACTTCTGTGGAAGTCTCCAGAAATTATTTCGGAAGGTTATCCTTCTTACCTTCAACGTGTGCAGGATTTCTCTCTTTATTCCTGCCTGCACACATGAGAGACTAAAAAAGCGGTCTTTTTGAGTGCAATTATCATAAAACCCTATTGGTGAGGCAGAAGTCGAGGCTTATGATCACAATCGAATCCGAATTCTTTCATATGGTATGGTTATTTCTCGCTCAAAGACTTAAGGATGAGAATGTGTTCTTTGATAGTTCTAACTTCGTGTTACTAGCATGCGAAACTCTATGTCCTCATAGCTCCTTGGATGCTTGAGACTCTTTTACACTGAAGTTGGAGAAGGTTTTGTGGGTACACCTGTAAACCCTCACGAGACTACAACTCGTCCACTAGGGACACCTAGGGGTTTAAAGGCTTAGTGCATACGCTAAATGCATTCAAGAAACCAAATGACAGTGTGGTATAGTTAGGATTTCTTAATTTCTGTTTCACTTGAGGACAAGTAAAATTCAGGTTTGGGGTATTTGATGAGTGCCAAATATTGCATATTTCTACACCTTTTTATTGGCATTTAACTCATCTTTTGTGCTCAGAAATCAGATATTATCCCAGATTCTGTATTTTCTTTGTTTTCAAGAATAAATATTTGTACTAATTAATTTTGTGTTTTTAGGTAGTAAATAAAGCTCGGAGAAATTGAGAAGCCAAAAGAGCAGAAAATTGGAGGCGAGCATCTATGGAGCAGAAAGCCAAAGCCCGCGCGCGCATCAGTTGCAACCCAACAAGGAGCAACCCATTTACAAGACATGTGCTTGAGCTATCCAAGACCCGGCCCATACCCGGATCCAAAACCGCCTATATCCTGAGCCGTGAGATCTTACACTTCCAGATCCAACGGTCGCTCCATCCGTCCCATCTGTTATCGCTGCTCCCGCTCCACAACGAAACCATCAATACCTATACCCCTTCGACCATCACCCCATTTCCCATTTCGTCTTCTATCTCCCCGACAAACTCAGAGAAATCCCTCACCTCCTTTTTCTCCCGACCATGGCAGTTGCAGCGCCACCTTCCTCTCCCCTGACACCAGCCGCATAACAGCCACCAATAACCACCATCTCCGCCTCCTAGTTTTACCTATCTCTCTCTTAGCTTCTCTCATAACCCTAGAAGCTAGGTTTGAGATAGATAGAATTAGGGTTTCGTCAACAGGAGGGAACAAAGACTTGCATAGCCAAATTAGCAGAGGGAAACACTCGATTCAGATGTTTTGGTGAGTGGGTCTCTCTTGGTTTTGTTGAATTGAAACTCTTGTGAGAGATTTTTGTATAAATAGGTGAACTGTGTATGTGAATGGGCATGCCTGGGCTAGCCAGAGCACCAATTTAGTTTTATTTGTGTTATAATTGTCTTTGCAATGTTCTAATTTTATTTACTGGGGTGTTGATGAAACCCCTGATTTTCATGTCAAGCATATCTAGCTTAGGTTTATTCTTGTTGTGTTATAATATGTTAGGATTAGTAAGTAATTGATGAAGCTTATGACCCTATGATGAGTTGTACTGTAAGAAGACAACTCATACTAGGGGGGAGTTAGTAGAATCAGTTAAAGAACATCTACCTTAGACCTTCAAGTAAAGGCACAAGAACACAATCTTAGTTGCGTTGCCTGAGCATGAGATTAGAGGTGGAATCAACCACCCCAAAGGCTTTACAATTTACTTGTTACCTTAGAATTAGAGTCACAACTCCAACTCGCCGTATCGACAACCAAAATCAGTTCATAATTGTGTTACACTTCCTTGAAATCAGTTAGAGTAAGCCTTAGATCATTCACACACACACCATTTCTCTGTGGGATCGACCCGTATTTGCCCTGTTTTACATTGTAGACACCGTGCACTTGCGGTTTAACACGTAGGAAAACACTTTTAAAGACCTACCATTGGGCTCACCGACCGGCCGGCCGTGCCGTGGCCAATCCCACGCCAGTTTTATATTTTATCATATTTTTTCATTATTTTCCTTGAGTTCATGAAAATCCTTTCAGTTGAACAAATATCCTTCGTTTTGAGGAAACTCCTCAGTTTCATGGTGTTTCCTTCACACTAAGAAACTAATATAAAATTAGGGAAAATATTGTGGGGCCGTGATTATTAGCCAACCGGCCATGTCTTGATCCCGGCGGGCCCCACACCCCATGGTTCCTCATTATTTTATTATTATTTCCCCAATCTCATGGTATTTTCATAAACCCATGAAAACTATAATATAAAATTAGGGAAACCCGTGGGACCGGGCCCAAGCCGGCCGACCATTCCCTAGCCGGTCCCACACGTCCCTTTATTTTATTATTATTATTTTAAGGTTTCCTTGATCTCATGAAATTCCTTGATTTCATGATATTTCATTCAAATTATGAAAATTCCTTCAAATTATGGAAAAATATATCAAAAATACATAAAATTAAGGAAAACTCGTGGGACCGGGCCCAAGCTGGCCGACCATGCCCTAGCCGGTCCCACACACCCTTATTTATATTATTTTAATATTATTTGCTTCCTTGATCCCATGGAAACTCCTTCCCTTCAAGGAAACTCCTTGATTTCAACAAATTCCCTAAATTCATGATATTTTCATAAATTCATGAAAAATAATATAAAATTAAGAAAGGAACCACGGGACCATGGTCACTAGCCGGCCGGCCATGCCTTGGCCTAAGCGGTCCCACGCCTCATCATTCCTTTATTTTATAATTATTTTCCTTCATCTCATGAAGTTTTCACTTTTTCAGCGAAAATCCCTGATTTCTTCATATTTTCTCAAATGATTGCTCAAACCACATCGTAAAAATATCGAAATTCTCAGGACTAAGACACGAACACTTTGGTGACGTGAGCATGTTACCTTGACCGACCAAGTTTGGATCTTTGGCTTGCAAGGAGCCGGTCCCTCGTATTTTCACAATTTGACCTAATTTGCGCAATCGCTCATATTGGGCCCAAACTCTCTCCTACCGTCCCTCTTGAATTCTTCCTAAGTTTTACTCTCGGGCTGTTTTCACCTCCCGAACGAGCTTAAAACCTAAATATTCCCTCGTTAGGAGATAGGAAATTCTTTTCCGTACAGAATGGAGGGGCGGACCATCAAAATACGAGTCCGTATGAGAATTCTACATCGATTCTAGTAAAGGGCGCTAATTAGGGTTTCAACCAATCTGGGGATTGCTCAAACGATCAATATTTGATCCGTGACCACCCAGGGCTGGTTTCATGACCCCTTGGTCGGTCCCTCATCTCTTCATAATTAATTAGGTTTTATCACCTAAGGTTCGGATTTAGCATTATCTTAATAAATAATTAAACCAAAGATTTAATCATTCTTTCATCAAATCAACTCGGTCTTCATGATACCTTGATATTTGCTCACGTGAGCATCTAGGCGCTACATGGTCAACCCATAATCTCATGTAGCCGGTTCTCTTCACTCCATGGTTAATTTTCAATAAACCGCGCAAGAAATCATTAATTGATTAAATTAGGGTTTTGAGTCCAAGGTTAATGATTCCAGATTCAAACGCTAATAATTTTACGTTGATCCCGTGATCAACATTTTATTTATCATACTTGGTTCAATTGCCAGTATTCTGATTTAATATTTTATTTGGTCATGCTACCGTAATTCATCAAACGAGGAATATTTGCTCAGATGAGCAATATTTGCTCAAACCAAAGAATATTGGTTCAACTATCAATATTCAACAATTCATCGAATGAGCGTGATTCGCTCACGTTAACTTATTCACACATCATATCTCTGTCTCAACAGACATGTTCAATTCATGAGTCTCAAAACATTTCCAAACCACGTTCGACTCAACAATACAAGGACTCATCGTCCCATGAAGTCATGAAGTCAACAACTGACTAACTAAATACACGTCTGCCTTGCAGACTCCACAATCACACGAGACATCAATCGTGTTACATGGGGGGATATTAACTAGGGTTTTGGTCTGGTGGTCTACGGCATGTGTGTTCATACACACGATGGAATGTGAGCAAGTCATGCAATCAGTTGAAGGAGTTAACAAAGTAGTGGATGGAAAATCAACCAAGTCTCCGCACGATGAGCAACTGGTTTCAAACACGATTTCCATTTCCCCACTCTTTGATTTCATCAACTGTCACACTTCATGGGATCATGGTGTCTATAATTCCAGCAATATAAATAAGTCTCTGAATCATGATTGAAGGGATAACGATTTCACGTCTCACAGACAACACGAGATCAACAACTCATCAATTGAGCAATTACTCTCAACTAAACAATTTCAATCATTCAGAACTTATCATATTCAGAATTCTCAACACACCTACAATCTTTGATTACTATTGATTCCACACATTTCTAAGCTTCCCTCTTACAGATCGACCCATCCTCTCTTGTGACCGAATTTACTCTGGAACGACCATTGTCTTGGTTTAGGCCGGAGTACTATAGATTGATCTCTCGAATTGAAAGCACTCCCTTCTTGCAGTGCATCTGTGTGAGGTTGAACATTTCGATCGGTTCAAGGAGTCTCCTCCGTACGGTCGTCTCCTCCATTTCGTAAAAACCAGCAAATCGTTTTGCCCCATCTACATATTGGCGACCACAGTGGGGGATCATTCTCTCGGTTGCAATTCACAATTTCATCAAATGGTCGATTATGGGGAGGTCTCAGAAACATCCAATCTCAATTTATTATCTCCTATTGGCGAATTTCTTCCAATTACTACTAAACTTGGCTGGCCTGGTCAAGCTCCCACAGAGGGTATGAACACTCAAAGCTCAACCACCAATGCTGATCTGATGAAAATCCTAAATGATATAGTAACAAATCAAGCGGAAATTGTTGAGATACAGAATGAGGTGTTCGCCATTTTGAAAGTTATTATAGATCAGTTATCAAGGGAACCAACATATGATCGCTCTAAAAAGAATGCTGCTAGTAATCCTTCCTATGTTACCAATGGTGTTTATTTCTCTTCTAAGATCCGTACCTCGACCAACGACGACGAAGAAAAAGTCCACACCCATTCTAAGCGCAAAAGGCTCCACCAATCTAGCTTGGACGTTCGTGAAAGCTCAGAATAATTCTCACGGATTCATAAAGAAGACCCGTCCATTTTGGCACGCTTCAATCAAGACTCTTACGATGAAGGGATAATGTCATTTTATAAATCCCTTTTGGAGGATTTACATTCTCGGATCGTAGCCTAAGCAACTGATCGATCGGCTTCTGCTCTACTCAGCAAATCCGAGCGATTCCAGAATAAAGAAGTTTGCAAGGGTATAAGGAAAAACGGGTATTCTTCCAATCCGAAACTCAATCTCCTTCCTTCCATGAATATTGTTACTGAAAGAAGTAAAATGAAAACCGACACACATCAACACATGCATGCTTCTCCAGTATCCCAGGATCTTCCACAAAGGAATGATAATCAAACCCGAAATGCACAAATGTCGACTCAGCGTCAGCAAAATGACCAGATCCAGACTTCTCTCTTCCCATTGAAAAAGTGATCGAGTTGCTAGAAGGTTGGATCCAAGATGGTGCAATCAAATTTCCATACGTCAGGAAAAAGCCCACTGAAGAAGAAATGGAGAATCCTCGTCATTGTCGCTTTCATAGGTTCGTCAATCATCCAACAAGCGATCGCAAGGTTTTGAAGCGCATCTTCAAGGAAAAGGTCGAATCGAGAACTTAAGTTGGGGACCAAGGGGTGCACATGGATCCTCTCTCGCCTCGGACTTTCTCTCTCGAATAACTCACAAAGAAGCGGTTCATGGTCGAACATCTATGTGAAATATTCTATCCGTCGAAGGCACAAAGGAAAGACATGTTCACAACACTGAATCACATCATGCCAGGGAGAAGACTGTCCATTTCCGGAAATACTCACTGGTCCTTCAGCCACAGACAAGGAGATGCACGACCGTGGACTTCTTACCAAAGTCGATCCCAAAGGAAACAAATTTGGAAGAACATTGATCCGCCATCAACATAATTCCACTGAAGACTCTTAGATCCGCAGGAATCACTCGAAAAGAAGCTACTCATGTTCCATCTCAATCAAGAATCATGAAGGAACGCTCTGAGATGCCTATGGATACATTTCTCTCAAGATGAAAATAGACAACAGCCAAGTTTTCATAGTCAAGGAAGATCCGAGATATGACATGATCCTCGGACGAACATGGATCCATGCTGAAAAGATAGCTACTGACAAAACGCCTTTGTTTTCACATCTCTCCAACGAAGAAGGTTCGATCCAGGGGATTTGGTGAGCACTTCGTTGTCATGGTACTGGGAGGAATTTCTAATGAGGTTGAAACAATAACCTGAGCAAGATGCATTGGCATTTCTCAAAACATTCTGCACTCAGGCAAGTCTTATTCCTCCTATGTCCATATCATATATTCTCCTACATGCTCTCCTAGCATGGGGACTCAATTCCGCTAACAACTTAGCCGCTACAAGATGTCATGAATGGATATCTTCACCACAACAATATTTTACCAAGTGGTCGCACCTCTTCGAATCGAGCATCTCACCGGGAATGTTCATTTTAGAGACGATATGCAATCATGACAAGGAATGTCTTGGATGTACTCTGCTTCGCATTCAGAATGTCCACCACCGAATTATGGAAAAGTGTTGATGCCTCGTATGAGCATGAATATTCACACGTTAGAGGACCGATGAAGGAAAAGTCAAATAGAAGATATTCAGGGCCAAGACGATCATGCCTAAGAAGTTCTCTCAAGGGGTCCGATGCTTTGACCCTCAAGCATCCAAGTTTGAAGCAGGATTTTCTTAATTTATTCGTGTTTTGATCAATCCCTCCAAAGCATATGCAATACTTGCATTCAAAGAGTTAAAACTCTTTCAAAGAATCAACATCGCTTTATTTAAATGAAAATCTTTATCAAACCAAAAGAAAATCCCTACGACTATCAATCGCCTACTTTTCCAACGCGAACTGAAAATCAAAACCTCTCATCTCTGAGTGTTATATTCTTCAGAAGCCTTCAGATTGTACTCCCAATCAAAGAGTACACCTTCTATAATGATGCCTCTAGCTTCAGCACAAATATCTCGACGATGACATACTGATTCACCATCGACACGATCAAAGTGAAACTGAACTACAATCGATTAGTCCTCCATGGCAAGACTTCTGAAGCGGATGCAACATCATTCATCCATCGATGGCACGAATTCCTTCAACATACAATGGGGACTTGATCTTATTGGACAAGATTCAAGACATAGAAAGTCATTGTAACCTGATGCGATTCCATGAAAACTTTATCAACGGAATCTCTCTACATCACAAGCCCCTGCACGACTGAGGAACTTCCTATCTTCACCGATCACACCCAGAATGGAGACCGCTGCTGCTATCTCACCACAACAACATCGACTCACCGACGAAGCCATTTCACAAGAAAGTCATATTGATCGGGAAAATTCGGGTTGTACTCCCAGTACACCTACATCTTAGGGATGCGCAAACCTCCAACTAGTTCGTGAATGTAAAGGCTCACTGGATGGAGGAGTAAAGGCTATGTCGATAAATCATGGTTCTAACCTTTTCAATCTCTGAAGTAACTTCGACCATAGTATCGGCATCAACAAGGATATGTGGAGGAACTCCGTTCATGGTCTCAGCATCAACAAGAATTTCTGGAGAGAATTCAATCGTGATCCCAAATCATCAAATGAGCCTCGTGCAACATCCGGCTTCATCAACTAACCATTCTCTGAAGTGTTACACATGAAGCAGACTTCTCCAATAACTAATGATTCATATCAAGATGTGTAGACCTGATAAAATTCTCACATGAAATTATTCCCAAAGCTTGCACGACTGGTGGGCATAATCCAAAGTCTTCAACAAGATGTTCTCATCACCTCCACAAATGAGATACAACACACTTCAGTCCATGGGTTTACAAAAACGTACCAATGGGTGAGGAATGTGACAATGCTTCCTCAACAAAAGATGTTCGTCTACGTCTCTTCTACAACATAACAAAAGGGCGCATCAATCGGACATATGAGCTGAAAGATATGGCCTTTACCGTCAGGTCTACGAAATCTGAAAAATTTGCATGGGATTACAAATTACAAATGTGCACGCTTCGTTGGCTAAACTCTACAACTCCAAATTGAGTGATTCTTTTCTCATATGATAACTCAGTCTCTTAGCTTCAAAAGTTGGGGTCAAGCATTGAATTCCGACGTCGTATGAGGTTTCTACAGCTCCCAGAGCGTATAACATGCAAGCAGCAATTCTTAGACGGGATTCATAAACTTCCACAGTCGATCGGTGTCCACCAGGTCTTTCCACTAAGTACTTCATCAAGGTACCTCCAACTTCGAACACCTAGGTCTTTACATCAATTTTTCTACCTGGGTCCTCTATCCAAGTCTTGCCAGAAGAATAGAAGACGAAAGGAAGAGATTTAACAAAATACTGGGGACTGATGGTCCACTAATCATGACGATCAGTTTCACGGTCCAATACTCGTGGTACCAGACTCTCATGTGCTAATCATTCGTCATGAAAGGGATGCTACCACCGGGACATGAAACCATGGTCATTACATCACCCCCTCTTGAGAGCAACATCAGCTATGGTCCCGTGACCAGGGTTTTAGAAGTAATGTTTCTACTACTGACAGAAGATGGCGCTGCAAGCACCACCATGCTCATGTATCAATCAAGGGTTCCTGACCTCAAATGAATCAATGACATCAAAATCCTTCACCAACCGTTCAATACACAAACGAATGGTCCAAAGACACAACAAGAGTGTTTTACAACACGCTCGTCTGAAACGATTTTTTACTGTCATGCACAAAGAGGCGAGCTGGGAGAAATTGGTGAAGAATCTAGGGATGGGTAATATACCATTCTCTTCGGATGGATGTCTTCTACAATATATACAAAACTCACAGCAATTGGAGAAACGAGCGAAGAGTTGTAGCCAAAACATTGGACCACATGCCAGCTGAAAATTTTCTGAAGGTCTCCTGGAAGTTTACTGTTTCATCGATTTAGACCCCTAAACGTCCTCAAAACTTACAAGTCTTCTTCACTAAAGCTTGGAAATTTCCTGGGCATAAGGATACATGGGCAGACCGTGAAAATATGACTTCGGACGAAGATTCTACAGCGTTTCTATTAAAGGATGAAGTCTGAAATTTTCTGGCGACGTATTTCGACGAAGTTACTCGTATACTCACATGGATTCTCATTCATTCATTCAAAAATCAGCAATTTCATACTTTTATAAAGAGATTACAGGATATATACTTACTAAGGGAGTCTCTAAATCATTCGAAGGCTCGACAATGCCGGGATCTCCATTGATAACGCCGCTAACTCCATTTGGTTCGGGATTTCGGGAATTCTCCATATTCCCATGCCCCAAAGAAGAGTGCGCTTCATCAACATGATGCTTATCTACAATGATTTCTTCCTGGACTCATCAACAATAATTATTATTATTTCATTCAAGGAGATGTCACGATCGCCTGCACGAAAGAGATGCTTACATCGACTTCTACATCAGTGCTGGATTGTTTTCCTGGGAACAAGTTGAAGGCCGTCAATCGATGGAGAAAAAGACTAAAAGAAGTAATAATCCTTGGTATCGTGATCCTAATTGCACGGGCAGGTAAAAGTCATGACACAAGGAGCGCTAACAACTCACCAGAAACGGCCGGGGATCACGCGTCATTTGCTAACATCCTGTATTCCTTGGGTTCTCCGCTCCCGTAAACTTTCTTCCATTTCTGTGGGATCTACATTTATCCGGGATTTCACCATACGATCATCCTGTGGTAAATCTAATGAAATAAGCAGAAGTATAACTAAGTATGAAGGATCTCTCACCATCACTCAGATGTCCTAGGAATACCATTTCTTAAAGTTTCATCCGTAGAGATGTCATCTCTTGAAACACCATCTTTGGAAGTATCATCCTTGGAGTCAGTCATTCTTGCAAAGTGGCTATTTCAGCACATCGTTCATACAAGCGCAGGATTCGACAAAACAATGAATCATGGAATTAGGATGCTCACATCAGCGTCTACAAAAATGGTAACTCTCAACACTTACTTATTTACAATTTCACTAGCTGTAGTGATTATAACGTCAGAATTTCGAAAACTTGCTCGTTCCTTCAAACCTGCAAAGACGAGCAAAACTCATTATTCAAAATCATAACTGTTACCGGGCCTACGGCCCATGGATGTGCGGTCCATGGGTTATCCATTTATATGTATATAATGTAACCTATGTAATAGAACTACTTATCTTCCTAATAAGATTCTTCTTCTTCTTCCTCTCATCTCTCCATGTTTCACCTCTAATTCTCCTCAAACACGTTATCAAGCACGAGCTCTTCCGGCTGAATTTTTTTTTTATCATCAACTCAAGTACGATCTTCGAAATCTGGTTTTAGGGTCGGTGCTTCAAAAAAAAAAAAGTATTTTTAATCAATCAAATCGTTAAAGAAAAAAATTGTTGGTTCCGTAATCAATCAACTACACAATGCTGGGGTACGCTTTCAAAAATCTCCATTGGTACTTTTAGTTTTTTTTTACCTCTACTGCCAAAGACATTCAAAAGGTATGAGATTCCTATCCTTTATATTCGTCTGCTACGTGTATGTATTGATGATTGAATTTGTTGATCGCATGTGACTGTTAGTGATCTTTAATGGGTATATGTTATTTCGTCTGTTAGTGAATGCACTGTTATAACTAGTATGTATGTATAGTTGATGATTGATCACACATAGTGATTTTATGCCATGGTTGTCTGTTATCTATATATATATATATTTTCTTTTTCTTTTTCTTTTTCGTTAAATTATATGTACATTGCTTAATAAGAATTTGGTTGTCATGCTGTTATGCCGTTTGATTTTATGCTTGACCTGCCATTGCTATTTTATGCCGCTTGATTATTTCTTTTTTCCGATCCATGTTACCACCGTTAGTGATATAGACTTAGGGTATCTATATTTTTATTTTAAAGTTCAAAAAAAAAAAAAAAAAAAAAAAAAAAAAAAAAAAAAAAAACAACGAATCTGATTCAGTACTTTTACTCAAAGGTATTTCTCAAGAGTGCAACTTGTTCTTGTGTTGCTAATGCAGTTAGTTAACATTTTTTTCCCTATTATTATTAATTTTAGACTTTATGATACACTTTATTATAATGCATTACTGTTTTTCTTTATTGTTTTTACTGTTCATTCCCCTTTTTACTATGTAACGTTTGATCTCCTACTATTGTTTTGCAACGTATGTTTCGATATTATTGGACGTTCCTATTTTGTTTGTAACTTTTGATAACCTTTGTGATTTAATACTGGGTTATAGCATAGACGGGTTATAATCATTGGGGTTATTACATTAGACTTAGTCATTTTAATGTACTTTATTAAGGTGTTTCACAGTTAATCCAACTTGACTCTCAAAAATTACATTCTGGACTCAAAAGTGCTTGAGCACCATTATTGTGTTTTTGACGTGGGAACGATTTTTTTACGAAAAATGACATTTTATGAAGGAATATATTCCTTCATAAAACCTTTTTACCAATGACAACACACCGTCTAAAATAAGGAGTTATATATGCCCTTTTGTTTGAAGCACATGATAATCTCAATTTTTGTGGAAAGACTCACAAAAAGTGATATGAGTTGGATTTATTTATTTTTTCCATTTTTCTACTTCATTTATAATACTAACGAACCAGTATCTGTTGAAGTATGCAAACAAGAGATCCACTATCTTTAGTAAGCTATTCAACCTAAAGTAAGTGGTTGACATGCAAAATGGGATTCTCTTGACTTGTTGAGATAAAGAAATTTCTCAAATTAAGCTAAATGTAGCAAAATTGAAAATGGAAAGAACCCCGAAGGAATGAGATTTAAACGTACCGACTCATATAAAGCATGTGAAAAGGGACATATATATCATGAGACAAAGATGTATTTTTTTTTCCCACGTTAGTAATGACACCAAAGTACAGGTATCAACTGAATATGGGATGAAGTTAAGATGTAATTCTAGCTCCCACCAAAGAGTTGGGAATGAATCTTGTTACCGGTATTGGTACAAGCAATGCAATGCGGGTACGTACCATAGTAGTAACCAATTTCCATATGAAGGTAATACTTTAGACATCAACTTGAGTGCCAAAAAGAACTTTGCCTGGCCAATTGATTTTTTTAATTAAACTAGATCAAATGTCTGCGATTATGGAATAAAAAATACATCATTCCCACGAGCCATAAATTCTCTAAAGCACTTGAGATATATCTAGATGAAACGTAACATATATTCACTCTAAAGTAACTTAGTTGAATCCGACTTTTGTTACATAATAAGGCCACACCACTTATTAAATCTCTCAAGACTCAATGTCTAACTAATAGTGGTTTTTCACCTACTAATTTAAGGAATGTACACTAGTTTTTGAACTAATTCTTTATAATGTGACTACGATGATTGGATCATCGAGCGAAGCAATGCTCAAATGTTGTTCCCAAGATGGAACAAAGATTAAAAGTCACAAAAGCTCTATATGTACCCAGAGCTAATCACCTTGTTAAACTCCAAAGAGACCCATGCAAGTGGATATCATATGGAAACTCAGATGAATATGTGATTGATTGCATCTTTTATAGTCTCTAATATATTTGGAAGGACATATCTTAGAGAAACTAATGAGTCAATCTAGTGAAATGTAAATCACTATAGTATTTGGATTATTGAGTCCGACGATGAAATGTTGGGAATTGACTCATACAGGCTTTGAAATAACCATAAAGGCACTTTGGTTGTGACATGATGTTTCGTTTTGAAAGGAATCATACGTACATCACTGTGTTTGAGTGGACGAGACAGCGGGAAAAAGATTGAAAAAATGTGAAGTGACGACATATCTCTCAATAAGTGTTTTCTAAAGTACTAGATTCACAACCCCCCTTCCCATTATGCTTTTAGCTAAGAAAGCATATCACTCATTTGTTTTACAAAGTCTTAAGTAAAAAGGACTGAGACCATCCGAAGATGCAAATGGTAAACAACCTATATTACAAAGAAAACGAGGTGAAATTTAGAAAAATATTCATGCAGAATGCGGACCATTAAAGTGACTTATGGCTCTGGTGAATGTTTTAACATTTTGGACTTGTTATAGTTCCCAAGAAATTTGCGTTTGAGAAACTACTAGCACATATTTTACATGTAAGGGCTCACTACCCCTTGTAAATGCTCGCGAGTGTACATCAAAAGGACTTGATGGTTATTGCATGTTTAATAGGATCAACGCAGAGCATCCTATACCCCATGGTCTTGCAAAGGCTATCATCAAAGGTTACAGATGGTGCCTAAGGCATGGTTATGCGTACAAACCTACCTTTAACTGCTTGGGGAATATGCAATATTAACGCATCTTTACTTAATTCATTTTAGAACCCAATATTAGTCAAACTTTTATGCGTACCAGTTGGTAACTGGATATAAGCCTGACATTTGTGTTCTTACGCATTTTTGGTTGCACTATATACGTGCCATTACGAGTCCACATCGTACTATGATGGGTCACGAAAATGATTAAGTAATTTTGTTGGATATTAACTCTCAACAATTATCCGCATTTTAAAAACCTTTGGCAGGAGATCTCTTACCGGGTTGTCATTTAATGAGACAATCTTCCCGTCGTTAGGGGGAGATAAGAAAAAGTATTTTCTAAGGGAACGTTAGGAATTTTCGTGGTGTGTTCCCACTGTGTCTCATATTGATTCTAGTACTCATCAAATGTAAACGTGAAGTGACAAAGAATAATCGATTTTCAGAATGTACACTGACGTCGCTAAAGTGACAAGATCACACATACCAGCAAAATATTCCCCGCAAGGTTATAAATCCTCAGTATGGGGTACACCATAGACTAAGGTGTTGCAACTACACTTGGTGGAAGTGTAGTTGAGGCCGTGGCTCCATAAAGGAAGATGGAGAGACCACAAGGTTCGATCAATGCTCACCTAGAAAGAAAGTAGGTGAGTAAGGCACAACTTATTTATATCATCAGAAATCATCTCATAATACTGTCTCTGAATATATGTCCATGAATCAAATGGGAGGACGCTCCAAAGTTTTAAATGATTCTAGAGAACAATGAAATCCTAACGGATTATGAGAATGCACATGAGTCAATGGAAGGATCGTGCGTGCACAATGATGATATAATCCATAAATAGATGCTCCAGAAGTAGAGCACAATGATATCGTACCATGATTTATTTTGATTAATTTCAAATAAATAACATATTTGGCCTACGCAATCCAGGTAGAACTTAGTTCTTTGACAAATATACGGGTATTTGGTGTGGTAGTGCTAACCAACCTAGTGTAAAGCCTGTGGGACATATGTGGTTATTTGTCATAAAGTGTAGTGAGAAGAATGAGGTCTTAAAGTATAAAGAATCACCTTGTGGCGCGAGGTTTCTCACAAACCGCTGGATCGCTTACTCTTTTGAACATCATAATGTTCCGTTAATTAGTTTGTTGGGTAGTTTCAAAAGAACTTGAAACATAGTAGATGTGGTTATATCTCTGGAGAATTAGATTCAAAGATATTTGCAAAAGTGCATGATGGCCTTTTGCTTCCCAAGTCGAATGACTCTAAACCACGGAGTGTGTTTGTAGTTACACTGGAACGCTCACTTATTGATTTAAACAATCAGGAGGATGTGGTATACCCGTCTAAGTGACTATTTGATTGGGAAGGGATAAACAAGTAAGGTTTTGTACCATGCGTATTAAATAAGTTCCTGATTCAGAATTGTAGCTATCTATGTCGATGGTATGGACATGATAAGTACTCTTAATGGAATAAGAGATCTTACAAGATATTTCAAATCAATTTGAGATGAAAATCTCGGGAAATCTCGATCTTATCTATGTTCGAACTAGAAGACCGAGCTTGTGGTATATTATTCCACCAGTTTGCATATGTCATTATCAGGCAATTTAACAAGGACATGCATCCTGTTAGCACTCCCATGATTAGTCGAGTTACAAATGTACATAAATGACCAATTCGTCTAAAAGAAGATGGCGAAGTTGTCTCGGGAGATGAAATTCCCTTATCTAAGTATAATACACGCATTATTGTACTTAGCATAATGTGCTCGACCAAATGTTACATCCTCAGTGAACTTGTTAGCTAGATATAGCTCAGCGCCAACGCAACGTCATTGGAATGGTATAATGAATGTTATCATGTACTTAAAGGTCACCATTGACATAAAATTGTTTTATCCCTGCAAAGATATTAAAAGGAATGCTAATGAAAGTGCAATCCAAAAGTTGTTGATTATAAAGGAATAAGAATCTCTTCTCCAACGAAAGTAATCAGGGGGAGATACGGTAGACTATTTTCTAGGTCGTTACCGATATTCAGTTTTGAAAAGTACATGACTAAAGGAACAGTCTATAACAACTCTGAAAGTAGTCAGGGGGAGATGCCGACATCAGGGGGAGGATCCAAGGATATGATGTCGACATATTTTACTTCGAAATTGAAGTCAAGTTGTACTCTTTTTCCTTCGATCGAGAATTTTTTCCCAAAGGGTTTTGTCTCTCGACAAGGTTTTTAGCGAGACAACACTAAAAAAACATCAAGTATGTTGAACGTTGCATACATAAAGATCGCGTTGATATTACTGAAAATATCTGAATCAAAGAAATGAAACGTGATAGTCCGTTAAGCAACGTAACTTCCAGAATCAAAAACATGGTCTTATAAACATTCAAGTCACCAAAGTACAGTGTGATAAACTCCTTTTGACTACATTAGACTAATGAAAATTGTCTGACATCAGGAGGAGCATCTAATGGTGTGTTGAACTATTTTCCTTCACCGAGGTTACTTTTTACCACAGGGTTTTGTTACTCGGCAAGGTTTTTAATTAGACAACAACAAACACCTGGAATGTAATTTCCCAGGTAAGACTATTATCTTTCCTACAATGATTTTCTTCCTTAGGAGTTGTGAAGCAACTAGTCAACTTCAACGGAGCAAAGTGATCATATGCTACGGATCACCTTTACTTGCATCTGTCACGTTGTACTCTTTTCCCTTCGTCAAGGTTTTATCCCACTGGGTTTTCCTTGTCAAGGTTTTAATGAGGCAACGTATACGCATCCAACTATGTTCTAAGTTTAATCAATATTGTACTCTTTGTCTTAACGAGGCAATTAAATTAGACTCATCGATCTTTAAAGATCTTATTGCATGTGACGAACTATATGTAAAATACGAGACAACATGTGAAGTACTACATGTGAAGAGCTGTACCAAGGTTTTATCCCACTGGGTTTTTACTTGTCAAAGTTTTAAATGGAGCGATTGATTTCGGAACAAGCCATCAAGGAGAGGACGTCATTTGAAGAAATACATTCAAAACACTGTATGTGAAGCACTATGTATAAAGTTTTGTTATTGAACCGCACAAGGGGGAGTGTTACAGGGCCTACGGCCCATGGATGTGCGGTCCATGGGTTATCCATTTATATGTATATAATGTAACCTATGTAATAGAACTACTTATCTTCCTAATAAGATTCTTCTTCTTCTTCCTCTCATCTCTCCATGTTTCACCTCTAATTCTCCTCAAACAATAACTTGATTTTCACAAAACCGTGAACAACCCACATGAATTTTAACATCCACTGGTTTTTCAAAAAATTGGACAGACGTCCATTCTACAATTGTGAAAACTCACATACAGACATTATTTCACCATGTATAATTGTCTACTTTCAACAGTTGTTCAAAATCAAAACATTGATTTTACATATATTTTAACGTGAAACTCACGTCTATATATATTTTTGTTCCCTCGAGAGTATATTTTCAAAAATTTGTGAAAGCTTACATATCGAAAATAAAAAATTTCATGAAAGCTCATAAACAAATTTTTTAACAGACGGCACGTCTATTTAAAAAAAAACTTTTTCTCTCATACAAGCATCCACCTTTGAAACGAGAGTTTATTAAAATCTCACATATTTATATAAAAAAAAAATGTCTCCTACATTAAGGATTATTGCTAGTTCTTAAACTAACGATCAAACGAACATTCGTTCCTAAAACAAAGGTTTTTACAAAACTCACATCTATACATGCATATGTATATATAATTTTAACACGAACAAGTTATCAACTTCTGAAAAAGAAAGCGGTGCTGCACCAATTTATGCTCGTCAGACGATGCTCTATCATTCCACTGGGATCTTCATTCAAGTCGTGGTTTGCTCGCGCAATTGAAAATCCGGTAATGTCTTAACTTACGACTAAGTTCAATTACTTGCACTGTTCATAACCGGAAAATCACCATTCAATGCTGACTGAGGAACACGACTTTCCTCACTAAGAAGGGGACTTAATGTAGATGGTGGATTTTCGACAAAGGCTAAATTCGTAAACCCATAATTATACGAACTTCTGATCCAGCAATCAGACGTGAGAATTAATTAGACACGGGTCTCTCATCAAATCTCTGACTGAGAATACTGTCTCTCAGAGTACATGCAGATATGTAGTCTCTCGGCTAGACAACGGCATATCTCATGAATACTGGACACTTCGATAATTATTTCTATATAGAATCACGAGATTGACGGCTCCTAGACGGCTTGCTCGGCTAGTATAGAGCGATAACGTCTTCAGATACAAACAACAGTTTTCCCGACTATATAAAGGATATGAACCTCCGGCGGGCTCATGTCGAATAATTAATGCTCCTAGAAAGCTTGCTCGCTAGTATAGAGCCATCGCTAATTATTTTTAAATTCTTGGATTCATCCATCAATTTCGAAAATATTCAAATATTTTCACAATTTTTCGTTACTTCAATCTATGGTTCTTCCCAGCAGAATTCCATGGGTTAGTAATAAATATTCAACACACGGGCGTCTGAGCTACCTCCGAGTAAGCCCCTATTTAAATGGTGCAAGTGTACTCAACGACAATGTACTAACAATCACCGCACGAATGAGTATTTCAAAATACGACGAAACGATGAACCTATGCAAATAGGAAGGAAAATAATAAATAATTAAATATTGACCAAGGCGCTGGGATTGGGCTCACCGACAGGGCCGTGCCGTGTACCAATCCCACGCCGATTTTATATTTTATCATATTTTTTCATTATTTTCCTTGAGTTCATGAAAATCCTTTCGATTGAACAAATATCCTTCGTTTGAGGAAACTCCTCGCCATGGTGTTTCCTTCACACTAAGAAAATAATATAAAATTAGGGAAAATATTGTGGGGCCGTGATTATTAGCCAACCGGCCATTCTTGATCCCGGCGGGCCCCACACCCCATGGTTCCTCATTATTTTATTATTATTTCCCCAATCTCATGGTATTTTCATAAACCCATGAAAACTATAATATAAAATTAGGGAAACCCATGGGACCGGGACCAAGCCGGCCGACCATGCCCTAGCCGGTCCCACACGTCCCTTTATTTTATTATTATTATTTTAAGGTTTCCTTGATCTCATGAAATTCCTTGATTTCATGATATTTCCTTCAAATTATGAAAATTCCTTCAAATCATGGAAAAATATATCAAAAATACATAAAATTAAGGAAAACTCGTGGGACCGGGCCCAAGCTGGCCGGCCATGCCCTAGCCGGTCCCACACACCCTTATTTTTATTATTTTAATATTATTTGCTTCCTTGATCCCATAGAAACTCCTTCCCTTCAAGGAAACTCCTTGATTTCAACAAATTCCCTAAATTCATGATATTTTCATAAATTCATGAAAAATAATATAAAATTAAGAAAGGCACCACGGGACCATGGTCACTGGCCGGCCGTCCATGCCTTGGCCTAAGCGGTCCCACGCCTCATCATTCCTTTATTTTATAATTATTTTCCTTCATCTCATGAAGTTTTCACGGTTTCAGCAAAAATCTCTGATTTCTTCATATTTTCTCAAATGATTACTCAAACCACATCAGAAAATATCGAAATTCTCAGGACTAAGACACGAACACTTCGGTGACGTGAGCATGTTATCTTGACCGACCAAGGTTGGCTCTTTGTCTTGCAAGGAGCCGGTCCCTCGTATTTTCACAATTTGACCTAATTTGCACAATCGCTCATATTGGGCCCAAACTCTCTCCTACCGTCCCTCTTGAATTCTTCTTGAGTTTTACTCTCGGGCTGTTTTCACCTCCCGAACGAGCTTAAAACCTAAATATTCCCGCGTTAGGAGATAGGAAATTCTTTTCCGTACAGAATGGAGGGGCGGACCATCAAAATCCGAGTCCGTATGAGAATTCTACATCGATTCTAGTAAAGAGCGCTAATTAGGGTTTCAACCAATCTGGGGATTGCTCAAACGATCAATATTTGATCCCGTGACCACCCAGGGATGGTTTCATGACCCCTTGGTCGGTCCTTCATCTCTTCATAATTAATTAGGTTTTATCACCTAAGGTTCAGACGAGCATTATCTTAATAAATGATTAAACCAACATTTAATCATTCTTTCATCAAATCAACTGGTCTTCATGAGACCTTGATATTTGCTCACGTGAGCATCTAGGCGCTACATGGTCAACCCATAATCTCATGTAGCCGGTTCTCTTCACTCCATGGTTAATTTTCAATAAACCGTCAGTAATTCATTAATTGATTAAATTAGGGTTTTGAGTCCAAGGTTAATGATTCCAGATTCAAACGCTAATAATTTTACGTTGATCCCGTGATCAACATTTTATTTATCATACTTGGTTCAATTGCCAGTATTCTGATTTAATATTTTATTTGGTCATGCTACCATAATTCATCAAACGAGGAATATTTGCTCAGATGAGCAATACTTGCTCAAACCAAAGAATATTGGTTCAACTATCAATATTCAACAATTCATCGAATGAGCAGTATTTGCTCACGTTAACTTATTCACACATCATATCTCTGTCTCAACAGACATGTTCAATTCATGAGTCTCGGAACATTTCCAAACCACGTTCGACTCAACAATACAAGGACTCATCGTCCCATGAAGTCATGAAGTCAACAACTGACTAACTAAATACACGTCTGCCTTGCAGACTCCACAATCACACGAGACAACAATCGTGTTACATGGGGGGATATTAACTAGGGTTTTGGTCTGGAGGTCTACGGCACGTGTGTTCATACACACGATGGAATGTGAGCAAGTCATGCAATCAGTTGAAGGAGTTAACAAAGTAGTGGATGGAAAATCAACCAAGTCTCCGCACGATGAGCAACTGGTTTCAAACAAGATTTCCATTTCCCCACTCTTTGATTCCATCAACTGTCACACTTCATGGGATCATGGTCACTATAATTCCAACAATATAAATAAGTCTCTGAATCATGATTGAAGGGACAACGATTTCACGTCTCACAGACAACACGAGATCAACAACTCATCAATTGAGCAATTACTCTCAACTGAACAATTTCAATCATTCAGAACTTATCATATTCAGAATTCTCAACACACCTACAATCTTTGATTACTATTGATTCCACACATTTCTAAGCTTCCCTCCTACAAATCGACCCATCCTCTCTTGTGACCGAATTTACTCTGGAACGACCATTGTCTTGGTTTAGGCCGGAGTACTACAGATTGATCTCTCGAATTGAAAGCACTCCCTTCTTGCAGTTCATCTGTGTAAGGTTGAACATTTCGCTCGGTTCAAGGAGTCTCCTCCGTACGGTCGTCTCCTCAATTCCGTAAAAACCAGCAAATCGTTTTGCCCCATCTACACTATTCAATAGACTTTTCTGTGTGAGACATATTGGTTTATCAAGTCTTCGACTTTTGGTCGTAGCAACTCTTAGTTGTGGGTGATATCATCTAAGGGAATCAAGTGCGTAGAGTCATGCTGGGATTCAGAGACGTAAGGAGCGCAACTGTACCTTGATCAGTGTGAGATTGGTTAGGGCTCAACTACATTCTAATCCGAAGTTAACTTGGAGTAGGCTAGTTCTGTAGCGGCTTAATACAGTGTGGTGTTCAAATCTGGACTAGGTCCCGGGGTTTTTCTGCATTTGCGGTTTCCTCGTTAACAAAACTTCTATTGTCTGTGTTATTTCTTTTCCGCATTATATTTTTTATATGATTGAAATATCACAGGTTGTGCGTAAGTTCAATCAACTGTGAATCCAACCTTTGGTTGTTGATTAAATTGATTGACACTTGGATATTGGTTTTTGATACCATCCAAGTTATTTCTTATATTCAATCGGGCTCGCAAATTCCTATTTGTTTGATTGAAAATTAAATTGAGAAATTGAGATATAACTCTTTGATATACTTTTCTTAAGATTGAGTCTGACTGTCTAGATGATTCTCTTGAAAGTATATTAGAGTTAGTCCATACATATTGCTAAGCGAAATATTGGATGTGGTTGTTAGACCCCCGCCTTTTCAATATGATACTCGGACCACCGTGCCTCCATGATAACAAGGTTTTTCCCTCAATGTACCATCAATGTATGAAGGCTCTGCTCAAGAACAAGATTGTTCCCATTGAAGCTTCATCATCTCCTTATGCTCCAGTTTATGATGCTAAATTCCTCGAACCTCAAAAAAGCATCCCCGCGCCTCTGAGGAAGATATACAACGCTCCGCTCCCAGGTTGGAAATCCATCGAGAAAGCTGAAAAACCATCATCTTCAATGGCCGAAGTAAGATCCTCAAAGTCGCCTACTACACCGCTCAAGCGCCACCAGGATCAAGGCTTAACTCATGATCACACTAAAAAGGGATATCACTTTATAACCAGCTATGATGCGGAAGGAAGGGTCATTTACCTCCGACATAGAGATTATCAATTAGCAGGGGAGGTCGATGAAAAGTCTCCCCGCCCCAGAGAAGCATGTCAGAACGAACGATCGCTTGAGGAATAAATTCATGATGCTCCACGACAATTGCAAGATGGCACTGGCTCCACTACTGATGATCTTGAAACAATCAACACCGGAACAGAGGAAAATCCAAGGCCAATCTTGATCAGTTCTGCACTGTCATCATAGGTACGAATAGGATTGATAAGCCTACTGAAGGAGTATCAAGATATCTTTTCTTGGACGTACAAGGAAATGCCCGGTCTGGATGACAAATTGGTCATGCATCACTTACACATAACCCCCGGCTCCAAACCTGTCAAACAACCGCCCAGGCAGTTCAGGCATGAAGTCGAGGAACAAATTAAAATTGAAGTTCAGAAACTACTAGCAGCTGGATTCATCAAACCCATTCAACACCAAACGTGGCTGGCAAACGTTGTCCCAGTCATAATTATCCACAATAGGTTAATACGTTATTACAAAAAAAATTCCTTTAAGTCCAGATATGAACCAGTTAACTAAATAACCTCACAAAATATATATATATATGACAATTGAAACTTTAAGTGTAGTAAAAAGCGGGTCCCCGACCATAATAATAATATTTTTTTTGACATAAAAAGGACAAATTGTTTAAAAAATCTTCACTCATCAAAAGAATGAATGAAGAGAAAAAAAGAAAGTTAGTTGTTTCCTATAACAACATTCCAATTACAGATTAAAGTACTACGAGAGTAACCCTCAAAAAGCTTAGTGTGCACTGACCAATTATACGTTGTACACTTAACAAAGACAATTAGATGTTCTAGTCTTCTCTTCTTGTTATTATACAACCTGCAATTCCTCTCTTTCCAAATGTTCCACGAGAATTGCAAAGGGAGAATTCCCAAATTTTCTTCACCAATGCACTACTATTTTTGTTTTTCCATTCCCAAATGTTTGTCTTCACACTCTCAGAGAAGACCTAGTTTACTACAAAACTGTCCAAAAGATAGTTCCACAGCTTCCTAGTCTCGTGACAGTGAAGAAAAATGTGACTTTGTGTTTCCTCACATGATGATGAAAATCTTTCGGTTTAATTAGCTCTGGTTAGATTGGGAACTATAAATTGAAATACATTGTTATTCATTTTCTTCTAAAACCGTCAATGAAGTCATAATAAAAAACCGTACCAAACAAACAAATAAGATGAAGATTTTCCTTTAAATTACGTTTGAACAATTCAACAGAAATGGAATATAGTTACTTCACCTGATGATGAAAATCTTTCGATTTAGTTAGCTCTGGTTACGTTTTTATTCTTTTTCTCCTAAAAATCTCCTTCATAAGAAAAATTTGCTACCGCGTGCCACATTTGCTACCCAAAAAGAGGGAAAAAAAATCCTCTTAATACAAGACATGGACGGATCTGGGAGAGGGCTACTAGGCTTCAGCCCAGGTAGTCTTCTGGCCCATGTCTACGATTTTTCTTTTACTTCTTTCATTTTTATCACTTGATTATTAACATCAGCCTAGGTCAATACAAAATTAAAGCAATCCCTGGTGTTGTCCCTGATATAAGTAGGATTAAGTGTGGACCAAATTTAACTGTTGGACACCTGCAAAGACAACACATGTAACTTGTTTTTTCCGGTGAGCCAGCATTCATGTGGCAGAACATATAGCCATACAGAGAAACGACATGGTTGAAGACCTTCTCTACCAAAAAAATCCATCCCCAATTCCCATTACTAGTGTCATATTTTCACATGATGCTTCCATGGCCGTGTACCCTGATCTTATGTACACATCACCACCTCAGCCGATAAGAAAAAAAATTATTTTGCAAAATAAATACATTCGTATTATGTTACTTATGGGCATGTCACCATTTTACCCAATCAACTCAACATTTACCAAACCCATGGAATTAAATAACGGTGGTTTCCAGTCTTTTTCATTCGAGAAACTTGTACAACGATACACAAAAATAAAATAGAGTAAAATAGATTACAAGATTTGCGGGATTGGGGATGATTTGAGGAAAAAAAATTGATCACGCAGTGCGAGATCAAATATGAATTTGTGGCTTCATAACCGCCGGATAAGATAGTGGAAATTGAACTATTGTCCCTACTTTTGATGGGCCTTCACAATTATCCCTATCAATAATATTTATATCCCTCCATCTTTAAAAAGAATCTGATTTTATTAATAATCCCACAAATACCCTGCTTATACAAATCGATCAAAATTTATCACATCTGAAAAAACCCGTCTCTCCTCTCTCTCTCTCCAACCATCATCACCACCATCTCTGCTACTACCATCACCTTCGCCGCCGTCAATAAATTTAGGATTCAATCGAAAAATATTATCAATAACAGACGATTCATATTCAGAGATCTTCATTCTTCTTCTTCTGAACATTAATTTTTAAATACAGATTCAAAGAGATCGAGATTTAATTTTAGGTTTTGTTTTCAGATCGAGATTTAATTTTAGGTTTTGTTTTCTAGTAATTATAAAGGTGAACTTGTTTAAATTATTGAAGCTCAAGATGATGATGGTGGTGGTGGCGTTGGCAGTGGTGAAGGAGGTATGATTTGTTCTTTTTCATCCTGTAATATGATTCGGTGGTGGAGGTATGATTTGTTTTTTTCTTTTCGAAATTCAAGTTCTATTAATTTTCAAATTGGGGATGGAGATAAAATGAGATTGTTATGATTGTAGTGATTATCTTCCTTTTCTTGTTTAACTTTCTGGTGGTGGTGATGGTGGTAAAGCTGGGATGATGAAATTGACGGCAGAATGATAGTGGTTTAATTGTGATTACAGATTTTGGGGGTTTTGTATATGATTAAATTCTTATTTTTCTAAACTGTGATTGTGGTTCTGGATGTTTGTGGTGGAGTTTGACTGTGATTGTGGTGGAGATTGGGTGTGATTTTGGTTGCATTTGTTGATGGTGTTCCAAGTATAGCAATTGTCCTTTCAGTAAACCTACTTACTTCAGTTTTTACGGGATCAACTATTGTTGTTGATCCAATTTATGGGATCAACTGCTATTGTTGACCCAATTTTTTATGGGATCAACTATTTTTGTTGATCCATTTATGGGATCAATTCCTGTTGTTGACCCAATTTTTTATGGGATCAACTACTGTTGTTGATCCTTTCAAATCCTATTGTTGACAATATTTCGTTGGATAAGTATAATCATGCTTGTAGTTTAAATCATGTAATTTTCTTCTAATGTTGATCTTGTGGTTCAATGGTAGCATGACTGACTCCATGTCAGATGATGCGTGTTCGACTCACGCCAAGTTCACTCCATTTACATGGATCAACTTTCATTGTTGATCCAATTTAGTGGATCAACTACCATTGTTGATCCCCTAAATTGGATCAACTTCTAATGTTGATCCTTTTGTTTTTTGGATCAACTATCGTTGTTGATCCCCTAAATTGGATCAACTTCTACTGTTTGTTCCATTTTCATTTGGATGAACTACTGTTGTTGATACAAAAATATCTGAACCAGTGGTGGCGGCGGCGGCGGACTAGTGGTGGTGGCGGCGACAGACTAGTGGTGGTGGAGGACTGTTGGTGGTGTAATGGTGGTGGTGAAGGAGTGGTGGTGGAATATTAGTGGTGGTGGCGGTTAGGTGGTGGTTATTGAACGGTGGTGGTGGAATGGTACTTGAATGTTGGTGGTGGTGGTGCTAATGGTGGTGGTGAAGTGGTAGAGGAAGAAATTTGTTCCATTTTGAAATAAAGAAAAATATTATATAAGTGAGGGTATTAAGGTAATCTAATTTTAAATGGATAAGGTTATTAAAAAGTAGGGACACATTTATTGTTGTATAAGGATATATTTATTGGGTGCCAAAAGTAGGGACATATAAATAATGTACCCGATAAGATAGATGTGACATCATCTAACTCTTACTTAACTAGAGTTGTTTAGCCGAATATTTAGTAAACTGCCGTATCTTTTTAGGATTCATATGTTCGCATTTTAGGCGCCCTCTTATATCCGCTACTTCCACAAAATTCAAAAGTACAGCTTCCCAAAGACATCAAACAAACCAAGTACTGTTGGTAGTTTTCTCTTTTAAAAATCGATTATACTAACCTGGCAATACTTGATTCATGATTCGAATATGAATTCGTAGGGTTACATCTATCTGTTATTCATACACTACACTGCAACTAATTGCCTATTATTGGCAAGATCGTGATAAGTGGAGACAAGTAAAATAAGTTACTTGCAAAGAAAAAGAATAATGATTCATGTATCTTATGTATCAACCTTGTCGTGCACTCATTCAGAACTAAATTTATCAGACATACAACAACGAGATCGCTAAGTTCCGTTCATTATTCAAATTTACTTCTTTAGTGCCCATGTGTAATGATTTTTGTTGGTTTTGGCCGCAAGGAGTTATTAATCCCCATGTTTCGCACTAGTGATTTTCTTTAGGCCTTTATCACCTGCGCGCAACTGAGACAAGAAATTCTGGTTTAACAAAATTTAGTGAATGGGTTCCCTCCCTGGTTTGCTGAGAACTCATAATCATAGAAGGAAAAGATCATTCTGATGATACAAAAACAATCACGAGGTATTATTGGTTCAGGTAGCAACGATTAATACATACTGCATAGTCAAGTTTAGCACATAAAAATCTATTAACTCAATCTCACTCACTTACCCTTAAAATTCAACAATGGTGCATAGTATATATACTATACTTTGAACCCTTTCTACCTCGTGTACTTAAGAATTCATATCTCATCACACATCATCATCTTAGACACTTGTGTTTGTACCATAACCAAAAATGCCACATAATGGGCCCAGTTGGAGATTGAATCATCTTTTGGCCCTCATCCAAGCCCTCTAACCAGTCAACCGAAGCAGCCCACCAGCCTGCCCGTTATTACAATGACCGGTCAACGGTCAAAGTCAACACTCGGTCAAAGTCAAAGTCAACCGTTGGTCAACTGTCAAAGTCAGGTTGCTCGTCGCACCTCCAGCCAAATACTCATCTGCACTGCCAACCAATTCCCATCCAAGTTCTCTACCTCACACCATCCGGTTTCTAGCCATCTTGCCCGATGTCTTTGCCGACCCGAGTCTCTACCCATGCGGTCGGCTATTCCGCCCGGCCGGTGTCCACCAATACTGCCAGCCATCATTCATGCAGAATTTATTCAAAGAAGCATGCAAACAGTTTCATGCGGAATTGAAGATGGAGGCATGCAGAGTTAATTCCAGCATGTCATGCAGAATTTAAGATGGAGCCATGCAATATTTATTCCAGTGGTTTCATACATGCAACAATAATTTCAGCAGTTTCATGCGGAATTGAAGAGGGAGGCATAAATGAGCAGTTAGTGCCATTTAAGTTATATTGAAATTGTGTATACAATGGTATAAATAGTGAGGAGCAGAAATGAAATAGGGATAGCCAATATGAGGGAGAGAAAATGAGATCGTACTTCAAACATCAATGAAAAATTACTCCCCAAGGGGATTCACCCGTGGATGTAGGCAACCGCGCCGAACCACGTAAAACCTGAGTCAATTTCTTTTATCTTCAATTCGTCTCCTAACCTAAAAACACACCAAATCTTCCATTCATCGTGTTTCGTGCCCAAGAGTAATTTTGGGTACAAACATTGGCGCCGACTAAGGGGAAACGAGAAAAGGAATCGTGTTCTCCCATTGAGAAAAGTTGTACAAAATGCTTCAAAATCGTTTCCGTGAAAAAGCTGTTTGAACGTCGTGAGAAATCACTCATTGCCCAGTTGATCGTAGCAGCTAACAACCAGTTTGATCACAATGGTCGCGATCCGGTGATCGCAGTGATGCTGGCGACCATAGAATCGCACATCTTGCAGTCCAAATTGATCGCAACTACTGCAATCAAGGTTCACTGTTTCAAATTTGCGGAAACTATTACCTTCGAAAACCACTAAAACTGCATCGCAACAAAGACCGATGAAACCGCTCTCAGGACGTTCGGTCCACGGTGAAAGATGGCGAAAAAACATCATCAAAATTGTTTCTGGATGTTCGATCTGCAACATGGCTTGGTCCAGTTTTGTTTTAAATCACTGCAGTCCAGCTGATCGCAGTGCTTGCCGGAACCGATTAATTACGATTCTTGAGTCGATTGATCGCAATCGCTGCAGATCCAACATCGCAGTCGGAAGCCACCATAGCTTATTCACTGCAAAAATCACCAAGATTGTTGTCAGGATGTTCGATCTGCAGCATGTACAAATCCAAAGTTCAAAAAATTTGCTTCTCAAATAATGAAGTGTCCACCTGTTCGAGTTTGAAGTATGTCAAAATCGTTCTTTGTCATGATCGAAGGGTTGTCAAATTGCCTACGTCTCCAAGCGTTTGGAAACCCTAGAAGACCTCCAGAAAAGCATCACAAAAATTTCTGAAAAGGACCACAAAGATTTCTCAAATAACTTGAATTCTGAAAAAGCTGTTGTAAAAGTTCAAGGAGAAAAAGACAACAAGCTAAACTAAATCATTTACACCAACCGTTGCAAGACAATAAAATATAACAATTCACAAAACTGTTACAAAAGCTCGAGGGGAAAGATCACAGTTCGTGAAAAGCGTGGCGAAAAGTTAAAAAAAAAAAAAAAAAAAAAATGCAGCGAAGCCGCACCATATGATAACCCAATTCAACGCAGGTTTTGCTCACCCACTTCCGTCAGGGCTAAGGAACAGTTTGATGCATCAATGGTACATCAGTCTTCGATGCGCCGGATACACAGACCGCTGATGCTCTCTGGTACATCCAATTTCGATGATCCGAGATACATCAAAATTCAACTCCTAGAAAAAGTTCGATGCTTCTTGTTACATCAAATTTCGATGTCTGCGTATGTCAACCGTTGATGCTCTGTGGTACATCAAACTTCGATACTCACTGCTACATTAAATTTAAGCAAGTGCGGTCCGGTCGGCGTGCAACGTCGGTGGGTTTGGTGCCGTCGGACGCCATGTCGACAAAATCGGTCGATCGATGCCACGTCAACAAAGTGAGGTCCAGTCAACATGCCACGTCAGCAAGGGTCCACAACAACACTTGCCACGTCATCAATTATGCCACGTCAGCGACAGCCATGTCCAGTCATCAGTGCCACGTCAGCCACGGCACACATGCTTTTTGGAATCTTGTTTCGTCAATAACTTCTTCGTTTTAAGTCCGAATTGAGTGATTTTTGGCTCGTTAGAATCACCTTTCAATTTTCTATAATATACAGGAGAAAACTCTTGAGTTTGAAAAAATTATTTTTGGGGTTCCGAGCGGCACATCAACCACTATCAAGTGAAAACTACATATCATATTCAATGATCGGGAATGCTATTGCGTCGAGTTTCTACCTTCAAAACGCCCGTGTGCAAGTTGTGATTACTGGTTCGATTCGTAAACCTCAATACACACATATTCGGTGCTAGTCATAACTACTACAGTCAGTTGATCGAAGCTGGCGCAATCCAAGAAACATTCTGGCGGCGATTGATCGAAGCTATTGCGATCCTTTTTAATTCCTACTGATCTAGTTGGTCGACGCGATGTTCGATTTTCCCCAAAGTAGTCCGATTTTATGCATAATTGTTCCCGCGGCTTTCTTTGAAATACGATTACGTAACAGCTTCTTCAATCGATTTAGTTAAACTTGGTGCATTCCCCAGATTTTCCCCTAAAAAAATGTTTTATGATAAAAATAATTTCACTTTCTTGATGCAATAAGAAAGAGTTCGTATCCTGTTTTCCTCAATTGCAAGCTGCATTAATCTTCACTACAAGCACTACCCATTTATATGCTACTCAAAATCGGGGATCCCTAATATAGCTCTAGATATGATGATCGGATTGATTCGCTAAATCATAAACATTATAAACCATGTTTTATGCATAATTGTTAATTCCCCACTTTCCCAAATAATTGATCTCACCAAAAGTCATACGCCCCAAAATCGGTCATTAGGAAGTGATTGTGGCGGGAATCGCGGTCGGGTCAAGCCAGGTTGGTTCGGGTCATTTTTGGTGGGAGGCGACAATTTTGCATCTTTTTTTATATATTCATAATCGATTTTTGTTTCCACTCACGTCCCAATAATAATGTTATTCATGTCATCACTCTGCCAACACATTAGAGCATTTGCAACATTTCATTCACCTAACCATTTCGCATCATTTCTCCCCTGCCTTTGTGATTTCCTACTTGCCTCACTTGCATCTTCAATCGATTTTGATTTAACTTGGTGCATTCGATCCATCGAGAAAAATCTAGTTACTAAGTCGAGATGAGACGCTAAGGCAACTATACTAGTCATTGTCGCTGGAAAACATCAACATAAGCGGTGGGCATCCTAATTGCTTCATAAACGAAGTCGCATAACACTTTCAATCTCCTCCGTATACAATTTACATATTTTCGCATCTTTTTATATATTCATGCATACTTTTGTTCAATGAGACACCTATAATGTGGCGAGCATTTCTCACGAGTTGTCCCTTAACCTCAGTTAGATGCACACATTTCAATTTTTGCTCAAATTGGGTAATTTTCTCCTTCTTTTCCTCAGCTCCATTGCACGGAATAGTGGGATTGGCCACCTATCACAATGGATACAATTCGATATATTCATGCATACTTTTGTTCAGACATCTTCAAAATTTCATGCGCGAGCAAAATGCGACAAAGAAGGCGGTGCACCCTTGTACGAGCATTGGCGAGACATGACAATCACTATCTTAAGGGCGAATTGCAAATCACTTCAACGTAATCGAGCGTCACTTGGGGGAGAGATACGTAACACCTCATGGTCTAAAATAACTCTTTTGGGGCAAGGCCGCGTAACACTCCATACGCTTGGGGGCGAGTTACATGGCACCTAAATGCAATGCGGAATCAAGCTTACGAAAATCGAAACTTGAGTAACCCAAACTTCTTATTCCTACAACGATTACGGGATTAAGAGGGCAAGCATACACCCTAATATTTTGACGCAATTATTACAATCGGTAATGTTAAACCTGCTACGATTAAGTTAATCGAATTATTGTAGTCTTGTTCAAAAGCAAGCTGCACTTTCGATTGGGCCAAGGCGATGCGATCGATTTTACTCATCAATGTACATGTACTCGGTTGGACCTGGCGATGCGGTCTAGTTTTTATCGAGCTGTTTTAGCCCAGGTTCTCGGCAAGCTGCTGCGGTCGGTGATCGAACTCTGCCCCGATCCCGGCATAGTTCGCCTCTCAGCCTCCGCCCGATCGCAACCTGGCCGGCAATGCTCGTTAGCTGCTTGCGGAACCAGCGAATCGAAGCTGCTGCGGTCCAGCTATGTTCGCGGTTCACCGCAGTCCGGTGATCGCGGCTGCTGCCCGTTACATAACTTTGCTCGATCTTCTTGCTGATCCAGTGATCGAAGTCTGCGATCGGCTATGTCGCGGCTCTGCCATCCGGTATCGCATTTCTTTGGTCTTAGCTTTGCTCGTTAGCTGCTTTGCATAAGGCCCGATCGAAGCTACCGTGCCCGGTCCGACCATATTCGCGATTCCTGCATCCGGTGATCGCGAGCTGCTGCCATACAACTTGCTCGTCGCGGTACTTGCAGTCCGGCTATGTCCGCGGCTCCTGCCCGGTTGCTTTGTTCGTTGTTGTTGCATTCCGGGTGATCGCGGTGATGCGATGCGGCTATGCTCGCAACTCTGCGGTCCCGGGTGATGCATAGCTAGCTGCGGTGCGATTTTGCTCGTCACTCCTGCCGCGTCCGGTGATCGCGGCTCTGCCGGTGCGATTACGCTGCTGCTGCGATCCAGTGTCCGAAAACTGCTGCGGTCGGCTCGTTGCCAACTCTGCGGATCCGGTGATCGCCCGCTGGCTTGCGGTGCTGATTTTGCTCGTCGCCCCTGTGATCGGTGATCGCGAGCTGGCTGCGATGCTAAAATCTTTGCTCGGTCCGGTGATCGAAGTTCTCCGGTCCCGGCTATGTTCGCGGTTCATGCGGTCGGTGACCGCGGCTGCTTCGCGATGCATTCTTGCTCGTCGGCTGCTGCATTCGGTGATCCCAGAAGCTGCTGCAGTTCAGTATGTTCGCAAATCCTGCCCATCCGGTGATCGTGGCTAACGATCTGATTTACTCGTTTGCTGTTGCCGAGCCGAGCGATTGAAGCTCTGCAAACCATTTTTGCTCAATCTTTGTTACTACCCGGTTTTGCTCATTCTGATGAAAGCGGTTTTTTGTGGCCATCGCGGGCAAGTCCAACGAACTACCACGGTTCAATTTTACATCGGGAGTTATCACTCACTCACAACACCACTCCACTCAAGCATCACGCTTCCGTTCTGAGCTTGATTCAGCCTTCGGTCCCGATTTTGCATACAACAATGGCTCATACTCAATCAAGTTTCCCTTGAACACAATAGCCTCACTTGGGGGCGACTTGATTACAATTTCCATAATCAACGAAGATAGTTTTCTTTACACTTCAGCAAAATTTACTCTTTGGGGCATCTTGACTTCCTCAAACAGCAAGAGAAGGTTGCCAATCGCCTCAACATCAATAATCCACACTTGGGGGCGAGTTTTGTCATTGACTAAGGAAAACGAAAATGTCTTAACCCCCACTTGTTGGGGGTTAAGAAGAAAGCGATGTTTGTACCATAACCAAAAATGCCACATAATGGGCCCGGTTGGAGCTTGAATCATCTTTTGGCCCTCATCCAAGCCCTCTAACCGGTCAACCAGAAGCATCCAACCGACTGCCCTATTACAACGGTCAAAAGTCAACACTCGGTCAAAGTCAAAGTCAACCGTTGGTCACCCGTCAAAGTCGGGTTGCTCGCCGCACCTCCAACCAAATACTCATCCGCACCGCCAACCAATTCCCAGCCAAGTTCTCTACCTCATCGACATCCGAGTTTCTAGCCATGCTTCCCGGATGTCTTTGCCGGCCGGTCTCTACCCATGCGGTCCATTCTTCCGCCCGGCCAGTGTCCACCAATACGCTCGGCCATCATTCATGCGAGAATTTATTCAAAGAAGCATGCAAACGGTTTCATGCGAAATGAAGATGGAGGCATGCGAGTTAATTCCGGCATGTCATGCGGGAATATAAGATGGAGCCATGCAATATTTATTCCAGCCGATTTCATACATGCAACAATAATTTCGGCAGTTTCATGCGGAATTGAAGAGGAGGCATAAATGAGCAGTTAGTGCCATTCAAGTTATATTGAAATTGTGTATACAATGGTATAAATAGTGAGGAGCAGAAATGAAATAGGGGTAGCCAATATGAGGGAGAGAAAATGAGATTGTAATTCAAACATCAATGAAAAATTACTCCCCAAGGGGATTCACCCGTGGATGTAGGCAACCGCGCCAAACCACGTAAAACCTGAGTCAATTTCTTTTATCTTCAATTCGTCTCCTAACCCTAAACACACACCAAATCTTCCATTCATCGTGTTTCGTGCCCAAGAGTAATTTTGGGTACAAACAACTTGTTTATTCAATTTCGTACTCTAAAATTTTACTCCATAACCCGTGTTTTTCTCAAGATAGCTACGAGAGCCGATGTGTCAATGAAGATGATGCTAACGGTTTTAGCAGTGAGGAAGTAGTATTAGGTAAACTAAGTAAAAGGTGGAAAGGTGAATATATGAAAATTAAATAACGGTCCGCGAGTTATAACCCCAAAGTTGTCACTATCCATCCACAAAAAACCCCAAAGAATTTGATGAAACCATAAAATTTGATGAAACATCATAGAATTTGATGAAACCAATTTTGGTTCATCATAAAATTTGATGAAACCAATTTTGAAATTTGGGGTTTTTGTATCAATTTTTAAAAATTTGGGGTTTTTATATCAATTTTGTTTAAGATGGAGTTTTAATGGATCCCAGCATTTGAACGGGGTTTTTGTACCACAAGTTTGGTCACCTTGGGTTTTTATGACTAGTTCTGATTAAATAAAGATACGAAAGTTTACTGAGTATAAACTACAGTTAACTCAAGAGTTAGATGATGTCACATCTGTGTTATCCAACGGTGATAAGGCCGCGAAATCATATTTGATCCCGCAGTGCGGGATCAAATTTTTTTTCCCTTGACTTGCCAAAACTGAAAATGAAGCGTTTGAGACCAAACTATATGTCGAAATCAGTTTGACCAGATCCATGGTTACTTTGCCATGCTTTACTAGATTGTCCGTATGAATCCACTACAATATGCACATCCATATTCATATAGTATGAATCAGCATCGGTCTAAGAGCTGATTCTTTGTAAAATTCTAATATAACGAGACAAATAACTGTCACTGTGAGTTTATATTAAATCACACGTAGCTTTCTTAGTTTTACAATGAATACAATAAAGACAATTTGCTAGTTATGTGAACACTTCAACGACATTTCTATTCTTTCTAGTTTCATGTGTTTTCAACAAACTATTTTTCGCTCTAACATGACTCAGGAAAGCTCGGATACAGAAGCCAGTTCAGACAGGATCATGGAAAAGATATCAGCAGTAAGTATTCCTGACCTTTCAGTTTTCAAATATTTGTTCAAACCTTCACACTCTCCTCCAGTAATGAAAACCTTGAAGGAAAATTTGCAAATTTAATAGAAACTATAACCTTGGTAGAAACTAAAACCTTAGTTTCTATTTTTTTTCATTCAGCTAAATTTGCAAATTTAATGGGAAAAGTTAGTTACCTCTTGATTTTGTTCTTAATAGTAAACATTAAAGTACTGAAACACTACATTCTTTGGGATTCTGCGTCAGACTTCAGTATTACTCAGTTTACCTGTGATCATGTAAGGAAAAAAAAATTAAGGTTAGAATATGACTCAAATACTCCACTACAAATGTAGCTGAAACCTATTTTATTAAATTAAATGTGAATTTATCAGATATTAGAAAGAAGACTAACCGCTGTCTTTATAATCACTTTTATCGATTATGAACTTGATCATGAATAACATGGAGCTCCTTCTGTTCTGCAGCTGGAGGATGATCCAAACTGTAATACAATTCTTGCTCAGTCCCTGTTGGCATCTATTTCAGAGATCGCAGAATTAGTTGTGTGTGTGAAAATAGAAAACGAGACCTTCATGAATATTGGATGCTACTTTCAACGAACTAATCCCGTTATAATGGAGTTGCTGACATCAGATTATTCACCACCAAATGCAACACAGATTCTAAAATCTCTCTCTGAAAAAGTAGTTCATGCAAAGTTCCTGATAGGAAAATGCAGTAATCAGGTCTCATCGGTTCCTGATCCTGAAGTCAGTAGCATCATAGAACAGTTAATTGGTGTCATACGAAATATAGGAGAGAGCTTAAACTTAATACCATCCTCGGTTTTTGCCGACCAAGAATATGCAGAAATTGCTGTTCGGTCTATATCACGTGAGATGAAAGATGCTCATTTTGAGATTAGCCACAATCAAATTCAAGTATCAGAAGCCAAAAAGTCACAATTACAGTTTCCACCATTTGAGTTAGCTGTATTAAAATTAGAATCGACAGAAACTGATCTTTACACAGTGGATCAAGTCTCAACAGAGGTTTCTCAATCATTTGACATGCCAAATACAATCAATTTTCTTAGTGGAAGAGATTACTCGGGGCAACGTAACCATGACAGTAGTAGTTCAGAGTCATCAAAGACAACTCCACGACTGGACGAGTATATGGAACCCTTATACGAGACATTTTTCTGCCCATTAACTAAAGACATCATGAACGACCCAGTTACTGTAGCAAATGGAGTGACCTATGAGAGGAGGGCGATAACAGAGTGGTTCAAAAAGCTAGGCGATACTGCAGAGGATGTTGTCTGTCCAACCACAGGGGAGAAACTAGTGACTACGGACTTGAATACCAACATAGCTTTAAAGACTACAATTCAAGAGTGGACGGAGAGAAATGAAGCAGCAAGAATCAAAGTTGCCCGGGGCAGCTTTGTCATTGTGCAGCTCGGACATTATGATAATTGAAGCACTAAAAGATTTGCAGTATCTCTGCCGGAAGAAGACATATACCAAGGTTCAAGTGCGTAAAATTGGAGTTTTACCATTACTTTCTCAGTTAATAATTCACAAGGACAAGAAAGTGAGGTGCATGACACTTGCAACACTACAGCTATTGGTAGAAAACGATGACGAGGCCAAGGTTTACATATATTCTTATGAGCTTTTCACTTTACATAATACACTCGATAAGATGGCTGTTATGAGCATAAACTTGGAAGTTAGCCATTGGTTTACCGATCAACATTTCTCCTGTTAAGTCTAATACCACAGCGTGTGCATGACGCCAACATTGTCCGTCTTGTTAGTTTAAAGAAATATTCTTGTGTTGTGGGTGCATGTGTGCAGGATATGATTGCAAAGAAAAAAACTATAACGATTATAATAACGATGTTGTCAAGCAATCACCTTCCAGAGAGGCATGCATCCCTGTAATTGCTGCTAGAACTTTCCACCTCTGAACTACTTTGCGAGAAAATTGGTTCTATAGCCGGGGCGATTCTGATGCTGATCACTATTAAATTTAACCAGTCCTTAGATGCTTTTACTGCAGAGAGCGCAAACAAAATTCTAAGGAACTTAGAGAAATCTCCGAAGAACATAAAGTGCATGGCCGAAAATGGTCTCCTGGAACCCCTTCTAAACCATCTTATTGACGGTATGTCCTTTGTAACTTCCTCAGTCCTGCAAAATGTTCACTATCAATTAGTTTTCTTACTTGGTCTCATGTCCACCATAATGCATACACTAAAATAACCAAACTACCCTTTGCAAGTTATCAGAATAGTAGCATGAATAACCGTGAGATGTTCTAAAACGAATAAGTGAAACAGGATCCGAGGACATGCAGATGCAGATGGGGGCATACCTTGGGGTAATTGTTCTCGGGCATGACTCTGAAACTTATGTTGCTGAAAGAGCTTCCTCAACTCTTATCAAAATGGTGCAGAGTGAAAAATCTCTCACAAGAAAAGTAGCATTCAACGGTCTTGCAAAAATCTCATCCTACCAACGAAACAGTAATACACTTGTAGAAGCAGGTATTGTCCCAATCATGATTGAAGAGATGTTTACACGAAAAATTGATAGCGGAAGACTGAATTCTAAGAAAGAATCAGTCGCAATCCTAGCGAACCTACTCGACTCAGGTATTCTTCTCGAGAACATCAAAGTAAACACCCATGGACACACAATGACATCACATTATTTTGTGTATAATCTCATTGAATTGCTAAGAAATTCGACCAGATGAAGTGTGCATTAACCTCATCAAGATTTTTCACTGTTTGATCAAATATCCAAAATCAACATCCACTGTGGTATCTGCGATTAAAGAAACAGATGCAAGCTACACCCTAATTGAATTTCTTGACTCTCCATCTGAGGAACTTGGAATTGAAACCCTTAAGCTCTTACTCACACTCACAACCTACATGGGCCATACACTTGCAGACAGACTATGTAACACTAAAGACCAACCAGAAAACCTGATTAAAATACCACCTGAAACCGCCCAATTAACTGAAAAGATTGTGATAGCTGCAAAATTCCTAGCATTGTTGCCCCACCAGAACTTACCACTCAATCTAGCCCTTTTGTACACGGGAAGAATACCTGCAGTTATACAGATAATCAATGAAATCCAAATAAGTGGAACAAGAACAAGCAGGTTTACAAATCTTTACCTAGAAGGATTAGTGGGTATTCTTGTCAGATTTACAACTACGTTATATGAAAGACAGATATTACAGCTTGCAAGTAGTTGCAACTTCACATTAGTACTGACACAACTACTAATGAGAGGAACAAGTGATGAAGTTCAGAGGTTATCAGCAATTGGATTAGAGAAGCTGTCAGTACAATCAATAACTCTATCAAAACCACCACAAATCAAGAGAACCAAGTTCATGAAGTTGTTCTACATACCAAGGCTTCTTCTATTTCTTACAAAGCAGAAGCAGAAAAAGATACAGGTGTGTTCAGTTCACAAAGGGGTATGTTCTTCAGAAACCACCTTTTGCTTGGTTGACGCGAATGCAGTAGAGAGGTTACTAGCTTGTTTATACCATGAAAACGGTGAGGTGGTTGAAGCTGCTCTTTCAGCCATTACTACGTTGTTAGATGATAAAGTCGACGTGGAAATGAGTGTAAACATGTTAAATGAGATGAATATTGTAAAACATGTGCTGAGTGTATTGAAAGAACAAAAACAACAAGAAGGGTTGTGGCAGAAATCATTTTTGATAATTGAGAAGTTCTTAATGAAAGGTGGGAACAGGTCAAATTCTGACATATCACAGGATAGGTTTTTGCCTTCTACGCTTGTGAATGCATTTCACCATGGAGATGAGCTAACAAAGCAGATGGCAGAAAAGATACTGAGACATATGAAGAAGATTCCATATTATTCTTCCGAGTTCGTATAATTCTCTAAATCTCTCTTTTAGATCCATGTAATTACAGATTAAGCTTTAAGGTAGTAAGTAAAGGGTTTGTATATTTATATTTGGTAAAAATAATAGTCATTTTTCGTGTGATTGCATGTTAGTTCTTGACACTCTTCAAAACTTATATCCGTACGGACAAAGAACTTAATGGATATATCTACCCATCAATCATCACAAAATCCCAAAGTTGCGACCAAGTTGTGCTTTACGCCCCCTACTACCACTGTCAAAGGGACACCTGACTCAAAAGAATCCAACTCAATATATACTAGTTTGTGGTTTCTGTCTTGACATAAATTTCATTCCTTGCCTTCTCTAAGAATTTGAAGGTAAATTAAAGCACATCTGATCTGGAAGATACCTTTCTAGGTTAGATTGTATTTGCTAGAAAGGTTCATGAAAAAAATTGGTCAGATTCATATAAATCTGTGCATCAAGTGTAGCAAGGTAATTGGGGTTCAAACATGGTATTGGTAAGTCAAATAAAAGAACAAGACTTGATGGCTGAATCCTTGGGGGCTAGAATGCATCGTTAGAGGCAGATATACCCATCAAACTAGTCTAATCAATTGACTCGTTTAATCGTCAACCATTATAAATGATGAACCACGATAATTTTCAACTGGGACAAGAGTGACGTTGAACAGAAGCCAAGTTCTTTTACTTCTGATTATAACTCAAAAGAAGACCAAATTCTATTTAGCTGCATATATTTGAGTATTTGGTAGCTAACTTTGTTGACTCACCAGTATTCCTAATAGGGAAGAAATTATAAGACGGAGCATAAGAAATTTACTAACTGTGACATACATGGTGTAGCAGTTTAGAGATTAAATATGTGGTTAAATTTCTATCACAAGGTACTTTCCATATCATACCAAATTTTTTTTTCCGTGTGATAAAGTATGATAGATAAATTTATTTCGTAGCCGGTAAATAAGAATTTAGAACAGAAAGAGGAATGCTTACCGTCCATCTATTGAACTGCTATGGTAAGTTGAAAGCTCTACCTTCTCTAAAACATCAATGACTCTTTGGGTCGGTCACTTCAAATATACACCTTCTTCCATGCAACAGCATTTCTCTCGTCTATTGTTTATTGAAAAAGCACAAAAGCTACGCGAGATCTACCTTTCTTAGATACACAGAGATCATAGTATTTCAAGTAACTATAGCTCTTCAAAGCATCTTCTTAAGTAATCTCTTGAAATCATCAATTCTACCACCCAATGCGTACCTTTTAATCCTCGGATTAGAGTAACAAAATCAGGAAATTTTATAAGCTTGCCCCCCTAATCACATATCATGGTATTGAAAGTTCTTATGGACATTTCATCGAATACCTTTGGAGCAATCTTTAAATTTCCTTTGTGTAAACTATGTGACTAAGAAAAAGAAAATATTCATTATTTTTCAGTCGAAGTAATGTGATGGTGTGATCGTGAGAGTTAAACATGCTTTTTTTTTTTTTGAAGAGTTGGATGAACTTTGGGGTTCTTGCACCGTTGATGCTTCCAGTTTCTGAGAAGTGGATGCTTTGGATTTGGAAGCTAAGGGAAAATCTAATGAGGATAACCAGAAATGCAAATTTGACATGCCACATGAATAACCAAAATGAAGATCCCACTGTGGGATAATTATCTTCTTCTTTTTTATGTCAAAATCGGCAAAGAGAAGACCAGACCTGTCTTGTCTAAAAATCTCAGTATGGGAATGGGACAAAACCACTTGTTTATTCATTACACTAGTTTTTCACCCGTGCGATGCAGAGTAGGAGTGTAAATTGGGCCGGGCCGGGATGCCCGGCCTAATTATTAAATGGGACGGTACAGGGCGGGCCGGAACATCTCTTAACCATAAAATTAAAAAGGCCGGGCGGGCAGGATTATTTAACTACAGTTAGTACCCATGGCCTGCCCAAGCCTGTTTCGTAATTTGGGCTCGGGCCGGGAGGGCCTTGAATATTACAAATATATATTGTTAAAAATAAAAAGAAAGTAATGTCATAATATACAAGTTTTACTAATAATCAAATACGACGAGATTGAGATGGGAACAAGATAAACCAAACTTCCTGTAAAATTTTCCTGAATTGAATCATCAGAAAAGGAAACTACCTTAGATTTTGTTCAATATTTTCTCTATATGGTTAATAAATTTAGATTCCTATGGAGTAGAAGTTAAGAAATATATATGAGAACTATGAGGATTGACTGTATTAAGTATATGTACCCAAGTATATTCTAGGATAAAAAAAAATGAGAATAGTCACTTAGGCTTGGCAAATGGATAACATTAACGGGCTAATAGGGCGGGTAACATTGACGGGCTAATAGGGAGGGTATTGGGTCGGGCAAGAAAAATTGACTTGTGGCCTGTGACCGCCCTCTTATTTAAATGGGCTAGGTCGGGCCAGCCCGTAATGGACCACGGGCACCCATGGGCTGTCATGGGACAATGCGGACGGTACTGGGCCTTGGGCTGCCGGGCAAAATTTACACCCCTAATGCAGAGTCTGCTTATTGGTTATGGAATATTTAATACTCCTTTTATATAGAGAACATATTATAAACCAAAGTGTGCAAGAAAATAAAATAAACAAAATTTCATAAGCTCTTTTTATTATAAGTTATTGTTAAACAAAAGAACGAGTAATTGGGGGATATAGAATCTAATTGGGGGATATAGCTAAATGACAAAATAGGGATCCAAATATCCTAGCTGGGTTACCCCTTATATAATTAAATTATTAATTCCTAATCTAACCCTCCCTAATCATAATTAGTAATTAATCCTGATTAGTAAAATATTAATGATTTGGGGGATATAATTTGTGTATTTATGTTTATTTGAATTTGTGTGGGTTAGTTGAGAGTAGAATGAGGGAAAAAAAATTTTGAGTAGAATTTTTTTTTTTTTTTGAAAATGGAAGATGATTGTGATGAGAGACTTGCAGCTGCTGAATCTTTAACTCAATTACAACAACAATCATATCTTCAATCTTCGATTAATGATAACAACTCACAATTGAGTGGAAATTTTTTTTTTGAAAATGGAAGATGATTGTGATGAGAGAATTACCGCTAATAAGAGGTTGAAAATTGATTTTTCTTCTTTGAATCCACCATTGTTGCAATTTGAAAAAGCTTGGTGCCGCATGGTATTCAACCAAAAACCCATGCGGGCAATTGTTGGAAATGTTCATAAATTGTTTGCCACTATCCCAAGGCGAGCCACGATGTTGATTTTTTCTGTTTTGAGCATGTGCACCGGCATGGTAATCATGGATTCGAGCATGCTTAGACATGTTCCTAAGATAGTATTTTGCTTAAATTTCCATGCCTAACAGATGAAAAGTATCCGAACGTTGATTTTTTTTCACTTGACTACCTAAGCATTGATAGGAAATTCTCGAGCATGCCGGTATCATGTTCCGCATATAGTCTTCATCAATTCCTAGGCATGGTCTTCATCTCTTCCTTTTTGAATTTTTTTTCGGTATTAATCACCCACTCGCCGCATGGTCGGTTGATATGAAGACCATGCCGGTATTGTTTTCCCGCATACCATGTTGCTTTATTTTCTATGCCTAAGTGGACCGATTAATACCGAAAAATTCAAAACGGAAGTGATGAAGACCATGCTTGGAATTGATGAAGACCATATGCCGGAACATGATACCTATGGTCTTCATCAATTCCCGACATGGTCATCATCACTTTCAAAGATGATCTTCATCACTTCCGAATAAAAAAATTGGTTTCCAAAGTGAGGAGAAGAGAATTTGATATAGAGTGGGAGAGTTTAGAATTTGAAAGGGAATGGGAAATATTTGGGTTTCAAAGCTCCACCCCTAAATAAGATTAATAAGAAGTGGAGATGGAAATGGGGGATATGATTTTGTTTTTTGATTTTAAGTTTTTGATTTTTATTTTGTGGGAAGGGTAATTTAGTATTTTCGCCCCCAAAAGTCACCCCTTAGCACACACCATGGGTTGGGGGAAGTAATTCATATCCCCCAATTAGTTTCTATATCCCCCAATTGCGTGTTCAAATAAAAACAAACTCTAAAGCACAATTCAAAATTCTTGATAGTAATACAATAGAACTTCGTTAAAATAATCCTCGATAAATTAATAACTTCACTAAAATAATATTTTTTTGTCAGTCCCGACTTGGGCCTGTGTGCTAAATTAATAACCTCGCTAAATTTATAAGATAACAAAAATTTCAAGTTTCCGATAGAGCCCAACTAATATATAAATTAATGATAAATATATAACATTATACAATGGTACTTATTAAAATAGGAATCTATGGTTATTTATTTATGGATATATTTATAATATATTAGACTTCATTTTTAATTTTTGTAATCCCTTGCGAAGTTTCAAGCGTTTTTATTGTGTTCTTTTTTTATTTATTTTGATCTTAACATTAAAGTATATACATTTAAACACATGATATGCCATAAAATAATTAGAATTTTATTTGGATTGACGATAAATTCTCTAGATATTGATACTAAACAATTATTTTAGAAATTTAAAGTTAAATTTGGTATGTTTCGGTATAATAATAACTTATTAATTTACCGATAAATTAATACTTCGTTAAATTGATAGAATTTAGCAGTCCCAAAACTATTAATTTATCGATGATTTACTGTAAAACTTTATTATTTTTTAGCTCCGCAAATAACAAAGAATTGATTGAAAATAGCAAGCAAGGTATATTAAGAAATGAACCTTGAGTTACTATGTGTGCGTGTTACTAATATTTATACTTAATAAGTTAAAAATATGTGTGTTACTATAATTAGGCAGAGTCACTCAATGTATACACAGAATTAATATAATTATAATTATAGTAAACTGTAATTATATTGAGTGTCTACACAGTACAGAATTGTGCATGCGGTTGTGTATATTTTAAACCTCTATATATGTAAATACATGGTGTTCACAGTAACTATTTATACAATAATCGGTGCACATATTTACTCCGAATGAAATACACTCTCTCTTTAATACACTCATGACTCGTATATATTTAAGAGAGAGTGTATTTAATTTTTACGCACCAAAATTTTTTTAGTGATGGTAAATACATTATATAGATCGAGGGAGTGTATATATATGTGTACCTTGGAACTATAAGACGAATCCACAAATGATATGAATAATACACAAATCAATATGTAGATAGATTGAGTTAGTTTATGTGCTAATGTGCACCCGGGAACTATAAAATATGAACTCGTGAACTATATATATATATATATATATATTGAGTGACTACATGTACCCGTAAATTGCAGGATAATTAATATAAGAGTTGGTTTACATGTGCCAGTGATTTATATACTGTATGTATGTAGTTGTGAGCAAATTTCTTGTATATCGAGTGTCGTTAAAACCATAAATTATAATACTGTGTATAGTTTAAAACTGTGGATGAACAACGTGGATGCGAAATTCCTTGTAATTAAATTACTCGCGAAATGGTTAGTATTGAATTATGAAATATGCTACATATTTATGTTAAACGTGTAGAAAGATGTAAAGAATCAACGGGATAAAAATAATAGGATGATGGTATTCAGATAGAAATTGTTGGGACTTCTTCTAGTCTTTCTCCCAAGCTATTGAAGGCTCTTAGCGTGCGGCTTTCACTGTGAGGATTAATAGTCACAACCAAGACAGGAAGACCACGCACATTGAAGTTTTTAACCATCTGCTCGATTGCAGAACAAAAGATAACTGACATAAGGGTGGGATAGGCCATTAATATAGTCAACAATTGGGCTCGTACAGTATAAACAATTGTGCCATTGTCGACGCCACGATGGGTTGGGATATATGAGTCTGATCACATGCTTATGGAGGCATCAAAGCTTAAACAAATATATACTAAATAAATTAAACTTAAGCAGTAGTGCAAGCTGATACATCAACTAAATATTAGATGACAAACTATTAAACACAAAGATGTTTAGCCAAATTAAAGAATAATGCAAGACCAAATTTCTCCAAAGAATAAATGCACGTGTTGACAGTTCATAAAACATAAAAATAAAAATTAGTAAAAGCCCAGCCGAAGCGATTATTGGCTTAATCGCTGTAAGTACCAGGAATGTTAACTCCGCACCCATGGGCAGGTCTATCCACGGCTGTCTGCTATCCTGAGTCAAAGGGAGGTTAGTGATTAATTTATGTCAAGGAAGAAAATAAATAAAAGCAAAAGCAAACGAAAAATAAAAATTTTGTAAGCCTATTTTTCCCATATCCAGGTGCAAAAAGATCAGACAAAAAGCCACTTGATCATAAGTGCCATCTAGGGAGTCGCCAAACCACGTATGATTGTACTTTGAACTGCATAAGGTGTCTATTTAAATATTGGGGAGTAGAAGATCAGAATCCTTTTCGACAGCAGTAGGTGGACATGCATTTCCGATTTCCCTCATGAAAGTTTGGATAAACCCTCCTCCCTCTAAAAATGCTGCCAATAATTCTTGCTTTTTGTTTTGTAGTTGTTTTTACTTGTCCGGAAATTAAAGGTTAATGCTAGAAAGGGCATGTAAAATTTTGACGTCTTACGCTAAGCGAGCATGCCACCATTAGCACCGCCCCTTCGGTACAATGCATTACCCCATTGGTTCAACGCATTACGCCTCAAAAGATCGGTACTCCACCAGTCTAACATGCAGCACCGCGCCAATATCAACCCCAACAGTACCACCAACCCAATACCATTACCCCGACCAATGCCGAAAGGTATATTTTTTTTTCATATTTTGATTTTTATTGTTTCCTACAAAAGCTTTTAGAGGTATGCATGGAGGTCATGTATTTTGTCTAACTGGGAGCTCTTTGTTAGGTTTAGCTACTTTCGATACCATAAGGCACATTCATCCTGACGGTTTTAGTGTATGCATATTCGCATCTAGGTATGTCACTTAATATGGCATCTCATGTCAATGATTTATTATGGTTTTGGAGTTATTTTAATTCTTCTCAGTGCTGGCACCAAGGTCAGATCCGTCGTGATTAACAGAATTACCATTTACACAATTTATCTCTAGCCGGAGGTACACTCTACGTGCACATGCAATTTATAGGTGAAAGTGAAAGGTTTTCATTGATATGTAATCATCTACATAGCTGCCTTTTGTGGTCTTATTAACTGTGATGTTGGCACTCCGATTGACAAAAAGAACCAAAAAAATTTTGGTACGGGGATGAGGGAGTTGTGCATACGAAAAAGAGTAGACTTCCTGAACATCAAAACAGGGAGTCAAGTCTCGAAGAAAAGCAAAAAAAAATGACCAAGAACTTTAAGTGATGCACTTATCAAGGATTGGTTGTCATACTCATATACTAAAAAAGATTCATAAATTGCAAACTGAGTCAAGAAAACTGATGGTTTCATTTTCCATGGAGAAATTAAGTGATACACTTATCAATGAAAAAATTGTCGTACTATTGCGCGCGCAACCGAGTAGAAGAGTTGCATGATCATCGCCTAAGAAGAATGCAAGAAAATTGCAGAACATTACTCAATCGAGATAGAAGTAAAATTTTCAATAACAACCCGTTTATGCCGGGTTTATGTCGTAGACAAATCGATAAATTAGAATCACTAAAATTAGTATGTACTTACAACGAATTCTCTCTTTAACAATGAATTTCGGTTTTAATTTTGAAGTGTGAAGCAGTGTATGTGGACGACATAAATATCTATCAGCATTATATCCTGTCAAAAGAATCCTATAAACTATTTGGGCACCGGTAACAGTTTCAAATCAAAAATAAACTAAGCAAAAAACAACTACGTACCCAACAAAAGACGATTCCCTCGAGTAGGTTCTCCGATATCATCTGCCAAATTTCAAAAACCAAGAACAATCCATGAAAACGAAACCCTAAAAAGCAAAAAAAAAAAAAAAAAAAAAAAAAAAGTGAAATCTATGTCATCCATGGAATTTAGGCTTTACATCTTCTGGTTATTTAGTTAGCACGCCAAAAACAAATGTGAAATGTATCTCATAACCTCGTTCATCTACGGAGGAGAGGTATCACCAACAACTGCCAAAAAAAAAAAATCATGATGATTTACCTGTTTAAATCATCCGAAAACAAATAAGGATCTACACAATCTACACAACAATGACTTTATGAATTAATAGAAGAAAAATAAGAAGAAAAGATATTTAAGCAAAGTAGTATCGTGGTTTTGATAAGAGAAAGGCTACACTACAGTTAATGTAAAATTCTACGAAGTCAACAAAAATCAAGCTATTCTTAATGGATTTCATAAGCACAACAACAGAAGCAATAGAAACAATACCAGAGCAGAAGAAGGAATACAGATAGAAGAGGAAAAAATGGTTCCGCCTACAAAAAAAGAAAAAACAAAAAAACAATAAGATTAATTAGAATTGCGAGGAGAAGTACAGCTACCATATTACAAAAAGAAAAGTCAAAAAATATCCAGTAGTAAGAAGAAGAACACACGTCAATGGAAGTTCTAATTTGGTTGCATTGTCAATCGACTACAGGATCCTGCAAAGCAAAGAATAAACACAAATCAAACAACAAAACTGTCGGGGACAAAAAAGAAAGATTAATTCACGAGCAGAAAGAGAGGAGGCCCAAAACTAATTGGAAGACTTTGGTCGAGCACCTTATATAGAGAAACAACAAACAAAAAGAGACCATGTTTAGAAATAATTTTAATAAAAAAAATCTAAAAATATTCGGAATTTTAGTTATTCGAGTATAAATGCCATGTTTAGAGTATTTAGAATGGTAAAAAGAATCAATGTGTTAATATATATAAACTAAAAAGGGAAAAGATCTCCTCTATAAATTTGCTATTTAATTTTATATTATTTCCAATTAGATTGTTGCGTTTCAAATATAGCAATATGCCGCTGCCAATAAGATACAACTAAGGTTTCCTAAAATAGCCTATACCTTTAATACGTCGAGTAAATAGAATACTATCTAATATATTTATCATGATTTTCATTTTGCATTATACATTTTTTAATGTAATAAACAATATCAAGATTTTTGTTTTAATGGAATGAATTATATTAAGTAAAATAAGATTGGAATTTACTTATAAAAAAGATCTTCTTAGTAGGAAATAATATCCTTATCATTATATTTTTGATATCCATATTTATTTCGGTATCTTTCTTTTTTTGTTATACCTTGATTTCCACATTAATTTTGATATCTTTCGAGATTGTATTCAATTTTATTTTATTTTTGTATTTTTTTCTCCTCTCTGCAAATTTTATTTTTTGGTGATTTTTACTCCTAATGATGTTGTATTATTTTTATTTGTACAGGATTAACAAACCCTTATGTAAACCCTCGAAAGATGATTTCTTGATTCATGTGTGACATCCATAAATCGGGTATTTTCTTTTAACCGTCAATAAAAAATTTGTATTTTCTTTTAATACCAACTGAAAGTGTAATTTCAAGTATTTTACTTTACCCGTAGTTTGGAGTTGTAATTAAGAAGATTTTATTACAAAAACTGTAAATGGACATTGGACATTGGATTTTTTTCTTTATTTCATATGATTGATCCAATTTTATGATGATATCATGATGCATATTGCATATAATTTTCTTTAATTTTATCATGATGAATTTTTTTTCTTTCTGCTTTTGGTAATGTTGAAGTTGTTTATATATTTTTTGTTATGTTTCCTAAATTAATAAGATTTAGTAATTTTAGGTAATTATGTTTAAAAAATGTGATTGGCTAAATAATATTTCGTGGACCCAAAAGATTCTCTTGAAATTCTATTTGCTGGAATTTTGAATGGTGGGGCTAGAATCAACCAGAAGCTTCGATTAACCACGTTGCTCGAAAAAACTCTGTTTTTATATAAAGAATTTTCTAAAGCTGGGAAGCCGGTGTAGTCAACTCCGTTGACTTGTGTGTTCTACATCAGCTGTCTCTCCATTGACTGGTATCGGTCCTTAGTAGAGCTATCTACGATGGTATTACTTGATTTGCTACTCCGTTGTGTTAGCTTAAACCATATGGTTGAGTTTTGCCACGGTCGTCTTGGTGGGCAATTGAAGATGAACTTGCAAATCAGAATGTACCATACTACCATGGTACCATCACCAGACATTTTACAATGTCGACAACTTGTCACATGGATAAATTCATGAGTCAGAAAGTAAAATATAGTAACAAATGCTCCTACATTCACTTTAAACATATCGCAATATTACAGGATCACATCTGTGCGCTTCAATGAAGATTTCGTGTTATCAATCCTTCAAAAATGGTATACAGGTCTTTATTTTCCACGCCAAATATTTCATCCGCCTTCCTTAAAGTTTCCTACAAAAGAAAATATACTGAATTAAACCAAGAGAAACGAAACCTATGACAATGAAAAGTAAATTGATCGTGACTTGTCTTTTAAGTTTTTTATGTATACCTCTCTGGTTTGCTTGTGTGAGTTCAACTCCTTCACATTGGCTAAGAATGCACCAAACTGTTCGTAAGACAAACGGCTCCTAACTTGGCGGAAAAACTCCTTTCCGTCAACACGAGTTCGACCTTCAGCAATGACATAAAAACTATTAGAACAACAACAACAACAACAACAACAACAACAAAAAAAAAAAAACAACTAGGCGAGTTAGAAGTTTTTATTAAATTAAGCTAACCAGATTGAGATGCCATTTCAGGAGCATGAGAACTTGGTACTGAACTCTGATAGCTGGATGGCATAGAAGAGTATATTGACGATCGATCAAACATTCCTGACCCTGTGGAGGAAAATGAAATAGAATGTCGCCTTGGTGATGTCGGTTTAGACAGTGTTCTTCGTGGAGGATAACTTGGAGGGGAACCCGGGGGAGTAAGATTTGGTGTGTTACTGTAAGAAGCTATTAGAGGACCTTGTGAACCATATCTTGGTGCTGCCACAACTATATGAAAAACAGAAGGATGATGAGAAACATTTAATGGGCAAAACCAAAATAACGAACTAACAAAAAACAAATTGAGAGGTTTTTAATATAGACAGATAATCTTGTATTGTATATTGAACTTAATTAGAGAAAGATAATGAAACATACCATCTGTCTCTACTGAATTACCACTATCTTCCTGTGAATTTTCAGTTTCCGAAAACTGACTCCTGCTAATTGAAGATGATACCGATGGCGGCAATACCGCAGCATCATCTTCTGTAATGGTACACAAGAAACAACTTTTACTGTCAACCACGAATTTAAAATGTCTCCCTGAGTGATGGAAATGATGAGTTTGAATATACCTCCATGGTTTGATCCTGAAGAAATACTATTTGGACTTCCTTGTATCTGTTTAGCAACTTGGGAAGATCCTTTTGGCTAGAGAGGAAGGGAAGGGAATAAAAGAAAAGTTCTTGTGTTAGCACTACAAACTTATAGTCAGACTCGAAAAATGTCAGTGTTTTGAACAAGTAGCCGCCAAATATCAAGCTAGCAGAATTTTTATATCGGTATTAGAGTGATAGTGATAGTGATCGATGACTTACAACATTCTCATCCTCCTCTTTTAGTGACTGCATGAGTGTTTTCTTGAATACCTCTAACTGCAAGTTTGCAAAACAATTGGGTAGTAGTGCTTAGAAGGATAACAATATCAAAAAAAAAAAAAAAAAAACGAAAATTTTCCTTTGTCCTGCCTCCGGTACCAACCGGAGACTATAACTGGAATTCAATCATTCAAGAACCCTTTTCGTCTCATTCTCATATTAACGGTTAACGGACGGAGTACTATATAAAATGAAAATAACCGATGTTAGAATACGGGCATCCAACTCAAAACCAATTGGCAATGAGTGGAGAGGCCCTAAGGATTATAAACTGCAGGATCTTAGATTGCCCAAACAATGTGGGACTAATAATCTCAACACGCCCCCTCACGTGTAGCCTCGTTGGGTCTAACACGTGGACAATTAAATCGGGTGACGCGGAGTAAAGGCGCGGTCTAATGACTCGTCGCAAATAGCCTGCTCTGATACCATGTTAGAATACGGGCATCCAACTCAAAACCAATTGGCGATGAGTGGAGAGGTCCTAAGGGATTATAAACGGCAGGATCTTAGATGCCCAAACAATGTGGGACTAATAATCTCAACAACCGAATGGTAAAATATATGACAATTGATTACCTTGGAAACATCTCGATTGAGCTTTTTTACTGTGTTTGACAACGATTCATTTTCCTTCAGTAAACTCTCCTACATCAACAACCAAAAAACCGGATTCAAAACAAACGGGATAAACACCAGAACCAGTAGAACTGAATAATACAAAAAAAAATTAAAAACATCATGCCTTTTCTTGGTCAATTTGAGTTAGTCTGTCAGCAGTTTCAGAAAGAGCAGAATCAAGGGCTTCAATCTGAGACTGTAATTCAGATATTAAATCATCTTTCTCTTCAACTTTTGCTTTAAGACGGTTCGATTCCGATTCGAGTTTCGCTACACGTGTTGATAAGGCAATCGATGTAATTTTACGCGCAATATCGAGCTGTTCAAATGGATCTGATGGTAATAACGATAGAATCTCTTCTGGAATATCAAAACAACTCGAAGGTGATTCTCTTGCTAACATTTTTGGATTGTCGCAAGATGTTTTTTCTTTCGTGAAACAGAGGAAGAAAAATAAATAAGGATTTTGTTTTGTGTAGTAGTTAGGGAGGGAAGGAGATAGAGAGAATAGTTTTGTGGTCTGGAAAGAATTTGATAGATCATTATATCTGTTACCTAATTGGCTGGAAAATGACTAGAGACAAGAATCATAATGCTAAAATGAAAGAAATATATCCCACCAGATTATTCCAAGGAATCGTGGCATAAAAGTGGACTAAATTACCACTTCATATTACCGTTAGAAAATTAGCAGTTTTTTTTTCTTTTTTTCTATTGGAAGATAAGGCTTATGCACCATGTCAAAAAAAGAATTTTTTTTTTTTATAGGAAAGGTAAACATATTAATTAAGCAGTATAATACAAAAGGTTTACAATTTCATTTTTTCCGAAAATCCATATTAGAAAGGATACTTTCTTTTTGCACTTGCTGCTCCAAATGTTTCGACATGTGTTGGAGTCTTCTGATTCTTGTTTCTTTTTCCACCGAGTCCGTTGTTGCGTTGTGATCTCTGTTAATAAATTTTACCTTAGCTTGTGGTAATCTGCCTAGAATAGAAGTAGTTTCTTCTATAGTATTCTTTGCTGCCCAAGAAACGTCTGATCCTTTTTTATTAATGGAATCTGCCAGAACTTTACAATCTGTAGCAATAAAGATGCTAGAAAGAATATTGTCTTCTGGCCATTTTAAATTTAAGAGAGATTATTCTTCTGCATGTAAAGCCGAGGACGCCCAATCTGAACCTGCGGAAAGATGCGTAAAAACTTCTTGATCTACCGAATATAGAATGAAGGCGTAACCCATGGATAAGTTCTCCTTGTTAAACGACGCATCTGTAAAAATTATCCAATCCACTTTGAAGTTGTTCCAAGCAGGTTTAGTTGCTTTCTTTTTCTGAATATCTTAATTGATTTTCTCTTTTTTGTACGGCTAAGCCTGTATGAAGTTCTTAATCTGTTGAATCAATGAATATGGATCTGGGTTGGTTTTTCTAAAAATCACTTCACATCTATATTTCCATAGAAACCAGATGATTGTTGCAATTTGTTCACAAAAATTTGAGAAATTAGGATCAAATATCCAAATTTCAACCCATTTAACAATTGAGTCTGTGTTAATCCATATTCCAAAATTATGGAGACTCCAAGCACTATTTCCTATGATAGAAAAGATGTCTGTATGATTGTCAATTCTTCAATCATGAAGGAAAAAGAGAAATCCCATTCCTGTAATTCAACTTTGAAGGAAAAAAAAAAGAAAGAATATGAAGAAACAAAGAGCTAACAACTCAAATCTTCAGAAGTTTTCTATTGTTCTTGCAGAGTTAAAACAAACCAGGATGGAGATTCAGGAAATAAAAGCTATTGTACTAAGATCTCTGGAGATTCAAAAGGCCCTGGTTCGACAACAATCAAAAAGGTTTGTATGACTTGCCTCCTTTCTTCATGAACCTTATGTTCCAATGTTTGTTGACGACAAGGAGTTCGGGAACGATAAAGAATTTTTCAAGAATCTTAATGTCTAAGAAACTTCTTGTGATAATTTATTTATTATGTTCAAGAAGGATAACTAGGGTTTGGTGTAGCATATATTGTGATTACATAAGCTATTTCCAACATTTTTCATCTTGCATGTTTTTAGATTTATTTATTTAGATTCTAAGTTTTTGGAAGATGAACTTGAGATTGTGAAGGTGTTGGCTTGCTTAATCGGTTGATGCAAGGTATTTAATCTTATTGGTTTTATATATTGCAAATATCTTATGAGATATGTGCCTTTACTTTTTGTGTTTTGTGCTATTATCTCATAAATGCTCAAAAGCTAAATCCATTATGTCTTTATGCATATATTGATAAAAGATAGAATGGACTTTTTGAGATATTCCTCAGTATTGATCTTTCCCTGATCCACTTTATGTAAAAGTACTGTATTTACTCCGTAAGTTTTCTTATGTTGAGTGATTCCGGTTAAATTAATCAAAAAGATCCTTTTATGGTTAATTTACTCGATGTTTACTAGATACAAATCCATGTGATTTGTTAATGTCCAAAGAAATCCTTCTTTTCTTGTAAAAGTAAGGTCTTTCATGTTGTTCTCTTGGGAATGCCATCAAATGGGGGAGAGTTCTTAAATGAACTTGTGCTTAATTTTTATATCTTAGTGGGGAGAGCGGTTGTGGAATTTGTAGGGGTTTACTTGTATCTTAATAAACTCCTTGATGAATACACTAAGTTTCAACTATGTGAAATCATCTAAAGAAAAGTCGATATGCTTCTTTAGTCATGAATTATCTTTTGAGAATTCATAACGATCCCATAGTTTTCGTACCTTTGCCTATTTATATTTACAAAAAGGGGGAGAATTATTTAGTAGTTTACACTACATACATATGGTTTACGGATCATTATGTAAGGAGGAGTGGATTCCATTCTATAGGTTCTACCTATTGTGCAAAAGATGGAAGTATTGACTAAGGGGGAGCAAATCATATCACCGTAGTATTATTTCAAAGTTGTGATACAATTGGACTTTGAGTAACATAATAATTTAAGAACATTTGTTTTCGTATTGTTATTGCTACGGATCTTCAACAATAATGATGCTGAGTTGAACACATTCAGAATCAACGGAGAACTAGAAGTAACGAAGAATTCAAGGAAGTTGAAGATCCAAGGAAATCAAGCATGATGGATCAGAATCTACAAATTTTATTTATTTTGTGATCCATATGTATTGATAGTTTTGTCACTAAAATTGGCAAAAGGGGAGACTCTTAGAGCACTGCTCGGTCGAACTCTTAAGCGTTGATATCTCAAGCTTGTTTGTCAATTTTAGTTGATCAAAACTATATCTTGAATTCTTAGTCTACTTATAGTTGTTAGAGCATTGCTCGGTCGAACTCGCATGCGTTGCTATCTCAAGCATGTTTGTCAATGTTAGTGATCAAAACTATAAGTCTTGATTTCTAGCCCATTATAGCTAAAGGTCTCGGACTAGGATAGAAAGTGTAGTTGAGCTCAAGACTCCATGGCAATCATCATACAAGACGAAGGAATACTCAAGGAACTGGTGGAACTTCATCGACTAAAAGGTATGTGGAGACTTGAACTTATCTGTCACTCAAAAGTCTATTTACTCTATCTCCTATTCTTGAGACAAAAGTCGTTTTGATATATAGACTTTCATTATACACATTTGCTATTTCGAGCCTAGTTTAACTCGCCTATCTATTTCTCGAAATATGTGTTGGTAAGCTTTCGCTTTAGCCAAATTCATCTTTACCTAGTAACGAATGTCATGTTATGTTTCAATCACTTTGAAAATTGCTCTGACGAAAAATGGTGTGTGAATAACGGCTATATAACGTCCTCTGAGAATGTTTCAATGATTGAAATGAGAGTTTAGATTACATAACTATTGGTAGGATATAAGCATTGTTGTGGAAACACATATATGTATAAGTCCTTATTCCTTGAACCAAAGTTTGCGAACTTTGTTGATCAAGAGAAATGGAATGTGGCGTGAGCCAAGTCCGCGAACTCAGTCCGCGAACCGAGAATTTCTGCTGGAGTTTGTGAACTCCTTCCGTGAGCTTAAGTACGCGAACCCAGTCTGTGCACTTGAGTACCGTAAACTAAGGAATGCTTTTGCAAACCGTGGCTATAAAGTTCATGAACCGATTCGAGTGAATCAAATCGTTTTTGCTTCGATTGTGTCTTGTGTAGTTACATAAGATCTAAGCAATTGAACAACTCTCTAACTAGTTCATTTGAGTCATTTGAACTAGTTATGGTGAAGAAGAATATGGTTGATATGAAAGTGATCATATGGATAACCATTTGGTTAACTATTGTTGAACCAACAAATGTTAATGTTTGGGAACGGTTATATAAACCCAAAATTGGACATTTCATTTGTGTGTAACAAGCTAAGGTTTCGATCCAACGGTTGAGAAATATTAGATTGAATCTAATCAGGTTTTCATCTAATGGTGAATATTGAATACTTTGTTAACAAGCTAACATTGATTGCAAACCCTGATTTGAAAGACTATATAAGGGAGAACTCTAGCAACTTGGAAACCTAATCCCCACACCTTACGTGTGATACTAGTTGCATAAGCTAGAGTCGATTCTCCTTTAACCTTGGGTTTTCTTCTCTAAACCAGGTTAACGACTTAAAGACTTCATTGGGATTGTGAAGCCGATCCGATACTACTTTTCTTGTAGTTCGTGATCCGATCTTGCTATTTCTATCGTACAATTACAATTGGAATAATTGGCTTGAGATTTATATCTCCGATAGGCAAGATAGAAAAGAAATCACAAACACTTCGTCTCATCGTTTGTGATTCCGTAATACCTTTATCGTTGCGTCGATTAAGATTATTGTGAGGTGATTGATAATACTAGGCTGTTCTTCGGGAATATAAGTCCGGGTTATCAATTGGTTCATGTTCACCTTGATTTATCAAAAGACGTAACAAAAACTCGTAGGTATATTCGTGGGAGACGGATTTATCTATTACCGTAGAATTTTCTGTGTGATACGAATTTGTTTATTAAAGTCTTCGACTTTGGGTCGTAGCAACTCTTAGTTGTGGGTAAGTTCAGCTAATGGAATCAAGTGCATAGTATCCTGCTGGGATCAGAGACGTAAGGAGCGCAACTGTACCTTGGATCAGTGTGAGATTGGTCGGGGTTCAACTACAGTCCAGACCGAAGTTAATTTGGAGTAGGCTAGTGTCTGTAACGGCTTAATACAGTGTGTGTTCAATCTGGACTAGGTCCCGGGGTTTTTCTGCATTTGCGGTTTCCTCGTTAACAAAATTCTGGTGTATGTGTTATTTCTATTCCGCATTATATTTGTTTATATAATTGAAATATCACAGGTTTTGCGTTGTTCAATCAATTAGAATATCCGACCTTTTGGTTGTTGACTTAAATTGATTGACACTTGGATATTGGTCTTTGGTACCATCCAAGTTATCTCTCTTTGATAAAGACTCGCAGATTTCTATTTGCTTGAGTAAAGATCAAATCGAGAGATTGAGATATAAACTCTTTGATATACTTTTCTCTAGATTGAGTCTGACTGTCTAGTTGATTCTCTAGAAAGTATATTGGAGTTTGTCCATATAGATTGCTAAGCGAAATATTGGGTGTGGTTGTTGTACCCCCGCTTTTTCAATAGGATAGAAGTGTGTAGTTGAGTATTAGACTTCACGGCGTTCACCGATTGAAGAAGAAGATCTGCTAAAGAGATTGGAGGAACTTCCACCACAAAAGGTATGTAGAGACTAAAAGTTATCTATCACTCAAAATTATTTTCAATTTTATCTACTAATGAGACTAAGTCGTATAGCTTTATAGACTTTGTGTTATACCCATTTGAAATTTCGAATCGAGTTTATCTTGTTTATATAATTCTCGAAATACGAGCTTAAAGCTTAGAATGCTTCATCACCTACTTGAAAACTTTAGTTGTAAACAATTCATTTGTTGGAAACTAAATATTAAGCCAAGATGATCATGTGAAAATTACCTTGAACATCTTACATGATTTGTGTAAGACAATCATTTAATGTTACCTTGGGATGTTTCTTATTGATCAAATAATCATTTGAAAATTACTTGAAGCTAGTGGTATGTGTAAGATTACCATTGTTGTCTTCTAAGGATGTTTCAAATCGATTAACGAGAGTTTTAGAACTACTACGAATGTTTGGATACAACACAATATGCGTACACAGTATGCGAACTGTGAAGTACTAGTTCAGGTCCGGAACTCTTGTTTGTGAACGAGTTTATCTGTGATAGGTCCGGAAATGTGGTTTCCGAATAGTGTTTGTGAACAGCAAAACTAGGCAAGGTCCGGAACGGTAGTTCGCGAACTCAGTTTGCGAACTCAGCGGTTAGGTTCTAAAATCGGTAAGTATGACAACTTGTTCACATACTATGTATGCTAATTATTGTCTATACTCATGAACTCGGGTTCGTTTGCAAACTGAAGTCCCTTATTCTTAATGCTTTAAGGTATGCAAACTCGGTTTGCAAACTATGGCATTATGTTCATGAATTGGTTCTTGTATAAGTACTGTGTATACTTACAAACCAAGACGAATATATTTCAAATGCTTCATGAATATTTCTATGAGATAGTGAATATTTGAACAACTCTCTTAAAACACTGTTTATGGGTGAAAACTATTCCTGCCGGATTTGGTAATTTGGGGTGTGTGGATGAGGAATGAATCTAAACCCTAAACAAATGCACTGCGCGGTGAGTGCTTGTAGATTCGGAAATCAATCATGCAAGTCCTACCTAAACCAAGAAATGGCCGTTCCAGACTTGTTTCGGTCACAAAGTGAAGGAGATTGGGTTGATCTTAGGGAGGGAAGCGAAGAAGGTGTTGAGATTGTGAAGGTGTTGGCTTGCTTATGACTTGTAACAGAAAGGTGAGCAGGCTTACGATTGATGCAAGCAGGATCTGGGTATTTGAATACGTTGTGTATTAACACTTGGTTTCTGTCTCGTCTGGACTTGTGTGGTTTTTCTCCTTTTTCTCCTGTTTTTCTCTTGTTTTGGAAAATAGGTAGGAGAATCTATTTATACAAGTCATTTGAGCCTTATTCACGTCTCTCGTGGGAAGTGGAGGAAGTGGAGTGATGGAGTAGTGGAGGTGTGTGTTGGTGTTACACGACCAGTCTTGCCCACTTCTCATGTCATCTCTAACCGTCCATGACTTCCCGACACGTTCTTGTGATGGCGCGTTGCACGCTGTAAACCGCCAGACCAATACCCCGATATGTATCCCCCGGTTTGTGACATGATTGATGTTCGGAATATGTGGATCGTGGATCCACAAAAGGTAGCATGTAATGCTAAATTGAATAATCTGCGTTATTCAGGAAGTTGATACTTGTGAAGTATCATGTGTATTTTATGCAGGTACTGCATCATGGTGTGGTAGAGTGACGGGTGGTGATCACCATGACGTCTCACTGACCAGTTAACTCCTGACCAGGGTTGTATAACCAAGCCGGTGAAGTTGGACGGACGAGATGATCTTTGAGACACTCATCTGCGACCGTTGATGGAATTAGGGTTTTTGAAGAGGTGCACAAGCATCACTCTTCAGCTTGGTCGAAACCAAGCATGGGATATAATTTTGACAAGGCCGACCGTGCATGTGTGTAGACAACATGACGGTGTAGGCGCCTATACCCATTACCTAACGAAAGTATGATCTGGGCCACTCAATTCGTCCGGTGAAGTTGAATGGTCGAGATCAATTTGTGACAAAACCAAAGTCTCCGCAATAGCCGCGCGTCATGCCCATTTCGGGCGCACGTTCCAAGGTGACTAATCTTGGTCGGTCTTGGCCGTCGGTGCAGTGTGAAGGTGGTAGGCTGGTGTTCACGCCTATACCTCGAATATCCCATGAAAACGTGATCCGGGCCACTCAAATCGTCCAGCGAAGTTGAGCGGTTGAGATCGGTTGCGGTTTGGGAGATGTGACCACGCTAGTTTGGGCGCGCGTCTTGGAATAACCCGGGCATGATATGCCTTGGACGATCGGGTGAGGGGATAGATGGGTCCATGGGTCCACGGTGGTCATGTTGGTATGGCCAGGACTGATTGTGTTGACATGTAATCTAATCTTGGACCCTCCATTCGTGTGGGCTTCTCAACTGAGAAGATGGACGCTAAGCTAGGTAAAAGACAAGAGATAAAGGTATGTTTTGAGTTATCGTGATGCTCAAAACCCTAATTTTGGGTTTCAAGGCCTTTCAACCATGCTTTATTCATCCATGGCGTAGAGCAAAGAGTTGAAGTGAGTCCTCAAACCCTCACACTAACCGATTAACCTGGTCGCAACCATCTCCCAAAAACAAAGAAACCCTAATATGTAAATCGAACCCATACTCTCCGAATCCCCAGCCCTGCTCCATGCTTTGTGATTGTGTTGATAATCTCTAGGAGCGGGCTATGGCCCTTTGAATCTACATCTACACCCTTTATCTATACCTCTCGCGAAGATGGATGGTTGGGACGGCTGGATGAGATCTTGACGGCTCAGAGGAGCGGGCTCGTTTTAGCTCTAGCCCATGTCTTCCTTGTTGGGTTGCATGTAATATTCCTCACCCTTCGCTCTTGGCTCCTCGATTCCCTTTATTTAGTACCTAAAAATACAAAATTAATTAATACAAATATTTATTCTGAAAACAAGGAAAAATACGAGAATATGGGATAATATCAGGGGATAGATGGGTCCACGGTGGTCATGCTTTGGTATGACCGACCCCTAATCTAATCTTGGACCCTCCATTCCCTGGACGCTATGCTCAAAACCCTAATTTTGGGTTTCAAGGCCTTTCAACCATGCTTTATTTCATGGGATAACCAACCATGGTTGGTCCTGATGACCGATTGGTCGGGTATGTAGGCGACACGGTGATTGTGTTGACATGCTCATCGGAAAGATGGGCCCTTTGAATCTACATCTACACCCTTTATCTATACCATCGCGAAGATGGATGGTTGAGAGGTTTTTCGACACATGTAATATTCCGCAAACCCTAATTTAGGGTTCCGCCCATACGCTTTGGTTTGGACGTTTTGGCAAGCTAGGCCAATCTGGGGAGGCCGACCATGCGGGATCGCGTTGGTTCGGCAAAGGGATATTCCATACCTACTGGGGGTGATGGAATTGATCCTCGGTCATCCAATCATGCTTGTGGAGTTGGATGATCAGATCATATCCGGACCGATACGGTCAGTCCGGATGCTCAATCATGCTAGTATAACACACCGATAGGGGCTAAATCGGGCTAGTATAACACACCGAGAGTCACCCACGGGTATTTCGTACATGGTTTCATTATAATGCTTGAGGTTCGTGTTGCTCAGAAGAGCAATACTCGATCATCATGCCGCACCGATAATGAGTACAGAAATACAAGGCTGATTGCGCATTAATTAATAATGCTAGAAATTCACATTGTATATGGGATTGTTGCTACATGCTCCAACCTGGATGAATTTCATGTATTCACAGAATGGGATTGTTGCCACATGCTCCATTCTAGGTGAATTAGTAAAGTGAAGGAGTATCCAACACTTATTAATGGCTTTACCTTTTACAAGATGTCAGCGCATGATTTTCTGTTTTTTTTTTACAATTTTAACCTTAAATGAAAATCCACCATCAACATTAAGTCCCCTGCATAAAACGTAATGGTTACACCATTGTGGGGTAGGCATGAGATGGTGACAATTAAAGACAAAGCTTATGAGACAAAGTTAGATGTTACCAGGAGAGACGGGTCATCCTGTCCTTGGGGCATGTCATATTCAAGAGGCATCCAGGCGAGTGTTCCCCTAGCATGATGTCGGTCTTGCCTGCTTCGATCGACCTTGCTATGTCTGCTTCGGTCGAGGGCCCACTCCATGCTTGCTCCGTTTGAATGTCGGTCTTGCCAGATCGACCTTGTTATGCCTGATTAGGTCGAGGGGCTATTGCGCCTGCTTCGCTCGATCGTGGGGTTGTGCCTAATCGGCGGACTGCTGCGCATGTTTCGTTCGTGGGGCTACTGCGCCTGCTTGATCGAACGTGGGCTTGAATTTCGTGAACATGATTCCCATGACATAAGAGAACCGTGTTGTGCAAATAAATATGGTCCCGCCATATATGCTTGATTGAACGTGGGTCCCATATCGTGTATGCCTAACTGAATGTCACCTTTATACCAGCCTCGTGCCCTTGACCAACACCGGTCTTGAAACTTGAGCAATACCGGACTTGTGACTTGATCAATACCAGACTTGAAGCTTGAGCAATACCAGACTTGTGACTTGATCAATACCAGACTTGAAGCTTGACCAATACTAGACTTGAAACTTGAGTGATACCGGACTCGTCACTTGATCAATACCGGACTTGAAACTTGAGCAATACCGGACTTGTGACTCGATCAACACCGGACTTGAAACTTGAGTGATACCTGTGACTTGATCAATACCGGTCTCGAAACTTGATCAACACCGGACTTGTGACTTGATCAACACCGGTGTTTGGACCCAATACCAGCCTTGTGTACTCCAAAGTGAATGTGTGTTCTGTCGTGTGTGACTACACATCTCACGCGTTTTTATACAAGTCTCGACTCCTGTCTTTTATTGTAGAATGAAGAAAAGAACTCCTGTTGAGATGTCTTCTGGGGATAATGCTGGTGCTAAGTCAGGAGGTGTTGACAGCTTTAAAGATATGCCGAACATTGATGATGAGTTGTTCACCGCGCCCTTTCAACTATATGAAAATATTCGTTCCACAAGATAACCCTTCTCCTATAGACTTCAAGGTTTTTCATGCTCCACTGGGCCCTCATGAAGGATGGATGAGACGTATGTTGAGCAATGAGTACATCAAAGATAACTTGACCAGAGCGCAGATTATTAATGCAGCTTGAGTATTGAAACGACTCGAGAGGATGTTAAAGTGGTTTCTGGTGCGAACGTTGAGGTGGATCCTGGAGAGAGTGTTGAAGAATGATTCTGAAGTGAACGTGGGTCCCGGAGAGAGCGTTGGGGCGGCTCTTGAATAGACCATTGAAGCAGCTTCTGCTAGAGGGAGCGTTGAAGTGTTTCCTTCTTCAGTTCGATTTACCTTGCGAATTCCATGCTTCTTGACTGACCATCTCTCTCATGTTGAAGAATTCCTTGACGACGGTGAAGGAACTTCATGCGAGCCTCGATCCCCAAGCGTGGTTTACATGTTTTGTTCGTAGTGGTTGTTGTCGAGCCGGATATGGAATATCTTGGACATTGTTTCATCATTGTGGGAGTCGTGCATGTGGTACCGGAGTTGGAGTTGACGGACGCGCGAGGATGTTGTATCTCGGTGGTTTTCCTCTTGTTACTTCGGGGAACCGCTTACGTAGAAGGTCAAGGTTGTATCGCTTTGTTGGTGAGATATATGCCCCTACAAACATTATGAGGCTCTTCATTACGGCAGGCTGTTTCTTTCTATCGGGAATATGTTGTTGTAGATGAGGGTTCAACAGGCTCCAGAGGGATGACCAAAAGCGCGGATTCTCCAACATAGCATGATAGACATGTACCACTGTCCGATAAAGTGACTCGCCCGGATCTTGTTCGACCACTGTCTGATAGAGTGACTCGCCCGGATCTTGCTCGATATGACGCGTGGACATCGTTAACTTCTTGAGGCTGCTCCCTTGAGGTATTGGCTCAAGTAGAAGATTGTCGTCATAGAGCGTCGATACGTTGCACCGGTATTCTTTGAACCAAATGGCAGTATGGTATAATAAAAATTTCTGAGAGGAGTTCGAAAAGCTATCTTACTTGCATCATGTTCGTACATCCTTATCTGGTTGTAGCCGCTACATCCATCCATGGAGGAGAACATGTCGTGTCCGCTGGTTGCATCTACTAACATGTCGATGTTAGGTAGAGGAGGATCGTTTTTGGAGCAAAGACTGTTCAAGTCTCTCAAGTCTATGCAAAGACTTTGATCTATCCATTTTCCTCATGTCTGAACTACAACTGTTTAACCGACTTGGATACATGTATGACATGTAGATGATGGGTGACCAATTTTCATCTAAATCCGGCATTTCTTCATATCTCCAAGCGAATATGTCCTGGTACTCTTTGACAAGTTCCACGAGCTTCGTGCGTTTATCCGTACACAAGGTTGAGCTGATGGAGATAGGCCTAGGAGATTCCTCAATGATTTCAATCTCATCAGTTGTGGAGTTGGTGCCATCTTGCAGCTGTTGTGGAGCATCTAGCACTTGTTCTTGTGGTTCGTTACAGTTGTAGCATTCCATTGGGTGGAGAGACTGGGTAACAGTCTCCCCTGCTAATTGATAATGGCAGTGTCGGTATACCGTTTTCCCTTTCTGGTCACGACTCGCCACAAAAGTTCGTTCCCTCTTCGTGTGAACGTGTGTCGTGGCTTCACAGGATGGAGAAGAATGCTTCATCAGCAAAGATGCATCGTGGGTTTTAGCCCTCAATGATGCAAGCCGGTCTTCTTCCTGAATTGACGCCCACGTGGGGAGTGGGACGCAACGAACTTGTCTGATTCTTTTCGCCGCTTCTCCCGTATGTGCTGGTTTAGTTTCCCTCGAAGTCCGTCATTGTGGTAGGCTTCCGTACGACCTTTCCTGGGAGAACCTTGGATGTCCTGAGAGTCTTGAGAGTAATCACATTCGAAGACGCTCCTGTGTCGATAAGGGCCGTCTTGAACTCTGAATCCTTGATGTGTGCGGTGACATGTAGGGCACGGTTGTGAACTTCCTCTGGTTGATTGCAGCAAAATGTCTCCGTGCGCTGATTCTTCGAGAGGTGTGAAAGTTCGCATAAACTTTCCACTAGAGAAAACGCTTCCCGATCCACCGACCTCTGGTTCATAGTGAAACTATTGACTTGAGGAGGATCGTTGTGAGGATCAGTCCCCAGTGTAGGAGTCTCCATGACAGGACCGCTCATATCTGATGTCGCTTCTTTGATCAGGTCCATGGAGGTCCGCGCCGCTGAAGTACCTTCTCCGGTGCGTTGAATGCGTTCCTTTTTTGCTCCAGGGGATGTCACGGCTCTTGTGGAAATTGATCAGTTAATGTCTTAAGAAAAGTGAGTACCTCTTTCTGAGTTGCGGCCATATCCGTTTGAGTCTTAGAAAGAACTTCATGCTTCTCCATCAAGTCTGCAATGGTAATGGGGGATGGTCCTCCTCTCGTCCCTCCGGCTCCTCATCCTGATGAAGGAGTGGAAGTTGTTGCCCTGGTGACTACCAGAGGTGTTACACTTGATGAGATGCCGGGATTTGCGTTGCTCCGCTCTCGTGATGGGAGGTGTTGTAATATCACCTGCTTTGAGTGATCGAATTGAACGTTTCCATCCTCTCGTACTCACGTGTTCCTTGATTGATCTCTCCTTCCTCAAGCATTTCTTCACGGCTTCGACAAGGGTCTTGAGATATAAATCTTCCAAAGAGGGATCCGTAAGCTGCAGGCTCCATTTCTTTATCCGGTAGATGTTGTGGTACCCGAACAAGTCTTTTCCTCTGTGGATTTGCCTCGAGTCTTCGTTGTCGACTGGACCATGTTTTTCGTCTCTCCTGAGTCCCCTGTGATTACGCGCTCTTTCTGCATCTCCACTGGTAAAGGTGTGACTCCTGACTAAGGATCCAACGTTTCTTGCACTGTTTGAGTAGATGCATGCCGACCCTTCTTGTAATTGCGATGTTATATCATTCAAAAGGCGGAATGTCTCGCTCTGTCTTCTAGAGATACCGGCTTGATTTGCCAAGACATCCTCCAGCATTCTAGCTACACTTCCCATGATATCTGAACCACCTGTGGTCTCCGAGTGAGGATACATCGCGAGATGAAAACCAAGAATTGAGAATTCAATTTTTGTAACCGAGAGATCAACCTCCCACCGTGGTCGCCAATTGTTTATGGGTGAAAACTATTCTGCCCGGATTTGGTAATTTGGGGTGTGTGGATGAGGAATGAATCTAAACCCTAAACAAATGCATCTGCAACGCGGTGAGTGCTTGTAGATTCGGAAATCAATCGTGCAAGTCCTACCTAAACCAAGAAATGGCCGTTCCGACTTTGTTTCGGTCACAAAGTGAAGGAGATGGGGTTGATCTTAGGGAGGGAAGCGAAGAAGGTGTTGAGATTGTGAAGGTGTTGGCTTGCTTATGACTTATGACTTGATTGATGCAGGTTGTGGCGACTTGGTGGTTTTTCTATTTTCTCTGTTTTCTCTTGTTTTGGAAAATAGGTAGGAGGAATCTTGATTGAAGTGGAGGAAGTGGAGTGATGGAGTAGTGGAGGTGTGTGTTGGTGTTACAATCTTGCCCACTTCTTACGCCATGGAGTTCTTGTGATAAGCAGGTGTTTGAATCCCGACGTTGTGTATTAACACTTGGTTTTACGTTATTCGTCTCATTCAAGAGTTAGATTTGTAAAAAACCGGACTTGTGTGGTTTTTCTCCTTTTTCTCTGTTTTTCTCTTGTTTTGGAAAATAGGTAGGATAATCTGTGGCATTTATACAAGTCATTTTGAGCCTTATTCCCCCTCTCGGTGTGTTATGTGCGTCTCTTGGCGTGGGTTGGAAGTGGAGGAAGTGGAGTGATGGAGTAGTGGATGGTGTGTGTTGGTGTTAAGAAACAGTCTTGCCCAACTCCACATCTCCTGTCATCTCCGCCTACACACTCGACCAATCAGTCCATGACTTCATGGTCGCGACGACACGTTCTTGTGATGAGCGCGTTACCCATCTACCTCCTCTTGCGGTCGGCCAAGGCCACGCATTCTGTGCGGTTAAACCGCCGCTCAACTTCACCGATGACCAATAATCACCCCGGTGATATGTATCCCGATTTGTGACTTGATTGATGGGTGGCTTAGATCCACGTTTCATGGAATATGTGGATCGTGGATCCACAAAAGGTCAAATTGCATGTAATGCTTAAATTGAATAAACTGCGTTATTCGGGACTTAGTTTATACAACCACAGATCATTACTTGTGACACTTGTGATTGACGTTTATCTTTCTGGACCCACGATCTTTCAATCATCACCGTTTTTGCTTTACTTGCAATTTACAAACGTGTTAAAACAGTGAAGGAGTGGGCAGGCATGACTTGTAACAGAAGGTGAGCAGGCTTACGATTGATGCAAGCGGGCTCATCGGGTGTTTGAATACGTTGTGTATTAACACTTGGTTTCTGTCTCGTCTGGACTTGTGTGGTTTTTCTCCTTTTTCTCCTGTTTTTCTCTTGTTTTGGAAAATAGGTAGGATAATCTATTTATACAAGTCATTTGAGCCTTATTTACGTCTCTCGTGGGAAGTGGAGGAAGAGGAGTGATGGAGTAGTGGAGGTGTGTGTTGGTGTTACACGACCAGTCTTGCCCACTTCTCCTGTCATCTCTAACCGTCCATGACTTCCTGACACGTTCTTGTGATGGCGCGTTGCACGCTGCACGCTGTAAACCGCGAGACCAATACCCCAAATATGTATCCCCAGGTTTGTGACTTGATTGATGTTCTGAATATGTGGATCGTGGATCCACAAAGGTAGCATGTAATGCTAAATTGAATAACTGCGTTATTCGGGAAGTTGATACTTGTGAAGTATCATGTGTATTTTATGCAGTGCGCATCATGGTGTGGTAGAGTGACGGTGGTGATCACCATGACGTCTCACTGACCGATTAACTCGACCGTGGTTGTATAACCAAGCCGGCGAAGTTGGACGGACGAGATGATCTTTGAGACACTCATCTGCGACCGTTGATGGAATTAGGGTTTTTTTGAAGAGGTGCGCAAGCATCACTCTTGACTTAGTCGAAACCAAGCATGGGATATAATTTTGACAAGGCCGACCATGCATGTGTGTAGACAACATGACGGTTTAGGCGCCTATACCCATTACCTAACGAAAGTATGATCCGGGCCACTCAATTCGTCCGGTGAAGTTGAATGGTCGAGATCAATTTGTGTCAGAAAACCAGTGCCGCAATAGCCGCGCGTCATGCCCACTTCAGGCGCACGTTCCAAGGTGACTAATCTTGGTCGGTCTTGGCCGATTGGTTTGGTGTGAAGGTGGTAGGCTGGTGTTCACGCCTATACCTGAATATCCCATGAAAACGTGATCTGGGCCACTCAAATCGTCCAGCGAAGTTGAGCGGTAGAGATCAGTTTGCGGTTTGGGAGATGTGACCACGCTAGTTTGGGCACGCGTCTTGGAATAACCGGGCATGATATGCCTTGGCCGATCGGGTGAGGGGATAGATGGGTCCACGGTGGTCATCTTTGGTATGACCGGACTCGCTTAATCTAATCTTGGACCCTCCATTCGTGCCGGAGAAGATGGACGCTCGTGATGCTCAAAACCCTAATTTTGGGTTTCAAGGCCGTGCAACCATGCTTTATTCGGCGTACGAATTGGGATAACCAACCATGGTTGGTCCTGACCGATTGTTCAGGTATGTAGGCGGGCCCACGGTGATTGTGTTGACATGCTCTGGGCCCTTTGAATCTACATCTACACCCTTCATCTATACCTGCGAAGATGGATGGTTGAGACTGTTTTGCGACACATGTAATATGCCGCAAACCCTAATTTAGGGTTTTCCGCCCATACGCTCTGGTTTGGATGTTTTGGCAAGCTAGGCCAATCTGCGGGAGGCCGACCATGCGGGATCCGCGTTGGTTCTACAGGTGGATATTCCATACCTGCTTGGGGGTGATGGAATTGATCCGGGTCATCCAATCATGCTTGTGGAGTTGGATGATCATGTGATCATATCCGGACTGATACGGTCAGTCCGGATGCTCAATCATGCTAGTATAACACACCGATAGGGGCTCAATCGGGCTAGTATAACACACCGAGAGTCAGCCTGTACGGGTATTTCGTACATGGTTTCATTATAATGCTTGGAGGTTCGTGTTGCTCTGTAAGAGCAATACTCAGTCGTCATGCCGCACTGATAATGAGTACAGGAAATACAAGGCTAATTGCGCATTAATTAATAATGCTAGAAATTCACAGGGTATATGGGATTGTTGCTACATGCTCCAACCTGGATGAATTTCATGTATTCACAGAATGGGATTGTTGCCACATGCTCCATTCTAGGTGAATTAGTAAAGTGAAGGAGTATCCAACACTTATTAATGGCTTTATCTTTTACAAGATGTCAGCGCACGATTTTCTGGTTTTTTTTACAATTTTAACCTTAAATGAAAATCCACCATCAACAAACACATATAGATATATTTGATTATCTATCATGATTGGTTGATTATCAGACTGAGTCTAAAAGTGTTATATGAATATAGCTAAGCTAAAAGTGTTCATATGTCTAACTTCAGTTAACTGTTACTGAGCCAACTTGTTATACACGTTTAGGTACGGTTCATCCATATCTAAATATAGGTATATTTCATTTGTGTGTATCGAGCTAAACTATCTAAAGGTGGAGATTGATTGCTTATTTTCTAAGCAAACTTAGCTTGAATCTTAAATCAGTAGTTCATCTAACGGTGAATATTAACTACTTTGTTACTAAGCTATCTTAGCTTTGATTGTAAGCAATCCTGATTTGAAAGACTATATAAGGAGAAGCTCTAGCATCTGGGAAACCTAATCCCGACACTTTCATGTGTCCTAGTTGCAAAGTAGATTCGATTCTCTCTTAACCTAGGTTTCAAGTTCTTCTGAAAACCATTACTAGGTTTAACAACTTAAAGACTTCGCTTGGGATTCGTGAAGCCAGGTCCATCTATTTTCTTTGTAGTTGCGTATCCTGATCGTACTTTTTCTATCATATTGAGTTTAATTTTCTCTAAGATTTTTTTGAGATTTATCTCTGATAGGTAAGATATAAAAAGTCCACAATAACTTTTTCGTTTCAGACTCTTGTGGTTCCGCAATAACTTCTTTTGTTAATCAGTTAGGTTATTGTGACGTGACTAATATTCTAGGCTGCTCTTCGGGAGTATAAGACCGGATTATTAGTTGAGTTTCCTGTTCACCTTGATCTTTTCTTAAGACGGAAACAATAAATAGAATAGACTTATCTGTGGGAGACATATTTGTTTATAAGTCTTCGACTTTGGGTCGTAGCAACTTCTAGGCTGTAAAGAACGCCAGCTAGGGGAATCAAGTGCGCAGAGTCTTGCGAGATTCAAGAGACATAAGGAACGCGACTGTACCTTAATCGGTGTGAGACTTGGTTAGGGCTCAACTACATTCCATGCTGAAGTTAACTTGTAGTAGGCTAGAGTCTGTGACGGCTTAATACAATGTGGTGTTCAAGTCTGGACTAGGTCCGGGGGTTTTTCTGCATTTGCGGTTTCCTCATTAAATTTTTTTTCTGGTGTATGTGTTATTTCTTTTCCGCATTATATTTTCATTATATAATTAAAATATCACAGGTTGTGCATTGTTCAGTCACAGTTGATAAATCCGACCATGTTTGTTGGATAGAGCTTGATTGACACTTGGTACCATTGGAGTTATTCTCATAACAATCAGGTTCACGGATTCCTATCTGTTTGATTTACTGATTGTGTTGAGAAAGAGATAAAGCTCTTTGATATCTTTCTTGATTGAGTTTCATTAAGTTGATACTCCCGGAATTATATTGGAGTTTGGTCCATAAAGATTACCGAAAGAAATAGGTGGGTGTGGTTGTTGTACCCCCGCGTTTTAAGATGCCATTAATAATCAAGGATGGAGTTTTATGTATTCTATACTGGAAATTATCCCGTGAAGCATTTATGACTCAGGACTCAAGGAGGTGGCTTAGAATCGAAGCACGCATGAGCAACAAACAAGATGACTAAGGCAATAATAATCGTGGCCATGGCCGAGGAAATGCTGGCCATGGAGGAAAGAATTTTTATCCATGAAACCGTGACCATGACCAGAAAATGTTAGCCATAGGTCTTCCCTTTGGCCAAGGCAGCGATTACGTTGTGGCCATGACCGAGAGAATGTTGGTTTTGTATTTGGCCAAGGAAGTGGTGGTCGTGGTCATGATGCACAGCCATATACGAGGGAGTGTTGGCGCTGACATGTGTCGGTATCGTGGCATACTTGTCCATAGGGGTTTTAGGCGGGCACGGATTGCACCGTAATACATTTTAGTGTTGTAGTATGCCTAAGGATTCTTCGCATCACATAAAACTTGGGATTATCACTGGCACTGGGTTGGCACCATATTTGGAAAATATGGCACTTAGATGTTGCTTCCATTCCAAAGGCAGTAAAATGACAATATTGTTCAGATAGTAAAATGACAATATTGTTCAAGGAGTTTATCCATGGAAGTTTTGCCACTTGAGACAAGTTCGATATTACTCAATGAGAGTCTAAATATTAATATATGAAACGAGTTCAAAGAATTCAGTTGTAGAATTATTGCAATTCATAACAGGTTCCATATTGGTATCCGATAAAGAATACGAATATGTTTTGAACGTATATTTTGTATAGTCAGAAAACATCTGGCGAGGAATTGCAACCAGCACCTGAGGCATTCCGAGGACAATATTTCTCTACACTAGTGGCCAATCCATCTATAGTTGTCCAATCATCATAGATTCAATATAGAAGTGAGTACAATATAAGTACTAAAATACTCCATAAATATATATAGTGAAAAAGCGTGGGTATAACAACCACATCCAATAATTTGTTCGACAATCTGTATGGACTAACTCCAATATAATTCCGAGAGCACCAGCTTATAAAGCAACTCAAACAAAAAATATACCAAAGAGTTATATCTCAATTTCTCAATACAATCTACAATCTAACAAATAGAAATTTGTGAGCCTGATTGATATGAGAAATAACTTGGACGGTACCAAAGACCAATGTCCAAGTGTTAATCAATTTATATTCAACGACCAAAGGTGGGATTAACCAATTGATTGAACTACGCAAAACCTGTGATATTTCAATTATATAAACAAATATAATGCGGAAAATAAATAACACTGAAAAAGCGGGGGTCTAACAACCACACCCAATATTTCGTTTAGCAATCTGTATGGACTAACTCCAATATAATTCCAAGAGAATAACCTAGACAGTCATACTCAATCAAGGAAAATATATCCAAGAGTTATATCTCTGTTTCTCAATGTAATCAGCAAATCAAACAGATAAAAATCCGCGAGCCTGATTATTATGAGAAAAAACTTGAACGGTACCAAAGATAAATGTTCAAGTGTCAATCAATTTCAATCAACAACCATAGGTTGGATTTACCAATTGATTAAACTACGCACAACCTGTGATATTTCAATTATATAAACAAATATAATGCGGAAAACAAAAAATACAGACACCATAAGTTTTGTTAACGAGGAAACCGCAAATGCAGAAAAACCCTGGGACCTAGTCCAGATTTGAACATCACACTTTATTAAGCCGCTACAGACTCTATCCTTGATTGCATCTAAAAAGTTGATATGTACTTTGTTTTGGTCATGAAGTGTCTCTATCGAAATTTCATTAGGATCCCACTAGTTTCCGTACCTTTGCCAATTTTATTGACAAAAAGGGGGAGAATTAATGTGTAGTTCACACTACAAATACATATGTTTTTCGGATCATTATGTAAGGGGGGTGGTTTTCTTGTGAGATGAAGTATTGACTAAGGAGGAGTGCTACATATCACCATAGTATTGTTGTCAAAGTTGTGATATAATTGAACTTTGATGTTGTGTAATAATACTATGACACTGTATAACAATGATTGAGAGTTATTGTTTTCTCATTGTTATGGCTACAGATCTTCAACAACGATGATGCTGCATTGAATATCTTTGGAATCATTGGAGTACTTGGAAGTGACAAAGATTTCGAGTAATGTTGAAGAACCAAGGAGATCAAGCATGTGGATGAGAAGCTGCAAAGTTTATTAATTTTGTATTCAATATGTATTGATAGTTTGTCACTAAAATTGACATAGGGTGAGATTGTTAGAGCACTACTCGGTCGAACTCGCAAGCGTTGCTATCTCAAGATAGTTTGTCAAGTTTAGTTGCCAAAACTATAAGTCTTGATTTCTAATCTACTTATAGCTAAGTCTCGGACTAGGATAGAAAGTGTAATTAAGCTCTAGACTCCACGGTGTTCATCATGCAAATACGAAGAACTACTCAAGGTACTGGTGGAACTTCATCGACAAAAAGGTATGTGGAGACTTGAACTTATCTATCACTTAAAAGTCTATCTACTATATCTCCTATCTTGATACAAAATTCGTATTGCTATATATAAACTTCGATTGTACACATTTGCTATTACGAGCCGAGTTTATCTCGCTTATCTATTTCTCGAAATATGAGTTGGTAAGCTTTCGCTTTGGCCAAGTTCATCTTTACTAGTGACGAAAGTTATGTTGATTATTTCAATAAATTGAAAATCGCTTTGATGAAAAATAGTTTGTGAATAACAACTATATAACATCCTCTAAGAATGTTTCAATGATTGAAATGAGAGTTTAGAATATATAACCATGTTTGGATATAAACATTGTATGTGAATTCATACTTGTGTAAGTCCAAAATCCTTGAACCAAAGTATGCGTGCTTTGCTTGTTCAGGATGACCGGAGCTAAGTCCGCGTACCTGTACGCGTACTGTCGGAAGTTCACATCCCGTAAATTTCTGCTGGAGTTTGTGAACTGAAAATAAGCTCAGTCCGGGTACTTAAGTATGTGTACAGGTATGCGTACTTAAGTGGGTTATTTTCTAAAAACAGTTTAAATCGTGAACTAAGACATTTATAAATTAAGGAATGCAATCTTTGCAAACTGTGGCTATAATGTTCATGAATCGATTCGAGTGAATCAAAACTTGTTAGAGCATAGCTCGGTTGAACCCACCAAGCGTTGGTATGTCAAGTTTGGTTGTCATATTTTAGTGAATCAAAACTCATGTTAAGAGTCGCTTGATTATGTACTGAGTCAACTTCGTATAGGTAAACTTGAACGTATTAGGATAATGATACTTTACAAGTATTGCGAAGACTTGAAGATGTGAAGAAGCAAGGAGCTACAACGACAACAATCATCCTTCCACTTGAGGTTAGTGATATTTGACTTGAACTGTTTCATTCCCTAACGTATCTTTCAAGTCGTGCATATTGAAAACAAAACTGCGAAGCATATTTGAACTCTAGATAGACATGGTATTAAGGAATACAATACAATGTTTATTGCTTAACCATTAAACTTTGTAGATAAGACATCGCCATAATCATTTGAATGCTATTGTGATTATGTATGGGTATGAGGTGAGGATTTCATCCTAGGGAACAATGTTTTACATGTGTTCTAAGGAAGTAAGTTCATAAAATTGTTTGTGAATCGAAAAGGAAATCGCCAGGCGTTATTGGGATTGTTATTCATTGCATATCTCGTGAACATCCAATATGTGTGATTTACTATAACCGTTCATGACTTGTTGTGTTCTTGGTAAAACTATTCACAAAGGCCTGACTTATGTATTGGTATGACTTTTATTAGTGAAACCGATCATAAGTAATCACATGAGATGGTATGATCGGGTTTGTGATTTTATTTCTGACCAAATATGGGAACGGGGAATCGATCCTAGTAAGAGGTGCAGTACATCACAAAGGGGAACCGATCCTTGTATGAGGTGCAGCAAGGTTTATAGCAGAAAGGGGAACCGATCCTATGGACATGTGCAACACGTTTTTAGGCAAAGAGGAACCAATACTATGGACATGTGCAACACATATAAGTTAGATACCATATATATGTGGGGAACCGATCCTAGTACCTAGTCAGCCGAATTTTGGAAAGCTAGTGTGACTATGCACAATAATCACATGGAAGGTAGAACCGAAACTTGTTTTGGTAGAACCGTTAAACCCATGATTTGTGATTGAATGTTATTTGATCAATCGCATAGTTCTTGAAAGTCAGATGAACCAATTCTAAACTTGTTTGGAAGTGTGGCAAATCGGTTTCAAGGTTGTAAGTGTGAAAGAGAACTTACAAAGTTAAGATGTCGACATACTTTGAACACGTGCTATGAATGTTTATTATTTAATTGTTCAAAGTTATTCCTTAATAGCTAAGGGAAGAGAATCCCAGGATCGAAACATAAATAAGTTAAGAATCTTTTAATTAAGGTTATTAACTTCATTTTTAGGAAAATAAGAGTTAGTAATGTGCATTTACTAATTAGAGATTTTCTGAGAGATTTCGATCATTATTTTTGGACAGAGCATTTCCAGGAATTATGGAAACCGAATTTGTGCTTTAATGAATATCTTGAGAATATCTTCGGTTTTGGAAATTCCTTGGTGTCCAAACTTCATTGTCTATAAATACTTGAAGTTTGCCTTTCTTGCAAACTAATCGTTAAATAACAAACAAACTACCTCTTGTTGTGTTATTCTTGGTGAAGCCGCCTATTCGGAGAGGAGAGTAACCTAATTAGGCGAAATCTCTTACTACCGCTCGTTTAAAGTCTTCTTTGGGATTGAGAAGCTCTATTAGTACCGTTGATGGGAAACTAGATAATTGCGGTTTATCTTTTGTTTTCACTGATTTGATTGACTAACTGTGGTTGAACTTTGATTGTACCTAGTTTGTTTATGCTAGAGAATCTTCTCTTCTGATATAAGATTCACTCAAACTAGTTCAGAGTTTCGACAGGGATATTTAGACTGTTGTTAGTTCTAAAGAAAATCTTGTGATAATCCATTGTTAACAGACTCCGTTCTGTGCGTGATTGATCACAAGAGATTCAGTGATTGTGTGCAGGTGTTTATTGAAGATCTAAGAAGATTTAAAGACAAAGAAGATATTGAAGATTTTTGATTTGTGGGTTCATAATCTTTGGTGTGCACAATACTTGTTTCGGTAAAAAGAAGATCCAATTAATAATCGGTTTATCCTTGTGATAGATTGGATTGATTAATTGAGTAGATCAGCATTTACACAATTCTTTGGATTAAGAGTGTTGTTGGCTTAATCTTAAACGATTACTTTGGTAATTGAACATAAGATAGATCTAAGGACCTGACGAAGGAGTTTATGTTAAGATAAACATAAGAGCCTTTGTCCAACTCATATCACTTGGTTGAATAGAGTTGATACCAAACATATTTGTTGTTCCTTTACTGTTTGGAATACGAACCAAAGGAATTGTTCCAAGTACGTGACTTAGGTCGGAGGCGTGGGAATACAGACGGAACAAGGTGAACTATAGGTTTAGTTGCTTGGTCTCAACTATACGAAGTTAGGTGTAATTTTGTGTAGCGGCTTAATCCTGAGAGTATTCAATTCTGGACAAGATCCCGGGGTTTTTCTGCATTTGCGGTTTCCTCGTTAAAAAAATCTTGCTGTATCATTTACTTTATATTTCCGCATTATAATTGTTTTATTATAATTAAAGTAAATCACACAAACGTTAATTCCTATTTACTTGATAAGTGAATCCTATTGTGTTTGGTTAAGTCCGAACCTTTTTATCAAGTAACATACTTCGTTGTTGTATTGTATCGATCTCGTATCCATAGACGATCTCACGAAGTGTGAACCGATTAGTTGTATTGTCTCGACTCAGTCCATAGACAATCACTTTCGGAGAAAGGACTTATAGGTAGGAAAAGTTTTAGCTTGAGGTATATTTGGGTACCCTCGCCTTTTCAATTGGTAGCAGAGCAGGCAAACACGAAAATATCTAACAATCTGTGTTTGGTGCGATCCTACCTATAAGAATGAACTCGAGTTCTCATGAACCGACTTCAATTAACGTACCGCCAAGATTTGACGGAACAAACTATCTATGGTGGAAATCTGCTATGAGATATTTTCTTCAATCACGAGACTTTAATACTTGGCTATTATTCTTCGATGGTTATATTTGTCCAAAGATAGAAAATTCAGAAAATGAGTTTAAACGCTTAGTAGAGTTTTCGAACGAAGAAAAGGCTCTTGCAAAGCAGAATTCATATGGTTTGAATGATATAATACATTCTGTAATCCGTGACCTACAACATCATGTATCAACATGTTAAACTTCGAAAGAAGCTTGGGATAATCTTCAGATCGTATTCGAAGGAAATTCATCAGATAAAGAAGCTAGACTTCAAACTCTTACTTCCGATTGGGAAAACCTTTGAATGGATGACAACGACACTTTCGAAGAGTTTCATATTAAACTCTCTGAGATAATTAATGCTTCTTTCTTTCTATGAACGACTATTTCTGAAATGGATATAATATGCAAAATTCTCAGATCGTTGCCATCTATATACGATTCTAAGAAGCATGCAATCATAGAAGCAAACGATCTTTCAACTCTCTCACGAAGCACACTCGTTGGAAAGTTAAAGATCTTTGATCATGAATCACAGTCTATTCAAGGTAAAGGAATTACTTTTAAAGCTGTAAGAATTCCGAAGCTCCAATGGAGAGGAATAGACAGATGGATGATTCAGATGAACATATTGTAGAAAATTCTGATGATGAAATTGAACAATCATTGTCATTGATTACTTGACAGTTTCGAGATCTCTTAAAGAAAAGAAATAAGAGATTCGTTAAGGATACTTATCGATCTTCTCGCCCACATGATCGAGTCCCTGTCAAAAAGGATCATGAAGAAGATGATGAATATCATCCACAGTGCTTCAAGTGTAAAGGGTTTGGTCATATTGCTAAATAATATCCCAATCTTAAGAAATACACTGGAAGCAAGGTATTGGCTGTAACACTAGATGAGACCTCTGATTCATACGATTCTGAAGAAGAGGAAACAACTAATATTGCATTAGTTGTCAATCTTATTTCTACCTCCCCCATCAGTGATTTACCCATTTTAAGAATGTACATGTCTTCCGATGTTATTAAATCACCTAATGGTAAAGGGAAAAATAAGACAAGATGCAAAAACTGTCTCAAAAACAGTAATGCTAAGAGTTGCATATGCAATTCCAGTCAATCTCAAGATACTTTGTTAGTTCGGGGTAACAAAAGGAGATCTTTTCATACTATACTAGATCGAGAACACTCTGGTTGTTCAAAATTCCATAATGAGAGAAAATCTCATACTAATGCCACTTGATCGGTATTATAATTCTTTCCTCACCTCGTGTGCCAAATCTTTGAGTGAGGAAGAAGAAAAATCAAGGCACTTTTGTGTAGATTATGGAAATAATATCTAGTATTTGAAGATATTTGATATATTCGTATTTTTAGGAATATTATATTTTCGGTAGTATGAAAATTATAAAAAGATCTTTCTCCTAATTTGGTCATTCCTTGTCCGAACTATGGATCTGGATCAAATGGTTTCTCTGGAGAAGATGCTAGATCAGAAATATCATCTTAAAACTAAGTCTGGATCGTCTCTTGATATTAAGAGTAAAATCATAAAGGGAGATTGGCTTAGCAAGAAGGAAAGAGAGAATACTCTGAAGAAAGATCAGTGTATTGAGGCATTGACACACTTCTGTGTTCAATCAAAGACAAAATTACATGTTCTTGCAGAATCCTTCACGAAAATTTCTCATCTACAAGAAATTCTGGTCAAGCAACAAGGTTTTCTACTTGAAGAAATTCAAAAGCTGAAGAGTAGTAATCTGCCTTCATTCACCTCTGATATGAAGGACTAAGTTGCAAGAGAAAAATAGACATCAATTTTTGAATTCTTTCATTGATTGTATTAGTCTATTATGAATAAAACTATTATGAATAAAATTATTTGATTTATAATTTTTCTTGTGATAGTTTTCGGTTTACATAGCCTGTGCTTGAATGCGTTTATCTTTTTGCTATGTATGTTTATGGGATGTTTGATTTCGGTTTTACTACCTTAATATTCGATCTCATATATTGTGAACCCTTGTGGTTTGGGTGACTTTTTGATTTAGCAGGATTAAGTTCTAGACCATGTTGGTAGGCTTTATCAAAGAATCATGAGGGGTTCTGTTAGAAACAATATGTGAAAAAGTCACAATATGTTGAATCGGTTTTGGTTTAGCATAAAACATATGTGTTTCGACGGTTTTCAACTTTTGCTTGAAATTATTAAAACCGATTTTTAACCTTTCACTGGTAAAGGTTGGTTGTTGTTATTCTTTTGTTTTTGCATAAGGATAACAACATGATGATATTTCGATATCAATTCTCCCTGGACGAAGATGCAATCATATTGGAGAAGTGGATGCGAAATTTGAGGTAACAATGTTGTTAGTTAATTGTTTTCCTGTTTAAGAAAAGCCTGAGTTTATTTATATATATTTATTGCTTTTGCTTAACAAAAATTCAGTACAATTGATGTTTATTCCATTATGTGTGTATGGATGTATGTGTGATTCAATTGGTTCCGGTTAAGAAAAACTATTTTTATATTGCTTTATTGTGTGGTATCAATTGTTTAGGCTTACAAAATTTCGGTGCAATTGCGGTGCTTTTAATGTCTATGTTGATTCAATTGCTTCCGGTTGAGGTGAATAATTATGCAAGTTGATTTATTTGGTTTGTATGAATTATTTATGGCTTAACGAAATAAAAGGTTTACGGGATGAGTTGTTTAGTCCAATTCGATTCCGGATAAGAGAAACTAAGTTAATTCTGATCTTAGTTAGACTTATCGAAGTGAGGTTTCGGTTATTCAAGTCTAATCGAATGCCTTAACAAGAAATGCTAGTTAACTAACCTAGTACTTGTATTGTTTAAAATTGAAAGGTCTAAGTTTATGGATAATTAGAACCTGATGAGAAAATAGAGTTATCTTTATTTTGGTCTTATCGAATTAAGCGATTGTTTTTGTACAATCGGTTTAGCAAAGGGACTAAGGTGCTTAGTTGATTTTTGGTTTGCTAAACTAAAATGGAAAAATTGTTTCGGACAATTGTTTCCTTGGTAACATATCAAAATAAAACTACTTGTAGTTTCGGTTTTGATATTGGTTATCAGAACATGGTGTGTGGAACCCTCGTGCCTAACTCTACAGGTTGCAAGTCTATTTTGAGATTTGTAAGATTCTTTTCGTGTTGTCCTTTATTTTTTTGTTTCTTTGTCATTTTGTGACAAAAATGGGGAGAAATATATGGAGTAAACAAGTGATAATGGCATTGATTTTATATTGATTGGTATCGCTAAGGAAAAGAACATTGGTGCTTAAACGTTTTATCTAAACGAAAGAGTGAAAGCACAGACTAAGGGGGAGTAACATATCATATGAATTGGTATAAAAAAGACGTGCGGATTGAATATCTACCTATCTTCCTTAGGGGGGAGTATTAGCTTTGTTATTATAATGTCAAGAATGGCATTTTCAAGGATTGAATGTAAGCATTTTACTATGTTGTTGAATTCGGGAATCAAGCGTATGTGTAATGAATTCTTGTAATTTGTTTATACATAAGATGTAAGAGTTTTGTCACTAAAATTGACAAAGGGGGAGATGGTTAGAGCATAGCTCGGTTGAACCCACCAAACGTTGGTATGTCAAGTTTGGTTGTCATATTTTAGTGAATCAAAAATCATGTTAAGAGTCGCTTGATTATGTACCAGAGTCAACTTCGTATAGGTTAGCTTGAAAGTATTAGGATAATTAGACTTTACAAGTATTGAGAAGACTTGAAGATGTGAAGAAGCAAGGAGCTACAACGACAACAATCATCCTTCCACTTGAGGTTAGTGATATTTGACTTGAACTGTTTCATTCCCTAACGTATCTTTCAAGTCGTGCATATTGAAGAAAAAAACTGCGAAGTATATTTGAACTCTAGATAGACATAGTATTAAGGAATACAATAGAAGGTTTATTGCTTAACCATTAAACTTTGTAGATAAGACATCGCCATAATCATTTGAACGCTATTGTGACTATGTATGGGTATGAGGTGAGGATTTCATCCTAGGGAATAATGTTTTACATGTGTTCTAAGGAAGTAAGTTCATAAACTTGTTTGTGAATCGAAAAGGAAATCGCCAGGCGTTATTGGGATTGTTATTCATTGCATATCTTGTGAACATCAATATGTGTGATTTAGTATAACCGTTCATGACTTGTTGTGTTCTTGGTACAACTATTCACAAAGGCCTGACTTATGTATTGGTATGACTTTTATTAGTGAAACTGATCTTAAGTAGTCACCTAAGATGGTACGATCGGGTTTGTGATTTTATGTCTGACCAAATATGGGAAAGGGGAACCGATCCTAGTAAGAGGTGCAGTACATCACAAAGGGGAACCGATCCTTGTATGAGGTGCAACAAGGTTTATAGCAGAAAGGGGAACCGATCCTATGGATATGTGCAACATATTTTTAGGCAAAGGGGAACCGATCCTATGGACATGTGCAACACATATAAGTTAAATACCATACATATGTGGGGAACCGATCCTAGTACCTAGTCAACCGAATTTTGGAAAGCTAGTGTGACTATGCACAATACTCACATGGAAGGTAGAACCGAAACTTGTTTTGGTAGAACCGTTAAACCCATGATTTGTGATTGAATGTTATTTGATCAATTGCATAGTTCTTGAAAGTCAGATGAACCAATTCTAATCTTGTTTGGAAGTGTGGCAAATCGGTTTCAAGGTTGTAACTTGTAAGTGTGAAAGAGAACTTACAAAGTTAAGATGTCGACATACTTTGAACACGTGCTATGAATGTTTATTATTTAATTGTTCAAAGTTATTCCTTAATAGCTAAGGGAAGAGAATCCCAGGATCGAAACATAAATAAGTTAAGAATCTTTTAATTAAGGTTATTAACTTCATTTTTAGGAAAATAAGAATTAATAATGTGCATTTACTAATTAGAGATTTTCTGAGAGATTTCGATTATTATTTTTGGACAGAGCATTTCCAGGAATTATGGAAACCGAATTTGTGCTTTAAATATCTTGATAATATTTTCGGTTTTGGAAATTCCTTGGTGTCCAAACTTCCTAGTCTATAAATACTTGATGTTTTCCTTTCTTGCAAACTAATCATTCGTAACAGCAAACTACCTCTTGTTGTGCTGCTACTAGTGAAGCCGCCTATTCGGAGAGGAGAGTAACCTAATTAGGCGAAATTTCTTACTACTTTCAGTTTAAAATCTTCTTTGGGATTGAGAAGCTCTATTAGTACCGTTGGTGGGAAACTAGATAATTGCACTTTATCTTTTGTTTTCATTGATTTGATTGACTAACGGTGGTTGAACTTTGATTGCACCTAGTTTGTTTATGCTTGAGAATCTTCTCTTCTGATATAAGATTCACTCAAACTAGTTCAGAGTTTCTACAGGGATCTTTAGACTGTTGTGTTAGTTCTAAAGACGATCTTGTGATAATCCATTGTTAACAGACTCCGTTATGTGCGTGATTGATCACAAGAGATTCAAGTGATTGTGTGCAGGTGTTTATTGAAGATCTAAGAATATTTGAAGACAAAGAAGATATTGAAGATTTCTGATTTGTGGGTTCATAATCTTTGGTGTGCACAATACTTGTTTCGGTAAAAATAGGATCCAATTAATAATCGGTTTATCCTTGTGATAGATTGGATTGATTAATTGAGTAGATCGGCATCAACACAATTATTTGTATTAAGAGTGTTGTCGGCTTAATCTTAAACGATTACTTCGGTAATTGAACATAAGATAGATCTAAGAACCTGACGAAGGAGTTTATGTTAAGATAAACAGAAGAGCCTTTGTCCAACTCATATCACTTGGTTGAATAGAGTTGATACCAAACAGTTTGTTGTTCCTTTCTTGTTTGGAATACGAACCAAAGGAATTGTTCCAAGTACGTGACTTAGGTCGGAGGCGTGGGAATACAGACGGAACTAGGTGAACTATAGGTTTAGTTGCTTGGTCTCAACTATACGAAGTTAGGTGTAATTTTGTGTAGCGGCTTAATCATGAGAGTATTCAATTCTGGACAAGGTCCCGGGGTTTTTCTGCATTTGCGGTTTCCTCGTTAACAAAATCTTGCCGTGTCATTTACTTTATATTTCCACATTATAATTGTTTTATTATAATTAAAGTAAATCACACAAACGTTAATTCCTATTTACTTGATAAGTGAATCCTATTGTGTTTGGTTAAGTCCGAACCTTTTTATCAAGTAACATACTTAGTTGGTGTATTGTCTCGATCTCATATCCATAGACGATCTCACGAAGTGTGAACCGATTAGTTGTATTGTCTCGACTCAGTCCATAGACAATCACTTTCGGAGAAAGGACTTATAGGTAGGGAAAGTTTTCGCTTGAGGTATATTTGGGTACCCTCGCCTTTTCAAAACTGTTTTTGCTTCGATTGTGTCTTGTATACTTCCATGAGATCTAAGCAATTGAACAACTCTCTAACTAGTTCATTTGAGTCATTTGAACTATTTATGGTGAAGATGAATAAGGTTGATATGAAAGTGCTCATATGGCTAACCATTGGTTAACTACCGTTGAACCAACGACTTGTACACGTTTAGGTACGGTTATTCAAACCTAAATTAAGTTACATTTCATGTGTGTATAACAAGATAAGTTCGATCTAACTGTTGAAAGATATTAGCTTGAATCTAATCAGGTTTTCATCTAACGGTGAATATTGAATGCTTTCTTACCAAGGTAACTTGGATTGCAAACCCTGATTTGGAGACTATATAAAGGAGAACTCTAGCATCTGGGAAACCTAATCCCCACACCTCATGTGTGATACTAGTTGTGTAAGCTAGAGTCGATTCTCCTTTAACCTTAGGTTTCTATCGAGTCCCTGTAGGTTAACGACTTAAAGACTTCATTGGGATTGTGAATCCATACCCAACTATTTTCTCTGTAGTTGCGTGATCTGATCTTGATGTTTCTATCGTATTTGAGTACAATCGTAAGATTGGCTTGAGATTAATTTCTCCGATAGGCAAGATAAAAAAGTAGTCACAAACATCTTCGTCTCATCGTTTGTGATTCCACAATATCTTGTTTCGCTAGTCGATTAAGATTATTGTGAGGTGATTGATATTTCTAGGTTGTTCTTCGGGAATATAAGTCTGGTATATCAATTGGTTCCTGTTCACCTTGATTTACCAAAAGACGGAACAAAACTCGTAGGTATTTCTGTGGGAGACATATTTATCTATTCTTGTAGACTTTTATGTGTGATACAGATTTGTTTATTAAAGTCTTCGACTTTGGGTCGTAGCAACTTTTAGTTGTGGGTGAGATTAGCTAAGGGAATCAAGTGCGTAGTATCCTGCTGGGATCAGAGACGTAAGGAGCATCACTGTACCTTGGATCAGTGTGAGATTAATTGGGGTTCAACTACAGTCCATACCAAAGTTAGTTTGTAGTAGGCTAGTGTCTGTAGCGGCTTAATACAATGTGTGTTCAATCTGGACTAGGTCCCGAGGTTTTTTCTGCATTTGCGGTTAACAAAACTACTAGTGTCTGTGTTATTTCTTTTCCGCATTATATTTTGTTATATAATTGAAATATCACAGGTTGTGCGTTGAATCGACCAATTGGTAAATCCAACCTTAGGTTGTTGATTTAAATTGATTGATCCTTGAACATTGGTCTTTGGTACCATTCAAGTTATTTCTCTTGTATTCTATCAGGCTCGTAAATTTTTATTTGTTTGAGTAAGGATTGAATCGAGATATTGAGATATAACTCTTTGATATACTTTTCATTAAGGTTGAGTCTAACTGTCTAGTTGATTCTCTTAAAAGTATATTGGAGTTAGTCCATACAGATTTCTAAGCGAAATATTGGGTGAGGTTGTTGTACCCCCACTTTTTCAGTATACAATTGCATGAGTTCCGGAGGTACGGGCAGATCGGGTAGTTTAAGTTTTCCGTTCAAACAACAGAATTGATTAATCTCATGAGGAAAGAGCTTAGCTCCACAATGGTCACATGGGCTACTGTTATCCAATTGCAGGTGTGGAAGTGAATGTTCGTCGAAGAAACCCCTTGCAGCGTTATGAAATCCTCTATTTGTCCTCATTATGTTGTTGTTCGCAGTCGTTGATTGAGCTACCCGTGATGGACCTACGCCATACATATAGGTTAAATTATTTCCTGATCTGAAAATCTTAGTACTTGCGAAATGTACTGTGAAAAATCAGAATTGAATGAGTATTTGATGCAAAGCCATCAAATCTGTAACATATATCCATCGATTCAATCCATCCACACTTAACATGCACTCTAAGAAGAGAAATCACAACAGATGAATTACATATGTACAACACCTAACATTACAACCATGAAAAGACATACTGAATCCAATATCTACTGGTAACGTACACGCATGAATCACCCCAAGCATTGTTATATTCTTAAGAAGAAAATCAGAATAAAACATTTTATGAGAACTATGAGTGTACCCAGCAAGTAAAGCATTTTAACAAACATTCAGCTTTCTCGAGTCAAGTTAGGGTTATAATGTCTTTTCTAGCATTTTTAGTGTCCGGATCTGTACACAGTGGGTAAAATTTTGAAGATACAAACACTCAGAAAGAGGGGACCATACAGATTAGGTTCATCGACATAGTTTACGCCATGTTTCATAAGAATAAAATTGTTAAGAATCAGAATTGTCAAAATCTTACCTCACTGCAATAGTGTTCTTCTTCTTTTGTTGTTGTTTTTGGAATTAGATTGGGGATTCTCCAACTGACCTACAATAATTTTCAAAATATAGCGTAGGAAAATTACTAAGAGTTGTTGGAGAAACACATACAAATTATTATAGCCATTTTTGGTCAAACGCCTAATAGTTCAGCAGAGCTTGATCTGCTTCAGTGACTTGTACATATACAAATTATTATATATGAAACATCCAAACCACACATGTTTTGAGTTTTAAAGTTTGTTATATATATACCTTCATGCACATCATCTTGGTGACTCTCAGCACAACCTTCTTCTGGGTTGTTGATTTGCTCATCAAACTCGAGCATATCATCAAATGGTGTATGTATGGGAGCTACAATTTGGAGATTATGTATGAATTTGGCCGTCATTGAATTTTATGTTTGATACAACACAAAAAGTCAAGTACATACAACTTACCTCTTCGCTGGTATTCATTGCTACTCTCGAGACACAACCTAATAGTCTCGTAATTTCTGCCTGCACATGTTCAAATAAGTTTGATGACCTCTGCTCCTCCGTCATATTTTGCTGACGGGTTCTTTTCCGGACACGCCTCCTTTCTCGACCATTGTCCAGCTGTTCTTCCGATATGTGCGGACCTGTAGATGATTCTGTTGTGCTTCCGCAACCAATAAATCTTCGGCTTCGGCGAGGAATAAATGTTGATTCTGTTGTACTAGAACGAATCGAATCCTTACCCAATTTTAAAACACAGAAGGAAATTCAGCCGTTAGATCTTCTCAAAATAACATTCAGCCGTTCTATCTCAGCAATTCCCGCCCTTTGTTTTCCGTCTGAACTTCTCATTAGATCGTTGACTTTCAACCATTTCAACTAATGCTAGCCGTCGAGATGATAAAGGATTTTAGTGTCATATATAACATACTATGGGGACTTTATTTAGCTAACCTATACTTTTTAGGGACTTAATTCTAAACTATATATAAAACTGAACACAGTCTATTTCTTCTTTCTTTTTCATCGATGACTCTGAGTAAAAAATGGTTAAAAATCAGAAATCATCGAGACAATATGCTATACCAGATTAAACACGATCGAAGTTTTCTTCTCAAAATTCAGGATCTCTTTTAACCTAAATTACTCAATTACTAACCCTGATTTGCTTCCACGGAGGATTTTTTTTTGAAATTGTTAGGGTTTTAATTGAGTAATTTAACCAAAAGAGATTGAACTGGAACAACATCGCTAAATTCGACTGCTTCAAAAGGTTAGTTTCTTCTTTGATTCTATTGATTGATTTTCTTTTCTGTGATAATTGAATTATTATTATTATTTATTTTTTTTAGTGGATGGGAAATTGAAACCAGAGCAATTTTTTGTCTTTTTCTTCTGTGAATGGGAAATTGAAAGTCTAAGTGATATTTCTAAATTTGTTATATGTGAAACATGAACCAAATCCGTTGTTAGAATAACAAGTGAAATTTTGAATTGACTTTTGGAATTTTATTACACAGCCAATCAATCAATATTACCAACAGAATTATGCAATTGCCAGCTCTTTGAACTGAAATGTAACATTGAAGGCTATAGTTTGATGTTTATTTTATTATGGTTTGCAATATATTGAGTAGTAGGAATAGTTAATAAAGTTTAGTTTAATACGGATTTCAATAATTTGGTGCAGAGAAAAAATACTTAGTTAGTGTTGAGCTGAAAAATGTATCTGATGGTTCATTCAAGTATGAAGAATCACTAAAAGAACATGGAGAATTAGATGATACTGCTGGTTTAAGATAACCTTGCAGCTGCATAGCAGGAGAGGGTTGTCAAGTCGAGAGGCTCAACACCTTTAGAGGTCGAATCAATGTTTTTCCAGATGAATTCGGCCGTTTTTTATTGTGGCTCTTGGTCCTGTATCGGCGTTTCACACACTTCTGTAGCCAGTAATCATCCTCTATGTTGCGGTTACCTTCTAAGGTACGCGCTACGTCTTACTTTAACAAGGAATTTATCTGAATCCACCAATAGTTAATCACCTAATCAACAATATCATTATTAAGTTTAACCAGAAATAACCGTGAACCAGCAATTTTTAGCCTGACTTCCTGCCTATTTCCTATGGTAGAGATCAGGAAAGGATGACAAACGTGACCTAAACCCAAGCGCATTGAGGATTCAGATTTTTGAGTTCAAAGACATGCATAGTGTACTGGATGCAAATTGATCCCACTTTTGATTAGCCAAGACATTATATCTGTTTGACATGGTCATCACTCAAGCCCTGGATCATTTTTTTCTTCTAGGCTGACTTTAATTTCCTTTTTTTACTTTTATTTTTATTTTTCTCTTCAAATCGCGTTTTTTTTTTAATAATTATTTGATTGTTTTAATAGCAGAGTGTTCACTGGCTTGATAGTTGATTCTGAAATCAATTCATCTCCCTTTGCTTACTAAATTTATAATCCTAGAAACCAAAAATTGTTAACCTTCAGAGAGATAACAAGCAAGAACATGCAGTATACATGATCTTAATCTGCATAAGACATGAAAACTTATCTTGATTTATGGAAGATATGAAAATAAAAAACGGTGGGTATCTCCGTTCAGATGTTGATCGATCAAGAACTCTTAACTTTTGTTTGTATACCTCATTTTGAAAATAAAATGATCTTGATCTTTGGAGGAGATAAAAAAGGGAAGAAGAAGATTCAGTTTAATCTTCACAGAAAAGAACAGGGGAAGAGATCTGGAAAATTGATAATAGTTAAACTTTGTCAAAGGAGGTAGTTGGATGTTGTTATATGGGCAACTTTCAACTTTCAATGCAGAACTCCAATGGGTGTTCAACACTGCCCATTGGAGGTAGTATGGATTACGCGTAGTTCCAATGTCTTGCATTCCGGGCCCTGCCAAACACGTTTATATTGAATGCAAGCCCTTGACCTCACCGTTGACTGCACTACATCTTACTATTACACCCATGCCAAACGGACCCTAATTGTATGGCATAAGTTACGGTCTTACACTTGGCAGAGTCATGTATACGTATACTTGGTGAATGAGCTGTGCCTATCCATAAATCATTGTCATGACTCATGTGGGTTAGTCCGAATCCTTTCTCGAGAGAAGCATATGTATTAGATATACTAGTTTCTCACCCGTACGATGCACGGGTCTGTTTCTTGCTTATGGAATATTGGAAGAAAATTGGTCAGAGTCGCTAAATTCAAACCACTGGTATCCAATTAAAGTTTTTTAAAGCACTTCTCTACTTATACTTTTGTTTATCTATGTTTCAAGATTCAATAACTGATCATTTGAGTGACGTAGCATTGTGAATAGTAATCTTCATCAGTTGTTTATCTATGAGATAACCTCGTGTATTTGTTATATAGGCTAATTATTTATTGGTTAGTTAAATTCAAAAGAATCACAGAAGTTTAGAAAAACATAGTAGTAGCCTACTTGTGTTTTTGTGGAGCAAAACCATGTTGTATTATAAATTATATTCTTTGTTGAACGTTCTTGCTTCTTATGTTCCGAGTACTCTGACTATTGCAAAAGCTATAGTTGCTCTCCGCTTGCCAAGGTTGTTAAAAATGAACTTTGGAATCTCTCCATGTGATCGTTGCTGTTAGAATAAAAAGGCAACATAAGATTAGAAGTTAGCTATTAACTTAGGGAAACCATGATTTGAAATAAATTTCATACAAATAATATTTGTTAGAAATAAATAAAACATTCGTGTTTTTTTCTTTTATTATTTTTCCGTAATTCCTCGATGTAAACTTTTCTTAACTCAGCCAAGTTACTACAATTCAACTAATCCCTTGAATTATGAAATGTATAATTATTACGTGAATGTGAATTATTATTAAATGCTCAACGTGCGTGTACTCATAAATTCAGTACATATATGGTGAACTATACTTGAAAAGAGATCGTGTTTCATTTTATCGCAACAAAAAAGTCTAGGATTTAAATTCCAATATAATGTAGACAGTAACATGGTTAAGTGAATAATTACTAAGTGAATTATAAGCCATCGTAGCAATTTTTTTCGGAATACTTAATTTGCTAACACGGGCAGGTGAATTACATTATAGAATGTAAGAGTTCCAGCAAATTATAGGACCCAAAAATTATAAGGTAGATTATTTGTAGATTGAATAAGTGAGTGAATAATGTATGTGTAAACGGGAACTATAAGATAAAAGCGTAAACTACGGGATGAACCAAATACTGGTAATTCGGCTTTCTTGTTAGTCAAATTTGGATAATGTGTTATAATGGACTTTGCGAGTCAATCCATCAATGTATTATAACACATAAAATTTAACGTGATAAATTGGAGAAGAAACTCTTTACTTAAATTATCAAAATAAAAAATTTATATCAATTCTCACGGTATATATATATCTTGAGTTCAGTTTTTAGTTCGAGTTGTTATTCAACATATTTGATACTATAGACCTTTCGTCGTATAGCGATGTTCCATATTGGAACCAAGTGAGTGCGCGTCCGTGAACGAAGCAAATGGACTTCAAAAATGTAAATATCTTGATTAGATTAGTTGAGTACTTTGGGTAGGTAGAATCTACCTCTCCGTTTAAAAGTTTGTCATTATGTACCCATATATGCTTTCCCATTGTGAGATTACCTCTCCGTTTAAAAGTTTGTCATTGTGTACCCATATATGCTTTCTCATTGTGAGATTCATGTCCTGCATTATTACAAAGTGCTAAAGTACCATTCTACCTTTTATTATGGTATTTTCAGAGTCGATGATTATTTCAGAATTTGATATTTGTCGTACGTTGTACGATGGATACCTGCATGGTGCTTAAAAACAAACTCGGTTCTTCCCTTTGTTTCTGGTTTTTGCCTTCTCGCTAGTCCCATGCAAGCATATATACCCACCAAAAAGTATACTTAGGAGAACCAAGAAATAAAATAAATAAGTCTTCCTGCAATTCGATGTTTGTATATATTTCAAAATTTGAGCCCGTGATTGAGTAAAATGAGATTATGCAAACGACCATTGTAAGGCCAACATTTTTTTCAGTATCTTTTCTGCCAATTATGATGCTTGGCTGCAATTCCATATCCATTATAACATCTAAATTCTAGTTATTGAATGAGTAATATTTGTTTTGTTTTACCGTATGTACTCCACATACTCCCCTTAAAAATAGGCCAGAAAATTATCATTGATATTGTATCTTAATATTCAAGGTGGCATATGATTCTGGGTTTGGGTTCAAGTGTACTATAAAAAACATCCATCACATCACATTATTCGCATTAGTATGGCACACTCTATAAGATGATCATTAAAGGCTGATAAACTTCGGCAACATATTACAAATATAGGAAACGCGAATTATGAGGTCACATATAGGGTTGTGTAGTGCTCTGAGAATCAAGAATGTAGTATCGACTTTAAAAAAAAAATTGGACATAGTCTCATAATCAAACCAATGTTAATATTTATTTTACAAAAATCATTTACGACATGTTTCCCATTTCTAGCATAGTAAGCAGAACAGTTAAGAGCCAACTGGTGATAACACCATATAAATAATGCTTCAAATTTCTTCAAGAAATAATATAGCCAACCGATGGTAGTTTGACTGATGTTCTTCTGCTAAATGCTTTATGATAAGTCATCCATAATGATGTTCCAAAAATGGTTTGAAAGTGGCTAATTTTATCATCATAAGTCATCCGAATGAGGAAAAAAATCGTGCATCTTACAGATTTTATGATGCCCTTAGCCTAGCATAACATTGATTTTACTTGTGCAATATCATGGGTTGAGTAGAAACTGTGATAAATTAAATGTGACAAATTATCAATGCATTCTTACTTGTGCATCGTCAAGTTCTAAATTTTTCGGGTAGATTTGTATAACAGACACTCACGCCTTAATATACAGGGTGTGACCAACTCCATAAGTACATTTCATCTTCGAACCCGTTAAGTGTCGTGCCCTTTCATAACCTCTCAGCGTCCTTTTCTATTTGGAGCCTCAACTATATATACTGAAAAGAATCATGCAATACATGATTCCAATCTATACGACTAAATGATAAAACTTCAAAACCAATATCATACAGATCATATTAAACTACTTATCAATTTAGTTTCTTAACTAAACATCAAGAAAAGCGAAGTACAATAGCCAGATTATCGTATGTTTTCTAATACATAATCCGATTTTCCTATACAGTGGTCGAACGTACACAAATTCTCTTAAATTGCAAAAAAAAAAAAAAATTATTGAAGGCGCCAAAATATCAGCAATTTTGGTTTTTGTGTGGACACTTCCATGAGAATTTATTCCATCATATTATCAAATATATATATGTTCTGAACTTATAAATGGCCCTTGCAATGGGACTCCATGATATAACTTCATAATAAGGATGTTTAAGTTGGTACCCCCGTACTGTGTAGTTAATGGATCATAGACCAAGGAAATATAATTGGATAAAATCGCTTGCGGATCCCAGACTGGGCAAACTTGAATCTTTATAGCAGAAACCCGTGCATTGCATTAGTTAGTTTATGGTATCCTGTCTCCTACCTGTGGAGGAGAGATCCAAGGTGAAAAAACTTGCAAATGGAGGATCACAATATGGTGACAACAAATGAAAATAAGTACCGCTACTTCCATAAACCTTATGCAAGACGTTTCACACGTTTGGGGCAAATAAAGTTTTTATTGAATACAAAAAATTCATAAAGAATAAACAATAAACAGATGATGGGTTAAGTGCATGGCAATTGGATTGGATACCAAGCTTGAATCTTTGCAATTTGCTGATCATCCAGATGATAACCATTAGACTCAGCTTCGAGCATATCATAATCTGTTGATACTTCTTCCACGGGTTGAAAATAATATACTCAAGGGTATTAAATGAATTTCTTGTCTTAAATCTGTAGAAATATATAAACCCTTTATACGCTTAAGAAACCGCCTCTATTTAATTTTATAATAAAAAAACAATTTTTGATATTAAATCTGTGTATTACATAGACGAAAACCAAACAGAGGGAAACAAAAAAAAATCCTTGTTGATATTAGTTACTATCTTCTGCCGAATCTGTGAAAAACAAAAAAATAAGATATGCACCAGTAATTAAGAAAATCAAAAACAATGATATTATTTATTCGCTTTACTAAGAAATCAAAATAGAAAACATCGAAAATCAAATTATGGTGTTGATATCACGGTGATCATTTTTTACCTTGATATTGTTTGATGTATACGCGGCACGATAGATATAGCAGTGCAAGATCCAGGTACCTGACCACACAAAAAAATTTTTTTTTTGATATTAAATCTGTATATTACATAAACGAAAACCAAACAGAGGGGAACAAAAAAATCCATGATGATATTAGTCAACATCTTCTACCAAATCTGTAAAAAACAAAAAATGAGATATGCACCAGTAATTAAGAAAATAATAAAAAAATGATATTATTTATTCGCTTTGCTAAGAAATCAAATTAGAAAACATCATAAATCAAATTATGGTGTTGATATCACGATGATCACTTTTTACCTTGATATTGTTTGACGTATACTCAGCAAAAATATCTATAGCAGTGCAAGATCGAGGTACCTGACACAAAAAAATAATTTTTTTGATATTAAATGTGTGTATTACATAAAAGAAAACCAAGAACAAAAAAAAATCCGTGTTGATATTAGTTACTATCTTCTACCGAATCTGTAAAAAATAAAAAATAAGATGCGCACCTGTAATTAAGAAAATTAAGAAAATCATATTATTTATTCGCTTTACTAAGATATCAAATTAGAAAACATCGAAAATCAAATTATGGTGTTGATATCACGTTTATCACTTTTTACCTTAATATTTTTTTGACGTGTACTCAGCAACAATAGCTATAGCAGTGCAAGATCGAGTTACCTGACCACAAATAATGAAAGTACATCAGAAAAACAACCTTAATTTGCATGAAAAGAAAAGGAAAAAAACAAACTAAAAGCGACGTGGGAACAATCGGGTTTGGCATTTGGTCGATGCTTTATATAGAGACACCAAACCCGAAATCCACAAAAGGAAACCGACTTTATTTTAGAAATAATATTAATCTGATATCAAAAAAAAAATTTTTTTTGATAGCCAGAATCACTTTGTTACGGAATTTTTTTCTCAAAAAAATATGAAGTATCTTTTCACACTTGTTCAGGAATCTCATTATTTTAGGTATTTCTTTTCAAATAGGTATCTATAATATTTTATTTTTGGACAGTTTGGATATCTACATTATCTTCGTATCACCGTAATTAGTGGTTGCAAATATTTTTGTATGAAAAATATATTACATATCAAGATATAACGAAATTAAGACTTTTTTTTATTATGGCATAAACAAAATTAAGAAAAGTAATATGAAAATGAGGTTCATTATTTTGTTATTGGTGGAATTTTTGTATGCTCATCTTTGTATTGGCTTGCTTTAGATTTTAATTTTTTCTTCAAATTTTTGTTTCAGATTCTAACAATTATGTATTTTTTTACTTTGGATAGGATCACCAAATATATTTTTTTTACAAGAAAGACAAAACTCTGGGTTCAAAGGTTAGTACCACTATCAAATTTTATTTTTTCTAATTTTCATCGGAAATGTAATTTTATCTTTTTAGTTTTAGTTGATAAAATGGAGTTGTAATTAGGAAAAGAACGATTCTAAAAGTTGTAAACGGACATTGGACATTTTTTTATACATTAATTATGGAAATAAAAAATTGTGATTGATTTTGATGCATGATTGATATAATTTTTTGATTTTAATGATGAAATTGTGAAAGTGTGATTGATTTTTGATTTAATATATTTTTGGCAACATTATATTTTTGATATAATTGCTTTAGGAAATAAAAAATTGGTGGGGCCAGAAAATAATTTCCACGTTTTTTTATTGGGCCACGTCAAACAAAATTCCTTTTTAAAAAATTTGGTGGGGCCAGAATCAACCAGAAGCTCCGGTTAACCACGTCGCTCGAAAAAACTTTGTTTTTATATAAAGAATTTTTTTGGTCCAAGTAACAACACATACTGTATGGTCTCACTATTGATAGACTTGCTTATCAGTTTTGTTGTCTGTTTTACACTCTTGCTATCTACGCAGATCCCATCATATCCTATTAAATTACTCCCTCCGTTCCTAAATAATAAGCTGGTTTCTATAAATAGATGTTTCAAAAAAAATAGGCTGGTTTCCTAATTGGGAAAGTCAAATGTTACTTTAGTTTTCTGGGACCACTTTTCTCTTAACTTCTTTTGATGACAAGTGTCATGTGGACCATTTCACTTTACTTCTTTTGCTCACAAGTGTCATGGGGACAATATCACTTCACTTCTTTTATTTACAAGTGTCATGAGGACCACTTTTAATGATAAGTTCTCTTAATTTCCTTAATTTTCTCTAAAAACAAAACCAACCTATTAATTAGGAACGGAGGGAGTCTAAACTTACAATCACTGGCATTACATTTCAGGTTGACTGAAGATGGTAACTACACGAGCTCACTCTGTTATCGAAGGCAGAGGATGACTAAAGAACAACTGGCCAACAAAGGTGAATGTCAAAACCTGTGTATAAGAAAGACTATTGTTTGCTGGCGTGCAACGCACGTGCACTCCACTTGGTGGCTTTAGTGAGGTGGGGTCGGAATTATAAGATAGAAGACGACTCTAACCGTCTAACAAACTATTACTGTGTATCTTGTTTGTGCTAGTGTTTTCCATATAGTTCTGTTAATAAATCGGGAGTTTATTTTTCGCCGAAAATTCATAACAAACTTTGTAAAATAATCTCTAAAATAATTAAAATCAGGAAAATTTCGAAAAATGATAAATACTTAGGGACTCCACTTTTCTTTGATAAAAACAAAACGAATAGTTTTGAACCGCTTCTTAATAAATATTACACTGTCATTCAGGGTTGGATGGGAAAGATGTTTAACCAAGCAGTGAGAACTGTTTAATCAAAAATGTCCTTAGCGCCTACCCTAATCATCAAATGCAGTGTCTTGCTTTTCCTAAAAAAACTCTTGATAACCTTGACAAAATCCAGAGAGATTTCTGGTGGCAAAAGAAGAACAAGAAAAAATGTTACTATCCAAAGGCGTGGCCGAGTATAACTAAAGACATAGGACAAGGTGGTCTAGGGATTAGAAACCCCCATAAACACAACCTTGCCTTAATCACTAGATTTTCATGGAGGCTTATTCATAACCAAGACCAGCTATGGGCTAAAATTCTTAAACATAAATATTTTAGAGACCAAAACCCTCTTAAGAAAACTAGAAGGGATATGATTTCTTGGATTTGGACCAGTTTGCGTAAAGGTCTTAACATTATTAGTTCCAACCATGTTTACCAGATTAATGATGGGAAATCAACCAATATTTGGACTGATTTTTGGTTACCCAAGCAGGTTCAAACTTAAAACCTATTGTTAATGATTGTAACATGCCTGTTAATGTGTGTGATTTAATGAGTTCAGATGGGAATTGGAACATGAACATTATTTTCAAATATATTGATGTGTCTTTCCATGGTGCTATAAATTCGATCACTACAAACATCCACATGCAGGACAAAATTAGATGGAAGTCTACTACTTCCGGGAATCTTAATACTAAATCAGTTTATAATTTTCTGACAAATCTGAGTTTTGAAAAGGATGAAGCTAGGTTTTGGAAACATTTATGGAACATTAATATGTTGCCTAGAATTAATATGTTCTGTTGGAAAGTTGTGTCAAATGCTCTTGCTCTGGGAAACAATATGTCTAAATATGTGAAAGACTCTGATCCTTACTGTCTGTTGTGTGATAACCTTGAAGTAGAAAATGAAATGCATTTGTTTGTTCATTGTGACATGGCTAGGAAAGTGTGGGATGTGTTTGATCTTAGGGTCATTTATGTTTTCAATGGAATCACTAACATCATGGATTGGTTTAAATTTTGGATGAATGATAGGAGTCTATCTAACAAGCATAACCAGATTACTTTCATAATTTGGTCCATATGGAAATTCAGAAACAGTGTCAAGTTTGATAATAATCAATCAAATGTGAATAAATTAATTGATAGCATTAGAACATCCTACCTAAATTTCAATTCCAGTAGGGACAATAAAGCCAATAAGGTTCTTGATACTGCTAAGATTTCTATCAGTGACAACAATGCGCACAGAAACAAAGACTATGATTGGATTTTCTTGTTTGATGCCTCCTTTTCTGAAGATGATTTCACAATGGGATATGCCATCTCAATTTTGGATAATGCAGGCAATAGGAAGCAATGTCGTGCAGGGAGTGGTCAGGCCTCCTCCCTTAGAAGTCGGGTTGAAAGTGGATTTGAGGCCATCAAATGGATGAAGGAATTGAAGCTCCAAAATTGTTGCATGGTTAATGACTGCCAAGTATTAATGAAGATTCTAAAAGGAGATGAAAGTCCTGAAGCTCATTCATGGAGGTCTCAAAATAGCATCTATAGATGCAAATTTTCTATTGTAAATTATAGTTCGGTTTCTTTTATGCACAAATCTAGGAAACATGTAGATTTCGAAGACAAACTAGCAAAGGAAGTAAGAACTAGGAAGATTAAATACTTCTCTACGGAGAATGCGAATGAAAATGTAAGATCTAGTATCCTAGAAAGAGCCAAGCTTGGCTTAATTCCTACATTGTATATTTTGCACACTTCCTCTATTTAATAAATAAAAATTGTCTTCTTATAAAAAAAAATGTTAAATTATTAGTTGCTTTGTCCCAAAGGTATGTTGGGATTTTCATCACATATTCGCATACAAGTGCCAATATCTCTGTGAAGTAAAACAATCCTAGTCCCTGGATTAATAATCTTCCGTAAAATTTAGTAACCCTTTGCGTCATCCTTGATCCTCAATAATTGAAATTTACCAGAAAAAACAAAAAGATTATAGAGTGAAGATTGTATCTAGAATACGAAGTATCTTTTTAGTACGTATCCAATACGGATACATCGTGTACTTTGAAGTATATCCGTACAGTTTAGCATAGGTCGTACAAAATGTTAGGGTTATGTCATGTGTGTAGTAAAATGTTAGAAGGTGTTTATCGGTAATGTATCCCGAATTTAGTTCCTTAAATTTCTCGATTAAGTAACAAATTTTTTAAATAAACTCTTCATAAATCATAATTTCGCATATTCACATTAACTAGTATATGATTCATAATAATAACAACCCCATATACCTCCCTTAAATCTCTCTGGTTCGAATCTGTTCTTCAAAAAACAAGCACAGAGGTAAAAAACTAAAAAAAAATATTCTGTTTAATCGTATAATAAATTTTCTAATTTACTGTAATTTTTTCATAATTAAACAAAAAACAATTGGTGCAGGATTAGTTAACCTTAACTAATCATGCGATTAGCAGCCGTTTATGAAACCTCGTACTAAAATCTAATCATTTCCATTGTTGTTAATGATTTTTTGCAGGTGTTTATGGGTAAAAATCGTTTCCGCCGATTTTGGTAAATTCGGTAGGTGAGTGAGAAACTGGTTTAAACCCTAAACAAATGTGATGCACGTGAGCACTTTCTAGATTCGAGAGATCAATCTGTACAAGTCCGGCCTAAACCAAGAAATGGCCGTTCCCGGACTTGCTTCGGTCACAAAGTGGAGGAGAAGGGTTGATTTGGGGAGGGAAGCAAATAAAGGTGTTGAGACCAGAATAGTGCGGGAGAGTAGTGTCTCGACTTGTATCAGAAAGTGAAAGATTCGGAAGCTTGCAAGAGATGAAAGCTTTTTTGGAGAGCTTGCAAAGTTGCCTTTTCTGAGAGTGTGGTGTTTTTCTCCTGACCGAGACTTGTCGTCTAGTGGAAATAGGTAAGACCTATTTATACAAGTCGAGATTGAAACGTACCCTGGACTCATGAAGGAAGAGAGTAAAGGGTGAAATAATGGGAGGAGGTGGTAACCGCATGGTGTTTATGGGTGAAAACGTTTTCACCATTATTTCCTCATTTATTTGACCGTTTTATTCCTATTCACGCTTTCTTAATGTGAGCATAGTGTACGCTGCATGCTGTGACCGCCAAACCAAGACCCTGGAAAGCATCCCCCAGTTTGTGTTGATGTCTCGAGTGTTGGTTGCACCTTGAGTGCAAGTGGCGCTGCTAGTGGCGCGTGTGAATTGTGCCAATGGCATGTGCGGAATGCCTTTGTTGCGGGTTGCACCATGAGTGCAAGTGGCAATGCCAGAGCTGCTAGTGGCGTGTGTGGCATGTGCCAATGGCATGTGCGGAATGCCTTGGTGGTAGGTTGCACGTTGAGTGTAAGTGGCAATGCCAGAGCTGCTAGTGGCGTATGTGGCATGTGCCAATGACATGTGCGGAATGCTTTGGTGGTAGGTTGCACGGTTTGAAAGTTAGGCTATCAGCGTGGGTTTTGGCATGTGCCAATGGCACGTACGGCCAAGTTGGCCTAGGTTGCATGACTTGCAAGTTAGGCTACCAGCGTGCGCGTTTGGCATGTGTCAATGGCACGCATGGCCATTAGGGCCACGACTAGGTAATGAAAGCTACCAGCGAGCGTGTTGGCATGTGCCAATGGCATGCTCGGCCATTAGGGCCACGGCCTAGTAAGAAAAGCTACCAGCGATGCGTGTTGGCATGTGCCAATGGCATGCGTGGCCAATTTGGCCTAGGTTGCACGGTTTGCAAGCCTAGGCGCGGGCGCGACTTTGGCATGGCGCGGCTAGGGCCAAGGTAAGGGTGTTTGGCTTGGCGTGGTGTGACCAGCGTAGCTAGGGCTAAGGCAGAGTGCGTTTGTCATGGCGCGGCTAGCTTGGACTAGGTGTGGCTGGCATGATTTTCCATTGGCACAGAGGTGCGGCAAGCATGGTTGGCATGCTTTGGCGCGTTTGGTGTGACTAGCATAGCTAGGGCCAAGGCAGAGTGCGTTTGGCATGTCGCGGCTAGTTTGGGCTAGGTGTGGCTGGCATGTTTTGTCATTGGCACTTAGGTGCGGCTAGCATGGCTGGCATTCTTTGGCGCGTTTGGTGTGAGTAGCATAGCTAGGCCAAGGCAGAGTGCGTTTGGCATGACGTTGCTAGCTTGGGCTAGGTGTGGCTGGCATGATTTGCCATTGGCACGGAGGTGCGGCTAGCATGGTTGGCATGCTTTGGCGCGTTTGGTGTGACTAGCATAGCTAGGGCCAAGGCAGAGTGCGTTTGGCATGGCGCGGATAGCTTGGGCTAGGTGTGGCTGGCATGATTTGCCATTGGCACGGAGGTGGGGCTAGCATGGTTGGCATGCTTCGGCGCGTTTGGTGTGACTAGTATAGTTAGGGCCAAGGCAGAGTCCGTTTGGCATGGCGCGGCTAGCTTGGGCTAGGTGTGGCTGGCATGATTTGCCATTGGCACGGAGGTGCAGCTAGCATGGTTGGCATGCTTCGGCGCGTTTGGTGTGACTAGCATAGCTAGGGCCAAGGTAGAGTGCGTTTGGCATGGCGCGGCTAGCTTGGGCTAGGTGTGGCTGGCATGATTTGCCATTGGCACGGAGGTGCGGCTAGCATGGTTGGCATGCTTTGGCGCGTTTGGTGTGACTAGCATAGCTAGGGCCAAGGCAGAGTGCGTTTGGCATGGCGCGGCTAGCTTGGGCTAGGTGTGGGCGGCATGATTTGCCATTGGCACGGAGGTGCGGCTAGCATGGTTGGCATGCTTTGGCGCGTTTGGTGTGACTAGCATAGCTAGGGCCAAGGCAGAGTGCGTTTGGCATGGCGCGGCTAGCTTGGGCTAGGTGTGGCTGGCATGATTTGCCATTGGCACGGAGGGGAATTAGGGTTTTGTTCGTTGTAACCCTAATTTGAAAAAATACCCCCTATTAATTAATGACTACATGCATTGAATGTTCTAATAAATGTGTCACCGGTGACATTAGGTTATTCGGGTTTTACGATTTTACCCTTTGTCTAAAAACCACCATCAACATTAAGTCCCCTGCTTAGCTCGGAACAGGGGCTTTGTTGCGAGGTAAGCATAAGATGGTGACAGACTATCAGCAGTAAATCGTAAAGAGAATTGAGGAGGATTGTCTGACCTTTTTATAGATAGGATTTGGAATCCTTGCCTCGCGATTTTGCACAAATTGGGAGGTCCGGCACAATTGGGAAGTCAGCATCATTGAGAGACAGGGAAGTCAGGCGGCATTGAGAAGTTGACGCGAGTTGGGAACCGAGTGTGTGCTAGGCGGTGGGACCGGCGCAAGGTGGGGAAGCCGAGCGTGCTAGCCGGGCGCGACTTGGCCGTCATTGGGAAGTTGGCGCAATTGGTGGGATCGGTGCAACTTGGGCGACATTGGGAAGTTGGGCGCAATTGGTGGGACCGGTGTGGCTTGGGTGGTACTGGGGAGTTGGCGCAACTGGTGGGACCGGTGCAACTTGGGCGACGTTGGGTAGTTGGGCGCCCTTGTGGGCCCGTTCCTTATACGCACAATTTTTGGTAAAGGGAAATCCTTCCCTATTTCAGAATCTTCACGCCCATATATATAAAATCCCTTTCTCTCATCTTGCACTTTGTTCTTTCATCTTTTCATACTAGCGGCAGAGTCACAAAGAAAACCGGCTTCCAGGTATGTCTTCCAATACTTCTCTTGTTTCCCTTTTCATGTAGGTGCAAACCCTAAGAGTATGCGTTTTTATTTTATGATCCTTGCAATGATATTGCGCATATGATTTCTTGGCGTGCTTCTTGTAGAAAATATTGTATATATGCACCCAAGGGAAATACTGCATATATGATTCGAACCCGTAGAAAAATGCTCCATATATAATTTTGAACCCGAAGAAGGATACTATAGACGCATTCGAGCCCGTAGAAAATACTGCGTATATAGTTTGAACCCGAAGAAGGATACTGCAGACGCACTTGAGCCCGTATAAAATACTGCGTATATAATTTTGAACCACAAGAAAATCTCACGTGTGCGGTTTTGAACCCGTAGAGAATACCGTATATGAATCCCGAGAAGAATACTATATATGTGCTTCATATGACTTCGAACCCATAGGAAATATTGCATATATGAATTTCGGACCTGAAGAAAATACCGCGCGTGCAGTTTTGAACCCGTAGAGAATACCCCTTTTTTTTGTTTTCCAGGTTTTCCTTTTGTTGGGTGCGGTTATGTGTCAGGGAGATAATTTCGTCTTTCTCCGTTTGTTTTGTGCAGATATCTTGTTACCAAATTGTTATGAAGAAATCCGACAAGATGTTACATGAACAAAATTTCGCTTCATCGAAGGATGTTCATAATTTCAAACCAAACACGGATGATGAATTCTTTGCCAAACCCCTCGCCCCTGCTCGGAAGAATCACCCAGGTTTCGTGCCAATTTTGTTAACCGGTGGTGAAGATGAAAAGAAAACACGTTCGGTTCGCCCAGAGAATACCATACGGTTCTGTCTTCATAAAGGGGTATATTCTTCTTCCAACATTGATTTCAGGATGTGTCAAAGCCCATTGCGTTCTTTTGATAGATGGGTTGAGTTCATGGTGAGTAAGGAGCACATAAATACCAACTTGACTCCAGCGCAAATTATTGATGTTGTCAGAGATTCAGTAAGTCTCCAGATTAGGAAGGATATCCCGGGGTTGGTTGCTTTTATCTCCAGATGGTGTTCGGACACCCATACAATCATATGTAGATGGGGTGAAATAACTTTCTCCTTGGAGAGTGTGGCTCTCTTGCTGAATCTTCCGGTAACCGGGAATCTTAACCTCCAATTGTCTGAAGGTGAGGAGAAGATGCGGGATGACCTTGCCGCTAAGTTGGGAGATTTTGCTCGAAAAGACTCCACTGCGAAGTCGAAATTCTGTCCGGAAAGAGGATGAAAGGTGCTTTTACAGCTGGTGGATATCTCAATGGTTTCCTGGATGAGCCGGGAACCTAAACAAAAAGCGATGATCTTCACGTTGCGGCATTTTTGGCTCTCTCGGTTGTCTAGAGACATTTTTGATGACGGTTACTCGCAAGAAGGAAATAAGACCAGAGTTGCTAGAGATTGCTGTGAAGTTGGCAAAAGGTGAAGTTCTTCCCATTGGAAAGCTATTCCTTGGTTCCCTGTATGTGCATCTGGATCACCTAGTTGCGAACATGCGAGTTTCGAATGTTTCATGAAAGTGGATTCATATGTGCACGTTGCTTTTCTGCAAGCCTGGTTATGGGAGCACTTTGAGAAGTACGCTCCGAAACCGTTGCCTTCGATTCCCGCGAGTTGGGGCGGCTCCTGAATTCTTCGATGGGTGAACAGGCGTCCAAAAGTTGGCATAAGCTTGGTCAGTCTTCTCGATAAGTCGCATGAAATTAGTTTTCGCCCATGGGAGCCGGTCCATAGGTCGGTGACTCTAATTGACACCTTTGCTTCTGCTCCGATCATGTTTTTGTCTTCTCGACGGCAGCCTTGAGTGTTGGTGAAAACTTGTTTATTCAAAGCCGCATGTCCGGTTATATGCCGTCTTTCTTCATGGGGTCTTTCCGAATAGCTGCTTACAATATTGACCGTGTTGCTCGTCACATGGGTTTCGATCAAGGGGTGCCTCTTGCTTACCAGCTGGTGGTTCCTAAGGATTCATTGCGTGCCGCCCTCGATGCCAGTGCCCTTGAGCTGGGTATCCGCCTTCCCTTCTTTCAAACGGGAAGAGTAACTTCGACGACTTTTGGCTATAATGAGTTAAGTACGATGAGTTCATTATGATCCAAGACTTTGTAAATAACGTGGTGGAGAATGTTCGTTGTAAACCTTCCCAGCAGTTTTGAAGAAGTATCCAATGTTGAGAGATCTCAAGCGAAAGTTTCCTGGCAACTCGGAAAGTCCCCAGGCAAAGGAACAGAGAACGAAGAATCGTGCTAGCGGGTTCCGGGAGGTTTCAAAAGATCCTCCCGCAGCTCTCGTGTCTTTCAGTTCTTCCAATAACCAGGTATGTGTCGCCTCCTTGTTGGGTTGTCTCAAAACACGTGAATTTCTGCTGAAAACATGTGTCTTGTTTCTTCCAGGGCTTCGGTAGTGTTAATGCTTTCGCTGCCCTTGCACGTTGCCAGGAGACGATAATTTCTTCGAAGAATTCCGGTGGCACCGAGCCTTCTCATAACGGTGATGAGCCAGAGAAAGAAGAAAGTTCGACAAGTGAGAGTGATTCTTCTGACAACACTGGTTCTTTTTCGGGAAGTGGTTCAGTGAGTTTCGCGCTTCTTTTTCTTTCTTCTTCCATTTTTTTTTTGAAAAATGTCTAACTCAAGTTCGCAGGAGGAATCCGGTTCGGAAGACGATTCTGGGGCGGAGCCACACGAAAACTTGCCTTTGGTGACCACCGCCGGTGACTTGGAGATGGGAGTTAGCCAATCTCTGGGCACAAATGTGGTTCAAACAGTGGATGATTCCCTGATGGTTACTGCCGTAGACATGGAAAAAGACCCTTTGCGAGTCGTGAGGCCAGTTGCAGGCGCCATTTTCAATCCCCCGTACTTGGTTCCTTATCCATGTCATGTGCTGGTTGGCGGTTTTAGCGTGCTGGCTAAGTATGAGGCGTTGTACACCAGAATCTGGGAGAAGTATGGACATATGGCCACAACCAAGAAGATCACTAGTCGATTTGCGTTGGTTAAGTGTGTGGAAGAGGCTTTATCTTCCATCGAGGACATGCGTGAGGTGACTGGCCACACCGTTTTTGAAGACGTTATTGCCGACTGGGAGCACCATCGCGACGTGTGTGTAGAAAAGGATTTCAACGCTTCGTGGTTTGTCGAAGGCCTTGCTGAGATCCAGAAGTCGAAAGATGCAGCGATCGAAAGCCTTTTTGAGGAGGAGATTGCACGACCAGGAGGTAGAACTCGAAAAGCTTTCCAAGATGTTAACTATGAAGAGAGCGGCTCTTGAAGATGCAAAGTTGACTTTCTCCAAGAAAAAGCAGACCTCTGTTGGATGATTTTCCTTGAATGTTTCTCTGTTAAACTTTCATTTAGGTTCTTCTTATTTTATTTTATTTTTTTGAAAAACATACTGGATGTCCGGTTCAAAGTTCGACCGGTTTTGATAGACAACTGGTAGCTTTTGAGGATATTAGATTATTTCTGGGATGAATGGTTTTGATAATATAACTCTGATTATGTTTTGTGAAAGGAATATTGCTTTTACGAAAGTGTGTGCTAGCAATCGCCACAAGACGTAATAGTATGACGGTTTTACTAAGAACCTAAAAACAGATCGTATATCTTGCCCAGTCTAAATTTACCCACTTCATAGGGTTTTTTTTCTTCTGCGAACACGCCTGTTTATGGGTGAAAACTACTCCTGCAGAATTTGGTAATTTGGGGTGTGGATGAGGAATGAATTTAAACCTTTAAACAAATGCACTGCGCGGTGAGTGCTTGTAGATTCGAGAGATCAATCTGTGCAAGTCCGGCCTAAACCAAGAAATGGCCGTTCCAGACTTGTTTCGGTCACAAAGTGAAGGAGATGGGGTTGATCTTAGGGAGGGAAGCGAAGAAGGTGTTGAGATTGTGAAGGTGTTGGCTTGCTTATGACTTGTAATGAAAAGATGAGCAAGCTCACGGTTGATGCAAGCAGGCTCTGGGTGTTTGAATACGATTTGTATTAACACTTGGTTTTTCTGTCTCGTCTGAACTTGTGTTGTTGTTTGAAATAGGGCGGAGAACCTATTTATACAAGTCATTGAGCCTTATTCACGTCTCTCGTGGGAAGTGGAGGAAGTGGAGTGATGGAGTAGTGGAGTTGTGCGTTGGTGATACACGACCAGTCTTTCCCACTTCTCCCTGTTCATCTCTAACCGTCCATGACTTCCCGACACGTTCTTGTGATGGCGCGTTGCACGCCGCACGCCGTAAACCGCCGACCAATACCCCAAAGATGTATCCCCCATTTTGTGACATGATTGATGTCTCTGGAATGTGTGGATTGTGGATCCACGAAAGATAGCATGTAATCTTTGAATTGAATAACCGTGTTATTCGGGAAGTCGATACTTGTGAGGTATCATGTGTATTTTATGCATGTGTATGCATTATGGTGTGGTAAAGTGATGGGTAATGACGCCTCACTAACCAAATAACTCCTGACCAAGGTTGTATAACCAAGCTGGTGAAGTTGGACAGATGAGATGATCTTTGAGACACTCATCCGCGACCGTTAATGAATATTAGGATTTTTGAAGAGGAGCGCAAGCATGACTCTTCAGCTTGGCCGAAACCAAGTATGGGAATAGATTTGGAGAGGACCGACCGGACGTGTATGTAGATGGCATGCTGGTGTACACGTCCATGTCTCACCGTCCCATGAAGGCGCGATCTAAGCCACTCAATTTGACCGGTAAAGTTGAGTGGTTGAGATCGGTTTGCAGCAGGAATCCGTTGCCGCAAAGGAGTTGGAAACCGGCGTGAGATCCCTAGTTTGGGCACGTGTTTCAAGACGACCCATCTTGGTCGGTCTTGGTCGATCATACCAGCGTGTAGGTGGTATGTTGGTGTTCACACCTATACCTGACTATCCCATGAAAACGTGATCTAAGCCATTCAAATCATCCGGTGAAGTTGTGTGGTCGAGATCAGTTTGCAATTTGGGAAGTGTAACCACGCATGTTTGGGCGGGCGTTTTGGATTAGCCGGGCATGGGATGCCTTGGCCGATCGCATGAGGAGGTAGATGGGCTCACGGTGGTCATGCTGGTATGACCGGCCCTTGTTTAATCTAATTTGTGACCCTCCATTTGTGCCGGAGAAGATGGACGCGCGTGATGATTTGAAACCCTAATTTTGGCTTTCAAAAGCCGTGCGCCACTCCTTGTTTGGGTGATGATTTTGTCACGGCCAAACATTGTTGGTCTTGACCGATTGGTCAAGTGTGTAGGCGGGCCCACGGTGATCGTGTTGACATGCTCCGGGCCCTTTGAATCTACATCTACACCCTCCATCTATACCTGCGAAGATGGATGGTTGAGATTGTTTTGCGACACATGTAATATGCCGCAAACCCTTATTTAGGGTTTTCCGTCCATAATGCTTGGTATGAACGTCTTTTGGCAAGCAAGGCCAATGGCCGACCATGCGGGTCGGCCGTGGGTATTCCATACCGCTTGGGGGTGATGGAATTGATCCGGGGTCATCCAATCATGCTTACGGAGTTGGATGACTGCAATCGGGATCATATCCGACCGATACACGTCGATCCGATGCTCAATCGATGCTCAATCGGGCTAGTATAACACACCGTATATAACACACCGAGAATCAGCCAGTACGGGTATTTCGTACATGGTTTCATTATAGTGCTTGGAGGTTCGTGTTACTCAGTAAGAGTAACACTCGGCCGTCATGCCACACCGATAATGAGTACTGAAATACAAAGGCTGATATGAAATTCACAGAAGGGATTGTTGCTACATGCTCCAACCTCGGAGGAATTTCATGTATTCACGAAATGGGATTGTTGCTACATGCTCCATTCTTGGTGAATTAAGTGAGGGAGTATCCAACACTTATAAATGGCTTTATCTTTTACAAGATGTCAGCGCATGATTTTTCTGGTTTTTACAAATTTAACCTTAAACGAAAATCCACCATCAACATTAAGTCCCCTGCCTAGCACATAATGGTTACATTATTGTGTGGTAGGCATGAGATGGTGACGTATACAAACGTAAGAAGACAAGATAAAGAAAATCTACCTGGAAGGGTTCCGGCCGTGGGTAATCCTCCATACCTGTGTGGTCACAGGTCTTGACAGACCGGCTTCCTCCCTTAGGTGCTTGAGCTAGGGTAGGATTCTTCTTCAGCTGGAACTCCAGGTGTGGGTGCTTTACACACTTCCGGTTGAGTCGCTAGAATCTGGATGACCTTCTGATTCTCGATTAGGGTTCACAAGAAAACCTGACTCGGTCGGTGTTGAATCCTCATTCATCGGGCGCCGCAATCGTTTTAGGGCTTCCTCAGCATATGTGCAGGTGTAGAGAATTTTGAACCATTTTTACGTTTTCTTTTCTTGCAGTAGAGCTTCCTTGCTAAAACTTTGTTTCCCCATCATGTCTAACAACAGTGGATAGTCTTCTTCATACCATCCAGGATCTTCCGTTAAACGTGCACGACCTGCGTCTGAGCTTCATGATCAATCCCCTGTTCGTGTTCTCCGAGTCAAGAAGATCATACCGGTTTGTCTTTTCTTCCTTTTCTGAACCATTGTTTGTTCTTCATAACGGTCAGGTAAATAATCCTTTCATTCTTGCAGAGATATCCTACCGGAACATGTGTCACGATCATTGATGACGATGACTTAACCACTCCTCTTCCTTCAAACTCAAATACGCTTACCCCTGTGAACCTTGAAGACGCCGACTTGGGTATCTCATCTTATGAATATCCAAATGCAGGTCTTTCATTCGATGTCCGTATGAAATGTTTATCCTCCAGCTACCGAGATGTCGGTGGATTCCTGGTGCGGAAGGAGTTTGTGCCTTTGTATATAAAGTTATGGAGGAAGTACGGCCACATCTCAACCAGAAACGTGGTCCGACACTGTTCCTCTGCTTTGGTCACCGCGATAAACTGCCTTCTTCCCATGATTGCTGAGATGGAGAGTATTTCTATCCGCAACGTTGCTGAATCAAGCCTCGAAAAGTGGGAGAATATGGTATCTACCTGTGAATCCATGGAGTTTAACGTGGGCTGGTTGCGGCAGCGTCTTGATATCATCAAGGTTGATCGAGCTGGTATCCTTGTAAATGTTGTTCCTGCTGCGAAGGCTATTTTGGAAGAGGAGAAGGTGGCTGCAGAATCGGAGAAGGTAGAGAAGGCTGTGCAGGACTTGAAGAAAAGAACGGAAAGATATCACGCTAGACTGGAGATGATGCTCTCAAGGAACTATAATCTTCTAGACGGCCTCTTCTAAACTTCATTCCTTTATTGTTAATGACGTTCATGTCAAAAGTTTTTAAACGTCTTTGCGGAATAAACTTCATTGGTTTTTGATTGGTGAAACAGGTTTTTTCATTGACACATCTCTGAATATAATTGATGATTCAAACATGTAATGAAAATAAATGCCTGTATTGTTGACACAAAGAGATGTGGTCGTGCATGATATGCCTTGAGCCACTTTCCATTGATAATCGCTTCCAGCTCGCCTCCGTTTACCTTAATGATATTGTAATAGCCGGTATTGTAAGCCTTGGTGACTGCGTAGGGACCTTCCCATTTTGGTGAGAATTTTGGTGCAGACATGTCTTGTTGGATGTGTTTGGCCGTTTTCAAAACCAAATCTCCCACTTTGAAAACACGTGGTTTCACAATTTTGTTGTATGCCCTGGAAATCCGATTCCTGTACACCTGAGCGTGTTCCTCTGCTTTATTCCTTCTAAAATCCAGAGTGTCTAACTCTGCTATTCTAGAGTCAGAGACTTCAGCCTCGTTCCAATGGATCCCGGTTGCTGCTGCAATCCTGGCTGATGGGATTCTGATCTCTGCTGGGAGAATTGCATCCGCTCCGTAGACAAGTGAGTACGGTGAAACCCCAATGGAGCTTCTGGGTGACGTACGGTACGCCCATAGTGCCATTGGCAACTGATCATGCCATTCCCTAGGATTGTCGTGTACCGTTCGGCTGATGATCCGGATCAATGTCTTGTTGGTACTCTCAGCTTACCCGTTACCTTGAGGATAGTAGACGGTGGAGAAGACCTGTTTAATGCCATACTCCTCAAGTAATTCCCGTACCTGCTTGTTGGCGAAGGGAGTGCCATTATCAGTGATGATGTGCTTGGGCACGCCAAAACGACAAATGATGTATTCTTTAATGAAAGCCGCAATTGTTGCTCCTGTGGTTCCTCGTAGGGAATGGCCTCTACCCATTTGGTGAAGTATTCCGTCAGCAGCATATGATGTACTCGTGCTGCTTCGATGACGGTGGATTGATTTTCCCGATAATGTCCAGTCCCCAGCTGTAAAACGGCCATGGGCTACTTATAGAGTGCAGAGGGGTAGAAGGCGCATGAACAAGGTTCCCATGGATTTGGCACTTGTGGCAGCTTTGAACAAAAACGGCTGCATCGTCTTCCATGGTCGGCCAATAGTATTTCTCATGTATTTGGAGAAACAGTTTCCTCTTCCCTTGATGTTCTCCTTCGTGAGTCTGTTTCAGCATGACTGGGATTTCTTCTCCGGCCATGCATCGCAAAGATATAACCCCAAGCTCTTGCGATATAGGATCCCTTCATGGAATATGAGCCGCTTGGATCTTTGCTTCATCTTAATGGCGTCTTTTTGACCGGCAGGAATTATCCCATCACGGAGATAGCTAATGTAGGGTTCTCTCCAGTCCCCAGTGCGGTTCACATTAAAAATCTCCAATTGGTGTGGTGGTGCCTGGCAATTTGAGCAGGACTTCAAGTAGTCTGGATTGAATCTCCATCTCTCGGCCGCACAACCCAGCGTTGAAGTCGCCGGTAAAGCGTTACCACTAGTGATTGTCCATAAATTTCATTGTGAATACGATCCAGCTGTAGTTGTGCTTCGTCACCTCCCAGACATCTTGATAGGGAGCCATCTAGATTCCGATAATACAGCATACCATGAAGCATGAAGATGTTTTGCAGGGTTTTGAGACTGACCTTTCCTTGGGAGAGTGAGCTGTTGAGATCTCGAATGATCGGAGTTCGCCAATCGTCGGTCTTGGTGTCTTTGTGTTGTGGCAGCCAAGTTGATTCTACGGTTCTCCTCTTCACCGTCAGGGTTTCTTCTGCTCCTTCAAACTTCAGTTTGGAAGCCAATGTTGCTAGGCAATCAGCGTGTTTATTGTTGCTGCGACCAACATGGGTTATGGTTGCATCGGCAAAGTAGTTTAGTAACCTCTGTGCTTCTGATCGGTATGGGGCTAGCGTTACTTCTTTCAAATAAGCATATACTCCATTCATTTGATTCACCAAGAACTTGGAATCACCCCTTATCTCCGCACGTGTGACTCCCGCTTGTTTAGCTATTGAAAGCCCTATGAGGAAAGCTTCATATTCTCATGGAGTTGTTGGTGCATTCGAAGTCTAACTTGAAGGAATGTGAAAATACTTCTCCGGTTGGAGAGACTAACACCACGCCCGCTCCTCCAAAGATTCTCGCTAGGGGTAGCGGAGCCGTCAAAATACAAGAGCCACACTTCTTCTTCCGAATAGAGACGTCCGGAAATTCTCCGGGGGAGTTCTTCATGTAGTCCCGTAGTGTCTTCTCCAGAAATGCCGCGTAAGTCTGCAACTGCTTGGCCCTTGATAGCTCTAGGCGATGCACACGTTATGTCTAGTCCTGACATTTGGAGGAGCCATTTGCCTGTCCTCCCAGTCAGAACCGGTTTTGAAAGTAAAAACTTTGCAGGATCGGATTTAGACACGAGTATCACCATATTAGACAGCAGGTAATGCCTAAACTTCTGAATGGAATGGATTAAGGCTAAACACGCCTTTTCCGCTCTGGGGTATCTGAGTTCGGCGTCTCTCAATATTCGGCTGAAATAGTATATGGGACGTTCGATTCCCTCATCGTCTTCCTGAGAGAGTAAAGCCCCTACGGCAATGTCACTGAAAGCGGTGTAGAGGACCAAAGGGCTTCCCTTGTACCGAGACTTCATGACGGTTGGAGATGATAGTATTTGTTGAATTTTTCGAAAAGCTTCTGTTGGGTTGCGGTCCAAACAAAACTGGCTCCTTTCTTCAAAGAAGGTGGTGAATGAGGCGGTAAGTTGGGCTAGACCAGGTATAAAACGTCGAATGTAGTTCACCTTGCCCATGAAACTCGGAGTTCTTTCACGGTTCGGGAGGCGGCATTGTGAGGATAGCCTGAGTTTTGGACGGGTCTACCTTTATTCCTTCATGCGGTCACTTGGAATCCTAGAAATTTACCCGAAGAGACACCGAAAGCACATTTCAAAGGATTCATCTTCAACTTGTATCCTCGACATCTCTCAAACACTTGCCTCAAGACATTTGTGTGGTCTGCTCGAGCTTTTGACTTGACCACGATATCATCTACATAGTCTTCTACTTGTTTATGCATCATGTCGTGGAAGATTGCCGTCATAGCACGTTGATACGTTGCGCCTGCATTCTTTAAACCGAAAGGCATAACGGTATAATAAAAATTGCCAAGAGGGGTTCGGAAAGCGGTCTTACTCGCATCGTGCTCATACATCTTTATCTGATTGTATCCGCTATAACCATCCATGAAGGAGAACATGCCGTGTCCGATGGTGGCGTCTACTAACATGTCGATGTTAGGTAGAGGAAAGTCGTCCTTGGGGCAGCATTTGTTCAAGTCTCTGAAATCTACGCAGCACCGGATCTGTCCGTTTTTCTTCTTTACTGGGACCACATTGGCTAACCAGGTTGGATGATGAATAGGCCTGATGAAGCCAGCAGCTAGCAGCTTCTGAATTTCGTTCTTGATTTGATCCTCTAGTTCATGTCTGAATTGCCTCGGAGATTGCTTGATTGGCTTGGATCCAGGTATGACATGTAAGTGATGGGTGACCAATTTTTCATCCAGACCAGGCATTTCCTCGTATGTCCAGGCAAACACATCTTGGTACTCCTTGAGTAGTTGAACAAGACTCGTACGTTCGTCCGTGGATAGAGTCGAACTGATAGAGACCGGCCTGGGAGATTCTTCATTCCCGATGTTAACAGTCTCGAGCTCGTCAGTTGTGGAATTGGTTCCATCTTGTAGTTGCTGCGGGGCGTCTGGTACCTCATCTTGCGTTTCATCATTTTTACAACATTCAATTGGGCGGAGAGGCTGGGTTCCGGTCTCTCCTGCTTGCTGCTAACAGCGGCGCCGGTATATTATTCTCCCTTTCTGATCACGTTTCACCTCGAAAGTGCGTCCCCTTTTGGTGTGAGCATGAGTTGGAGTCTCACCGGATAGAGATGGACACCTCGTTATAGAACGTGTGCTGTAGTGTTTGGCCTCCAAAGTGGTGTAAGTCGGTCTCCTTCCTTGATTGAAGCCCACGTGGGTAGTGGGGTGCACAGGACTTTGTCTGATCCTCCCTGTGTGGTACCTTTTGGCTCGAACAGTTCCACTCCGCATATTGGTGCATACGGAGACAATGATGCGGGAATGCGGATGACTTTCTCGTCTAGCATGGTCTTCAGGCACTGGTGATACGTCGAGGGAATGACCTTGTTGTGATGAAGCCATGGTCTCCCTAGTATCATATGGTAGTCCGTCTCCCTTTCTATGACTTCAAACCTTGCCTTTTGACCTGGACAGTCCCTACCGATAAATTCAGATTGACATACCCGTATGTGCTGGTTTGGTTTTCCTTCAAGTCTGTCATCGTGGTAGGCTGCCGTACAATCTTGCATGGGTTAACCTTGGCTGTCCTGAGAGTCTTGAGAGTGATTACGTTTGAAGAGTCTCCTGTGTCGACGAGGGCTCTCCTGAACTCTGAACCCTTGATGTGCGCGGTAACATGTAGGGCCCGTTTGTGACCTGCCTCCGCCATCATGTCGTCTTCCGTAAACGTGACATGGTTTACAGATATTTCCGACGCAGCTAGGATTTCTGGACGAGAAGGAGTCAGGTGTGCATCCAGAGCTATTTTATTAATTGCAGCAAACGTCTCTGCCCGTTGATTCCTCGAGAGGTGCAAGAGTTCACACAAGCTTTCTACTAGAGATGCCGCTTCCTGATCCACTGGTCTCTGGTTCGTAGTAAAACTGTTGATCTGAGGGGAATTAGTCCCCGGTGTAGAAATCTCCTGAATGCTCATTTCTGACGTCATCTTGATGAGGAGATCAAGTATGCCATTTATCGCTTCTTTGATCAGCTCCATGTTCTTCGTGTGAATATCCTGTACCCGTGCTAGTTCGCTTAATGTTGGAAGTCTTCTGAGTATGCCGTCGGATACACCATTAGGAGGGGGGTATCTCCGTTGGGGAGCCGCCAGATTTGAGATCTGTCGAATCGGTCCTAAGACCAACCATCTCAGAATTGATTGAAAGGTATTGAAGAGATTGACTTTACAACCGAGAGATCAATCTCCCACTGTGGTCGCCAATTGTTTATGGGTGAAAACTACTCCTGCAGAATTTGGTAATTTGGGGTGTGGATGAGGAATGAATTTAAACCTTTAAACAAATGCACTGCGCGGTGAGTGCTTGTAGATTCGAGAGATCAATCTGTGCAATTCCGGCCTAAACCAAGAAATGGCCGTTCCAGACTTGTTTCGGTCACAAAATGAAGGAGATGGGGTTGATCTTAGGGAGGGAAGCGAAGAAGGTGTTGAGATTGTGAAGGTGTTGGCTTGCTTATGACTTGTAACAGAAAGATGAGCAAGCTCACGGTTGATGCAAGCAGGCTCTGGGTGTTTGAATACGATTTGTATTAACACTTGGTTTTTCTGTCTCGTCTGAACTTGTGTTGTTCTGTTGTCTTGTTTGAAATAGGGCGGAGAACCTATTTATACAAGTCATTGAGCCTTATTAACGTCTCTCGTGGGAAGTGGAGGAAGTTGAGTGATGGAGTAGTGGAGTTGTGCGTTGGTGATACACGACCAGTCTTGCCCACTTCTCCTGTTCATCTCTAACCGTCCATGACTTCCTGACACGTTCTTGTGATGGCGCGTTGCACGCTGCACGCTATAAACCGCCAGACCAATACCCCGCATGTATCCCCCAGCCTGTGACATGATTGATGTCTGGAATGTGTGGATTGTGGATCCACGAAAGATAGCATGTAATGCTTTGAATTGAATAACCGTGTTATTCAGAAGTCGATACTTGTGAGGTATCATGTGTATTTTATGCAGTACTCGCATTATGGTGTGGTAAAGTGATGGGTAATGACGCCTCACTAACCAAATAACTCCCGACCAAGGTTGTATAACCAAGTCAGGTGAAGTTGGACGGATGAGATGATCTTTGAGACACTCATCTCACGACCGTTAATGAATATTAGGATTTTTGAAGAGGAGCGCAAGCATGACTCTTCACTTGGTCGAAACCAAGTATGGGAATAGATTTGGAGAGGACCGACCGGACGTGTATGTAGATGGCATGCTAGTGTACACGTCCATGTCTCACCGTCCCATGAAGGCGCGATCTAAGCCACTCAATTTGACCGGTAAAGTTGAGTGGTTGAGATCGGTTTGCGGCAGGAATCCGTTGCCGCAAAGGAGTTGGAAACCGGCGTGAGATCCCTAGTTTGGGCACGCGTTTCAAGACGACCCATCTTGGTCGGTCTTGGTCGATCATACCAGCGTGTAGGTGGTATGTTGGTGTTCACACCTATACCTGACTATCCCATGAAAACGTGATCTAAGCCATTCAAATCATCCGGTGAAGTTGTGTGGTCGAGATCAGTTTGCAATTTGGGAAGTGTAACCACGCATGTTTGGGCGGGCGTTTTGGATTAGCCGGGCATGGGATGCCTTGGCCGATCGCATGAGGAGGTAGATGGGCTCACGGTGGTCATGCTGGTATGACCGGCCCTTGCTTAATCTAATCTGTGACCCTCCATTTGTGCCGGACAAGATGGACGCGCGTGATGATTTGAAACCCTAATTTTGGCTTTCAAAAGCCGTGCGCCACTCCTTGTTTGGGTGATGATTTTGTCACGGCCAAACATTGTTGGTATTGACCGATTTGTCAAGTGTGTAGGCGGGCCCACGGTGATCGTGTTGACATGCTCTGGGCCCTTTGAATCTACATCTACACCCTCCATCTATACCTGCGAAGATGGATGGTTGAGATTGTTTTGCGACACATGTAATATGCCGCAAACCCTTATATAGGGTTTTCCGTCCATAATGCTTGGTATGAACATCTTTTGGCAAGCAAAGGCCAATGGCCGACCATGCGGGTCGGCCGTGGGTATTCCATACCTGCTTGGGGGTGATGGAATTGATCTGGGGTCATCCAATCATGCTTACGGAGTTGGATGACTGCAATCAGATCATATCCGGACTGATACGGTCAGTCCGGATGCTCAATCGGGCTAGTATAACACACCAAGAGGGGCTCAATCGGGCTAGTATAACACACCGAGAGGGCTCGGGCTAGTATAACACACCGAGAATCAGCCTGTACGGGTATTTCGTACATGGTTTCATTATAGTGCTTGGAGGTTCGTGTTACTCAGTAAGAGTAACACTCAGTCGTCATGCCGCACTGATAATGAGTACTGGAAATACAAGGCTGATATGAAATTCACAGAAGGGATTGTTGCTAAATGCTCCAACCTCGGAGGAATTTCATGTATTCACGAATGGGATTGTTGCTACATGCTCCATTCTTGGTGAATTAAGTGAGGGAGTATCCAACACTTATAAATGGCTTTATCTTTTACAAGATGTCAGCGCATGATTTTTCTGGTTTTTACAAATTTAACCTTAAACGAAAATCCACCATCAACAACGCCCCTCTCCACGTAAAAGGCGGCTTTGCTGGTAGCATCGCCAGCAAGTCCCCAATCGCTGGTAGCATCTTCAGCGAGTCCCCAATTTTCTTGTGTAGTCTTTACGACTGGTAACCGGGTTATCTGGTAGTTGAGTCGGATTGAGTCGCCTTCCCCTACCATCTTGACATCTGGGTCGAAGAACGAGATCGATAGTCTGACATTGTAGCCGATAGATCAATCCTCCCGCTGTGGTCGCCAATTGTTTATGGGTAAAAATCCTTTCCGCCGATTTTGGTAAATTTGGTAGGTGAGTGAGAAACTGGTTTAAACCCTAAACAAATATGCTGCACATGAGCACTTTCTAGATTCGAGAGATCAATCTGTACAAGTCCGGCCTAAACCAAGAAATGGCCGTTCCAGACTTGCTTCGGTCACAAAGTGGAGGAGAAAGGTTGATTTGGGGAGGGAAGCAAAGAAAGGTGTTGAGACCAGAATAATTCTGGAGAGTAGTGTCTCGACTTGTATCAGAAAGTGAAAGCTTCGGAAGCTTGCAAGAGATGAAAGCTTTTTTGGAGAGCTTGCAAAGTTGCCTTTTCTGAGAGTGTTGTGTTTTTCTCCTGACCGAGACTTGTCGTCTGGTGGAAATAGGCAAGACCCATTTATACAAGTCGAGATTGAAACGTACCCTGGCCTCATGAAGAAAGAGAGTAAAGGGTGAAATAATGGGATGAGGTGGTAACCGCATGGTGTTTATGGGTGAAAACGCTTTCACCATTATTTCCTCATTTATTTGACCGCTTTATTCCTATTCACGCTTTCTTAATGTGAGCGTAGTGTACGCTGCATGCTGTGACCGCCAAACCAAGACCCTGGAAAGCATCCCCCAGTTTGTGTTGATTTCTCGAGTATTGGTTGCACCTTGAGTGCAAGTGGCGCTGCTAATGGCGCGTGTGGCATGTGCCAATGGCATGTGCGGAATGCCTTTGTTGCGCGTTGCACCTTGAGTGCAAGTGGCAATACCAGAGCTGCTAGTGGCGTGTGTGGCATGTGCCAATGGCATGTGCGGAATGCCTTGGTGGTAGGTTGCACGTTGAGTGTAAGTGGCAATGCCAGAGCTGCTAGTGGCGTGTGTGGCATGTGCCAATGGCATGTGCGAAATGCCTTGGTGGTAGGTTGCACGGTTTGGAAGTTAGGCTACCAAATGGGTATTGGCATGTGCCAATGGCACGTACGGCCAAGTTGGCCTAGGTTGCACGGCTTGCAAGTTAGGCTACCAGCGTGCGTGTTTGGCATGTGTCAATGGCACGCATGGCCATTAGGGCCACGACTAGGTAATGAAAGCTACCAGCGAGCGTGTTGGCATGTGCCAATGGCATGCTCGTCCATTAGGGCCACGGCCTGGTAAGAAAAGCTACCAGCGATGCGTGTTGGCATGTGCCAATGGCATGCTCGGCCATTAGGGCCACGACTTGGTAAGAAAAGCTACCAGCGAGCGTGTTGGCATGTGCCAATGGCATGCGTGGCCAATTTGGCCTAGGTTGCACGGTTTGCAAGCTTAGGCGCGGGCGCTACTTTGGCATGGCGCGGCTAGGGCCAAGGTAAGGGTGTTTGGCTTGGCGTGGTGTGACCAGCGTAGCTAGGGCCAAGGCAGAGTGCGTTTGGCATGGCGCGGCTAGCTTGGGCTAGGTGTGGCTGACATGATTTGCCATTGGCACAGGGGTGCGTCTAGCATGGTTGGCATGCTTTGGCGCGTTTGGTGTGACTAGCATAGCTAGGGCCAAGGCAGAGTGCGTTTGGCATGGCGCGGCTAGTTTAGGCTAGGTGTGGCTGGCATGTTTTGTCATTGGCACGGAGGTGTGGCTAGCATGGTTGGCATGCTTTGGCGCGTTTGGTGTGACTAGCATAGTTAGGCCAAGGCAGAGTGCGTTTGGCATGGCGCTGCTAGCTTGGGCTAGGTGTGGCTGGCATGATTTTCCATTGGCACGGAGGTGCGGCTAGCATGGTTGGCATGCTTTGGCGCGTTTGGTGTGACTAGCATAGCTAGGGCCAAGGCAGAGTGCGTTTGGCATGGCGCGGCTAGCTTGGCTAGGTGTGGTCTGGCATGATTTGCCATTGGCACGGAGGTGCGGCTAGCATGGTTGGCATGCTTGGCGCGTTTGGTGTGACTAGCATAGCTAGGGCCAAGGCGGTTGTGCGTTTGGCATGGCGCGGCTAGCTTGGGCTAGGTGTGGCTGGCATGATTTGCCATTGGCACAGAGGTGCGGCTAGCATGGTTAGCATGCTTCGGCGCGTTTGGTGTGACTAGCATAGCTAGGGCCAAGGCAGAGTGCGTTTGGCATGGCGCGGCTAGCTTGGGCTAGGTGTGGCTGGCATGATTTGCCATTGGCACGGAGGTGCGGCTAGCATGGTTGGCATGCTTTGGCGCGTTTGGTGTGACTAGCATAGCTAGCCAAGGCAGAGTGCGTTTGGCATGGCGAGACTAGCTTGGGCTAGGTGTGGCTGGCATGATTTGCCATTGGCACGGAGGTGCGGCTAGCATGGTTTGCATGCTTTGGCGCGTTTGGTGTGACTAGCATAGCTAGGGCCAAGGCAGAGTGCGTTTGGAATGGCGCGGCTAGCTTGGGCTAGGTGTGGCTGACATGATTTGCCATTGGCACGGAGGGGAATTAGGGTTTTGTTCGTTGTAACCCTAATTTGAAAAAATACCCTTATTAATTACTGACTACATGCATTGAATGTTCTAATAAATGTGTCACCGGTGACATCAGGTTATTCGGAGTTTTACGATTTTACCCTTTGTCTAAAAACCACCACCAACAGCAGGATATTATAATCATCATGAGTCCATCATAATTCCGTCACCATCACCACCACGACGACACCGATCTTCATCGACAACAACAGCAGCAACAGAGGTTAGTTATTAACGACGTCAATTGTTTACATAAAACTGGTACTCCATTGCCGTTGAAGATTAATAAAGAATCTCATCAAATCCATAAATCATCATCTTCGTCGTTAACATCATCAGCTACATCTTCAATCAATGGTGTTATTAATACGAGTTGTTCAAAGAATCATCAACAACAACAACAACAGAGGCATCATGTTATTATCTACACTCATTCATCGAAAGTCATACACACACAAGCTCGTGATTTCATGGCGCTTGTTTAGAAACTTACAGGTTTATCTCATACCGATCAACAACAAAATCAATCCGGTGGTGGTCCGGTTGATACAAAACAATCTGTGATTAATAAGTTTAATAACAATGGTAGTAGTAATAATCTGAGAGGAGGTGATGATACGGGTTCGTCGTCTGTCGTTACCACCGATGAGAATTGTGGTGGATTTGGATCGAATATTCATCAGGTTAGTTCGTCGGGGTCTATGGATCCGATTAATAATCCTTACATAACTGATATTCCAATTTTCACCCCAAATTCATTAGAGTTTCCTTATATAACTAGATCTTTTTACAGTAGATACCCTAGTCCTATGATTTTTCCTCCTACGGGTAATTCAGCTGAAATTACAAAACCAGCTGAATACTAAAAGAAGAAATGAAATTTTAGTAGAAATTTAAACTCCATTTTTGTGTAGGAATGAAATTCCAATTTCCAGTTGTTGTTTCTGAATACAATTTTCACTAGGCAATTCCCATTTCATTTATTTATTCTTTCATTCTTAGGCAATCTACATCGATCATATATTCATTTTTGTGACTCCTTTGAATTTATTCATTGTAATAAAGTTATTTGTTGAAATGAACTTGTGCTTAGATATACAAATTTTTTTTTACTGGTTCTCAACATGTACATATTTTTTTTTTGATGGAAAAGGTTAATATATTAACTTAAGCAATGTAATACAGAAGATCTACAATTTCAATTTCATCAAAAATATTAGAAATAATACTCTCTTTTCGCACTCGTTGACACAAGTGTGATGACATATGATGAAGTCTTCTGATCCTTGCTTCTTTAGCCACTGAGTCCTCTGCAGCATTGTAGTCCCTGTTTATAAATTTAACCTATTGAAGTTCTTTAGATTTGTACAACTTTTTAAGATTTTTATATAGGGAATAAAAATGAGGTCTGACGAAAGCAAAAATCATAGTCGGACTCGCTAACCAGACTCTTTTGCTAAAGCATCATATGTTTATTGATTTTCTTTCAACATTTATTGATGAGACTTGAGAGGAGGTAGTAGCAGAGCCACTTGAGGCCATTGCAAAAAATGATTGTGAAAGCATCAGATCCAATTGACGATCTCCCTTGCCATGCGCTTTCTAACTTTAGATAGCGCTCACATAAAACAAACATCTGAAGAATTTTAGAAATATCGGCTCTAAAGTCTTAAAGTCTTATTTTATTTTGTTTCCTCGAACGAAAGGTCTCAAACTCTTATTCAAGTCTATCTAGAGTGCCACATTCTTAGAAAAAATTGGTGTAAAGTAGTAATGGTATGACTTGGATATTGAATTGCTTATGACAATGCAGTTAAGAAGTTACTGGTTGAATCCCATAGTTCCCATGCACTGAAATGATGTTTATTTTATAAACGAACTTTGTTGATCAAAGAGGAAAAAAGATGTCAAAATAAAGGGGAAAGGCATGTACCCATGGTTTTCACGGCAAAAATGAAAGCTAAAAGACGGAGGCTGTTACCGTTGGTCCAAAGTGTATTGATCGTTATGTTACAAGAACACTTAATTTCTTAAACACAGGTCGTGTAGTTATTATGATTTGATTAGAATTCTCGTCAGTCTCTCCTAGTTTATCAAGGACACATAATTATTACCGTGTCCTGATCCAGGAATCAAAATCCTATCTCCTTTACCTATGCATAGGTAAACGAAGCTAAAGTTTAATATTCACGGTAGAATCGTCATCACCGAGAGAATAAACAAAACATGCTGCTTCACCGTTTTCTCCTCCCGATAATACTTTGCATGGTAGCATCTGTTGCGTTCTTTCCGATAATATTTTCTGATGCTGCAGATATCAAAAACAACAACATAACACGAGGTTCATCGATTTCGACTTCTTCGTCATCAGCAGATGAACAATCCGGCAACTCCAACGGTTACTGGCTTTCTCCTTCCGGCAATATTGCTTTTGGATTCTACCCATTACCTTCTACCGTTTCTTCATCATCTCCTCTTTTCATCGTCGGTGTATGGTTAGTGTACACAGTAGGGTATTTCCAGGGTACAGATAGAAGTAGAGTGTAGAGACTAGCTCCAGGAATTATAACACAATTTCCCACAATGATATCACTGAGTCCTTTCATTGGGAAAGAACCCTATTTATAGTTATTTCCCCAAATGGGGATGTCAGACATGTGTCCTTTCCTATCTTTCCTTATCTTGCTATTGCCCTCCTTGATTGTACAACTGTACTTCAGATTCTTCTAGATGACTTCTCCCACGTGACTTCCCTACACGTGCTCTTGAATGTTGAAGAGGAGGGAACGCTTGATAGCACCCTCTGTAAGATATGGGGAAACCTGGCATCCTCTTTAGTGTGGGATGCTACGTCACACTCCCTTTTGGATGCGGGGAGGTCCTATTCCTTTCTTGGTATTTTTTTCGGGTATCTACATTAAGTCCCCTGGTTGTTTGGGCGAGGCGTTAGCCTTCTCAATAGTCTATTGCTTCTTCTTGGCGTTCCTTCGGGCTGACTCGCCTTGGTACTTGCGCCTTCCCGCAAGTCCCCTTGTCCTTGTGTTCTTGGAGACTTGCCCCTTCCCTTTGGCAAGTCCCTTGTCTTGTTCATCTCTACTTGCACGTGTCTGCAAGTCCCCTTGTATTATTCACTCTGTGCCACCCTTGGAGGTCTTGGCGTGATGCTCGCGAGGCTGGCGCTTGTACATTCTTCAAGTCCCCTTGCGTGTCTATTCATCTTTCTGTCAACTCGTGCACGTGTCATTTTCCTAGCTCTTAGAGAAGCTGACGCGGTTAATATCGACGGTTATTGTTTATGAATTGCGTCTTTTCGGTTTCTTTTAGTGCCGTTTCAGCTACCAGCGGTTACATCTCTTCAAGCCTATAAATACTCGTCCATCTCTAGTCATTTCTCTAAACACTTTCTTTTTTTCCTACCTTCCTCTCTCTTTCTTCATCTTTGAACCGGCGCCTTTATTTCACTTTCTTCTTATGAGCGACAACGAGAGTTCAGCAGCTAAGAATTCTCTTGGCGATGAAGATTCTGGAGGCGAGGAGGCGCCTCATGTGCTCCCCATACTGTCAGAGGAAGAGCGCGTCTTTGCTCCTGGGAAGGGCAAGAATTGGGAGGCGATTTTAGCTAAACAAAAGTCTGTCAGTAAGCTTAGACAAAGCGCCTCTCCTTCGGTGGATATCGCCTCTGTCTTGGATGATGGCTTTCGACGCCAGATTAGCAAGCCAACTGCCTTTGATCCACCTGTTGTTGATGAAGAGGTCAACAATTGGTTGTTGGCGGAGGAAATCGAGGAACCGCCTCTTCTTCCAATTTCTTCCCTTTCACGTATTCGCCTTGCTCGTGGCGACTTCACACTTCCAAAGATAGATTTTCTTTCTCGGGCAAACTCTTGTCCGGAATGGCGCCCATGGATAGAGTATATGCTTTCGATCCCTTACTATAAGGATATAATCGTTGAACTGGGATTGATGGAGGCGCTTTCTTCATCCCGGTATAGGCGCCTTACTAGGAACAACCGAGATATGATTCGTTTGTCTCTGAGGTGGATTCCACTGGTTCATACATGTATTTTCGCTTGGGGAGAGGCGTCGCCTACTCTGGAGGATGTAGTATCTTTGACTGGCCTTCCCCTTCACGGGAGTCATGACTTCAAAGATGTGTCTAGTAGTCTGACTGACAGTGATAACCTTGTATTACACTTCTTAAAGCAGGCACGCACGGATTCAAGGAAATGGGTCGCCGAAACGGACACGCCTTCTGAGATTCAGACCCCCTTTAAGTCATCTAAGAGAGGCGCCGAAGGAGTTGTCCCAAGAAAGGGAAAATAAGTGCTTTCTGCTGAGGGAGTCGAAACTCCACCTGTGGTTAAGAAGGAAGCTGCAGCTAGGCGAGCTACTTTGAACCTGTGGGTTAAGATGTGGGCGCCCAAATTAGTAGGCGAGTCTAGCTGAGAGCCTCCTTATCCCCCTGCCGGGTCCACTGAGCGACATGAATTAGCCGCTTTCTTATCGTATTGGTTATCCCATGAAGTTTTTGAACATTCCCCTACTGATGCGGTCAGGGACGAGTCGATGATTATGGCGGTACTCATGTCACGCGGCATTTCATTCCCGCTGGCACCTATGTTCCTTGGCGGATTATATCACCATCTGGATTTGTTTGGTCAATGACATCCAGAAGGCTAATGACGCCTCCCTGACTGTTGAGACATACCTCCTCGCCAATTTTATGCAGATGTGGGGTTGGGAGCATTATCGCCGGTACAGGTCAGATGTAAAGGACTTAGATCTTGAAGGTGAGCGAGTTGTTGTCGCTGAGGATGGTACGGAGCGAATTTTTCCTTACCCCGTTTCTTATCCCCGGACGGCCTTGTATAAGGAGGCAGTCGCGAAGCAATCTGTTCGTTTGGCGCCTTTGTTAGATCACTTAGATGAGTTCAACTTTTTCCCATATGATGATGGTGAATGCGGGGAGGAATCTCATCGGTTTCTATCTCTTTTCCCTGAGGATTTCGTGGACGCAGTATTAGATCCTCCAACCTTTGACGCTTGCAATTTTTTAGCCCCGGTGACGCCGGGATACATTCCTGGTTTTTACAAGGGAGAATATTTTGCTGAAGCTTACAATTTGAATCGCGTTGCTCGCCAGGCAGGTTTTGACCAAGGGACTGGCTCTTACTTCACCCCTATCCTGCTCGTCAGATCCGCAATTAGTAGAGCAGAGTTTCATGCATCTTGTTTTCAAGGACAACAAGCCGCGTTTTTGCCGTCCGCCTTTCAACCCCTTGAAGGTCCCACAGCTTTGCAGGAAGTTGAAGGTTACTCATGATTGGTTTTTGTACTGGGTCCGAGAAATGGAAGACTTGCACCATGCCTTGGCGACCGATGCTGTGATGGCTCCCCCTTCAGACCCTAAAGAGCTTTATCGCTTAGGTCGCACCAGATTGCCCGCCGAGGTCATGCGTTCTCATGGGCTTGCTTCTGGCGCCAAAAGCAAACGCCTCGAAGCTCCTCAATCTCAACGCAAAGGGAAGAGGAAGCCGCCCACTTCGTTAAAAATTCATGACGTCGTTCGCAAACTTTGTGGGACTTTACCTCAGGAGAACGAGGTACCTTTGTCACTCTTCTCTTATCATTCTTTCTGTGATTTTTCTTGGGTACTCATTGCGTTGGGTTATGTCTTAGTCGAATGTACCTCCGCATGGCCCATTAAGATACTTTGCTCATGAATGGTTCGGAATTAACGTGAAGGACTTGCCGCCAAGGTTTTCTGAAAGGCAGAGGCGCCGTGATGCTGGCATAATCTCTGTTCCTCGTTTCCTTCAAGCCCCTCCCCGGAAGTCTCTTTCAGATAGGACTGTAGCTTTTCTTAGAGGGCGGCCTTCAAAGGGTAGCTTGCCGCGACAGGATGATGGCGCTAGCTCAAGTGTTGTACTTGATTCTGATATTTTACTTGGTCAGCCGGTTTCCTCTCGACAAGGGTCATCTGGTATTTCATCCGTCACCTGGACACGTGTCCATTATTTGTTCCCCATCGTATTAATTAGTAGACTACCTTATATATATGTATAGAGGGTTCGGGGAGAAGAGGGAGTGCTGGCTTCTCTTTCAAACTTTCTTACTCTTTCTCTCTCTTCTTGAGCTTTCTTAGGACAAATAGAGCGGCATGCTATTGGTTTGGGCGCCTCCGTTGGAAGTTCTTCTTCTTCAGCTTCTGCTACAGGCCGTCAAGGCGCTGCGCCTTCTTCTTCTTACGTAAGTCTTTAAATTATTATTTATATATATATTTTTTTTATATAGGCGTCGTCGTTTTTTTTTTAAATCTCATTGTTACACACACACACACACATATATATATATATATATATATATATATATGCATATTTTGGTATACGTTTGCAGGTTATGGGTAAACAGGATCGTTCTGACGCCAGGAATGGTCAGGAGAGAGGAAAAAGGACCAAGTCCCAAAGTGATCATCATCGTAAGCAGGCCCCTCAGCAGGTTGTTCAGTCGATTCCTCCGACTGATGGAGAGCGCACGGTCCCGCCTACCTTCCATATCTTGAATAGACCCGTGGAACAACGCCTCATTCGAGATGGGGAAAGTTATGTGTCGGTGTTTGGATTCTGGGTTCCTCCTCGTTATGAGCCACTATATGCTCAAGTGGCGACTTAGCACAAACATATTGCCTCAGACGAGGTTTTACCTGATACCAACATCCTTGTATCCCACACTTTAAATATCTTGGACGTAGTGAGCGAGATGGTGGATGCTGGTGATCATCCTTCAGCTGCGCAGTTACACAGTTGGCGTCGGACGATTACTAACGCTTCTAACATGCGTTTCAACATTGGGTGGCTGGAAGCGCTTTGGAAGGAGGCGGAGACGAAGGCGAATGCTCGTCGAACTTAGTTGCCGGGCACTGTCGCCGGTCTTAGGGAGAGGGTTATTTCTGTGAGGGGTAACTTGGAGGAATTGAAGGTAACTCAGGAGCGCCTGATCCAGGAATCCGTCGAGGTTGTCAATCGGATCGCCGAGGCCAAAAAGATGTTGGAAGAGGAGGAACGATTATTGGAGGAGGTTGAAACGGAAATGGCAGAGCAGGCTGAGTCATGAGCGCCTTGATGTTTGGGGGCTTTATTTTTATCTTTCCCTTCTCTCTCTCCCCCCCTTTTTTTTATTTGAAGAAGAAACACTTTGAAGTTTGTGTTGTTTTCCTTGAATTCTGCTCGTGCCCCGAGACATGGCTTTTTTAAGTAATTATGGTTTTAAAGTATTACTGTTATTTTATGCATCTCTTTGTGAGTGGTTTGGAAGTTAATGGCTAGCTACTTGAGTTTGGTGGTGGAAGTTTCTTTGTTAAGGCAAAATAAAAAAAAATAAAGCATGCGGATGCGCATGGGATGTTGATGGATGGGGAATTACAAATAGAAGATCTTAGGCGTGCTGGGAGTAGTGTCCCTATGGTTTTGTCGACAAGGCGTTCTGATTTGAAGGGTCGCTGGGTAGCTTTTGGCTTAGATTTAATGTATGTTTTGACTTCTCGACATGTCATTGACGTGGCACTTGCTCCTGCTTTGGATGAGCTTAGTCTTTGTACACGTGTCTAAAGGTTTCAAGGCCAGTGCATCGGTAGCTTTAGGTTTGTGTCCATGTATATATACGTATGTCGTGCTTAGATGTTTCATTTCATTTGGATTGTTCTCTTTCTTCTTTTTTTTTATTTTTTTTTATTCTCTGGATGTCGCATACTTGTCCTGCTAGGGAGTGGATTCTGGCGCTTCCTGCAGCGTCTCAGGATCCTTGGAAGAACGTATATGAGAGGGACATTCATCGCTTACAGCAGATTAAGGATGAATGCGTGCAAGAATTGGAGAGGAGTGAACGAGCTTTGGATAAGGCGCGTTCAGAGTGGTCCGATTGCGCCGATACTTATCACATGGCGTCTACCGGCGGTATTTCTTAGGTCGCTTTTGGTAAGGTAGAGCGCCGCTTTAGGCAGGCTGGGATTATGTGGATGAATGCTCATGAAGCGATGAAAGGAGCTCGTGGTAGTTTATCTCTAGCGGAGGGGGAGATAGCCAAGTATCACGCAATGTTGACTAATCTGCTAGGTTGACCTTGAAGTAGTCTGCACGTGGGTTCTGCAAAGAGTTATTAATAGCCTTGAATAAATTTATTATATGTGTATTTGTTTTTTTTTTTTTTTTTTTTATATATATATAAATATAAGTAGGTTTCGAATGTGTTTGGCTCATTTTGCCCTCAAGCTTGTTTTTGGTTAGCTGTGATGTCTCGGGAGGAATTAGTGTTGGAAGTAGATCGCCTTGAGCGGATGGTAAAGGCGACGGGTATCATGTTTGAATATTTTGTGGGAGAGAATAGGCGTTGTTCATGCCTTTTGGTGAGGCTCGATCAAGAGTTACAAGAAGCTATTATCAACATTGTTCCTATGGCATCTCCCTTTCTGGAGTATCGACGACGGTGTTTGGAGCAAGTATACATCAGCTACGATTGGTATGTGTGTTCGCATATGCTTACTAGTATTCTGGAGAACGCTATTATCGATATCCAGTCATTGCTTGATGTAATTCCTTATGCGGATTTATTATATGTGACCTTTTGTTTTATTCTAAAAATTCTCATATTTTTTTTTATGCTTGGCTTTAATTTGTGTTTAATTATATTTCTGTTAATGTCATGGATGAAAGTATCATCAGAGCGCCTGTGCTATAGGGGGAGACAGGGCCATGCCCTGGTAGGAACAAAGTATTCCCCTCTTTTTTTTATCAAGATTTCTGAGAATAAAACATTATTAGGGCGCCTGCGCCATGGGAGACGCTAGGATCATGCCTTGGTGGTAACAAACGTATTCCCCCCACTCTTTTTTTTTTATCAGGATTTCGGAGAATAAAAGCATTATTAGGGCGCCTGCGCCATGGGAGGCGACAGGGCCATGCCTTGGTAGGAACAAACGTATTCCCCCTCTCTTTTTTTATTCAAGATTTCTGAGAATAAATCATTATTAGGGCGCCTGCGCCATGGGAGGCGCTAGGATCATGCCTTGGTGGGAACAAACGTATTCCCCCTCTTTTTATTTTTATTTTAATCAAGATTTCTGAGAATAAAGCATTATTAGGGCGCCTGCGCCATGGGAGACGCTAGGATCATGCCTTGGGGAAAAAACGTATTCCCCCACTTTTTTTTTTTATCAAGATTTCTGAGAATAAAGCATTATTAGGGCGCCTGCGCCATGGGAGACGCTAGGATCATGCCTTGGTGGGAACAAACGTATTCCCCCCCACTCTTTTTTTTTATCAGGATTTCGGAGAATAAAAGCATTATTAGGGCGCTTGCGCCATGGGAGGCGAAAGGGCCATGCCTTGGTAGGAACAAACGTATTCCCCCCAGTCTTTTTTTTTTAATCAGGATTTCTGAGAATAAAGCATTATTAGGGCGCATGCGCCATGGGAGGCGCTAGGATCGTTTCCCCCCACTTCTTTTTTTTTAATCAAGATTTATGAGAATAAAGCATTATTAGGGCGCCTGCGCCATGGGAGACGCTAGGATCATGCCTTGGTGGGAACAAACGTATTCCCCCCACTTTTTTTTTTTTAATCAGGATTTCGGAGAATAAAAGCATTATTAGGGCGCATGCGCCATGGGAGGTGATAGGGCCATGCCTTGGTAGGAACAAAAGTATTCCCCCTCTTTTTTTTTATCAAGATTTCTGAAAATAAAAGTGTTATTGGGGCGCTTGCGCCACGGGAGGCGCCAGAGCCATATGAGTCAGATTTTAAAAGGCGCACTGATTTAGGCACTCAAGTCCCATAGAGTGGGTACTTAGAGGATTCATGCACTCCTCCTTTTATCAAGGAGGAGGATTTAGTCACCCGAGGCCATCTATGGGGCGTGGGGGTGGTTTCTTAGGCACTCAAGTCCCATAGAGTGGGCACTTAGAGGATTCAGGCACTCCTCATTTTATCAAGGAGGAGGATTTAGTCACCCGGGGCCATCTGTGGGGCGTAGGGGTAGTTTTTTTTTTTAGGCACTCAAGTCCCATAGAGTGGGTACTTAGAGGATTCATACACTCCTCCTGTGATGGAAGGCGAGGAGGATTTATGTGGATCTCGACTATCCTCCTTTTTATTTATGTTGTTGCAAATATAGGGATTAGAAACACGTTTTATTCGTATTATTGCAAACTTCTTACATATAGAAGGTCTTTAGCCACTTGCCATTGAATTTATCATTGGGTTTTCCCTTCATGGGGGTACCGTCGGCATGTTCGATCTTGTAGTAGCCGCTCTCCGCCGCTTCAATGACTCTGAACGGGCCTTCCCAGTTTGGCGCGAATTTTCCAGCGCTCTTGTTTCGAGGGACGTGATATGAGATAACAAGGAGCAAGTCGCCTACGGAAAAGCTTCTTGGTTTAACCTTTTGGTTGTAAGCTCGCGCCATTCGTGCACGATATTTCTCAGCATGTGCGTGTGCTATGTCTCGCTTTTCTTCAAGTGTGTCCAAGACTCGGAATCTCTTGCTATCTTCGGCTTGGAGGCCGCTTGCTGCGATTACTCGGGCTGACGCAATGACAATTTCTGCTGGTAGGATGGCATCCTCTCCATATACCAGAGTGTAGCGCGCGGCTCCAGTAGAGGATCTCTTAGCAGTCCGGAATGCCCAAAGCGCCATTGGTAATTCCTCATGCCAAAGTCGCTTATTATCGTATAAGTTTCTGCTGAGTATCCGGAGCAGGATTTTGTTGGTTGCCTCAGCTTGCCCGTTTGCTTTAGGGTAGTAGGGAGTAGACGTCTTCCGCTTAATATGGAAAGAGGCTAGCAGATCTTTGACATCATTGTTAACGAATGGCGTACCATTGTCAGACACGATGCACATAGGTATCCCAAAGCGGGTGATGATATGCTCTTTGATGAAAGCGACGATGGTAGCCCCAGTGGTGTTCTTGAGTGGGATCGCTTCTACCCACTTGGTGAAACACTCTGTAGCTGTTATAATATATTCGTGTTGCTTAGAGGATTTTGGCGTGATGGGACCAATTATATCCAATCCCCAAGTATGGAAGGGCCAGGGTGCAGCGACATTGTGTAGTGTGGTGTGCGGAGCGTGAATTAAATTTCAATGAATCTGACACTGCTCGCATTTCCGGACGTACTCGGCTGTGTCGTTTTCCATCATAGGCCAGTAGTAGCCTGCTTCGTAAATTTGCGCGAATAATCTAGCCTATCCTTGATGCTCACCATCATGGGTTAGCTCCATAATGCGAAGGGCCCCCGCTTTATCGAGACATGTCAGAGTCTGTTGGCTAAAGCTTTTGCGGAATAACTTCTTATCAAGGACGAAATATCTGCCAGATTTCTTGACCAGTCTAAGGACGGCCTTCTTGTCGCTTGGTAAGGTCCCGTTTGTTCGGTAGTCGATATAGGGTTCTCGCCAATCTTCTTCATCTTCCTCGGCCACACAGATCTATACTTCTTGAGGATATCCCTGGCAAATTGCGCAGTCATCTTGGATCTCCTTTGCTTGTTCAGCCATGTATGGCCAATAAAACCCGACGCGCTGGATGCGCCGATGTAGTATTATGGATGCAACATGTCCCCAAGTTTGAGAGTGTATTTCTTCCAACTTTTCCTTGCTCTCATTCGGTCCAAGGCATCTACATAACCCGCTACCAGCCGTAACAAAATATAGATCTCCGTCAAGCAGTGTATAAGTCCTCAAGGTTTTCCATGAAAGTTTCCTTTCTTTGGGCGGTCACTTAAGATCTTCTATGATTACCCGTCGCCAATCCAACTCTTCGATGGCGACTCTTTCCTCTAAAGCCAGGGGTGAAGTGTTCTTAATTATGGTAATTACTTCTTTGTCCCCTTGTAGCATTTGTAGTTTTGTCGCCATCGTTGCCAGTGCATCCGCATGCTTATTTGCTAAGCGCCCCATGTGCTCTAATGTGATGTGGTTGAAACGTCGCATTAGCCTTTGAGCTTTGTCTCGATAGACTTCTAGTGTTGGTTCTTTCACATGGAATTCTCCTTCCATTTGGTTTACAAGGAGTCGTGAGTCGCCCATGACTTCGAGATCTGTTATTCCCATCTCTAGGGCCATTTGCATCCCGATGAGGAAGCTTTCGTACTCAGCAGCGTTATTGGTGCGGGGATAGTCAAGTTTATAGGCGTATGGCTTGAGTTCACCATCCAGTGATTCAAAGACTATTCTAGCCCCCCCATGATTTCCATAGGAGGATCCATCGAAGGACATCTTCCATCTGCGGATCGTGATTTCTTCCGCCAAGGCGACCTCACCGGGTAGGTCAGCGTGGATTTCAGTAGTATCGGATCCCGGGAAAGCAGCTAGTAAATCCGTGATCGCTTGCCCTCTGACGCCTTGAGGCCGTATTGGTGTGAAGTCGAATTCCAGCAACTGCATGGACCACCTCTCCAATTTCCCTGATTGGATTGGCTTGGTTGTCAAGTAGACGATTGGTTTAGCCGCCTCTACTACGTAGCATTTGTGCTTCAATAGATAGTGGCGTATCTTCTGCGCCTTTGAAATTAATGGCAAGCATGCTTTCTCAGATGGTGTATATCGCAACTCTGCGTCTCTTAGTGTTTTGCTAAGATAATAAATGGGAATGAGATTAGTCCCCCCCCCATATCTTGGGCGACCAAGACCCCTATTGCGGTTTTTGTATGTGCGAGATATAAATAGAGGGGTTCACCCTTGATAGGTGGTCGTAATATATGCGGATGGGTGAGCCATTTCTTGATCATATCGAAGGCTCCTTGTTGCTCTTCCTTCCATACGAACTTTGCATCTTTTTTAAGCATTGGGAAGAAGTGATTTAGAGTCTGCGTCAATCCTGGGATGAAGCGCCTTACATAGGAGACTCTCCCTATCAACTTCTGAAGTTCCTCTCTGTTCTTGGGCGGCGGCATCGAGATAATAGCCTCTGCTTTAGCGGGATCAACTTCAATTCCCTTGCTAGTGACTTGGTACCCCAGAAATTTCCCAGTGGTGACCCCAAACACACATTTGGCTAGATTCATCTTTAGATTGAAATTTCGACATCGCTGGAAGACTCGACGGAGATGTTGGGCGAATTCGCCTCGCTTCTTTGCTGTGACAACTATATCGTCTACATAGATTTCGACAATCTCATGGTTCATGTCATGAAAGATCGATGTCATCACCCGTTGATATGTTGCGCCCGCATTCTTCAATCCAAAGGGCATGACAACATAGTAAAAATTTCCTATAGGCATGGAGAATGCGATCTTATCAGCGTCACTCTCTTTCATTCTAACTTGGTTATAACCACTTTGTCCATCCATAAACGCGTACATCTCGTTTCCGCATGTCGCATCTACCGTCATATCTATGTTTGGGAGAGGAAACTCGTCCTTCGGGCAAGCGCGGTTCATATCTCGGAAATCTACACAACAACGAATTTTTCCATTCTTTTTCTCCACTGGTACGATATTCACAAGCCACGTTGGGTAATGTATGGGCTTGACGTACCACGCCTCTAGCAACTTCCTTACTTCTTCTTTGATTTGTGCTTCAGTTTCATAGTGGAATTGGCGCGGAGGCTTCCTCACCGGCTTGCTACTCAGGTTGACCTTTAGCTTATGACAGAACAAGGCGGGATTTAAACCAGGCATGTCTTCGTATGACCAGGCGAATACATCCTTATATTCTTTCAGCAGATCGTGCAGCTCACGACTCTCTTCATCTAATAGGTCCGCTCCGATGTCTATCCACTTCGGGTCTTCTTCAGATCCTAAATTAACCCTTTTTTTTGCTTCTACGTGTTTAGGCGGCGCGTTTTGCGCTATTCTTTCCCATACGTGGGGAACATCCTCAACCTTCAGTGTTTCCATCTCTTCTGTGAGATTGACTTCCGCAGTCGAGGTCTCCCCGGTTGATTGCTATAATCGGTATACGTGGCGCCCATCTGGGCGGGATACTTTCCTGAAACGTCTTTTGTCCTGTTCCACGTAGTCTTTCTTGCACCCTTGGCTGGAGTTTCCCTCTTGATAGGTGGTTTACCAATCTGGGATTGGAATCGAGTGGATGTGCGTTACTAGTTTGCTGGGATCGCTTAGGCCATCAAAGAAGGCAGCCTCCGCGTAACACGTTTCATCCACGGAAAAGGGGTTTTCGGTAGCGCGGACCCTCTTCTGTTTCCCCTTAAGAATGAACTTGACACACTGGTGGTATGTGGATGAAACTACCCCATGCTTATGCAGCTATGGTCTTCCTAGTAGAATATGATACGTCGTGTTTACATCTGTTACGTGGAAAGGCTCAATCGCCTTTATTGGGCCAACTTTGACTTCTAGATTGATCGTTCCAATTGTGTGTTGGCTTAATCCGCCGAAGCCCTGGATCCTTGTTTGGAATTTCTTGATTTCGGACTCCTTTCCGCCTATGCTCTTCAATATGTGTAACGGTATCAAGTTGAGTGACGCGCCGGGGTCGATGAACGCCCTTTTGAAAGTGTCCTTCCTCTCTTTTGCCGTGAGGTACAATGGACGTGTATGGTCACTGTTCATCGCTCTGTCTTCTTCGGTAAAGGTGATAACGTTAGTAGGGAGAGGGTATTTTCTGTCCAGGTAAGCGCTCACATCCTCCCTGGCTGCAATCCTAGTCAGGAACATTGAGGCGAGGTGCCTTTGCGCTGCATCAAAACCCAGGGCATCGAAGAAATTTGCAAATAACGGCTTCTTTGCCACTGTCTCGACTATCTGCTCTGTCGTATCGCCAAAAGATACTGCGTATATCTCTTCATTTTCAGTCGCATTCATTAAGCATACTTCTTCTTCTCTAAAATGTTTGTCTTAGTCACTGTCATCTGATGTTTTGTAGACTTGATATCAGTGAAGAACTTGATGTATAAAACATTGTCAATCAAATCACGATGAGAGAAGTACTTTAACAGCTTTTGACCCTTTCTACTTCCAATCCTTTGCATGCAAAATATACCAGCCAGCTTTGCCTTTGTAGACTCTATAAAATTATCATCACTAAACTTGAACGAACACGGTGTCTCACAATCCATATCAAAGCAGTTCAAAAGCTTCAAGACGCCATGTTTGTTGGTACTGATTTGTCTTGTTGTACTTGGTACAGCTGGATTATATTCATCGTAATACATCATTACGAGTTTACCGTAAGCAGCTCTCCTAAGATATCTTTGAGCCCTATCAGTCAGTCCTATAGGTTTTATCACCTTTACCAAATCCTTAATTGCATTTAACGATTGCCTTAATTTTCCTGTACACATCACACACAAAAATAACATGAGTTAGTATGTTGTGTACTTATCAAATACACACCTTTTTAACTGCAAAATCAAAATCATGTTACAAACTATGTGTATTTTCCAAGTACACAAACTGAATCATTCTATTATGTGTTCCGTAACCTTAACTTACACATGCATATGAATGTTTATAGACGTCATTTTTTGATGTGTAACTATTATTTAAACACAAACAATCATAGGTGATATTTTGCATGTGTAACTTTTAGTTACATAGGCAATTGGCAAATCAGTGGTGAGATTTTCGCCTTGTATGTTATTATCGCCTTCAACATCGACTTCTCCGTTTCTTTGCTTGTTATAAATCGCCCATTTGAAAGTCCGACACTCTTTAGTGGGATGATCCACTCTTCTGTGGAAAAGGAAGTATTTCGAGTTACGCTTGTCTGTCTCAGTGGTTACCTTCCTGGGCTCTGGGAGACCCATTCTTTTAGCAACCCTATAGCTTGTTCGTATGAGCAGAGGAAGTTTGGCGCCTCTTGCTCGGCTCTCCTCTTCCCTCGTCTGTTGTCATTGCCAAGTGGTACCCGCTTCTTTGGTGCCCCCAGGCCGTCCTCTTTGGCATAGGCGACTGAATGAGACCAAGACTTTTCAGCAACGTCAATCTCGTCATTAGTCGCATCAGTTCTTGTAAACGCCTCCTCAAGATCCGCAAACATGGTTATCTCTGTCCATTCTCGAACATTCGGCGTGTTTTGGGGTCTAACATCGATATGCAAATTCCTACTAGCTCTTCCTCTGACACTTCAGTTCGGAACTTAAGAGACTCACTCCTGAAGCGCCTTGTAAAGGGTTTAAGACGCTCTCCACTTCGGCGCCTGATATTTCCCAAGTCCGAGATAGAGATTTTGACCGATTTGGAGTAAAACTTCTTCATGAATGCTTGGCTCATCTCGTCCCATGACCGAATGCTATTAGATTTTAGAGAGATATACCAGGTGAACGCATCCCCAGTAAGGGTCTTCCCAAACTCCCTCATGCATACGTTCTCGTCTTGGGCGTATTCATTAAGGGACATCGTGAAGCGATGCATGTGCTCCGTAGCGTTCCCGCTCCCATCATACAACTTGAACTTTGGAGTTTTGTATTTCAATGGCATTGGCCTGGACAAGATTTCCGAGGGGATGGGCGAGGTTATGGTATATGCGCTTGCCTGCGTTTCAAGACCATACCTTTTCTTCGAGCAGCTTCGTGAATTTCCCATCAGTCACGGCGATTCGGGCATGTTCCTCAGTTAGCTGTTGATTGGCGGATTGATTGGCTTGCGATCACCCTTGAGAAGTTCGAAACCCTTGGTCTTGATCGAAGCCGCCTCCATGATTAAGTCGAGGGGAGTCTGACCTGTCAACTTGATTTCCTTCGGGCGATGGGTCGATGGCTGCTAGTCTGGCTAGAAGCGTTTGGCGCTGGCGATCGTTCTCCTCTATATCAAATAGCATTTGTTCCACTTCATTTAGTGGTACATACACGCGCGGTTGTGCCTGGCGCGTGAACCTGTCAGCGTCCATGTGATGAATTATGCGCTAATCCTGTGACCTAGTCTCCCACTGTGGTCGCCAAAATGTACACAGTAGGGTATTTCCAGGGTACAGATAGAAGTAGGGTGTAGAGACTAGCTCTAGGAAGTAGAACACAATTTCCCACAATGATATCACTGAGTCCTTTCATTGGGAAAGACCCCTATTTATAGTTATTTCCCCAAATGGGGGATGTCAGACATGTGTCCTTTCCTATCTTTATTTATCTTGCTACTGCCCTCCTTGATTGTACAACTGTACTTCAGATTCTTCTAGATGACTTCTCCCACGTGACTTCCCTGCACGTGCTCTTGAATGCTGAAGAGGAGGGAATGTTTGATAGCACCCTCTCTAAGATATGGGGAAACATGGCATCCTCTTTAGTATGGGATGCTACGTCACACTCCCTTTTGGATGCGGGGAGGTCCTATTCCTTCCTTGGTATTTTTTTCGGGTATCTACAGTTAGCCAAAACAGAGAATAAAACCTTAGTTTGGACAACTAGCTGTGATGACGTTGCTCCTGTTCGTCATCCATCTTCCATTATCTTTAACTAGGTGTTGTGCCCATGCTCTTCATGGGCCTAGATTTCTTGTACAGAAAAGGTATGGAATAGTAAAAAATAGGTAACTAAATTAACAGAATGATAAAAATGATAATATTAAAAGTAGGAATTAACATGAAAGGTTAATACTATCAGAATAGCCATTTTTTCTTTTTTGTCTGGAAGCATTTCCTCATCAGAATTAGATAGTATTATTATTATTTCATCAGTGATCCCTGTAGACACCTATAAGGAACAATTTTAACAGCACCCGGAATGGTTTAACACGACAACATAAGACCTAAAAGATACCTTAACAGTTGTTCAAATAATATATGTCAAGCTATCAGTGATGTGCATGATCCTAGCACTACTTCAGTGTATCTATTACCATAGTAATCTATCTATGTAATCCATCTATTATTTCTAAATACAAACCATCTAAACTACTCATCAAACAAAGAATAATAGGTAAAGAACAAATGCAACAGTAAATGAGTCGGACCTCAAGAATAATTTTGACAAATGGTTCTCCGTTAAGGTGGTATCTACATTCAAATGCAAAAGGCAACTTGTTACATATGAAACATTTGTGATTCTAATTTTATGACATGGTATTCTTGTACATGCGTTCAGTTTATTGGGGGTGATGCCTATGGAAAAGCTATAAGATAAAAATTGTAGCAAATCACACAGTCGTGCAAGACCTGATTTTTGTTCTATTTCACACTACCACATTTGAGATAAATTTCTGTTCTCCATGTAGATATGTATATATTCATGAGCAAAATTCTATTAGAAGGACAATAAACTTCCATGGAGCTTTGATAGAGTATGATGCAAACCTTTCTCATGAATTTACCACTGTCATTCAATCTTTAAATGTTCATAGTTGATGAAAAACTTATCCTTGCTCATGATAATATCACGGTTCCCAACAACAACTGAACTTTTTGGGATCTGCACAAAAAACGAAACACATTAAGTTGGCATTTAGTTTGCCGCCTATGAAATTGATTTTGTGGCAAATAAATATGAAAATGATTCTTGCTCTAACCTAATAAGTATCTCATACCACTATCTCACATTTAAGAAGTATTATTAAGGTGGATAAATTAAATACTTCGAGAGTTTTAGGAAATTTTCTCCATTCAACTGAGCATGTGAATTTAACAAAGATGTACTGCCACTAAGATATATTAAGCTTTAGATCCTTCGGGCTGTAGCGTATGAATATTTTCTTTATTCAGGATGCTTACCTACTCATGGTGTAATTCTTTTACTACACCCGTAAGCACTGATATGCAGGATATGCTTAGAGAAATCAAAAAGTCAGTCTAAGAGCCCAAAAAGAAAAGAAAAAAAACATAAATAAGTTACTTTAGCCAGAACTAAAAACCAAGAAAAGTGACGAAAATAACACCCGCAGATGGAAAATTTTCATCCACTCTAACTACAATCTATGCTGCTTAGTGATGTTATTTGAGTAGGTTCAGCGCCGAAGTACTAATCGATATATAACCCAAGCTTGAATGAAGCTTTCGTGCAGTGGATACTAACCGAATACCAAATGAGCTTGCAAAAGTTATGCAGTGAACAGAAAACAAAACAACTCTCTTCCATCACTCTTAGTTTTGCACATGGGACAGCTACCAAGTTGTCTTGCCATGGAAAATTCTACTAACTCGATAACCATATGGATCGAGAGAACATGGTTAGTAATAGTAGCCACGATAAGGAAACTTAGCTAAAAATATACACCGAGAACTCCAAAGCGCAACTGGACCTGATCGCATCTCAAACCCTAAACAATAAGAAATAAAAATGCCATCAATTTGTGGCTGGATATGCATTTTTAGATATCAGAGAGTGTTTTTTACAATGTTTCAGTCCAATAAAAACATAAGAATTTTCAGGAATGTTCTGTAGAGTAAATCATGCAATACAGATTCCAACCAATACGTCTGACTATAAAACCCGCAAAACTACTATGATTATAACCATCACATTTAACCACTTGTTAATTAGACAGCAAGAAACATAAGCATAACCGAACAACCAAAACTAATAGTTTCAAGCACACTTTCGTCATACACTAAATATTTTACTATTCCCGTTAGAGTAGCTTAATATTTTGCTATTCCCGTTAGAGTACTAGAACCAATAATAACCATAGAGCAAGGATGCTTAACATAAAGAGGCAACTTTATAGACCCAACTTTAATGAGTAATATGAACATAAAATGAGTAATATGAAAGTTACTAAAATTCATCAGAAGTTGTATACATAAAATTAAAAACTAACAAACGCTAATTTCAAAAAACCAACAAAAGGTTTAAGATTTCCAAAAATCCTAACTGAGGGTTCAGACACACTGGCTCAGATTTAAGTGTTTGCTATGGATTATTACTTAATGGCCCTAATTATACCAGATAATTAAGAGATTTGGTCTTTTCGTTATTAGGGTAGGAAAATAATAAGAAGCCAAGAAGCTATTATAAATCAGAGATATAAGAAAAGATACCTTCCTATTTCGGTTCATAAAGATAAAAAATAAAAAAAATAAAAAAACCCTAAAAAGATTAATTGTTTATAGACCCGAGTGCTTAAGACGATTTCATACATCATGCCGATTATTCTATGTATCCAAGGCTTTCAACTGCGTTCGTCCCTTTATTGTTTCATGTATTATCACCTGCAGTTAAAGAAAAAAAAAGAAATTTTTACTAAACATAAAAAATATCAGCCCATCTTTCTTTCTCCATTTCCGGCTACAAAACCTATCAGCAACAACCACATGACCCAAATCTCTAGCCGGCAAAGCTATTGTCTAGGTCACTGCTCGAACCCATGTGACGACAACTCATTTTATAGAAAGAAACATAATGAACTCGTATGTCCGTCGACCTAATGTTGCTAGGTTAAATATGAAACATACTTAGGCACCTAAGCTTCTGGATGCGAGCAACCAGCAGTCTGCCCCCAACATTTCTGATCTGTAGATAATCGATAGCCCCAAACAAATGTCCCGTCTGCCTTTAGAAATGTTTTAGTGATTTCCCTTAATCTCAGTTGGACTCCAATATCCCTTGCCATGTGAAATGACATTTTTCCCCTTTTGCGCCCATTTCCTAATCTTCTGTGTCATATGACTCCGAAACACCTATAAAACTCAAAACAACCATAAGATACATAATTTAAAAGAATAATAGCAAAGAAAGCATAAACAGTAGATAGTAATCAAGGTGTTTATGACACCTATCATATACTGATCATGTAGCCTCTCCAAAATATACACATTTAAGCAATACTGAACTCATCTCAAGTCGGAGAACTTCCACGGATGAACTCCATGAACTTATTTTGTATATGTATCGATGTTCAAATTCTTACTTGAACAACATCAATTCATAGTATTGATATGCAACATCAACACTTGAAGTTTATTTACCAGTTACATATCTATCAATTTAATTACTGAACTAATTCATGACTATTCCCATCAGAATATATAGATTCTTTTTAGTTCAGGAATTAATTTATATTCACCCGCTGAATTACACAGATTTAAGTTTTCACGAACGAAAGAGCTCATGTATCTAGAAACAAGTGCCAATATCACCAAGTGTAAATGACAGAATATAAATGACTACTCGAAGTCATAACGTTAAATGTGCTATAACTACTTTATTTCATCACGACAATGTCCTATTGCCAACGCCAATACTTCATATGGCACTAGCCTAATGATAGCGCTAACTAGTTTCGTGGCTCTGGTCTATTGCCATCGCCAGTATTTCCTATGTCGCTGGCTTGGCTAACATCACGACGCTTGCAAGACTAGTGCTAGCTCCAACCAGCATCATGACGCTGGCCCATTTCCAGTGTCAGCAATCCTTAAGATGCTAGCTTAGTGCTAGCGCCATTAATCTTCACAGTGTTGGCCTATTTCCACCTAGTACTACCTCGCTCATGCCCACATTCCAAGTCTGAGCCACTTCCTTTATGCCCCGAGTTAAATGAGCCTCTCAGCCGAGGCCACCAAAACATTACCATTAGTAATTTGTGTACATTGCTTGTTCAATGATATCTTCAGAACTCAATGCTCAAGGCATGACAATAAAGTCTACTCCAACGCTTATCGAGATTTAAGTCACTATTAAACCAAAATCAAGTCTAATTATTTAAATACCGAGTTAATAGTAGCAGCCCATGCTTCACTACTTTCTACGAGACATCAAATATGTCGCGTAGGGGATTCATTCTGGCGGTCTACAACAATGTGCAGTATGGAAATACATCTACGACGAGAAGGTAATAAGTAGTGGGACGATCAAGAGCAGTTGAGAGGATGACGGAGTAGTGGTCATATAGTCTTCCTGACATAGCGGACACAACTTCACCACAATCTCCATGATCATCAATTCTCCATCTCTTCACAACTTCCATAACTTATGAGAAATCAGTGTGTATTCACTACAACTATAAATACATGACTTCATCTATTTAGAAGAGGATGTCTGAGATAATCACAACCATAAATCTAGTTTTCATCATAGTTCAATAATTTCACATTGCAAACTTCATCACACAATGATTTCTCAATACTTTGAGCTTCCCTCCCTAAAGATCAACCCATCGTCTCCACCTTCGTGACCAAACCAAGACGTGAACCGCTATTTCTTGGTGTAGACTCGTCTCACTAAGGAAATACATTGATTTCTCTAAAGAAGTACATTGATTTCTCCTTTGTTTAATATACTCGAGGAAAACTCTCAATGTGCCGAGGTACTGGCGGACTGCCTCACACACACTATTTGGCCGGATACTTTGGGATCCGACCAAATATACCGTAAATATTTTTTTTTTTTTTTTTTTCTTTCTAATAATATTATTATATTATTGGATAAGGATTATTACATGAAACTAGTTGGAAGCCTAACAAGCTAAGCTCCAACGACATACTACTACATTAATTGAACAAGTTGCTGTGCTAACCTACCAGCGAGGCTCATGGGTAACCTAGCCAAGGAAGCCGAAACGGCGGGAGGGGAGCTGAGATTGTGTCACAAGGGGGTCAAGCTAACACTACCTTCCATGTTAATTTCTGCAATATTACTTCATTGAGGACTCGAACCTGGGACCTCCTAGAGCGCATTAAACTTTTGGGGAACGGGGATGACGGGGATTCTTAATGATTTCATTTCAAGCATAACCTTAGGTGTAGTGCTTGCTAGACTTGCAGGATGATCTCGTTCTTTTAGCATTATGAAGGGGTTTACATTTTAATAGAACAAAACCTTTCTAAACTGGCCGTAGATTTTGTCCCACTTGCATATACTTGCACAGGATGATCTCCTCTCTTATAAGCATTAAGAAATATGAAATTTGATAGGTTTTATAGTACCATTATTAATAGAACTTATTAACAAAAAATTTCACTAGTAGTTCTAAATATACCCCTCGCTTGCAATTCACGGGCTTTAAAGTATTTTATTATTTTTTATTCTTTTCGATCCTCGTTTTTCACACTAAATTCTGTTTTCGATTTTAACCTAGAAAAATCAACAACAAAAACCACATCCTCCATTTTTTTTTGATAAGACGACATTGATCTTCAAATCTTCAGAAAAAGCGCCAATTATTTTTAAGAAACCCATCATTATCAATCTAACATATATTCGGTTTTTGTTTTCTCTGTGTGATGTTTATGTCAAAATGTTAGAGAAATCCGGCTCATGAATTTGGTTATTACTTATGAAAAGCCAGAGATTGTGATAAGTTATGGGGAATTTCCTGCATGGGTTTGTTTTGCCATTGCTGCTGTTAACAGGTATTCGTTCATTTAATTCTCATTTCCAATTTGATAAGTTTCACCCTAGTTCTCTCAATTTTTACCATGTAAATTTACCCTAGTAGCTAAATTGCTTTTGATGCAGCTGCTTTACTCAACTGGAGTATAATCTCTTTGGTTGAATTGTTGATTTTTCTGGTCATTCAATTTACTTCTCCAAACACTGGTAACATTTTCACTTCATATTTAGTTGTTCTTTTTGGTTTCATGTTACTGTTACATTATACTGGGTTTCGAATGGTATCATGCTTGGTAAGTTCTTGTATCGCCCAATTTATGATTATGGTGAGATCGTTATTGCTATTATAAATGACAGGGCACATGCCACTTGCTACTTAGTTACTTGTGGTTGGTGACGTGGTGCCCTTATGACAATCAGATTATATACTGTAACATTCATCCGAAAGGGTGCAACATATCAAGGATTAGGGTTTATGGATGGGCACCACACCACCATGCATGTCAGCATGTGGTATGCAGCCTAGCACGGTTGCATTGCTGTTGTATAATTTGGATTGAAATGTCATTGGTACAGGATTGTGTTCTCGGAAACGATTTACTCAATGTTGTATTATTGCGTTCTGCGTACTAGCTACCTCTTCGCAAATGGTATTTCATATTATTTAGGCTGTTAAAGGGAAGGAATGGAGTATAGCTGATGCTTCGTGGGCGAAGCTAGTTGGCTTTGTGAGGTATTTTTCTTGTAGTTCAATGAGCGGATAGTACTTTTACATAACTTGCAATACATATTGTGACTACTTTGTGTGAGAACCGTGTATTTGTGCATACTAAAGTGGATTTTTTTGCAGTGTGCAACCTTGGGGATCTTCGACTATAATTTATTCCTTGGTGGTACAGTTATTGGTGGCTTTGGTTGCGTTACTTGACATTCATTGGAGTAGAGTTGGTCTGGTTTCGGGGAGAGCTGCCTGTTGGAGGAGTTTTTCATCATATGTTGTCGATTTAGGTTTGTATTTTCAACCCTCCAATTTTGCATATAAAAAGTCTCTTTTGTGTTTCCTATATATCTTATAATACCTCCTCACTCACCGATCTATATGTGGTTATTAAATGATAATTCAATGGTTGGTGATTTGTTATATCAGGTATTTAGTGTAGCATGTTGAACAATTAAAATTATATTGAACTTATACTGTTATACATATTCAGAACAATTTGATTTCTTTATTTCCTCGACTCTTTTGAATCCCTATTTATAATTAGACCGATGTTATTGAATGTATAGTTCTTCGGTGACTCTTTTCAATACTTATTTGTATCAGCTTGGTGATGATTGTGCTGTACTAAGTGAGATAGTTTCGTCTCTCTTTCTTCAATTTTTGATTTCGGTTTTGTTGTTTTTCTGTCATGTGGAAGGTTCTCATGTCAGGGTTGCCTGTTGCTTATTTTTGCCTGCTGTTCAGCTGGTTGTTGGGATAAGTCATCCATCTTGGGTTTCTCTACCTTTCTTTATCTGTAGCTGTGTTGGTCTGGTGGACTGGTCTCTAACAAGCAACTTTTTGGGCCTCTTCTGGTAAGTGTTTTCTATTTATTTTGTTTTCTTCTTCTTTCTTCTTCTATTTCCAGACTAGTATTTTTATCAAACCTCTCTGAATGTGTTCTTTGTTCAATCCGCTGCTTCCATTGTCTGCAAGGTGGTGGAGGCATCTGCTAGCCTATGCAGGCTTATATATAGCTCTACTGTATACATACCAGCTCCCCATTAATTTCTCAATTATGGTTCAAACAGTAGCTGAGTTTATTGGGCTTTACAAAGTATCTGCAGCCTTAGAGTGGACCAGAATCTGTTGTTGTATTTCTCTTCTAATTTTCTACTTAATGGTATGCACTTCTAATTTGTTTTGTACTTGTAGTTTATCTACAAGAAAAAATCTTACTGTTTTGTTCTTGATAGTTATCCATTATCAAATGCGACCTCGAGGAAATGAATTTTATCATGTCTACAAGAAATAGTAGCTTGTCAGAGCAGCTTCTCCCGTCAAGGCATTCATTTTTCATTCGTAGATCAAGGTACTTTTTTTTTGATTTTTTATATTTCGTTTCTGGTCAACATTGCCATATCCGTGATGTTTCTAATCTTATGGAATATTGAGATTTTAGTAGAGTACTGGTTTACATAAAAGAGTTTATTATGGTCTATAGTTGCATACAATGTGTGGAATAATAGCTTACTTAGAAATGACCCAGGTTGAGTTAAATTATTTGGCTTAACTTGTGGAAGTATTAGTTTGTCGGACATGCAAGGCAAGGCAAGCAAAGTAAAATAAAATAAAATAAAAGTGGTTTAGTTTGGTTGTCTGAATAAAAGCCTGATGAATTTATGATTTGCAGATCTGGTGTTAGGCACACAAATATGCTTTTAAGAGGAGCAGTTTTCAGAACTTTTAGTATCAACTTTTTTACATATGGTTTTCCGGTATGCACTCAGTGACAACATAGTACCTGTTTTTTGAGTTTTTGATATTGGGTAATAGACATACTCCCATTTGTTCTTTTTTCCTTTTCCCCGGCTTTGTCGATGCATCCATGTATATGTCGCTGTGTAAAACTTTCATTTTTCAAAATGACAGGTCTCACTGGATGCTCTTTCAGTTTGGGGTTTCTTTTTCACTAGTATATGTGCGTTTTGGCTACTCGCATATGTTGCCTACGCTCTATATGCCTTCCCTTCCTTTTTCCAGTTACACCACTTAAGTGGATTGCTTCTTGTCTTCATTCTTTTGTGGGCTACTTGCACTTATGTCTTCAATGTGGCATTCACATACCTGAATAAGGAATTTTGGGAGGTATTTCTCATTCACGGTATATTATATTTTGTGTTTAACAGGTAAGCATCATTATAATGGCTTGTGGTGTATAATTGCAGGACATGGAAATTTGGGAAACAATTGGTTTCTGGCATTACCCCATTCCTGGTTTTTTTCTGCTTGCTCAATTTTGTCTTGGAATTCTCGTTGCCATTGGTAATCTCGTGAACAATACTGTATTTGTGTACATGGCTGATGTGGATAGGCGAGCTTCTGCTGAAGATTATGGTATAGAAGGTGAGTAGTCAGTACCTAGAAATGGCTACTTATGCACCGCGTAGGTGCTTTGTTTTAGTGATTACAGTGCTGCTACATGGTTTACCCCCTTCATTTGACCTTGTTCTCAAATTTCAGAAGGAGAAGAGACCAAGGTATTAATCATCGCTACAGTAGCTTGGGGACTACGGAGATGCTCTCGTACTATCACTCTTGCACTAATATTTTTTCTTGCCATTAAACCTGGATTCGTTCATGCCATCTACAGTATGTAAAATAAGACTCCACTCATTCTATATACTAATGTGAATATATGTTGGAGTTACTTTTCTGTCTCGGTATTTATCATACCGCGGTTTCATGTACAAATGATCCGATTAGCTTTATTTTTCGATAATATGTGGTCTAAGATCTGCAGCATTGGTCTCAAAAGCCATCATATCCGTCCAACTTTGCCAGCCTTGTTGGACGACCGAGATCTTCCCTGGAATGATCAAAGAGGTGCCAGCATGCACATTGGTGGCCCAACTCCTCCCTTGGTCAATCGACCTCTCCATGGTAAAACCAGAGCATATAAAATCGTTTGCCCCCGCTGTTTTAAGAAACCCTAAAATCACTTTGCGGCATTGAACAACTGCCGCAAATCGATCACGACCATCAACTTCGCCAACCGAATTGAGTGGCTTAGATTTAATTTTAGGTGACCCGGGGATGTCAGCATGCTCGCTGGCAACCCACCTTTGTGCATGGTCGATCGACCTACTTAATCCCAAATGCAACGCCTCGAATCGCTCGCTCAAAAGGGAGTTGATCGATCGGCCTCCAAACCCTAAAAAAACGCATCAACAACATTAAACAACTGCCGCAAATCGATCATGACCATCCAACTTCGCCAGCTTAGTCGAACGGTGTGGATGTATTCTCAGAAAATTAACAAAGTAGCTTTATGATCGTCGGCCATCACTCCTCCACAGGGAGTGATCGACCAGGTGGTAATTCGCCCATAGGGCACTCGAACGATCACCCAAAGTGGTCGATCGTGCTACCCTTTTAAGACGCTTATCCGCGACTTATTCAATCCGACTCTAAAACAATGATGCTTCATGCACATCGAATAAATTGAGCTGCTTAAATGCAATGTTTCACATGCATCAAATACATACGATATTTCATGTCGACCTCGTAAACAACTTAGTTGTTTCACCTAATAGCATTGTATGCTATTCTTTGAGGCAAGTCCAACGACTAGACCCACTTACTCGAGACATCACACATGTCGCAAACTGGGGGATACTTACTAGGGTATTGGTCTGGCGGTTTACAGCGTGCGGCGTGCAACGCGCCCATCACGAGAACGTGTCAGGAAGAGATGAACGGTTAACAACAATGAGAGAAGTGGGTGAAGGAGTGACCACGTGATGATCACCATCTCCTACACAACCCCACTACTACATCACTTAACCTTCTCCACTTCCTACGAGATCAAGGTTGCGCTCAAATGACTTGTATAAATAGGTTTTCAACCTATTTCAAAAAAGGACGAACAACACAAGTGTTGTTAACACAGTATCCAGAAAACACCCAGAACTGATAACTTACATTATGCAAGCCAGTTCCACATTCTGATACAAGTCATAAATAGCCACACCTTCAAAAATTCAATATTTTTGATCTCAACACCTTCTTCGCTTCCCTTCCTAAGATCAACCCTTCTCCTTCACTTTGTGACCGAAGCAAGTCTGGAACGACCATTTCTTGGTTTAGGCCAGAATTGTACAGATTGATCTCTCGAATCTAGAGTACTCCCGTGCAGTGCATTTGTTTAGGGTTTAGATTCGTTTCTCATCAACACACCCAAATTTACCAAAAATAGCTGAATCCGTTTTTACCCTCAAACAATTGGCGACCACAGTGGGAGATTGATCTCTCGGTTGCAAAATCAGTTTCTCAAGATTCATTCCAGTTTTCTCAATTTCAAAAGGGTAGATCTTAGATTCCATTCAATCATTAAATTCAATTTATGTTCAACAACCAATTTCAATTCCGGTGTTCCATTCGCCAAGAAGCTTCACGAAAATGATTTTTCAAGCAATGCTTTGGATAGTTGAGCACCAGTAAATCTCCCAGATGAAAGGACCAGGAAGCCGCATGGAGACACAAGACGCGACTACTACTTAGAAGAACGCAGTGGCTTGTCTCGAGATTCGAATGGAGCAACCTTCCTTTCTACATTACCAAAAGTTTTGTATAGAGCAAACCAGAAATGCCTCAAAGGGTCCACACCCAGAAAGACGAAGTGAATATTCGTGTAGCTTTTGTTCCAGTATGGAGATAGTCGACAACAAATCTCAATACCATTGGAGTCCTAGGGAGACACCTGTATAGATCACAAAAGAAAAGGTCTATCTCTATTCCACCACTGCTACCAATTTAAAGTCAGGAATATCTGCTACCACTTCATCAACAAAACGTGTAGATCCAAAACATGGCGTAATTCCGAGAATTTGTACATCTGCAACAACAAAGGAGGCTTGACACATCTTCAAATCATCATAAAGGGTTTGCCTATTATGTCAACCCGGACAACAACGAGACACTTCCTTAGGTGTGACACCTCCGATCGCCAGAGCCAGAGCCGCTGCCGCCACCAATATTTCTTCGAGCGTAACGCCCCCGGTCGTTACTAGCGCTACTGCCACTTCCCTATCAGGACGAGAGACCGGAGGAACCAGAGGAGGCCAACCCCTATAACCATTGTTGATTTAATGGAAAGACGAGAATTTCTCGCTAAGGCTCAGATGGACATGGCTACAACTCAGAAAGAGGGCGTGCATTCATAGATGAAGAAATTCGTGCTGCTCCTGAGTGCTCAAGGGAAAGGAATTAGCCGTCCAATTTCATCACGCGTGAGGATCTAGAATGACTTCTCTAGCATCGAGGCAAGGAAAACCCGGTAGACTTGCACCATCATCATCCTCCTTATCCTCCTGATGTGCAAAGAATTCCTCTTCCGAGAGGATACTCCTCTCCTCAATTTTCCCTTTATGGCGGAACTGGTAATGCTCGTGAACACATCTCTCGTTTTCAGGAGTCATTAGGAGAGCACGAATACAATCATGTCCTTCGCCTGAAAGAGTTCTCAAAATCACTTACTGGGAGAGCGTACACCTGGTACAACAACATTGCACCAAACAGCGTATCCAACTGGTGTGAGATGGTAACCGCTTTCTACAAGAAGTATTTTTTCGTATCCAAGAAAATCACCGTTTCAGATTCGGGGAGAATGTTCCAACGAAACAACGAACATCCAAATGATTATGTGAAGAGGTCCAGAATTCAGGCACTGGATTGTCACGATCCAAATATGATTGAACAACGAACGGTGGAATTATGCATTAATAGGATGGTACCTATCTATCGTGCTATGCTGGAGAATCTGCAATTTCAGACATCCTCTGAACTTCGTGAAGCTGTTAAGCGCTCGGCTACAACGGCACCTGCCCTGCTATAAAGAACCAGGCCTACCAGGAATGAAGAGCTTCATGATATTTGTGGAAGCATACATCCCACCAACAGGCAATACAACCTTCAGCCTTCTGTAAGAAGTTTCATTGAAGCAGCAAGAGGAAAACCACTAAGATACAACATCCTACGCATCCAAAACCGCCAACTCTAACCTCAGTACCAAGTGCACGACTATCACAATGATAAAACAACGTCCGAGATATACCATATCTAGCTTGACGACAACAAAATCGGTGAGAGACGCTTTCAGAATTTCGTCTCCCGTAGAAGAAGTAGTTGCATTACCGAAGGAGGTCGTACCCGAGACTTAAGAGGTACATACGAACTCTCCATGTCAAGAGATTTTTCATGCTTGCACAACTTGTTAGTTAAGTCATCCGCATGAGGGAACTTTCCTACTCCTCAAAGACACGATCCAAAGATGATAGAGACAAAGGAGTGTAGCTGGGGACTGCTCAGCACTATCCATCTCAAAGATGCTGAATTTAGAGAGACGCAAGCACGCTATCATTATGATTCCAGGATGTCCAAAGACAAGGACATACTCAAGAGAGCAGACGCATTGTCAAAAACCAGCGATATGCCTGGACGTCTATGAACCACAACGTAGACGCAAAGACGACCTCATGATCAGCAACTCGTACGATCCCCATCAACATTGGGGTCAAATCCAACTCTACCCAGCGTGACAACATCTATCAAGTTGAAAGCTCAATAGATACTCGTGGGCAGGGGACTGTCTCCCTCTTCTCCATTCCATGAGGAAACATCAAGGAAGCTATCGGTTCCATCATCATCTTCTCCCTCTAATAACGAGACGATCTCTACCATTATATGAAAACTGCCAAGTTTGTGCAAGTAGCTACCATGCCTCTCCCTGCCAGTCTCTTCTGATCACAGCTGTTGCCAAGAATCGTTGTTGCTCGCTAGAGCTTCACCATAGCAACAACCACAGAGGTAATCCGAACTTCTGCATATTTTGCTTTCTCATGGAGAAGTAATAGAGTCACCAGTACGGAGGCGAGATGGTGATATCTTTATTATGGTAAACCCACCGACCATACAAGATAGGGCCATGTAACTCACGCTTGGGGACTGAGACTTAGCATGAAATTCCTTCACCGTCAGTCAAGGACTTCTTCAACACAAGAGAGACGGTCAAGAAGCATGCAATTTGCAAGAGAAAATCAAACTGAAGGAGAAATCAATGCTCTCTCCAGAAGAAGCCGCTTCAAAACTCTCTCTCCCGAAGCCGCATCAGCACTCTTTCCCGAAGCCACTTCAGCGCTCTCTTCAGAGGCCGAAGCCGCTTTAACACCTTACCAGCAAATGCAATGGAAATACGTCTTTCAAGAGAAAATAAGCTCGGGATAATTACACCTGGGGACTGCCAGCACAAGATGCTTCACGTCCCTCAACCGGTTTATTTCTAAAATATTAGCAATCATCACTGTTGAAGCTTTACGAGCCGTAGAGAATTCTCAACATGAAGACGTACATGTGCATCAAAGACTCCAAAGTACAAATCGGAGATATTTTCACGTGTCCAGCCACGCCATCGATTTTGAAGTGTAATTGGGGACTGCTCATCGAATCCCGTTCCATACAACCATCCAAAGATTCAGAAGACGATTCAAAGGATGTTGCTTGAAACGAAGTCCTTTAAGACTTATAGCGGCAACTTGACAACGAATGTCTCTCAGCTTGTCTACTTCACTTAACGGCTCCGGAGGATTGTGCCCATACAAGCATATCATCATCGCAATCATAAAGAGCAAGATGACTGAAAGAAATCATCAAGTAGCAAATACATGCTTCTTAGGGCAAGCGTCATTCGTACCCTGAAGTGCAGCTGCTTCAATGACGAAACAACCTCTCAATCACCATCTCATTGTGCCTGGATCCCAGAAAGAAGTTTCACCATATGTAATTTTCATATTTTGGGAAATCCCTTCACGGAATCAGGAAGCATTGAGCTAGTGCACGCGGTACTCCCATATTGCGATTACTTCTTCAGACGTGTCCAATTACATCACACGCGCTATTAATTGGAGATAGAGCCTCCGCACCTAACAAATATGACTCCTGGATCTCCTGTTCACAGAAGCACAACACACGTGATATAACAAATGGAAGTTACAGCATGAATGAGGGATTATTATTCGATCAAGCCCTGGCTCCAGCCGCATGAAGCAAAGACTACTAAACATCAAAGAAGTGTCGTCAACGCCAGGGACAATGGTGCCTTCACTAGAGTCTTCTCCAGGATCTACTTTAACATCCTCTCCAGAAGATGCTTCGACGCCCTTCTCGGAAGCTGCATCAACGTTCTCTTTGGGAGCTGCTTCAACATCTTTTTAAGAAATTGCTTCAGCAGCCTTTTAAGGATATTCCTCACGATAGGGCTCGTCCACATCATAGTCGAGGATTACGACATCGTCATGAATAGTTTGAGATCCCAACCAACCATATGCCTAATCTACCTGAGGCCAACCGACATCATACTAGGGGAACGCTCACCTAGACGCCTCTTGAACGTGACATGTTCCAAAGACATGGCGACCCATCTCTCCTGGTAACATCTAACTTTGTCTCATAAGTTTTATCTTTATTTGTCACCATCTAGTTCTTACCCCACAATAGTGTAACTATTACGTGCTAAGCAGGGGACTTAATGTTGATGGTGGTTTTTAGTTCAAGGCTAAAATTGTAAAACCAGTATTTAATGCGCTGTCACCCTGCAAGGGGTAAAGCCATTTGAAAGGTGACGAGTGCAAAAACTTCCTCGCTCATTAAGCAATTCAATGCATATGAAATTCACCTTAATGCCCAAATATTCTCGGATTTCCATTATGCCAGCAATGCATGATTTACAATTTTCTTGCACTTCCATTTTATTACACTTAGAAATTAAAATGCTCTTCCACTTTCTCTCTCCTATTGACTTGCTTAACAATTCCAAAAGCTCTCCCCTTTATTTTATTAATCAATGCATGATTTACCTTCAGTATTTTATGTTTTTCGGTGCTATGTTCGAAAAATCATGACATGATGATTAAGTGTTCATTTTGCATGAAAATACCCACACATGCTACATCACTCTCGACAAAGAGAATCTTGTTCTCTCTGCCGTTTATCGATTCGCGCAATTCAATGCATATGAAATTCACCACAATATCCCCGTATTCATATCCCCGGCTCCTTGAAAAGGTTCCCGAGAATAAGGATAATAGGTCCAAGAATGAAGAAGAAGAATCACCAAAGAGATAACTCTTTTGTTTTCTTTCTTTCTTGTAATATCCGTACATTTATCCTTATTATAGTGTATTTCTTGGATTTTCCCCCCGAATTCAATCTTTACTCCCTTTTTTGGTAGTTCTTCCTTGTAATATAATTGAACATTATTGATGTATAACTCTTTCATCGTAAGATGAATAACAATATTTCATCTTTTCCATTCCCATACTTGCCTCATGAATCTTGTCTTATCATTTTCCAAGTATTTTTGCCTCTCAGGATGTTTTAGTTGCGATTATGACAGGCCTAGATATTCTTGCGAACATAAAGCCCCATGGTGAAGAGACCCTCGGTCAACCAACTGGGTATAACCTTATATATATAGTTGGGAATCCAAGGTACCTCTTCCTGATAGGCTTTCATGGGCCCCAAATTTTCATGACTCGGAGGCTTCGGGAGCGGTGTAACCTTTCCCCGAGCCATGTTGAGAGATACCCCTTATATGACGCACTTTAGGTCTTACATTTGCCTCTTACAAATGTTATTCGCGAACTAGGGTGCACGCCATAAAGGTTCGTCCCATTCATTTACTCATTCATCTTTGTTAAATCATTCAATCATTCATGTTTCATTATTTGTTAACATTTGTTTGCGAAGTATTCGCAAAATTTCCATTTCATTTGTTGTGTCTTTATCTCTTTCTTAACCGAATTCTCATTTATCCTTGATGCGTCCACCATCAATTTTTCCTTTCTCTCATCTCTCACATGTTGCTTCCAACCTTTTCTTTTGGCATTTCTTTCTTCGACTTTCTACATCGACCTCATGACATTGTTGCGACTCCTCCAAATCTCCCCGTATAATACCAATGCGATTTGGATGTGGAAATTTTATACATTGATGATAGGTTGATGCGACTCCCAAGATTTCATGTAGCAATCCCAAATATCATGTGTTTCTCTTCCTTTTGGCACTTCATCTGCAGAGAAAGAAATAGTCTCTTTCTAACTGCGTCGTGATTTCCATTTTATGCCACTCTAGCATTATAAATCAATGCATGATTTACCTAGTATTTTGCTCCCGGGAATGTGGCTTGTAAATGATTGAATGATGTGATTGTGTTCCTTGGTGCTATGTTCTCACCATCAAGATGTTTGTTAACTCTCATCATTGACATGACATGATGATTAAGTGTTCATTCTCAGGAGCTCGCTTCTCTCCTTCTTCGCTCGTGCCCTTTTGACCTTCTTGCTCGTTATTTTCTTCTCTCCTTTCCTCGCGAGCATGAATCTCATCTCGGTGCCTGTTCCCTCCTTCTTTCCCCTATTGTCATGGTTATTCGCCCGATTGTTTTGAGATTTGCATGAAAATACCCCTCTCACACAGCAAGATCTACATCACTCTCCATCGACAAAGAGAATCTTGTATCTCCTTCTTTCTTCCCTAGACGCTTGATCTCGCACTACTTGATCTCCTATTTTGCAATCTCATATTTTCCATTCTCAATTCATGGTTCTGTCTTGTCAAGTTTGCTCGTTCCTCCGCTCTAGTCGTCTCTCTTCGTGTATTGTTTGTCTCAATCTTTTAACTAAAGGCGGTGATTAAACATGTTTAATTTACTTAAGGAAAATCTATAGTGGATGACTAAGTTACCCTTTATTTTCGGGAATGTCTCGCGAAGTGTCGCGAGATGCCATATCGGTCTCAAAACGTCTTCCTTATCACGGACACACAATTTGGCCTTGTTTGTTGCGATTCAACAAGCTCCTACAATTTACTTAAGCCTAGCCATATCTGTCTCAAAAAGGTGAAAATAGGCAACCATCATGATGACCATCGGCGGGCCCACCAACGCCCCAATTGATCGTACCTTGCCTAAACGCATCCCAGCGTTGTCAAACGCCAACCCTAAGTAGGGTGGTCACGATGTGGAAAGAAGCTCGAACGAGCATAGACTGTCCAAAACAGCCTTAAAAGCGTCACAGCCGTCCAACTTTGCCAGCCTTGTTGGACGGCTTGGATTACTCCACGAGTGATTAGGGAAGTGCTAGCACGCCCACCGACGGGCCCACTAGTTCTCTAGTTGATCGAATCCCATTTTGCCCATTCACAAGCGCTTCAAACGCCGACCCAAACATGGGCGTTTGCGCTGCGTAAAAACAAAACTCGAACGAGCTAAAACCGTAAAAAACGGTCTCAAAAGCCATCTTATCCTTCCAACTTTGCCAGCCATGTTGGACGACCGAGATCTTCTCTGGAATGATCAAAGAGGCGCCATCATGCACATTGACGGCCCAACTCCTCCCTTGGTCAATCGACCTCTCCATGGAAAAACCAAAGCATATCAAATCGTTTGCCCAAAGTAGCGTGAACGCGCTGTTTTAAGAAACCATAAAATCACTTTGCGGCATTGAACAACTGCCGCAAATCGATCACGACCATCCAACTTCGCTAGCCGAATTGAGTGGCTTAGATTTAATTTTAGGTGACCCGGGGATGTCAGCATGCTCACTGGCAACCCACCTTTGTGCATGGTCGATCGACCTAATCAATCCCAAATGCAACGCCTCGAATCGCTCGCTCAAAAGGGAGTTTATCGATCGGCCTTCAAACCCTAAAAAACGCGTCAACAGCATTAAAGAACTGCCGCAAATCGATCACGACCATCCAACTTCGCCAACTTAGTCGGACGGTGTGGATTTATTCTCAGAAAATTAACAAAGTAGCGTTATGATCGTCGGTCATCACTCCTCCACAGGGAGTGATCGACCAGGTAGTAATTCGCCCATGGGGAACTCGAACGATCACCCAAAGTGGTCGATCGCGCTACCCTTTTAAGACGCTTATCCGCGACTTATTAAATCAGGCTCTAAAACAATGATGCTTCATGCACATCGAATAAATTGAGCTGCTTAAATGTAATGTTTCACATGCATCAAATACATACGATATTTCATGTCGGCCTCGTAAACAACTTAGTTGTTTCACCTAGTAGCACTGTATGCTATTTTTTGCGGCAAGTACAACGACTTGACCCACTTATTTGAGACATCACACATGTCGCAAACTGGGGGATACTTACTGGGGTATTGGTCTGGTGGTTTACAACGTGCGGCGTGCAACGCGCCCATCACGAGAACGTGTCAGGAAGAGATGAACGGTTAACAACAATGAGAGAAGTGGGTGAAGGAGTGACCACGTGATGATCACCATCTCCTACACAACCCCACTACTCCATCACTTAACCTTCTCCACTTCCTACGAGATCAAGGTTGTGCTCAAATGACTTGTATAAATAGGTTTTCAACCTATTTCAAAAAAGGACAAACAACACAAGTGTTGTTAATACAGTATCCAGAAAACACCCAGAACTGATAGCTTACATTCTGCAAGCCAGTTCCACATTCTGATACAAGTCATAAATAGCCACACCTTCAAAAATTCAATATTTTTGATCCCTTCTCCTTCACTTTGTGACCGAAGCAAGTCTGGAACGGCCATTTCTTGGTTTAGGCCAGAATTGTACAGATTGATCTCTCTAATCTAGAGTACTCCCGTGCAGTGCATTTGTTTAGGGTTTAGATTCGTTTCTCATCAACACACCCAAATTTACCAAAAATAGCTGAATCAGTTTTTACCCTCAAACAACCATAAAGATTAATACTGAAAATCATCTTCCAAATAAACTTTAGAATTTAAATAAATAAATTTAAAAACATTGCAAGATGAAAATCGTCGAAAATAGCTATGTGTACTCACAATAATGGATATTCCAAACCCTAGTCATCCCTCTTAAAACACAAGAATTAATTCTCATAATAAGTTTCCTAGAATTAAGACCTTTGAAAAATTCTTTATCGTCCCTGAACTCCTTGTCGTCAACAGTCATTGGAAGACAAGGTTCATGGAGATAGGAGTCAATTTCAACGAACCTTCTTGACTGATATCGAACCAGGGCCTTCTGAATTTCAAGAGTCCTAAACACAAAAGTCTTTATTTGCTGCATCTCTTTTCTTATTTCCTTCAACTCTTCAAGAACACCAGAAAACTTATGAAGATTTGAAGGAACAACCCTTGGTTTTCTCACATTCTTCCTTTTCAAATTTGAGGGTAAGGGAGATACCAATTTATCTTTTTCCTTCATGATTGATGGCTTAAAAATCATATTAACATCTTTTCTATCAGAAGTCATGATGCTTGGAGTCTCCATAAAAATGGGTTTGTGAGAGAACATCACTGAACAAGCTATACAAGCAAACTTGTGATGAAAAGAGTTTTTTTTTTTTTTTGAAAAGTAAAAAGGAATGTAGGGTTACAGAACCTTTATACAAATTGAGGATTCACGTACGCACAATTCTCAGCCCTAAAGAGGGTAGAATTGTCGATTTTAACCCTTCTTTAAATGAAAAAGGAAAGACCATTTCAATACCGATTTGTGAGAATTTTTTTATTAAACCCAAACAAACAAAAGAACACAACTAAATGAAACTTTTTCTAAGACCTGAATGTGCTTAACTCTTGTCTCTTTTGTAATTAGGCACTTGAGACAAGATGCACAACCAACACAATTAAACTGTGTTGGGGTGAACAATAATCTGTCCACCATGACTCTTTTGAAAAGTATTCCTAAAATCCTCTTTCATGGAATGTTTAGACCATGTTCTTTTCTCTGTAGTGGTCTAACTTTTTCTTTAGAAATTAACTTCTTCGGAGAAGAGTTGAGTTTACATACCTCGTCTTTTGGACAAGTTTAAGTTTGTTTGCTAATCGATTTGCTCTCCGTTGAAGTTTGTTGACATATCTTACTTTATGCTTGTACTTGAAACAATTTGAGAGTCTGTGACCCTTAAGAATACAGTAAGAGCATGTCAAGGTGGAAGATGGTTCAGACACCATAGCGGAGCAAGCTGCTAGACAAATTGTGGTACCTGAAACATTAGAGATAGGATTTCCAGTAGATAGAGAAAAATCCATTTTATCCTCCAAAATAGTTGAAGAAGTTTCTCTAGGAAAAATATCAAGATTGATGTGAGTATTGCTACAATTATCAAAATTAATATTTTCAGCAAGGAGTGCAACACTTGATTTTTTATCTTCATTTGAATCATAATGGTCAGACATTTCATCAAGGGTTGCAGCAAAACCTTTGTTCCCAGTGTATTTTTTACGATTTGGACACTCATTGGCAAAATGACCAAAACCTTTACACTTGAAGCACTGTGGCATGTCCTCGTCATCAGTATCCCTGTTTTTAGGAGGAACAAGATTATGAGGTTTAACTGATGACTTAGGTTTATCTCTAGTAAACCGTTTACCTCTCTTCAAAAGAATATCTCTAAACTGTCTTGTGATCAAGGAGACTGACTTGTCAAGATCTTCATCTGATGAATCAGTCTCAGAAGGATCATCTTCAGAGATGCCAACACTTTTACTTTTATCAAGTATCTTAGTGTTCTTTTGTGCTTTAAAAGCAATATCCTTTCCAGATTTGGATACATGCTCATGATAAAAGAACTTTAACTTCCAAACTAGGGTATTTCTGGAAAGCACATCAAGGCTATTTCCTTCTACGATGGCATGTTTCTTAGAATCGTACCTAGATGGCAAAGATCTGAGAATTTTCATCACAATGTCCTTTTCAGGAATAGTCTTACCCAATGCAAAAGATGCATTAACAATTTCAGACACTTTGTGATTAAACTCATCAAATGAATCTTCATCTGCCATACGAAGGTTTTCCAAATCAGAATTTAGGTTTTAAAGCCTAGCTTCTTTTTCACAGGTATTCCCTTCAAATACGGTTTCTAAGATATCCCAAGCATCTTTAGACCGAGTGCAAGTTGTCACATGGTGCTGAAGATCTGGGGTAATGGCATGGATGATTGCATTCAATCCATCAGAATTTTGCTTTGCAGCAAGAATCTCGACAACATCATAATCATCAATATCCTTTGGAACAATTACAGTGCCTATTGTAACAACCGGAGGATCATAGCTGTTAGAGCATAGCTCGGTTAAACCCACCAATCGTTGGTATGTCAAGTTTGGTTGTCATATTTTAGTGAATCAGAACTCAATTAAAGAGTCGCTTGATTATGTAACTAGAGACAACTTCGTAAAGTTTAGGCTAGAAAGATTAGGATTTATGAGACATACAAGTATTACTCGAAGACTTGAAGAATGTGAAGAAGTAACAAGTTACTACGACGACATCATCCTTCCTCTTGAGGTTAGTAATATTTTGACTTGAACTATTTCATTCCTAACGTATCTTTCAAGTCGTACTATATTGAAAACATAACTGCGAAGCTGTGAATGATTATACTCTAGTAGTGAGACATGATCATAGTGTTAAGGAATTAGAATACGAAGTATAACGCTTATCTTTTGAACTTCGTATATAAGACATCAACATAATCGTATGAATGCTATTGTGATTATGTGTATGGGTAAAGGTGAAGATTTCATCCTAGGAAACAATGTTTACATTTGTTTAAAGTAAGTACATTCATGAACTTGTTTTATGAATCGAAAGGGAAATCGCTAGGCTTATTGGTATTGTTATTCATTGCATATCTTTGGATTACCAATATGTGTGAGTTAGTAGAACCGATCATAACTTGTTATGTATCTTGGTAAAACTAGTCACAGTTCCTGACTTATGTATTGGTATGACTTTTATTAGTGTAACCGATCCTAAGTAATCACCTAAGATGGTATGATCGATATTTGTAATTGGTGTAACCGATCCTAGTAATTGGAATGACCAATCACAAAAGAGTTGTGTAATCGATACTTGTAATTGGTGTAACCGATCCTAGTGACTTGTGTAACCGATCACAAGTAATACCATGAGACTATGGTAACCGGTCCTGGTTATTGACGTAACCGATCCTGGTAACTGACGTAACCGGTCCCAGTAACCATATTAAGGTAGAACAAATCCTTATGTTTGGTAGAACCGTAAACCCATGATTAGTGATTTTGATATTTGATCAATCATATAATTGTTCTTGAAATACAAATGCACCAATTCTAAACTTGTTTGGAAGTGTGGTATAATCGATTCAAAGATTGTAAATATGAAAAAGGATTTACAAAGAAAAAGATGTCGACATACTTTGAACATGTTCAGTAACTCTTATCTTTTATTGTTCAAATATATTCCTTAATAACTCAAGGAGATCCCAGACCGAAATAAATTAAGAATCTTTTAATTTAGGTTATTAATTTTATATGGTTTTAATTACCAGCAATTAAATACATATCTTTGGAAAATAAAAATTGGTAATGTGCATTTTCTAATTAGAGATTTTCTAGTGAGATTTCGGAAATATTGGACAAAGCATTTCCAGGAATTATGAAAACCGATTTGGGCGTTTATTGCATATCTTAAGAATAATTCGGTTTTGGAAATTCCTTGGTGTCCAAACATCCTTGGTCTATAAATACCCAAGTTCGCATTTCGAGCAAACTATCTTAATAGCCAGGCAAACTTCATCTTCTTGTTGTTTCTGGTGGAGCCGTCTATTCGGAGAGGAAAGTACCCTAATTAGGCGAAATCTCTTACGACCGCTCGTTTAAAGACTTATGTGGGATCAAGAAGAGATATACGAGTACCGTGGGTGGGAAACTGGATAATTGCAGTTTATTTTAGTTTTCGATTGATTGATTGACTAACATGTAACGACCCTCAATCTCGTCAACGCTATTAGACCGGTCAAGAGACGATTTAGCCGTTAATGACTCAATTAGTTAATCTAGATTTTAATTATAGAAATTAATCTAATATTAATTTAGTTACGAAACTAGTACCGTTGGTTAGATCTCGAAAAGTTATACGAAATAGACTACTCGAACGCGTCAACTGGATATTGGACGAAGGGGAAATCATCAATTTAGTAAAAAGGGGTAAAATAGTAATTTCAGATCTTATCGTTGTGTCTGCCCTTATCCAGAGCGCTGGGTGCCTTAGTAATTTTGTTTGGCCTTATCCCCATCCGACCGAGAAGATAAACTCACTTTCTTTTCCTTTCTTCTTCATTCTTCATTCTTCATTCTTGTTTTTCTCTTATGTTCTTCTCCGTTTTCTCTTTGGCATTTCTGAGAGACGATTCTGAGGCCATGAACTGAAAGGAAACTTAGGGGAAAAATTTAAGAGTTGATTGTTAGCGATGGTGTTGATAAAATTATCGAATTCAGAGTTCAGAGAAAAGGTAAATTGAAAATTAAATTTAGGGTTTCTGTTTTGATTGATTTCTTTGTGAAATTGAGTTTGGTTTGGTAGTATATTTCTTGGGTTTGTTGTTAATTAGGGTAGAAAGGATTGTATAAGGTTTAATTTTAGTTTCTTTAAGAATTTGAGTTACGAGTTAGGGTTTAGATGAATTGAAGATGAAGATTAGGATTCTTGAGTTTGAATTAAAGATGAAGAAGGTAAGTTTAACAGTGATGAATTGAAGAAGAGTTGATGTTGTTATAAGCTAGAAGAAGTAATTGATTTTGGGTCACTGATTTTAGACTCTTTAGGAAAAAAGTTTAATTAGGGATTTCCAATGGAGTTCTGAATTTGGGGAAAGAACGAAGGAATTAGAGATGGTAATGAAAATGTGGGTTGAGTTGATAATGGAATGGATTTGTGGCTGTAGTTTAGGTATTGTTGAGATACATAGGATGTGAAGTTTAATTTTGAATTGAATTGGTGTTAGGGGTCTATTAGTGGAGATGAAAATGACATTGCAATTGATATAAATGAGTATAAGTCTAGAAGTAAAATGGATTGCAGGATGTACAGCTGATGAGTATTTGGTTGTAATGAAGTTGAATTGGTTTGACAGAATATAATGGATGTTACAGGGAATAAGTGGGTTTCCTGAAATGACAATGATGTTTTGACAAATGGGGAGATTATTAGAGTACTGCTCGGTCGAACTCGCAAGCGTTGCTATCTCAAGCTTGTTTGTCAAGTTTAGTTGCCAAAACTATAAGTCTTGATTTCAAGTCTACTTATAGCTAAGTCTCGGACTAGGATAGTAAGTGTAGTTGAGCTCTAAACTCCACGATGTTCATCATGTAAAGACGAAGAACTACTCAAGGAACTGGTGGAACTTCATCGACAAAAAAGTATGTGGAGACTTGAACTTATCTATCACTCAAAAGTCTATCTACTATATCTCCTATCTTGAAACAAAAGTCGTATTGCTATATAGACTTCGATTATACACATTTTCTATTTCGAGCCGAGTTTATCTCACTTATCTATTTCTCAAAATATGTGTTGGTAAGCTTTCGCTTTGGCCAAGTTCATCTTTACTCGTGACGAAAGTCATGTTGATTATTTCAATAACTTGAAAATCGCTTTGATGAAAAATAGTTTGTGAATAACAACTATATAACATCCTCTAAGAAAGTTTCAATGATTGAAATGAGAGTTTAGAATATATAACCATGATTGGATATAAACATTGTATGTGAACTCATACTTGTGTAAGTCCAAAATCCTTGAACCAAAGTATGCGTACTTTACTGGTTTAGGATGACCGGAGCTAAGTCCGCGTACCTGTACGCGTACTATCGGAAGTTCACATCCCGTGAATTTCTGCTGGAGTTTGTGAACTAAAAACAAGCTCAATCTGGGTACTTAAGTATGCGTCCAGGTATGCGTACTTAAGTGGGTTATTTTCTAAAAACAGTTTATTCGTGAACTAAGACATTAATAAATTAAGGAATGCAATCTTTGCAAACCGTGGCTATAACGTTCATGAATCAGTTCGGGTGAATCAAAATTGTTTTTGCTTTGATTGTGTCTTGTATACTTCTATGAGATCTAAGAAATTGAACAACTCTCTAACTAGTCCTTTTGAGTCATTTAAACTAGTTACGGTGAAGATGAATAAGGTTGATATGAAAGTGCTCATATGACTAACCATTGGTTAACTATTATTGAACCAACTAAGTGTACACATTTAGGTATGGTTACTCAAACCTAAATGAAGTTACATTTAATTTGTGTATAACAAGCTAAGTTCGATCTAACAGTTGAAAGATATTAGCTTGAATCTAATCAGGTTTTCATATAACGGTGAATATTGAATGCTTTGTTACCAAGGTAACTTAGATTGCAAACCCTGATTTGGAGGCTATATAAAGGAGAACTCTAGCAACTGGGAAACCTAATCCCCACACCTCCTGTGTGATACTAGTTGTATAAGCTAGAGTCGATTCTCCTTTAACCTTAGGTTTCTCTCGAGACCCTGTAGGTTAACGACTTAAAGACTTCATTGGGATTGTGAAGCCAAACCCAACTATTTTCTCTGTAGTTGCGTGATCTGATCTTGCCGTTTCTATCGTATTTGAGTACAATCGTAAGATTGGCTTGAGATTAATTTCTCCGATAGGCAAGATAGAAAAGTAGTCACAAACACCTTCGTCTCATCGTTTGTGATTCCACAATATCTTGTTTCGCTAGTCAATTAAGATTATTGTGAGGTGACTGATATTTCTAAGTTGTTCTCCGAGAATATAAGTCTGGTATATCTATTGGTTCCTGTTCACCTTGATTTATCAAAAGACGAAACAAAACTCGTAGGTATTTCTGTGGGAGACAGATTTATCTATTCATGTAGACTTTTCTATGTGAGACAGATTTGTTTATTAAAGTCTTCGACTTTGGGTCGTAGCAACTCTTAGTTGTGGGTGAGATCAACTAAGGGAATCAAGTGCGTAGTATACTGCTGGGATCAGAGACGTAAGGAGCGCAACTGTACCTTGGATCATTGTGAGATTGATTGGGGTTCAACTACAGTCCAGACCAAAGTTAGTTTATAGTAGGCTAGTGTCTGTATCGGCTTAATACAGTGTGTGTTCAATCTGGACTAGGTCCTGGGGTTTTTCTGCATTTGCGGTTTCCTCATTAACAAAACTTCTGGTGTCTGTGTTATTTCTTTTCCGCATTATATTTTTTTATATAATTGAAATATCAAAGGTTGTGCGTTGAATCGATCAATTGGTAAATCCAACCTTTGGTTGTTGATTGAGATTGATTGATCCTTGAACATTGGTCTTTGGTACCGTTCAAGTTTATCTCTCTTATATTCAATCGGGCTCGCAAATTATTATTTGTTCGATTGCAGATTGAATTGAGAGATTGAGATAAAACTCTTTGATATACTTTTCTTAAGATTGAGTCTGACTGTCTAGTTGATTCACTTGAAAGTATATTGGAGTTAGTCCATACAGATTGCTAAGCGAAATATTGGGTGAGGTTGTTGTATCCCCACTATTTCAATTGGTATCGGAGCAGGCAAACACCTTTAAAGACCTCATAAGTCTGTGTTTGTAGCGATCTGACTCTATGGACAGAGGTGATATCTCAATAAATGCACCACCAGATCCAGGGATTTCAGAATTCTCTTCCGTGACTGATTTAATTAAATCTGTAGAAGAAATTCTATCTAAACCTCCACCAGGTTTAAAATCCCTTGAAGTTTTTTCAGGAATTGAAAAGAAACTTGAAAGCCTTTCTTCTGATGTTGATTTATTTCTCCAGAAGGAACAAGAGTCTCTTGATAGGTTAAACCAAGTTATAAAGAAGAATGTTTATGTTGAGGTTAATATTGATTTGCTAATCAATAAGAGCAGTGCTCCTTCTCTGCGTAGTCAGTCTAGTTATAACAAACTAAACAGATCACAAGAGAAGTTTAAATCTCAGTCATCTGAGTGTATCACCTCAAAACATGAATCAATTCATTGCTCAATTCCCGATGCCTCCTATCAAGATGATAGTATTGTCTCCTCTTATGAAGAAAGTAGAATACCTGTTTTTATTAACAAGGTTTTCCCATGCGATACTAATTATCGACAAGAACCTGTTTTTATAAGGAGTAAAATAAGAGATCACAAACATAAGGCATCTTGTGGTTTCTGGATTTTCTTTGAAAAACTTCCAAAAACAAGTCCTCAGGTTTCTCTCAATATTTTGAGATGTAAAAGCTACTGGAAGGAAACTATTCTTGGTGTCATGGTGTACAAGATCTTCTTGCTGCATGTCTGATTCTTCATAGGTAACTCGTAATTGTATTTGTTGAGCCTTGCTCCAAATATGATGACCTAATTTGTTGATTAAAACAAACGAGGCCTTGTCAGCACATGTGCGGGTCACACACTTCGAACTTATAGCCTATCCAAGTTGGAATCTTGTTCCAGAACATGTTTAATTGGTTCGAGTACCACCAATCGACACATTAAAAGAGGAAAACCAACTACGTTCTCTTCGCCTCTTCTTCTTCTCAACAGTTTGAGAACGAAAAGAAAGAAACCCAAATTGTTCGTGAACTGTTGACTCCCATAACCTCAATTCTCAACCATTTTGAGTGTTCTTGGATTCATTGTCTTCACAACAAAAATTTACTCTACGGGTTGGCGTGTGTTTCTCGTTTCCTTGCTAAACAGGTGTTCTACCATTAGCGCCAGTTCGTGAACAGGAAAGGAAAAACCAACAGTCCACAAACCAAGTAAGTTTCTCAACACTTCTTTGGGAATTCTTTGTCAAATATGGCACATAGGAGAGCTAGTCATGCTGGGAGTTCAAGTGGTCAAGCAGGGGATAATTCTTTTTTTCGATCCCAGTTTTCGTGCTAGGTTTGTTAACCCTGATGCTCGTGCACTCTATTTGGAGTATAAGAATAAACAACCAATTTTTGAAATATATTATAATGAGTCAGAAATTTAGGTACAAGGTTTATCTGATTTTTTCAAAAAACACTCCTGGGGTATTATTCACAAGCCATTAGGAACTGCCCGTATTGAGATGACTGCACAATTTTATGCTAATATTCATGATCCAGACCCAGCCAATTGCATGTTCAAGACTCTGGTAGGTGGTATTACTTTCACTGTGGATCGTCATATTATTGCTGGATTTAACTCATGTTGGTAATGCTCGATTTCCTCCTCCTAAGAATGAAAGATTGACTCCACAAGTGATGTCAAATCGTCTCTTTAATAGAGATGTCTCTCGGAGAGATGTCAAAGATTTTTGTTGGAGGTGCTGGATTGTTCCTCAAAGTCGCTTCAAAACTTATTTTGGCCAATATGATGCCAAACACTATTGACAACAATCTCTGGACCAGGTCTCTTGCTGAATTTATCTGTTATATTGTTGAAGAGAGAGATGTTGATTTCTGTGGACTTATTGGTAATCAGATGATAAGTGTGAAACATACTTCAGTGAAAACTCCAGGATTTCCTTGCCTCATCTCAAGGATTTGAAATCACTTTAATATTACTCCTTTTGGAACTGAGATTGGTGGTCCAAAGGTTCTGAGTAAGGCTATTATCAAAAAGATGAAGCAATCTTCAACCAGTACCCCAACAAGTACCTCTGCAGCTACAAACTCTGAACTTGCTCACCTTCAAGATGAAGTTGATTGCATAAAAGAGCAGATGGAGTATGTTGAATCAGAACATCCAGATCTAATCGAGAAATTTTATGAAATTGCTAGAGATTATTATGGGAGAAGAGATTAACTCTCACTCTAGTAATTCTGTTACTTGCTTTATCTGTTAAACTTCTTACATTGACATTAATGGTTGTAATAACATTTGTGATATTTTTAGCTTTGAATGATCCTATCTTTCAACTAAATTTCTAAAATTAAAAAATCATAAGAAGTACAGATATACGTGGTCAAAAGTTAAGTATTTCATATGTCGATATGCAAGTATTGATAAAACATTGAATGAACTTTTGACAAACAAAAGTTAAGCCTTTTATATCATTATGCAAATATTGATGGAAGAAAGGATGAACTTTTGTTTACAAAGATTAAGTCTATCATATGTCATTGTGCAAATAGTGATGAAGAATAGAATGAATCCTTATTTATTTCGCAGTATTGATCTTCCCTGATCCATATTTTTTATATAAATACTGTGCGGCTCCGTGACGAGGTGTCAAACTCGCAAAAATAAATTCCTTACTTCTCTTACACTGACTAGTTGTACAATGACAAGCAGGTTCGTTCCTAAGGGAGAGTTGAGCTAAAGTTGTTAATTCAATTTATGAATAAAATAATGCAAATATGAGGATAAGATCAAGGACTCTTTCTCGGTCACGAAATGTGAATCTTATTGATATAGCTATGTTTCTACAAAGTACCCATTACTAAAAACCCTAGAATATTTAGTACGCTCAAATATCCCGCAATCTCTTAATTCACCGGACACGGAAGCGCTCGACTACCGGATTCTACTCATCAAGTTTCCTAGAAGTACGCTCTCTAGGTGTGAATTAAACAAATGCATTAAGTTACGTGAGATAGGCTATTCCTAGCTACAAATACAAAATATAAATTCATTTACTAGTGTCATTCAATACATATGATTACTTAACAAAATCCCATCGTCAATAACCACATATTACTACTTGTATTAAGAGTCTCTAGACAATTATGGGTCCAAGAGTTCTCAATTAGCAATATAACTATTAAACAACCATTTAATTTGCAACTTAAACGATTGAGAAATAAATTCATAAACACTTTCGGCACTGTACAAAATAAGCAATAACAAAACAGTTTGCAAGAAACAGGCAATTTAAATATCAATTTGGATTCATGTTCGGACGTCAAAATCGTCCCTAATCAAGATGCAATTAGCTAATATAGTTCATGGAAAACAAAGCAAAACAATACTAAAATTCAAACCAAACAGCTGCCCGATGTGGAGTGTATGGACTGGTGGCTATTGTCTTGCGACTATCGTTGACTGCGGAGATGAATGGTGGAACTGCCTGCTGCTGTTGGTCGTGAATCCAGGCAGTCTCTGCTGTAGCTCGGAACTGGTGATGGTGGCATGCTGGTGGTGGTATGAATGGATCTGGTGGGCGTATGCTATGCAGATGGTGATGGAGATGCAGACCTGCGCAGTTCTCTGGTGGTGGTTGTACTGCTGCTACGTCTTGTGGACTGAAGTGCTGGTGGAGAATGGATGATGAAGTATGATGTGTGTATGATGCTGATGGTGATGTGATGGTGGAGATGCAGGTGCAGGTGATGGATGCATAGGTAAGATGATGGTTGTTCAACGAGCTTTTGCTCGCTGAACCTAGGGTTGTTGGCAGCTGGTGACGGGGCATGAGATGATACTTTATTTAACTTTTAGGTATTCTTTTATATCGCTTTCCGTTTCTTGCTCTACAATCCTGCAATCGCCCCACTTTCCTTAACATACACAAACTCTCGACATTCATTAATATTCGTTAGTAATCCACAAAATCAACGGCAGAAACCTCAACCCCTTGACTGATTTCTGGTGCACTTTATATGACAAGTTTTGTGCCACACTTGGCTTCAGAACCTCTCTTGAACTCTCTTGCCTTAACTTCTAAACCAAACCAAATCACCGGACCCATATGACTGCACTACACTTCGTCTCACTGCTAACTTCTACTCCTCTCATACACGAGCCAATTGACCAACAAAACCCATGACAACTACCAGTCTTCTGCCGTAACTGCTGTTGGTCTCTTCTTTGGTAATCTCTTGTTCAAACTCAAACTCGAGCAGAACCCAGATTCCATCTTAACTAACTCATGTACACAACCATTGAACCCTGGAAAACTTGGAGCAGTAGACTGGTCGTGACTTAACTTGAAACTGTAAAGAATTGGTCTTTCAGGCCTTTTCTCGAACACGTTCTGTGCAATCAGTTGATGTTTCAAAGATGAAATTTCTGTTGAATTCTACGACCAAATTCATTCTCCTTCCCCGCGGCAATGTCACATTCATACACAACCCATGTTCTTAATTCATTCAAAACACGTCATTAATCTCTCGAAGGAAGCAAAACTTCACTTCTTCCCTGTTTTTAGATCCACAAAACCTTGTTCAACACCGTGAATCAGTGGAAGCAACGACATCCTCTTCCTCTATCAGTTTCTCGCTTCAAAAGCCTGTCTTGTTAATCATCTTTCCTAACCCAACAGACTACAAACTATACCTTGCTCTTCTCTATTGTGAAACTCCCTCATGGACTTGACAACACCACATCGGACCTGAGCTTGCCGACGTGAATGAGCTTGGATGCTAGTATTTGTATTAAACCTTCTGGCAAACGATCAAATGATCCATGGCTACTGACGTCATGACTTGGTTCAGTGAGAAGGGAAACTGGTTGTAACATTGATAGACCCTGAATTGTGAATAATCTTGTTCGACCTTCAGCTGCTAGGTTATAGGTATAGAAAATGGTGGCCCTGATCCGAGAAGCTTGGGTGTTCCAGTAATTCCTGTATTTGAAACTTCAAAACCATGATGCTCCTGTAATTCAACTCCATGGACTCCCAAGGTCGTCGAACAACCAATTCAATTCTCTTTTCTCTTCTTTTCCGTCACATGAGTCCAAAATACCTACAAAATGCAAAAGAAGCGTAATATACAAAAATACAAGAGAAAATAGTAAAGAAAAGTATAAGAAATTGACATTCAAATGATGAATTTTAGGCACCTATCAAATTCCCCCACACTTAATCTTTGCTAGTCCTCGAGCAAACAAAATAAAACTAAAATACAACAACTCATTATCGTCGAGATTACGGTAACTTTTAGCATAAATAATAAGCCTTTAAACCCCTAGGTGTCCCTAGTGGACGAGTTATAGTCTCGTGAAGGTTTACAAGAGGTGTACCTACAAAACCTTTTACTTCAAATTCTTAATACCTGTGAAGAATCTATGAACGAATCCAAAATGACTACAGGAGGAGGTACCTTGATGCAAATCCAATTCATATATAAGTAAATAAAGCTCTACTCAGAAAGTCGAACAACCACAATACTCGGAATCTAACTAACACACATGAATAGATTAAGAAGATGGATATAGACATAGGTGTTTGCAAATGTTGACTAAAGTGAACGGCGTTTCCCATATCTGTCTGAAGGTCACCGCCAAAATGAACCTATGACCTAATGGATTGAGATACTGGTCTGAATTCTAATATCAACTCAGCTGGCATATACAAGGGAACCAGTGGTCGATAATCCTAATTCTAGATCAACTCAGCTGGCATATACAAGGGAACCAGCAGTCGATTTTATTGAACAATAATAATAATAACTTTTTTTTTTATTTTTCTTTTTTCACTTTTTTTTTTCTCTTTTTTTTTTTTTGAATTGACAACATGATTAGATTTTTTGGTTCCAAGCGCATGCTTCTTGTCAGCATATTACGTGGTAATTCCCGTGGATCCTGCGTTCCACGCTTGTTTAGGCGACGGAGACAGGGAGAACACACACATATTGCTATCCAAGTGTCATATTTTTTCTTTTTTTTTTTCGTATATATACACCGATTGGTCTAATTGGTCTGGTCTCATCTTTTTTTTTAGTAGCTCAATCCTCTATCTCATCTAACAATGATAACAATTCGATGTTAGTGACCCACCAAATCACTTAGAGAAACAAAAAGTTTGCAAAAATAAAAACAGAAAGTGATATGGTGACGATTCCGAGGTAACAACTATCATATAAGTTCTAACACCTGAGCTCTGTTTTTTTAGTTAGTGGGTTCCTCAACTCCTGCAATCAAGATGGTTCCATCCACTTATATTGTTTAGTGTCATCCTGAAGGCACACGTTTCTAGATTTTGAAGTTTATCATGCATTTTTTTTTAACTAAAAGCATCAAACTCAACCAATTATATACAAATTACATAAACTGATACTCCAACTCATAACTATTTCTGAACAATAGAGGATAAACACTAAACAATCTATTTAGTTGGCATCTAATCCCAACTCAATCAATATATACCTCATCGTCAAGAAAAAATGCCATCTACTTTGAAAGGCTAGTGTTTATTCTAAATTGTTCAAAAATCTCTAAAAGTTAGAGTTTTGTGTACGCCAATTTTTTGTTCATATTATACTCTACCCCCACACTTAAATCAAACATTGTCCTCAATGTTTCAAATCATTTCAAAAAATAAAAGGAATACTTGAAAAAAGACAAGGAAGTAAGAATTGGAATTGTTCACCTGATTGACGCATACGAGAAACATTCAAAATAGATTCCCTATATATCAACAATCTGAAAATTTGAGGATCCACCCACAAAACAATCTGCATATATAGCAACAACTTTACAAGAATATTAGCAAATAGTGGGGAAATTGAAACCATTGTCTCATAAGAATTACCCCCACACTTAATTCTTTCTACACTCGGAAGTGTATACAAAACATAAGTGGAAGGCACTTCTATTCGTTCCTCTTGACAAATTCTGCATGGTGTTAGACTCAAACACATATGGTGGATACTTGGAAGCAAGAAATTCAGAAAGAACTTTAGAAGCATATAATTCCAGCCCCAAATGAGGTATTTTCCTAAAAGTAGGGTTAACAACTCTATGAGAAACTACTTCAAGTTTGGGAGGATCATCATTAGATAGATATTTATGAAAGGGTTAGAAAAACCTTGCAAAACCTCTTGTATTTCGGTACTGCTGGACACTTCCATTCTCACATCACAAGAATCATCATTCTCACTCGAACTCTTGATAAGACATTCATTGGTTTCTTCTATAACCAAGTCCTCCTCATTGGAAAAGAAATCAGAATCTTCCATAAGCAAATTATCGTAATCCTTATGTTCTTCATCACAAGTTGACTTCTCATTCAAAGTATCGACTATCTCTGAATTTGGGGTACGGTGCACAAAGAAGTCATAATCATCATCGCTCTCATACACAACATAAGTCTTACCTTCAATAATTGTAGTGTTTCTAGACTCAACTTCTTCCTTTTGAATAGGAGAATGATCATTAAAATCATGAGTTGAGCCAGTAGCACCATAATTATCAACATTTTCCAAGGGTTCATCATCCTCGGATTCTTCTTCTTGGGGCTCTTCTCCATTATCCACATGGCGGTTAACCTCTATATGTATGGCCCTAGAAATTGCTTGAAGAGTCTCTTCCATTGCTACCTCTTCTTCCAACTGCTCATATTGCTTAAAGAGTTTCTTTATGTTAACATGTTTTCCGCTACTACTCATAATAGGTTCTTTAGACCACGTCTCTTCCCTTTGAATGGGTAAAAGATCATAAGTACGATCCAGAATAGTTTGAAATACACTATCATAGGTTTCACTTGGTACGAAACTCGACATGTTGGGAGTTGAGTTAATCTGGTTCCTTGTACGTCGCAAATCCTTGAATTCATTAGGCATCTGCAAGAAACTAGATTGGAACGTATGAGAAGTATAACTATCGCCCCCATCCTTGTGATTTTCCACTTACATAACCACCAAAAGGTTGTTGCAATGTATGAGAATAATCACAAGGTCTCGTGGAATAGTCATCATAACCAAAAGATTGGTTTTGATTGTATCCCACATATGGTTGGAAGCTGTTGTAAGAGTGAGACTGAAAATCATTACCATAGTATGCATGGTATTGTGAACCATATCTAATGTTCCAAAAAGGAAACATCTTGAAAAATTATGCACACAACTCGTTTAGAGACTTACCTCTTGCCAATAGTGCACACGCAAAAAGAATGATTGTTTGTACCTGAAAATAAGATTCTAAAAGAAACAAATTAATAAAAGCTAAAAAAATAAAAACTATATACAAAAACAGAAAATTAAATAACAACTCAAACTACCGACTGCTCCCCGGCAGCGGCGCCAATTTTGACGAGGTGTCGAACTCACAAAAATAAATTCTTTACTTCTCTTACACTAACTAGTAGTAAAATGACAAGCAGGTTCGTTCCTAAGGGAGAGTTGAGCTAAAGTTGTTAATTCAATTTCGGAATAGAATAATACAAATATGAGGATAAGAATAATCAAGGACTCTTTCTCGGTCACGAAACGTGAATCTTATTGATATAACTATGTTTCTGCAAAGTACCCATTACTAACAACCCTAGAATATTTAGTACGCTCAAATATCCCGCAATCTCTTAATTCACCGGACACGGAAGCGCTCGACTACCGGATTCTACTCATCAAGTTTCCTAGAAGTATGCTCTCTAGGTGTGACTTAAACAAATGCATTAAGTTCCGTGAGGTAGGCTATTACTAGTGACAAATACAAAAGATCGATTCATCTACTAGTGTCATTCAATACATATGATTACTTAACAAAATCCCATCGTCAATAACCACATATTACTACCTGTATTAAGAGTCTCTAGACAACTACGGGTCGAAGAGTTCTTAATTAGCAATAGAAATATTAAGCAACCATTTAATTTGCAACTTAAACGATTGAGAAATAAATTCATAAACACTTTTGGCACGGTAGAGAATAAGCAATAACAAAACAGTTTGCAAGAAACAGGCAGTTTAAATATCAATTTGGATTCATGTTTGGACGTCTAAATCGTCCCTAATCAAGATTCAATTAGCTATTGGAGTTCATGGCAAACAAAGCAAAACAATACTAAAATTCAAACCAAACAGCTGCAGGATGTGGAGTGTATGGATTGGTGGCTATTGTCTTGCGACTATCGTTGACTACGGAGATGAATGGTGGAACTGTCTGCTGCTGTTGGTCGTGAATCCAAGTAGTCCCTGCTGTAGCTCAGAACTGGAGATGGTGGCGTGATGGTGGTGGTATGAATTGATCTGGTGGGCGTATGCTATGCAGATGGTGATGGAGATGCAGGCCTGCGCAGTGCTCTGGTGGTGGTTGTACTGCTGCTACGGCTTGTGGACTGAAGTGCTGGTGGAGAATGGATGATGGAGTATGTTGTGTGTATGATGCTGATGGTGATGTGATGGTGGAGATGCAGGTGAAGGTGATGGATACATAGGTAAGATGATGGTTTTTCAGCGAGCAAAAGCTCGCTGAACCTAGGGTTGTTGGCAGCTAGTGACGGGGTATGAGATGATACTTTCTGTAACTTTTAGGTATTCTTTTATATCGCTTTCCGTTTCTTGCTCTACAATCCTGCAATCACCCCACTTTCCTTAACATACACAAACTCTCGACATTCATTAATCTTCGTCAGTAATCCACAAAATCAACGGCAGAAACCTCAACCCCTTGACTGATTTCCGGTGCACTTTATATGACAAGTTTCATGCCCCACTTGGCTTTAGAACCTCTCTTGAACTCTCTTGCCTGAACTTCTAAACCAAACCAAATCACCGGACCCATATGGCTGCACCACACTTCGTCTCACTGCTAACTTCTACTCATCTCATACACGAGCCAATTGACTAACAAAACCCATGACAGCTATTAGTCTTCTTCCGGAACTGTTGTTGGTATCTTCTTTGGTAATATCTTGTTGAAACTCAAACTCGAGCAAAATCCAGATTCCATCTTAACTAAATCATGTACATAACCATTGAACCCTGGCAAACTTGGAAAAGTAGATTGGTCGTGACTGAACTTGAAACTGTAAAGAATTGGTCTTTCAGGCCTTTTCTCAAACACGTTCTGTGCAATTTGTTGATATTTCAAAGATGAAATCTCTGTTGAATTCTACGACCAAATTCATTCTCCTTCCCCGCGGCAATGTCACATTCATACACAACCCATGTTCTTAATTCATTCAAAACACATCATTAATATCTCGAAGGCAGCAAAACTTCACTTCTTCCCTGTTTTTAGATCCACAAAACCTTGTTCAACACCGTGAATCAATGGAAGCAACAACATCCTCTTCCTCTATCAGTTTCTCGCTTCAAAAGCCTGTCTTGTTAATCATCTTTCCGAACCCAACAGACTACATACTGTACCTTGCTATTCTCTACTGTGAAACTCTCTCATGGACTTGACAGCACCACATCGTACCTGAGCTTGCGGCGTGAATGAGCTTGGCTGCTAGTATTTGTCTTAAACCTTCTGGAAAACGATCAAATGATCCATGGCTACTGACATCATGACTTGGTTTAGTGAGAAGGGAAACTGCATGCAACATTGATAGACCCTGAATTGTGAATAATCTTGTTCGACCTTCAGCTGCTAGGTTATAGGTATAAAGAATAGTGGCCTTGATCCGAGAAGCTTGGGTGCTTCAGTAATTCCTGTATTTGAAACTTCAAAACCATGATGCTCCTGTAATTCAACTCCATGGACTCCCAAGGTCGTCGAACAACCAATTCAGTTCTCTTTTCTCTTCTTTTCCGTCACATGACTCCAAAATACTTACAAAATGCAAAAGAAGCGTAACATACAAAAATACAAGAGAAAATAGTAAAGAAAAGTATAAAAAATTGACATTCAAAAGATATATTTTAGGCACCTATCAAATTTCCCCACACTTAATCTTTGCTAGTCCTCTAGCAAACAAAATAAAACTAAAATACAACAACTCATTATCGTCGAGATTACGGTTACTTTTAGCATAAATAACAAGCCTTTAAACCCCTAGGTGTCACTAGTGGACGATTTATAGTCTCGTGAAGGTTTACAAGAGGTGTACCTACAAAACCTTTTACTTCAAATTCTAATTACCTGCGAAGAATCTATGAACGAATCCAAAATGACTATAGGAGGAGGTACCTTGATGCAAATCCAATTCATATATAAGTAAATAAAGCTCTACTCAGAAAGTCGAACAACCACAATGCTCGGAATCTAACTAACCACAATCACACATGAATAGATTAAGAAGATGGATATAGACATAGATGTTTGCGATGATACTTTCTGTGAACGGCGTTTCCCATATCTGTCTGAAGGTCACCGCCAAGATGAACCTATGACCTAATGGATTGAGATACTGGTCTGAATTCTAATATCAACTCAACTGGCATATACAAGGGAACCAGTGGTCGATAATCCTAATTCTAGATCAACTCAACTGGCATATACAAGGGAACCAGCAGTCGATTTTATTGAACAATAATAATAATAACTTTTTTTTCTTTTTATTTTTTCACTTTTTTTTTATTTTTTTTTTTGACAACATGATTAGATTTTTGGATCCAAGCGCTTGCTTCTTGTCAGCAGATTACATGGTAATTCCCATGGATCCTGCGTTCCATGCTTGTTTAGGCAACGGAGACAGGAAAAATACACACATATTGCTATCCCAGTGTCATTTTTTTTTCTTTTTTTTTCATATATATACACCGATTGGTCTAATTGGTCTGGTCTCATCTTTTTTTTTTTTTTTTTAGTAGCTCAATCATCTATTTCATCTAACAATGATAACAATTCAATGTTAGTGACCTACTAAATCACTTAGAGAAACAAAAAGTTTGCAAAAATAAAAACAGAAAGTGATATGGTGACGATTCCGAGATATGGTAACAACTATCATATAATTTCTAACACCTGAGCTCTGTTTTTTTAGTTAATGGGTTCCTCAACTCCTGCAATCAAGATGGTTCCATCCACTTATATTGTTTAGTGTCATCCTGAAGGCACAAGTTTCTATATTTTGAAGTTTATCATGCATTTTTTTTTAACTAAAAGCATCAAACTCTACCAATTATATACAAAGTACATAAACTGATACTCCAACTCATAATTATTTCTGAACAATAGAGGATAAATACTAAACAAGCTATTTAGTTGGCATCTAATCCCAACTCAGCAAATATATACCTCATCATCAAGAAAAAAATGCCATCTACTTAGAAAGGATAGTGTTTATTCTAAATTGTTCAAAAATCTCTATAAGTTAGAGTTTTGTATACGTCAATTTTTTGTTCATATTATACTCTACCCCCACACTTAAATCAAACATTGTTCTAAATGTTTCAAACCATTGCAAAAAGAATAAGAGGAATACTTGAAAAAGACAAGGAAGTAAGAATCGGAATTGTTCACCAGATTGACGCATACGAGAAACATTTAAAATAGACTCCCCATATATCAATAATTTGAAAATTTGAGGATCCACCCACAAAACAATCTGCATATATTGCAATAACTTCACAAGAATATTAGCAAATAGTGGGGAAATGGAAACCATCGTCTCATAAGAGTTACCCCCACACTTAGTTTTTTCTACACTCGGAAGTGTATACAAAACATAAGTGGAAGGCACTTCTATTCGTTCCTCTTGGAAAACTTGCATGGTGTTAGACTCAAACACATATAATGGATACTTGGAAGCAAGAAATTCAGAAAGAACTTTAGAAGCACATAATTCCAGCCCCAAATGAGGTATTTTCCTAAAAGTCGGGTTAATAACTCTATGAGAAACTAGTTCAAGTTTGGGAGCATCATCATTAGATAGAGATTCATGAAAGGGTTAGACAAACCTTGCAAAACCTCTTGTATTTCGGTACTGCTGGACACTTCCATTCTCACATCACAAGAATCATCACTCTCACTCGAACTCTTGTTAAGACATTCACTGGTTTCTTCTATAACCAAGTCCTCCTCATCGTAAAAGAAATCAGAATCTTCCATAAGCAAATTATCGTAATCCTTATGTTCTTCATCACAAGTTGACTTCTCATTCAAAGTATCGACTATCTCTGAATTTGGGGTACGGTGCACAAAGAAGTCATAATCATCATCGCTCTCATACACAATATAAGTCTTACCATCAATAATTATAGTGTTTCTAGACTCAACTTATTCCTTTTGAATAGGAGAATGATCATTAAAATCATGAGTTGAGCTGGTAGCACCATAATTATCAACATTTTCCAAGGGTTCATCATCCTCAGATTCTTCTTCTTGGGGATGTTCTCCATTATCCACACGACGGTTAACCAACATATGTATGGCCCTAGAAATTGCTTGAAGTCTCTTCCGTTCCTCCCTCTTCTTCCAACTGCTTATATTGCTTAAAGAGTTTCTTTATGTTAACACGTTTTCCGCTACTACTCACAATAGGTTCTTTAGACCAGTCTCTTCCCTTTGAATGGGTAAAAGATCATAAGTATGATCTGGAATAGGTCTAAATACACTATCATAGGTTTCACTTGGTACAAAACTCGACATGTTGGGAGTTGAGTTAATCTGGTTCCATGTACGTCGCAAATCCTTGAATTCGTTAGGCATCTGCAAGAAACTAGATTGGAACGTATGAGAAGTATAACTATCCCCCCATCCTTGTTATTTTCCACTTACATAACCACCAAAAGGTTGCTGAGATGTATGAGAATAATCACAAGGTCTCGTGGAATAGTCATCATAACCAAAAGATTGGTTTTGATTGTATCCCACATATGGTTGGAAGCTATTGTAAGAGTGAGACTGAAAATCATTACCATAGTATGCATGGCCTTGTGAACCATATGTATTGTTCCCAAAAGGAAACATCTTGAAATATTGTGCACACAACTCGTTTAGAGACTTACCTATTGTTCCCAATTGTGCACACCCAAAAAGAATGATTGTTTGTACCTGAAAATAAGATTCTAAATAATCGGTAGTAAATGAAATTATCCCGACTTCCGATTATATAGTGGCTCTCTTTGCAAATATCCTACCATAATCGGTAGTTCTTTTTGTTGTTTCTGATGAGCCACAACGTGAGTCGAAAGTTACGGAAATCCCTGATTCTTCTTTGTGAGACACATTTTGCCCTAATGTACATCCTTTAGCTTAATATGGTCTCTAAAGCTTTAAATAAAAAAGGATCGTTAAGCATGGGAAATCTGTCACAGTTAGGTATGGATCCCCAGCTCTTTAATTATCATTACTTAGACTAAACATGATATATACTTAACCATATGCCGAAAAATGATTTAACTGTAGTATTAACATGTTCTACAGCTCACATAAACACCATAATATAGCAATCATAATCCGTTCATAAACAACTTGCATGGCACCAAACATGTTTTGTAGCTTCGACACAATTACCATGAACTGATTTAGAAAAAGAAATATATAGATAATCTCTCTACTAATAAGTTAATGCATTGGACTTCTACTTCTATTTCCACATGCTTACATGAGGGGTAGAACTGATTTTCCTTTTAATTAAGGACTCTAGACGAGAGTCTTTGTCATGCTTACCACATGTCTCTCTAACCTTCCCATCATGAGTTAGAGAGACACACCTCATGTCTACATTGGACAGCTCATTAGTTATCTTGAACTTATCGAGCATTAACCTTTAGCTATTCTTTAGTGCATGATTAAACCATAAAAACACATTAATATGGATTACTATTAATCCGGCTTAACTTAATCTAATAAAGTATTATCTTAAATTAATTTTCATTTGTTGTGCAAACCATAAAAAGCCAACATGGAATATAGTTATGTTGTTCTAGGGGTGAGATTTCTTAAGATAACAGGTTAAGTCAAAATCTTCCTAAGTATTAAACAAATTATAAGGCAAAAGAAAAAAAGAACAAAAAAGAAGAAGAAAGAGAGAACCATTTTTAAAGGGATTTATCAATTTAGATTAATCTTTGCAAGCCATATGCGTATATTTTTTAGTTGAAACGACTTATAATTTTAATTGATTTAGGTCTCTTGGAACCTGCTACCTCGTGGGATTTCTTGCAAATAACAGTGCTTTTGTGTTTCTGTGTGGTTCATCACCACGGGTTTGAAATGCTTTTCTCCTACTCAGTAATAGTGCGGCACATGCCTTGTACTCCAGTTGGGTTTAGCATTTTAAGGGATGGATTGAAAAAATCTGTTCTACTTTCAGTCTTTACCTCCCCCAAAAGCAGAGAGAGCCGAACCAATAAATCTTCATATGGTAAATTATAAGAAGTCTGTTAAGAGACATAGTGTTGCCATCCTAGGATAGAGTATATTGCATATATCTGCATATATTCTATCATTACTCTAGAGTATATAATATATCTATACGTATATATTAGTTTCCCTGCATGTAACATACTGTGTAATATTCTCATTTACTTTCTAGTCTCTTATCTCTTGTATAATTAGGAACTATGTTCCATTGTAATAAACACATTGATCAATACAGAACTCTCGATTCCATGACTACTATTGTCATGGCATCAGAGCCAAACAAGATCCAACCTTCCGCTGCGAACAATCAATAAAAAGATCCCTTGTCAGAAACTGAAATCCTATTAATCCTTCCGTGTGTTTCTCGTACTCTTAATTTTTTTTTTTATTGTGTTAGTCTTTCAGCCACCATGTCTCGAGAAGATTATCAACCCATTACAGAAAAGTTCGATGGAACCAATTACAATCACTGGTCTTTTCTTATGAGAAGTTTTCTTAAGGGTAAAGGCTTATGGAAATATATTCATGGTACTGAAAAGCATCATGTTGAGACTGTTCCAGAGAAAACAGATAAGGTTGAACCTTCAACCAGTGATCTCCTTAATGATTGGGAGATCAACAATCATAAGATACTTACATGGATTGGAAATACTGTGATAACATCCATCAGCATGCAACTTACCAGATTTGAAGTTGCCAAAGAAGCATGGGATTTTCTCTCCAAAAGGTATACGCAAATTAACTTTGCTCAACGTTACAAACTCGAACAAGACATTAGACCCCTGAAACAATAAAATGATCAGACAATATCAGATTTTCACTCTGAGATGTCTGTTGTGTGGATTCAGCTGGCACTAATGGAGCCTAAATGGACTACAGATGCACAACTATGGGAGAAATATCGAGAAGAATCAAGGTTAATTCAACTTCTTATGGCTTTGAAAGATAAATTCGAATCTGCTAGAGCATCTATTCTTCACCGTACACCTCTTCCTACTGTTGAAGTCGTATTGTCAGAGATTATCAATGAAGAAACAAGGAAAAGAATTAAACCAGACATCTCAGCCGTGTTTGTTGCTTCTTCACGATCAAATTATAATTCTTATAAGGGCCAGACAGCTTCAACAAGTCGTGACATATCCCAAGCTCAATGTTACAACTGCAAATAGCTTGGACATATTGCCAGAAATTGTACTCAACCACCTACTTCAACAACATCATCAGCAAAACCATAAGCTCAATGTAATTACTGCAAGGAGATTGGTCATACATTGAGCAACTGCACATCACCAACATCCAGAAATATGCGTGAAAAGAGGAGAAACTTGAATACAACATTGACACGATTCACTGCTGCACCTGTTTCGTCTGAGATTGAGAAGAAACATGAACCATCTCTAGCTGATATCCAAGAGATGATTAAACAAGCATTATCTGTTGGTAATAATCCTAATGTAGCCTCTGCACTTGTAATTCCCCCAGGTATTTACTCAACTGGATGGTTCCTAGACTCATGTGCATCCAATCATATGACTTTTAATTCACAGTACTTTGAGAAGTTACATTCAATAATAACTCCTAAAATACATACTGCTGATGGTTCGGAGTTTGTGGAAACTCACATTGGAATGGTTAAATCTTCAAACAAACTGTGTGTTCCAGATGTACTTTTAGTTCCAAAGATTACCATGAATCTTATTTCTATTGGACAACTATGTGATCAAGGACTTAATGTTCATTTATTTCCTTCTGGCTGTGTTATACAGGATCCCAAGATGGAGAAGCTTGTTGGGATAGGCCATAGAGTGGGTCGATTATATCTCCTTGAATCTCTTATTATCTCTCCACAGTGTAAAAGTCATGTTGCTACTGAAACATCTGTTATATCATCCACCATTTCCCCATTCATGTCTTGGCATTCTAGGTTAGGTCATATTTCGTTTTCCCGTCTTACATATATGATTAATAAAGGTCTCTTAGGGTCAGTTCAACTAGAGAAAGAACCTTGCTGCATTACATGTAAGCTGGCTAAACAACTGGCACTTCCTTTTAATAAGAGTACCACTTCTTCAACTGCACCTTTCGATTTAATTCACTCAGATGTTTGGGGAAAGTCACATGTTGTCTCTAAAGGAGGGGCTATATATTATGTGTCTTTTATTGATAACTATACAAGATACACTTGGGTTTATCTCTTCAGTTAAAGATCTGACTTCTTAAAAATATACACTGAGTTTGCTACCATGATCAAAACCCAATTCACAAAAACCATTAAAATCTTTCGTGCTGATTAAGGGGGGGAATATATATCTAATCCATTTAAAGATTTTCTCAAATCAGAAGGTACTCTTCTTCAACTTTCTTGTACAGAGACTCCTGAGCAAAACGGTGTTGCAGAACGAAAGCATCGTCATATTGTTGAAACTGCTAGAACCCAATTACTTTCTGCATCTGTTCCCTCCAACTTTTGGGGAGAATTTGTCCTCACTGCTGTCTATATAATAAATCAAAGTCCAACAACTGTTATTGGTGGAGTGTCTCCATATGAACGACTTTATGGAGAAATACCTAACTACTCAGAACTCCGTGTCTTTGGTTCAACTTGTTTTGTTCCCCTTCCAGAGCGAGAACGTAACAAACTTAGTAAAAATAATGCAGTTTGTGTGTTTTTAGGTTATGGTATAGAACAAAAAGGGTATCGTTGTTTTGATCCTGTCAGTTAAAAACTTCGTATATCTCGTCATGTAACCTTTTGAGAGAAAATACCATATTACTCTCTTCCCAACAGTAAGAACTCTGAGAGCTTCACATATATTGATCCTTTTGATGTCATGTCTTCCTCTAGTCCTATATCAGAACATATCTTCTCCACTCCTGAGATCACTACTCCTACCTTAGAAATCTCTCCTACCCTAGAAACAACTGATACTGTGGATGATTCTCTCTCTGACCACTCTATGCTTCATCCTAACATTGCTTCTTCAGAACAGAATCCTGCAACTCAAGAGGTTACTCTGGATCCTCGAGAAAGGCGTCCACCAACTAAGTTATCAGATTACCATTGTTACTTGTCAACTATTTTGCCATTATATGAACCTAAAACTTACAGGGAAGCATCATATATTCCAGAATGGCAGTGCTCAATGAAGAAAGAATTAATTGCACTTGATAGAGCTGGAACATATGACATGGTATACTTACCACCTGGAAAGTCTGTGATTGGATGCAAATGGGTGTATAAGATAAAAACAAAAGCTGATGGTTCGATAGAACGTTACAAGTCTCGTCTTGTTGCTAAAGGTTATACTCAAGAGTATGGAATCGATTATGAGGAAACATTTGCACCTGTAGCTCGAATGACAACAGTACATACCCTTCTTGCTGTTGCTTCTGCTAGTGGATGGGATCTTCACCAAATGGATGTTACTAATGCCTTTCTTCATGGGGATCTCCAAGAAGAAGTATACATACATCCACCTCCATGATTAGCTCATGCTCCAAACCAAGTCTGTAAGCTACGTCGACCATTATATGGTCTCAAACAAGCACCTCGTGCTTGGTTTGAGAAGTTTAGAAGTGCTATCACTCAATATGGATTTAGTCAAAGTGCCTATGATTCCGCTATGTTCTTTAGACAATCATAAAAAGGGATTGTTCTTCTTCTTCTTTATGTTGACGACATGGTTATCACAGGGAGTGATTTGGCAGGCATTAATGTGCTGAAGTCACAATTGAGTTCATCTTTTGAGATGAAAGACCTGGGTCACTTACGGTATTTTCTTGGTATAGAAGTGGATCGATCATCTACATGCTGTTTCATCTCCTAGGTAAAATATGCTTATGAGATTCTAAGTCGTGCTGGGCTGGTTGATAACAAGACAGATGATACTCCTCTAGAGTTAAATGTAAAGTACAATCCTATAGATGGTGAGGTAATATCCAATCCTACATTATATCGCCAGCTGGTAGGTAGTCTGAACTATTTAACTATCACTCGACCTGATATCAGTCATGCAGTTCACATTGTGAGTCAGTTCATGTCATCCCCACGATCAACACATTATGCTGCTGTTCTTAGAATAATACCTTACATCAAAGGTACATTATACCAAGGATTACATTTTCCTTCTACTTCTGATCTTACTCTCAAGGCGTATTCGACTCGACCGGGTCATGATGTTACTGATCGGCGTTCAACCACCGGATATTGTTTGTTTCTTGGGAACTCTCTAATCTCCTGGCGAAGTAAGAAACAATCAGTTATTTCTCGTTCTAGTGCAGAAGCTGAGTATCGAGCCCTTGCTCACACCACCTCTGAAATTGTGTGGCTTAGATGGCTTCTTGGTGACATGGGAGTTCATCTTTCTGAACCTACTATACTATTCTGTGACAACAAATCAGCTATACATATTGCACACAATGATGTTTTCCATGAACGTACAAAGCATATTGAGATTGATTGCCATTTTGTACGACATCATTACAAGAAACAGACTGTTGATCTACAGTTTGCTAAATCAGAGCTACAGATAGCGGATTTATTAACTAAATCACACCCCTCTAAACATCTTCAGTTTATAATATCCAAACTCAACATGTGTTCTCGACCATCTTGAGTTTGAGGGGGGGAGGGGGTGTTAAGAGACATAGTGTTTCCATCCTAGGATAGAGCATATTGCATAGCTCTGCATATATTCTATCATTACTCTAGAGTATACAATATATCTCTACGTATATATTAGTTTCCCTGCATGTAACATACTGTGTAATATTCTCATTTACTTTCTAGTCTCTTATCTCTTGTATAAGTAGGAACTATGTTCCATTGTAATAAACACATTGATCAATACATAACTCTCGATTCCATGACTACTCTTGTCAAAGTCAACCTTTCCTTTCTAGTATGGAAGTACAGAATCTTGTGGATAGTGTTTACGAGATTTTCTTGTTTTTTATAATTTTTCGTCAGAGAGGAGGATAGCAACGTATCTCAATGCAGTTAGTCAGATGTTTTTGTATGCTTACCGCTCATATGGGACCTATATTTCGTTTTTGACAGTCCTCATTACAGTGTATCGGATGAAGCCAAACTCTATATTATTTGGTTTCCTTTTCTTCCTTCTGTTTTGGATAACTGGAAGACAACTTGTGGAGGCGACAAGAAGGCGCTTATGGTTTCCCTTGAAAGTGTACTCTATTGTAGTGTTTGTCTTCATTTACGACTTGAGCATCTTCTCCACTTTACGACATGGCTAACATAAAATGATAAACTTATCTACCACCTTGGGTTACAACCCTGAAACATCACCGTTGCAAAATATTCGAGAACCTCTAACTGTTCTAATCGTGATGTAACTTTATAGCTATGAAAGGAGACAGAGCATATTTAAGTATAACCGAGAAGATGACATGCATTTGTCACAGACGGGATTGCTAGGGTTTATTAGGCGTCTCCTGATTTGGCACAAATAAAAAAATTACGTGTCTTCTTTGTATTCTATGCATCTATAACTCCAATCAGTGCATTTAGGCTATTATATCTCCTTGGTCTGGTTATCTGTTCAACGTTACCTAAATCTTCTCGGGTTCCTTCCAAAGTGTTTTTAGTGTATACAGGAGTTCTAGTGATAGCTGAGTATCTTTATAAGATGTGGGGCAAGCAAGCTGAGATGTTTCCTAGTCAAAAATACTCATGGCTGTCAACTTTTCTAGGTCTTCAGCAATTTAATCCGCGGTGTTGGGGTATGGAGTTGGGTTTCAGAGGAAAAGTTTTGGTGATAATTGCTTGTACTCTCCAATACAAGGTCTTCCATTGGATGGAAATGATGCCGATCGCTCTTGTAAATACGAAAAAATGGGAAGAGCCTTGTCCACTATTTCTCTCTATAAAAGATATGTCATTTAACATCTCAATCAGAATGGGAAAGTGAACCTTCAGAAAATTCGAGTCTGCTCTCTGTGAAGGGAAGTAGTGTTATCAGCAAATCATGGCCATCTTTCAGCTCTAGTGCATCTCAATAACAAGATCCTGGTTCTTCTGCAACAGGAGGCTCGAGAAGTAGTACCACCACAAAAAAATTGTGTTGGCTACACGTCGAAAAGTCATGACGAGAATCACAAATGGAATAAGAAGCAAATTCTTGCTTCAAGGAAAGAGAGGATGGACATGCAAAAGAAAACACTAAAAGTATATTTGAAGTTTTGGACCGAGAATGCTTTTAACCTATTTGGACTTGAGATAAACATGATTGCACTACTTCTTGCCGCCTTTGTCAGTCTTGAATATCATTTCCATGCTTTATATTGCATCCCTAGCAGCTTGTGTTCTTCTGGGTAGGCGGGTTATACATAAGTCATGGCCCTTATTTGTCTTTGTATTTGCCTCCATTCTTACCTTTGAGTACTTGGCCATATGGAAGGACCTGACATCTTGGAATCAACATGTTCCTAGTGAACAAAAAGTGCATTGCCATGACTGTTGGAGAAGCTCAGTTATTCACTTCAACTACTGCAGAAGTTGTTGGCTTGGTACCCATTTCAAAACTATGAACTTTATTAATTTATATTCTTAAAGTGCTTTTAATTGACGGATTCTGAAGCTTGTGCCTTTGTTTATGGGTGAAAACTATTCATGTCGGATTTGGTAATTTGGGGTGTGTGGATGAGGAATGAATCTAAACCCTAAACAAATGCACTGCGCGGTGAGTGCTTGTAGATTCGGAAATCAATGCATGCAAGTCCGGCCTAAACCAAGAAATGGCCGTTCCAGACTTGTTTCGGTCACAAAGTGAAGGAGATGGGGTTGATCTTAGGGAGGGAAGCGAAGAAGGTGTTGAGATTGTGAAGGTGTTGGCTTGCTTATGACTTGTAATAGAAAGGTGAGCAGGCTTACGATTGATGCAAGCATGCTCTGGGTGTTTGAATACGTTTTGTATTAACACTTGGTTTCTGTCTCGTCTGGACTTGTGTTGTTTTTCTCCTTTTTGGAAAATAGGGAGGAGAACCTATTTATACAAGTCATTTGAGCCTTATTCACGTCTCTCGTGGGAAATGGAGGAAGTGGAGTGATGGAGTAGTGGAGTTGTGTGTTGGTGTTACACGACCAGTCTTGCCCACTTCTCCTGTCATCTCTAACTATCCATGACTTCCTAACACGTTCTTGTGATGGCGCGTTGCACGCTGCACGCTGTAAACCGCCAGACCAATACCCCAGTATGTATCCCCCAGTTTGTGACATGATTGATGTCTGGAATGTGTGGATCGTGGGACCCACAAAAGGTAGCATGTAATGTTAAATTGAATAACTGCGTTATTCATGAAGTTGATACTTGTGAAGTATCATGTGTATTTTATGTAGGTACTGCATCATGGTGTGGTAGAGTGATGGGTGGTGATTACCATGACGCCTCACTGACCAATTAACTCCTGACCAGGGTTGTATAACTAAGCCGGTGAAGTTGGACGGACGAGATGATCTTTGAGACACTCATCTGCGACCGTTGATGGAATTACGGTTTTGAAGAGGTGCGCAGGCATCATTCTTTAGCTTGGTCGAATCCAAGCTTGGGAGGCGATTTTGGCCAGGACGATCGTACATGCGTGTAGACGGCATGACGGTGCAGGCGCCCATACCCAATTACCTCACGAAAGTATGATCTGGGCCACTCAATTCGTCCGGTGAAGTTGAGTGGCCGAGATCAATTTGTGACAGAAAACTAGTGCCGCAAGAGCCGCACATCACGCCATCTTCAGCGCACGTTCCAAGATAACCAATTCTTGGTCGGTCTTGGTCGATCACTCTGGAGTGTAGGTGGTAGGCTGGTGTTCACGCCTATACTGATCGTCCCATGAAAACGTGATCTAAGCCACTCAAATTGTCCCAAGAAGTTGAGTGGTCGAGATCGATTTGCAATTTGGGAAGTGTGACCACGCAAGTTTGGACGCGCGTTTTGGGATATCCATGCATGATATGCCTTGGCCAATCAGGTGAGGGGATAGACGGGCCCACGGTGGTCATGCTGGTATGACCGGACCTTCTTAATCTAATCTGGGACCCTTCATTCGTGCCGGAGAAGATGGACACTCGTGATGCTCAAAACCCTAATTTTTGGGTTTCACGGCCGTGCGTCATGCTATGTTCGGGCGCACGAATTGGGATGACCAACCATGGTTGGTCCTGACCGATTGGTCAAGTATGTAGGCGGGCCCACGGTGATTGTGTTGACATGCTCTGGGCCCTTTGAATCTACATCTACACCCTCCATCTATACCTGCGAAGATGGATGGTTGAGACTATTTTGCGACACATGTAATATGCCGCAAACCCTAATTTAGGGTTTTCCATCCATACGCTCCGGTTTGGACGTTTTGGCAAGCTATGTCAATATTTTGGGAGGCCGACCATGCGGGGTCCGCGTTGGTTTGGCGGTGAATATTCCATACCCGCTTGGGGGTTATGGAATCGATCCGGGCCATCCAATCACGCCGGTGAGGTCGGATGAACGAGATCATATCCAGGTGATACGGACAGTCCGGATGCTCAATTGGGCTAGTATAACACACCGAGAGTTCTCAATCGGGCTAGTATAACACACCGAGAGTTGCAACCTGTACGGGTATTTCGTACATGCTTTCATTATAATGCTTGGAGGTTCGTGTTGCTCTCAGCAGAGCAACACTCAGTCGTCATGCCGCACTGATAATGAGTACAGGAAATACAAGGCTGCTTACGCATTAATTAATAATGCTATAAATTCACAGGGTATATGGGATTGTTGCCACATGCTCCAACCTGGATGAATTTCATGTATTTAATTCACATAATGGGATTGTTGCCACATGCTCCATTCTAGGTGAATTAGTAAAGTGAAGGAGTATCCAACACTTATTAATGGATTTATCTTTTACAAGATGTCAGCGCATAATTTTCTGGTTTTTACAATTTTAACTGTAGGAGCAGAATATCGCGACATCAATACTTCGCGAGAGTAATAAACGACTACATTGCGAAGGCGTCGCAGGGAAGTAATATAAATGACGCAATGGATGACGACAGTCAAAACATGAGAAAAGTGTGAAGACTTGGCGAAATTTAGGAGTGTCGCAAAGAAGAGTGTTTATAACACTCGCGACACTTCGCGAGTCATTCCCGAAAATAAAGGACAAACTTAGTCATCATCCACTCGTGTATTACCCTATATAAAGGGTTGAGTTAGTCTGTTGAGGGAGGGTTCTTTTTGAATTGTTAAGCAAGTCATTAGGAGAGAGAAAATCTAGAGTGATTGTAATTTCTTTAGCTCTGTTCTATCTATCCTTGTAAACATTTCAAGAAGATAATCAATAAAAATATATAGTTATTCATCTTCAAATGGATTAGTAAAGTAAATTCTTGTGAGGGGTGTATTGTGGGATTTCCTGCAATTACATATGCGCTAGAAACAGGGATGAGTAGAAGATCAACCTTGTGAATTGAAAGAATCAGGAGTAACAAGAAAGAAATTTCGGAAAATTCTCAACAATTTACAAAAATTGAGAAATGGCTAGAAGAAGGAATGCATCAGAACAACCAACAATTGTGAGGAGAAGTGGGAGATTAGCTGGAGAAAGGAGAAATGAAGTAGGTGAACCGTCAAGAATAAACGCAAGAGATAGAGAAGAAGGTCAAATTCAACCACCAATTCAACCAGTACCGAATAGAGTAGTAGATTATGATAGGGTGAGCGTGCATACATGGAGATCAGATTCTGTGGAAGAAAGAGAAGAAGTGCAACAATTGATAAATAATGAACAAGTGGAGAGAAATCGAGAAGAAATGGGAGAAACAACTCATAGAAATGAAGAAATCGTAGCATTAGAAACGTTGAGACAAACAATACATGAAGAAAGACGATTAGAAGCGGAAGAATGCGCAAATTTAACAAGGCAAAACCATGAATTAAGAATGGAAAATATGAGGTTGCAAAATGGGAGGTCGGGAAATAATACCAGGTCAAGGTCAGGATCGGTTAGAGATGATAGAAGGAGAATGTTACCTGTAGAAAATGTTAATGAAGAAAATTTAGAAAGAGAGCTAAATCTCGGTGAAGGATACTGCGAAAGAAGGGAAATGGTGTGTATTCCGCGTCCAGAGATTTTATAGGGTGACCAAAATAATGGAAATCAAGGAAATAGGCAGCAAAATAATCCAATTGATGAAGAAAATCCGGAAGAAGGAAGAAGAATACTGCATGGAAGATAAACACAGAGAAAACAAAAGGAGATTGAAGATGATATCGAAAAGCATTATATTGAACAGGCGCGTCTAGCTCGCGAAAGAGAAAGATTAAGAGTAGAAATGGAAGAACGGGAATTGGAGGAAGCAATTCGGCAGAATAATCATGACAATCGAGAAAGAAGGCGCGAGCAAAATCGCAACAATGGAAATATCAATGAATAGTATGAAAGAATACAAAGGAGAGCTGATAGACAACCAAGAAGAGAAAACGATGGATATAATAGTGTGCGAATTCGAGAACGAGATGGAGGAGAAAATCGCAGAGAAATAAGAGAAGAAAATGCTGAACAAGAAAATCAAGATAGACATGAACGCAGAAGGAGAGAAACGGAACTAAAAAGACCAATAAATTCGAACCCTGATATAAATGAACAAATCTTAAGAGAGTTGGCAGAGATGAGAGGAATGTTGAACAATAGAAGAGGAGGAGGAAGGAGACAATTGGATGAGGCAATTGAAGAAGCTGCATAAACCCCCTTTACACTAGAGGTGCAGTTGGGAGGAATACCTCCAAAGTGCAATTTACCCGCATTAACCAGCATTTTTGATGGAACAACTTGCGCAATACAACACATCAAAGCGTATGTAAGATGTATGTTACAGTGGGAAAATCATGACGCTATATTGTGCAAATATTTCGCATCAAGTTTAACAGAGAAGCAATCAAGTGGTTTGAAGGTTTACCAAGAAACACCATCACGTCATTCAACCATCTACAAGCTATATTTTTAGGGGCATACATAAGTAACAACTCCTCGCGACCAGGAATTGAAGATGTATTTGGGCTGAAACAAAGGGTTGGCGAAAGTTTAAGACACCTAACTGTGAGATGGAAGACGATGTGTAGCGAGATGGCTGGAAGAGTGGATGAAAGATATCTCATTTTATCATTTATAAACGCTATGTTCGCAACCAATTTTCTATATATTCAAATTTTTAGAGTCAAGAATACAATCACGATGACGGAGCTGCGAGAACTGCAAGATGAATATATTTCTTTGGAAGAAAGGCAAAATGAGGTGGAGTCGTACCCGGTTGCGAATACAAGTTCAAATGCTGCGAATGCAAGTTTGTTACCTAAATTAATACACACAGTGGCGAGTACCTCGCAAGGGCAGCAAGAAAGAGTGATAAATGATGAACAACCAAAGTTAGTAGCCATGGGAAGCCGAGATCAAGAAGAGTTTGAAAGAGAAAGAAACTACTATAACCGTGGCGGCAATAACAAAATTCAGAGACTTGATCACTCGCAAGAAACCTATGGAAGTCAAAAACAGAATTATCATGGAGGGCAAATACGTCATAGAGTAGTATGGGAAGAAATCAAGATGCCACCACTGAATACTAGTGTGGAAAAGATATGGGAAGCTATACTCTTGATGGAAAACATACCTGCGCCATGGAACATGGGGAATGAGCCACCACCAAGTGATAGAAGTCACGAGTTCTGTTCTTACCACCGTTTTCATGGACATCTGACAAATGACTGCAGAAACATAAAAAGAATCATCCTTAGAATGATTGATCTAGGAAAGCTGAATCACTTTCTAAAAAGTGAAGAGAAAGTTCAACCATTGCCGCCACCACCATCAAAAGGGAAAGAAACGTTCATAATAGAAGTTGGAGCAAAGGCTAAAAATTTATTTTGCAACTCCATTGTTCACTCATATCGTACAATTGAAGATTTTCATGATAACATACTCGGTAGAGTTTTTGCGAGGGATGTTGATGATAAGGAAGTGTTGAACATTGCGAGGACATCGCAATTAAAAGAATGGCAAATGCAGATTATTTCTTTCACCGCAGAAGAGATTCCCGACGAGAGACGCATGATAGCCCATTGGTTGTAAAATTGGAAATTAATCCAAAACTGTTGATGACGAAGATGATGAAGCGAGAAAATTGTCACGGGCAATCAATAGAATATTAATTGATACTTTGGAAGCTCAAAACATCCTCTTTTACCATACTTACAAGACTATGGGGGGAAAGGATGCAGAATTGATACCTTCAACATACAAAATATATGGTTTCAATGGCACAGAAAACAAGCCTAAAGGTGAAGTTCATATGAGAATACCTTTGCAAGGGTTATCTACTGATATTTTGTTCTGTGGTCGATGTGGAATCCCCTTATAATGCATTGATCGGAAGACCATGGTTGCATGAAATTATGGGTGTAGCGTCAACCTATCATCAGTGTATAAAATTTCCTCATCCTAGTGGTGTTGGAATTATAAAAGGAGATTGGACGGAAGGACAAAAATGCTATGAGATCGATGTGGAGAGCTGCGAAGAGAGAGCCGAGAAAAGAAAGGGTTGGAAGCAACGTGCAAAAGATGAGAAAAGAAGAGAAAGATTAATGGTGGATGCCATTGATGTAAGAGGAGAAGATACATTGCGAAACAAGTGCATGGAAACAGTTGGAAATTATGATGGAAAGGAATCATTAAGAGATTTGAATGGTGTAGAGGCGGAGAGTAGCAAGAGCAAAAAGTGTAAGAAGTGAATAATCATCAAAAAGCAACAACAAAAGCTTGTTCAGAGTAAGAGGAAGAAACAATAATTGAAGAAGAAATATGCGAGGATCTCGCCATCAAGAATGTATGACAATTTGATTGAAGAATTGAAAAACAAAAATGATTAAACAATGTAAGATTGTGCGATAGTTTCGCAAACAAAATGAATGATTGAATGAATTAACAAAAATGAAAGAGTGAGTGAATGGGACGAACCTTTATGGCGTACACCCTAGTTCGCGAATGACATTTCGCAAGAGGCAAATGTAAGACCTAAAGTGCGTCATATAAGGGGGTATTTCTTGACATGGCTCGGTGAAAAGGTTACACCGCTCCCGGAACCCGAGTCATGAAGATTTGGGGCCCATGAAAGCCTATCCTGGGAGATACCTTGGATTTCCAACTATATATATAAGGTTATACCCTAGTTGGACGCCCGAGGATCTCTTCCTAGGAGTCAGTGTATGCTCAAGGCGCCGGGGTACACGGTTGAGCCAAGAGTGCCTGGGGCATTTGAAGTGTCTCGGCCATACTTGGCAAGTCTTGGTATATCTTTTTCGGCCCGAAGAAAACTCCACTTAGGGTGCAGTCTCGTAACCATAAACCATATAGGTATAAGGGATAAGAGGCTCATGAAAACAACTCAGTTGTTGTTAAGACCGGATGGGAGGAGCTAGTCTTGTATGACCGATGTATGCCTCCTTGAAGGGGCAACCAGGGAGAAGATAAGGGCGGCACCCTCCATTAGGGAGCTGATAAGTGTCAAAAGACGCAAATGTCATGAGACTTTATTTTCGTAAGGAAATTTAGGCTTGTCATATTTGTGCAATGATCTTGTAGAGGCAATAATACTGACGCAAGGATAAGGCGAGATCAATGGGTTTTTGCATGAAAATGCAAAAACGTCCTGCGATTTCGTCGCAAAGACGGCAATGTCATGGGATTTTACACTCGCAAGAGTATTTAAGCCTGTCATATTGTCGCAGATAAAATATCCTGCAGAGGCAAAAATACTTAACAAATGATAAGACAAGGTCAATGGGTCATTACATGAAAATGTAATGACGTCCTGCGATTTTATCGCAACGAGGGGTGGCGAAATAAGACCTTTAATTAGGAAGGCAAAATAAGACCACACAAGAATGATAAGACAAGATCCATGGATTTCTTCATTCGTAAAGACATCCTGCGATCTTGTCGCAATAATGAACTTCAACATAACTAAAGATACAGACATATATACAATTGAGGAAGCGAGTAAGCTTGCGAAAAACGATTATGTTCCATCATAGAGTTACAAATAATAAAGGATGAAGTCAGAGATTTCATTACTCAGATATAATTGGTCAAATCTCTCATTTGAAAATGAATAATAGAGGCAAGTACCCTTGCATGGAATCGGAGAAAACACTAGACAGTTGCGCCATAGCAGAAGTAGTAGAGTGATTCTCTTTCGCGGAGGAAGTACCAACTTCATTTTCATCCTCATCAGAACTCTCCTTTGGTTTGAGAGCTACGATGAGAAGAGGGATGGGTTTTCCGTTTTTTAGAAAGCGGAGCAGAAGACTTGTCCTTGCGAAAAGTGATTTTATCTTTGCCTTTAACCTTCGTAGCTTCAGCTTCTTCAACGTCAACCTTCGCATACGCATGAAGATAAGAAACAGAGGCAACAATATTGTTTAAAATAACAAAAGAAAATGTTTCTTACTTCATCCGTGAGCGATCGGAGTATCGCCAGGTACTTGCCTTTGGATCTTCTTTATACTTCTTTCTCATTCGGCAATCTAAATTTTTGAAAGATTAATAAGCAAAGGAGGAAGAAAATGTCGCAAAGTAAAATTGAAAAAAAAGAAATATACCTCTTTTGCCTTCTCAGGCCACTTAAACTCCCAAGGATGATAATTCGCGAGGGTTGCAGGGAGAACATGTGAACCTGCGATGTAAGGTCCATTCAAAAATAAAGGAACAACCCACCATTTCTCATCTTTGGAATGACGAGGAGTACTATTGTTGCCCGAATGCCGAGTCAATATCTTGCATGAGCGGTTTATCAAAGATCAACATTATCTTTTTTCTTCAGTCGAGCACCCCAGCGATATTTATCATTTCTCATATTTATAACTGCATAATTCACAAAGAAGTTCTCTACAGTATACTTCTCAGCGGCTATCTTTAAATTTACAAATCTAGGATCTTTGACATTATCAGGATATAAAGATCCTTTACCAGCGCCACGGTTTTGAATTCAAGCATTAAACGGATGCGATCGCCACTCAACTGATAAACGGCTCGCGAGAATTTTTCATGAGCAAGGATTTCATAGAATAATGGTATCTCGGGATTGTATAGAGGAATGGGGAGTCCTGCGAGGAGTTGACCTAGCGAGACTATGATTTTATGATCATCACATTGATGATCATAAAACAATTTTGCAGAAAGTATAGATGAAGATTCTTGATCAGGAATGGTTGATAAGGTGAAACCCTTTTCTTGTAACTTCTTTTGAACATCATTGAAAATGGGTGCGTATGTACGACCAAGTGAAGCCATTATTAGAGTATGGGAATGAAGGGAGAAGCGAAAATCAAGAGAAGGAAAAAAGGATTTACAGTAGCAGAAACGCAAATTACGGAGGAAGGAAGCCGAAGGAAAGTTGCAGAAAGAAAATAAAAGAGAAAAAGAGAAGGATGAGAAAACTATATATAGAGAAGAGAATCCTCGAGAAAACAAATGCATTTAATGCGAGATGGGACGTGAATGGTCAAGAATAAGCGGTTGAAAGAGACGTGTCAAGAAAAGAGTGGAAGAAGAAACACCTGTAATAAATTCCGTACATGAATAAAACGAGTAAAAATGAACAATCGCGAGATAAAGATGAGTAGTTGCGGCATTTTAAAATATTGGTTCTCATGATATTCTCTTCTTCGCAGAGAAGACATGAGAAGAGGCAAGATGTAGGAGCAGAATATCGCGACATCAATACTTCGCGAGAGTAATAAACGACTACATTGCGAAGGCATCGCAGGGAAGTAATATAAATGACGCAATGGATGACGACAGTCAAAACATGAGAAAAGTGTGAAGACTTGGCGAAATTTAGGAGTGTCGCAAAGAAGAGTGTTTATAACACTCGCGACACTTCGTGAGTCATTCCCGAAAATAAAGGACAGCTTAGCTGTCATCCACTGTGTATTACCCTATATAAAGGGTTGAGTTAGTCCGTTGAGGGAGGGTTCTTTTTGAATTGTTAAGCAAGTCATTAGGAGAGAGAAAATCTAGAGTGATTGTAATTTCTTTAGCTCTGTTCTATCTATCCTTGTAAACATTTCAAGAAGATAATCAATAAAAATATATAGTTATTCATCTTCAAATGGATTAGTAAAGTAAATTCTTGTGAGGGGTGTATTGTGGGATTTCCTGCAATTACATTAACCTTAAATGAAAATCCACCATCAACATTAAGTCCCATTCCTAGCACATAATGGTTACACTATTGTGGGGTAGGCATGAGATGGTGACATATACAAACGTAAGAAGACAAGATAAAGGAAGTCTACCTGGAGGGATTCTGGCAGTGGGCAATCCTCCATACGTGCGCGATCTTAAGCCTTGATGGACCGGCTTCCTTCCTTAGGGTATTTGAATCAAAAGAGGAATCCAAACAAAAGAGGAATCCTTGTTCTATTGGGATTCTTCTAATTTTTGTCTATAAAAGAGAACAACCCCTTCTCTTTTTCTCACGAATTTTTTTTTTTGTTGAGCAGCTCCCGTCCGTGACCAACGCCGCGCTCTCTCTGGCCGACGCCGCCGCCGTTGTTGCTTCTTGCCGAGTTTCCACCGTCGACGTGCGCCGCCGTCCGTCCGTCCAAGGTAGGTTTCACTTTTTTTTTCTTTTTTTTTTTTTTTTTTTTTGTTTTTTTTTTTTTTTAGAAAAAACCCTAATTTCTTAGGTAAAAATCTTTTGATAGATACATCATGCTTAGCTTTCTCATCAAGATTGATAGTAAAAATCACCCATTTTTGCTAGGATGGTTTAGTTCCGCAAGTCCGTGAATACGTCGTTTTTGCTTCTTCTTCCGTCGTTGCATGTAAAACCTAGTTTCTTAGGTTGTATCTTGGAAAGAAATTTGGCTTGAATTTCATGAACACAATTCTCATGAGAAAAACCGTGTTATAATACGTGTATACGAATGCAGTCCCACCATGTGTGTTTGATCCGAACGTGGGTCCCACCCGCACATGCTTGACTGAAAGTCGACCTCATACTAGCCTTGTGCCCGGACATGAGGCTTGAGTAATACCAGACTTGAAACCAATACCGGACTTGAAACCAATACCGGACTTGAAACCAATAACGGACTTGAAACTTGAGCCGGTGCTTGGACCCAATCCCAGTCTTGTGTATTCCAACGTGAATGCAGTTCGCACTCGTTTTTTTTTTTTATCAAGTACTGACTCCTGTATTTATTGTAGAATGAAGAAAAGAACTCCTGTCGATATGTCTTCTGGAGATAATGCTGGTGCCAAGTCGGGAAGTGTTGACAGCTTCAAAGATATGCCGAACATTGCTGATGAGTTGTTCACCTTGTCTTTTCCAAACATTAGGAAACATCCCTCTCACAGGATAGTCCTGCTTTCCGATTCAGAAAATATAGAAGCTGATCCATCTTCTTCTTCGGCACTTGTGATGAGGTTCTGTCTTCAAAGAAATGAATATCCGCCATCTCCTATCGACTTCAAGACTTGTCATACTCCACTGGCCTCTTATGAAGGATGGATGAGGCGCATGTTGAATAATAAGAAAATTAAAGCCAATTTGACCAAAGCGCAAATCCTCGATGCAGTCATGGCATCTGCTACTCTTGAAATTAAGAAAGATGTTGCAGGCTTGATTACTTTCATTTCTCGGTGGCGCCCTTCTACTCATACAACTATATCTAGATGGGGAGAGATGACTATTACTCTGGAAAGCGTAGCTGCATTGATGAACCCGCCTCGTTCTCGGGAATCTTTATTATGAGCTTTCTGACACGGAACAACGTGATCATGACACTATACTCCGAAAGGTGACAGAATTCGACGATCTGGACAAGGAGGAGAAAAAAGATACAAGGTGCTTTTACACCTGGTGGGTATCGGAATGGTCTCCTGTAAACCTAGATCCGAATCAGGAGTTGGAAAACGAGCTCAGTGTGATTTTATTCCTGTCTTTGTGGTTATCCAGAGATATATATGACGGCGGTTCTGGAAAGAAAACCATAAGGGGTGTTTTGGTTAAGATTGCTATAAAGCTAGCAAAAGGCGAAGTTCTTCCCTTAGGTGCCTTGTTCCTTGGATCATTGTATTCTCATCTGGACGCCTTAGCAATGGATATGCATGTTTCCAACGGGTACAAGAAGGTGGAGTCGTATGTCCACTTCGCTTTTCTTCAGGCATTCTTGTGGGAACATTTCAAAAGTTATGCTCCTGCTCCTGCAACTTCGCTCGGCAATTTGTATGGTGGCTCGAGAATACTTCGTTGGCAAAGGAGGCGTCCCAGAATCGGTGTGAAACTCGTGGATATCTTTGATAATGTGTCTTCTGTAAATTTCCCCCCATGGGGGCCGATCCACCCTTCCATTGTTCATCCAAAGACTTTTGCTATCGCTTCTGACGGTCTTGATGCTGCGTTGCGTACCGATGCCGAGACTATGAAATTTGGAGAACTTATTTATCTGCACAGCTGCATTCCGGGATATATCCCGTCTCTATTCAACGAAGCTCTTACTGTGACTCCGTACAACATCGACAGGGCTGCTCGTCAAATGGATTTGACCAGGGTGTTCCCTTTATTCGTCCTTCGGAGGCTTCGAAAGAACTTCTCCCGGTTATCTTTGATGCTGACATATTCTTTGCATCGCAGAGTCTTCCCTTCTGGCCTATTGGGAGAAACTCAGTGGTAACCGACAAGTATAAGGAATTTTGGAGGAAGCAACTGTTGTCTTTCCAAGAGTTCTCGAAGGATGTTGTGACAGATTCCCGTGGTGAGCCATCTTCTGACGTCCTAAAGGAGCATTTCCGGTTGAGGCCACTTCCAGCCAAACGGACCAGAGCTGAGGATTGCAGTCCCCAGGTAGGAGAGAGATCTAAGAGGCAGGCATGTGGTTCGGTGATCCTCAATTCCTCCAATATGCAGTATTTAAATCTCTTTCCGTTGGTTCCTTCATTTCTCCGCAGTAAATTCTTCTAAGAGTGATCCTTGTTTGAAATCGGGGAATTCCGAAAGAGAATGTCTTCACAAGGTTGGCGCGCATTCGTAATGAGAAGGTTGGTAATGTTGGCCTTCATGTTGAGAAGTCTAGCGATCTGATCTTCATGCTGAGAAGTCTGGCGGTACTGATCTTCATGCTGAGAAGTCTGGAGAAACCTCTCCTTTTCCCGACCATGACAGAGATGATGCAAGCTCGGTTGGACAAGGTGCCTCCCTAAGTGATCTTGTTGATGGGGCCGTGATGAAAATTAGCACCCAGAGCGAAGTAGATATCGAGAGGAATGTAAGAGAGGCAACATCCTCTATTGTTGAGGTGGCTCCCCTTGAAGAATGTTCTGAGCATGTTCCAATCAATAAAGCTGTCGTGGAGACTTCTTCTGAAAGACCTCCTACAACTGACAAGGCTCCTGTGAATGGTGAAGTATTGGTAGCGCAACCTGGAGCTTTGTTCGATCCTCCTTTCATTGTTCCTTATCCAGGTCATGTGTTGGTTGGAGGATTCAGTGTGCCGGCTCGGTTCAAAGAGTTGTACACGGCAATATGGGAGAAACACGGCCACATTACTACCACTACGAAGCTCAAAAGCCGTCTTGCATTGGTCAACCGCATTCATGAGGCTTTATTTTCTACCATGGGATGAACGTCACAACTGGTCGAACAGTTTCTGAGGAGATGATTGAAGACTGGAAGTGCCATCGAGATGTGTTTGTGCAGTATGACTTCAATGCTCCTTGGTTCCTCAAAGGGTTCTCCGAGATTCAGGAGCTCCATAAATTACAAGGTGAAGCCCCTTCTGCAGAATGTGTTACTCGCCAGGAAGAAGAGGTTGAAAAGTTGTTTGAGGAGTTGAAGTCGGCAAAGCTGTACTTCAAAGGATGAAAGTCGCTCTTGCCCAGAAGGACGAGTTGCTGCAGAAGGACTTTCCTTGAAGGATTCGTGCTATACACTTGTCTCTTCTTTTTCTTTTGAGTGATAGTGAGGATTTCTTTCATAATTTGACTTCTAGTTTTGAATTAATAGGTAATTGAATTGGTTTATTTTGAGATAGTTTTCTGAATAACTTTTCTGAAAGAGGTTATTTTAAATGGAATTTGCATCTTGGTCATGAATGATTGCACATGTCATATAAAATTGCAAATGTCGTGTAAAAGGGAGGTATGAAGGGAAGCAAACATGCGTTTGATCACTGAGCCTCTTTCTCCATGTGCGGGATGCTAAGTCCCCAGTGAATTCTAAAACTATCTTTCTTGTAAAATTGCTAAATAGAACTTACTTGCTTTTGGAGTCTCACTTGTATCAAACCGAAGTAGCCTCTCCAAGGAAGTCGTCCGCATTAATTTTTTAGAGATGAGAGTTATCCCTCTGAACCAAGTTTCTCCTGAACAATGCGCTTCAAAGCGTTGCATTCACTGGTAGGGTGGTGAAGGAACCGGTGGAAATGACAGTACCTCGAGTCCATTACTTCTTGGTCAGTGGGTGGACGCCATACCGGAGGTAGCTCCACCTCTCCGTTTCGCACCCACGCCTCCAGCAACTCCAAAATCTTCTTTATTGGGAAGGGAAAGTGTAGGTACCTTGAGTCTAGCTTTTCCTGTGTTAGTGGGCGTAGTGATGTCTCTTCGTGGCTTTGATGTGGAGCACGTTACGGAGATGAAGTTGGAAGATTTGTGAGTGTCATCATATCTGCGGATCGTTTGCCTGGGTAAAGAGATGTGGAAGGTGTCGTAATATCACTGCTGAGTGATCAAATTGAACGTTCCCATCCTCTGTATCCACGTATTTCCTGATTGATCTCTCCTTCCTCAAGCATTTCTTCGCTTGGTTGGAAGGTCGATGCGGATTGGACAGTCTTCCGGGCTTCAACAAGAGTTTTGAGATATAAATCTTCTAGCAGGGCCCCGTAGGCTGCAGGCTCCCTTTCTTTATCTGGCAGACATTGTAGTATTCCGGACAAGTCCCTTCCTCTGTGGAGTTGCCTCGAGTCTTCATTGCTGGCTGGACCATGTTGTTCCTCTTTCCTGAGTCTCATGCGATTACGCGCTCTTTTTGCTTCTCCACTGGTAAAGGTGTGACTCCTGGCTAAGGATTCAGCGTTTCTTGCACTGCCTGAGTAGATGCCTGCCGACCCTTCTTGTAATTGTGCTGTTATATCATTCAAAAGGCGGAATGTTTCGCTCTGTCTTCTAGCGATACCAGCTTGATTTTCCAAGACATCTTCCGGCATTCTAGCTATACTTCCCATGGTATCTGAACCACCTGTGGTTTCCTGGTGAGGATACATCGCGAGATGAAAACCGAAAAATTGAGAATTCAATTTTTGCAACCGAGAGATCAACCTCCCGCTGTGGTCGCCAATTGTTTATGGGTGAAAACTATTCCCGCCGGATTTGGTAATTTGGGGTGTGTGGATGAGGAATGAATCTAAACCTTAAACAAATACACTGCGCGGTGAGTGCTTGTAGATTCGGAAATCAATCTGTGCAAGTCCGGCCTAAACCAAGAAATGGCCGTTCCAGACTTGTTTCGGTCACAAAGTGAAGGAGATGGGGTTGATCTTAGGGAGGGAAGCGAAGAAGGTGTTGAGATTGTGAAGGTGTTGGCTTGCTTATGACTTGTAACAGAAAGGTGAGCAGGCTTACGATTGATGCAAGCAGGCTCTGGGTGTTTGAATACGTTTTGTATTAACACTTGGTTTCTGTCTCATCTGGACTTGTGTTGTTTTTCTCCTTTTTGGAAAATAGGGAGGAGAACCTATTTATACAAGTCATTTGAGCCTTATTCACGTCTCTCGTGGGAAGTGGAGGAAGTGGAGTGATGGAGTAGTGGAGTTGTGTGTTGGTGTTACACGACCAGTCTTGCCCACTTCTCCTGTCATCTCTAACCGTCCATGACTTCCTAACACGTTCTTGTGATGGCGCGTTGCACGCCGCACGTTGTAAACCGCCGACCAATACCCCAAGTATGTATCCCTCGGTTTGTGACATGATTGATGTCCGAATGTGTGGATCGTGGGACCCACAAAAGGTAGCATGCAATGCTAAATTGAATAACTGCGTTATTCAGGAAGTTGATACTTGTGAAGTATCATGTGTATTTTATGCAGGTACTGCATCATGGTGTGGTAGAGTGATGGGTGGTAATTACCATGACGCCTCACTGACTTATTAACTCCTGACCAGGGTTGTATAACCAAGCCGGTGAAGTTGGACGGACGAGATGATCTTTGAGACACTCATCTGCGACCGTTGATGGAGTTAGGGTTTTGAAGAGGTGCGCAGGCATCATTCTTCAGCTTGGTCGAATCCAAGCTTGGGAGACGATTTTGGCCAGGCCGATCGTACATGTGTGTAGACGGCATGACGGTGCAGGCGCCCATACCCCATTACCTCACGAAAGTATGATCTGGGCCACTCAATTCGTCCGGTGAAGTTGAGTGGTCGAGATCAATTTGTGACAGAAAACTAGTGCCGCAAGAGCCGCACATCACGCCATCTTCAGGCGCGCGTTCCAAGACAACCAATTCTTGGTCGGTCTTGGTCGATCGCTCTGGAGTGTAGGTGGTAGGCTGGTGTTCACGCCTATACTGGATCCCATGAAAACGTGATCTAAGCCACTCAAATCGTCCTAAGTGAAGTTGAGTGGTCGAGATCGGTTTGCAATTTGGGAAGTGTGACCACGCAAGTTTGGACGCGCGTTTTGGGATAGCCAGGCATGATATGCCTTGGCCGATCAGGTGAGGGGATAGACGGGCCCATGGTGGTCATGCTGGTATGACCGGACCTGCTTAATCTAATCTGGGACCCTCCATTCGTGCCGGAGAATATGGACGCTCGTGATGCTCAAAACCCTAATTTTTGGGTTTCACGGTCGTGCGTCATGCTATGTTCGGGCGCACGAATTTGGATGACCAACCAGGGTTGGTCCTGACCGATTGGTCAGGTATGTAGGCGGGCCCACGGTGATTGTGTTGACATGCTCTGGGCCCTTTGAATCTATCTACACCCTCCATCTATACCGCGAAGATGGATGGTTGAGACTGTTTTTTGCGACACATGTAATATGCCGCAAACCCTAATTTAGGGTTTTCCATCCATACACTCTGGTTTGGACGTTTTGGCAAGCTATGCCAATATTTTGGGGAGGCCGACCATGTGGGGTCCGCGTTGGTTCGGCAATACCTGCTTGGGGGTTATGGAATCGATCTAGGCCATCCAATCACGTTGGTGAGGTTGGATGAACGAGATCATATCCAGACTGATACGGACAGTACGGATGCTCAATCGGGCTAGTATAACACACCGAGAGTTCTCAATCGGGCTAGTATAACACACCGAGAGTTGCAACCTGTACGGATATTTCGTACATGCTTTCATTATAATGCTTGGAGGTTCGTGTTGCTCTGCTGAGAGCAACACTCAGTCGTCATGTCGCACTGATAATGAGTACAGGAAATACAAGGCTGCTTACGCATTAATTAATAATGCTATAAATTCACAGGGTATATGGGATTGTTGCCACATGCTCCAACCTGGATGAATTTCATGTATTTAATTCACGAGAATGGGATTGTTGCCACATGCTCCATTCTAGGTGAATTAGTAAAGTGAAGGAGTATCCAACACTTATTAATGGCTTTATCCTTTACAAGATGTCAGCGCATAATTTTCTGGTTTTTACAATTTTAACCTTAAATGAAAATCCACCATCAACAGCCTTGTACATTATTTTCTTTTTTAAGTGTTATTTTGTTCCAGCTGAAAGCATATGTTATTCTTAGGTACAAAAAAGTACTTAATTGTCCTCCTTTTTGTTAACTTCTGTTTATGTCTGAACTTTTTTGTAGGAGTTATAGTTGATGATCCTAGAATGCTCATCAGCTACTATATTGTTTTTATGCTTGCATGCTTCAAACTCCGTGCTGATCGTTGTACCAGTTTAACCGGGTCAGTTACTTTTCATCAAGTGATATCTGAATGTAGGAGTGCATTAGTTTGGAGAGATCTCTCATTCGAAACTAAAAGTTTATGGACATTTCTTGACTACCTGAGGCTTTACTCTTATTGTCATTTATTGGATATCGTGCTTGCATTGATACTCATTACTGGAACCTTAGAGTATGATATTTTGCATCTTGGCTACCTTGGTTTCGCTCTAATCTTCTTTCAGTTGAGGCTTGAAATTCTAAAGAGGAAAAATCAAATATTCAAGTTTCTTCGAATGTACAACTTTGCTCTTATCATTCTTTCTCTTGCCTATCAGTCTCCTTTTGTAGACAATGTTACTGGAGAGAATCCTGAAAAGATTGAGTACATCTACGAGATGATTGGATTATATAAGTATGGTTATGGGTTTCGGATTACGTCGAGATCTGCATTGGTTGAGATTATCATATTTATGTTAGTGTCGCTCCAGTCTTACATGTTTTCCTCGCAAGAATTCGATTATGCATCTAAATATCTTGAGGCCGAGCAAACTGGTGCTATAGTGCGTGAACAAGAGAAGAAAGCTGCATGGAAGACCGCTCAATTGCAGTATATTCGTAAATCTGAAGAAAAGAAACGTCAGCGCAACTTGCAAGTAGAGAAGATGAAATCAGAGATGCTCAACCTACAAACCCAGCTACATGGCATAAACTCAACTGTGAACTGTGTTAATTGTTCTTCTGAACGCGAAGGCCTCAGAAGAAGAAAAAGAAGATACACTTCTTTGCGCACTAGTGGAGGGACACAGACTTTAGATAAGGAGCTTATCGACCAGAAGCAGGACCTAAGTTACGCTGTTGATTCTTCATTTGTTTGTGAAACAAATGATTATCTTACATACTCAAAAGTAAAAAGTCCGTCATCTGTGGGATCCATGGGTCATGGTGTTGGTTCTCCAATTTGTGAAATTAGAGAACTTGGTGAAGAAACTTTTCTGATGGATTTAAATAGAAGAGAGAAAGAACGACTGTTCGAAAGTCCTTTGATTTCAGCTGTACAGTTGATAGGTGATGGTGTATCTCAGGTACAATCCCTTGGGAATCAAGCTATGACGAACTTTGTGAACTTATTGAACATAACCCATGAAGATTCAGAAACAAGTGAGTATTCCTCAGCAGACGATGGTGACTAACGTTAGTAGGGAGAGGGTATTTTCTGTCCAGGTAAGCGCTCACATCCTCCCTGGCTGCAATCCTAGTCAGGAATATTGAGGCGAGGTGCCTTTGCGCTGCGTCAAAACCCAGGGCATCGAAGAAATTTGCAAATAACGGCTTCTTTGCCACTGTCTCGGCTATCTGCTCTGTCGTATCGCCAAAAGATACTGCGTATATCTCTTCATTTTCAGTCGCATCCATTAAGCATACTTCTTCTTCTCTTGGTCATGGGTGAAAGCAGATATACCGTGGTCAGGCAATGGGTCATGTCATGAAAGATCGATGTCGTCGCCCGTTGATATGTTGCGCCCGCATTCTTTAATCCAAAGGGCATGACAACATAGTAAAAATTTCCTATAGGCATGGAGAATGCGGTCTTAGCAGCGTCACTCTCTTTCAGTCTAACTTGGTTATAACCACTTTGTCCATCCATAAACGCGTACATCTCGTTTCCGCACATCGCATCTACCGTCATATCTATGTTTGGGAGAGGAAACTCGTCCTTCGGGCAAGCGCGGTTCAGATCTCGGAAATCTACACGTCAACGAATTTTTCCATTCTTTTTCTCCACTGGTACGATATTCGCAAGCCACGTTGGGTAATGTATGGGCTTGATGTACCCCGCCTCTAGCAACTTCTTTACTTCTTCTTTGATTTGTGCTTCAGTTTCGTAGTGGAATTGGCACCGAGGCTGCCTCACCGGCTTGCTACTCAGGTTGACCTTTAGCTCATGACAGACCAAGGCGGGATTTAAACCAAGCATGTCTTCGTATGACCAGGCGAATACATCCTTATATTCTTTCAGCAGATCGTGCAGCTCACGACTCTCTTCATCTGATATGTTCGCTCCGATGTCTATCCACTCCGGGTCTTCTTCAGATCCTAAATTAACCATTTTTGTTGCTTCTACGTGTTTAGGCGGCGCGTTTTGCGCTATTCTTTCCCAGACGTGGGGAACATCCTCAACCTTCAGCGTTTCCATCTCTTCTGCGAGATTGACTTCCGATGTCGAGGTCTCCCCAGTTGATTGCTATAATCGGTATACGTGGTGCCCATCTGGGCGGGATACATTCCTGAAACGTCTTTTGTCCTGTTCCACGTAGTATTTCTTGCGCCCTTGGCTGGAGTTTCCCTCTTGATAGGTGGTTTCCCAATCTGGGATTGGAATCGAGTGGATGTGCGTTACTACTTTGCTGGGCTCGCTTAGGCCATCGAAGAAGGCAGCCTCCGCGTAACACGTTTCATCCGCGGAAAAGGGGTTTTCGGTAGCGCGGACCCTCTTCTGTTTCCCCTTTAGAATGAAGTTGACACACTGGTGGTATGTGGATGACACTACCCCATGCTTATGTAGCCATGGTCTTCCTAGTAGAATATGATACGCCGTGTTTATATCCATTACGTAGAAAGGCTCAATCGCCTTTATTGGGCCAACTTTGACTTCTAGATTGATCGTTCCAATTGTGTGCTGGCTTAATCCGTCGAAGCCCTGGATCCTTGTTTGGAATTTCTTGATTTCGGACTCCTTTCCGCCTATGCTCTTCAATATGTGTAACGGTATCAAGTTGAGTGACGGGCCGGTGTCGATGAACTACCTTTGGAAAGTGTCCTTCCTCACTTTTTCCGTGAGGTACAATGGACGTGTATGGTCACTGTTTATCGCCCTATCTTCTTCGGTAAAGGTGATAACTTAGTAGGGAGAGGGTATTTTCTGTCCAGGTAAGCGCTCACATCCTCCCTGGCTGCAATCCTAGTCAGGAACATTGAGGCGAGGTGCCTTTGCGCTGCGTCAAAACCCAGGGCATCGAAGAAATTTGCAAATAACGGCTTCTTTGCCACTGTCTCGGCTATCTGCTCTGTTGTATCGCCAGAAGATACTGCGTATATCTCTTCATTTTCAGTCGCATCCATTAAGCATACTTCTTCTTCTCTTGGGTCATGGGTGAAAGCCGCTATACCGTGGTCAGGCAATGGGTCATGTCATGAAAGATCGAGGTCATCGCCCGTTGATATGTTGCGCCCGCATTCTTTAATCCAAAGGGCATGACAACATAGTAAAAATTTCCTATAGGCATAGAGAATGCGGTCTTAGCAGCGTCACTCTCTTTCATTCTAACTTGGTTATAACCACTTTGTCCATCCATAAACGCGTACATCTCGTTTCCGCACGTCGCATCTACCATCATATCTATGTTTGGGAGAGGAAACTCATCCTTTGGGAAAGCGCGGTTCAGATCTCGGAAATCTACACAGCAACGAATTTTTCCATTCTTTTTCTCCACTGGTACGATATTCGCAAGCCACGTTGGGTAATGTATGGGCTTGATGTACCCCGCCTCTAGCAACTTCTTTACTTCTTCTTTGATTTGTGCTTCAGTTTCATAGTGGAATTGGCGCCGAGGCTGCCTCACCGGCTTGCTACTCATGTTGACCTTTAGCTCATGACAGACCAAGGCGGGATTTAAACCAGGCATGTCTTCGTATGACCAGGCGAATACATCCTTATATTCTTTCAGCAGATCGTGCAGCTCACGACTCTCTTCATCTGATAGGTCCGCTCCGATGTCTATCCACTTCGGGTCTTCTTCAGATCCTAAATTAACCCTTTTTGTTGCTTCTACGTGTTTAGGCGGCGCGTTTTGCGCTATTCTTTCCCAGACGTGGGGAACATCCTCAACCTTCAGCGTTTCCATCTCTTCTGCGAGATTGACTTCCGCTGTCGAGGTCTCCCCGGTTGATTGCTATAATCGGTATACGTGGCGCCCATCTGGGCGGGATACTTTCCTGAAACGTCTTTTGTCCTGTTCCACGTAGTCTTTCTTGCGCCCTTGGCTGGAGTTTCCCTCTTGATAGGTGGTTTCCCAATCTAGGATTGGAATCAAATGTATGTTGACTACTTTGCTGGGCTCGCTTAGGCCATCGAAGAAGGCAGCGTCGCGTAACACGTTTCATCCGCGGAAATGGGGTTTTCGGTAGCGCAGACCCTCTTCAGTTTCCCCTTTAGAATGAACTTGACACACTGGTGGTATGTGATGAGTGCCAAATATTACATATTTCTACATCTTTTTATTGGCATTCAACTCATCTTTTGTACTCAGAAATCAGATATTATCCCATATTATGTATTTTCCTTGTTTTCAAGAATAAATATTTGTACTAATTAACTTTGTGTTTTTAGGCAGTAAATAAAGTTCGGAGAAATTGAGGAGCCAAAAGAGCAGAAAATTGGAGGCAAGCATCTATGGAGCAGAAATCCAAAGCCCGTGCGCGCATCAGGAGCAAACCATTTACAAGACATGGGCCCAATCTATCCAAGACCCGCGACCCGGATCCGAGTCCGTCCACTCCAAGCCGTTGAGATCTCGCCCAGCTGCATCCTACGGTCGCTCCATCACTCACATCATTTCTCGATGCCTCTCGCTCAACACCAAATCACCACGATTCTCCCCGAGCCGTTCGGATCTCCCTCGCCTAGATCCAACGCTCGCTCCGCCTTCCTCATCAAACTTCGATGCCTCCGCTCCACAAAGAAAAAATCACCTAACCCTATACCCAGTCGACCTAACCTCATTTTCTCCTCCATCTTCACTTTCTTCTCCCATACCTCCACAGAGAAAACCCATACCTCCACCTCGACCTTCCCCGTGCGTAACCATCATCACCTCTCCTATCATCACCAACAACTCCATCGCACATGCTCCGCCACCCTCGCATCACTCATCTCCATCCATAGCTTCTCACTTACCCTAGAAGCTAGGGTTGAGATGATTGAAGTTAGGGTTTTCACCAACCACCCCGCATGGGCGATTCAGAGGCAAGACAAGGCAGAAAAGAGATTGGGTTTGCGTCTTTGGTGAGATTGAAAATGTTTTGTGAGTTATAAATTCATGTTTTTGATGTGAGAGAAAAACAGTCTTAGTTAGGGTTTAGTTCTGAATTCAATTTCAAGTTTATTTTGCTCAAAGATGATGTTCTAAACAACTTGACTAGGGTGTAGAGCAAACCCTTAAGCATGTATTGAGTAATTCTTGATTCTATTTATGTTCTTTGTGTGTTTAATGTTTTAGGATTATTAGTCAATTGGTGAGCAAATAATCCCGTGATAGAGTGTCTTGTAAGAAGACACTCTATACTAGGGGATGATTTGTGAAGTCAATTGGCCAAATTTCCACTAGAGACCTTCAAGAGAAGGGTAAGAACACAAATAGAATTAGGGTACCTTAGTATAAGATTAAGTGGTGAGTTTAATCACCCTAGTGCCTCAAAAATCACAGTTACAACTTATCTTGTTCATTTACTGCCTTAGTTTGAAGTTACAACAATTTCACCTAGTCGTATCGACACACAAACATCAAATAATTACGCCACTTGCTAGAAATCGTTAGAAGAAGCTCTTAGATCACTTAAGCACACACCACTTCTCCGTGGGATCGACACATGCTTGCCACGCCTCCAATAGGCCCGTGCACTTGCGATGTCACGTAGAAAGACACCTTTAAGCTCCTACCAAGTTTTTGGCGCCGTTCTTGGAACCGGTAGTGTCTTTGATTAGTTTCATTAGCTTCCTTCACTGATTCTCATTCTAGTCTTGTACATTTGTGATTAAAATCATCTTTGTTAATCTTTTTGCACCTGGTTTTTGCATCCGTCTTGCACTTATACATTATCACATCTGTTTAGAGTATGATGTAGTCTGTTCATAAGCATGTTAGTCATAGTGTAAACTGCAATCAGTCTGTCACTTTGCTTTCACTCATCTTTCATCTTTCATCTCACCCCCGTCATACATCTTCATGAGTCTTGGAGTGTAACTGTGTTAAGTTCTCTCATCTTTTAACTTCCCTAGTTTATTTCAAACACCTGTAAATCTCCATTCTAGTATTCTGTGCATTATTTCTGTTGTTTTTACATTTGCTGTTTGTCTATACCATCATCATCATCCCTTAGTTTAGCAAAGAATCTGTCCTTGCAATAAATCGCAAAGTTCTCGATCACGAGAATCATTGCTTCGTAAGCATAAGCCACTATTCCCACAAGCGGTGCTCCCTTTGTTACATACAATCGCTACGAATCCTAGTTTTTGAATTTCCAAAGATTAGTATCTTGATCTACTTGCTTTAACTTTGCAAGTTTGAGAACCGAGATTTCTCTCTTGAGTAACGGTGATCTTTGAATCACTGAGCAACCCAAGAAAGACAAGGGAGCAGATCCATTGTGGAAATTGCCTAAACCCGGTTTTATACTTGGTGGTATTGTACTTCCAACCCTCCTTTATGGCTTGAATGGTTGTCTTGACACTGTGAATCTCATTAAGAAGTATTGAATTTTTAATTTGTGATGAAATGAACACCATGTATGTCCATTAAACCTCGGTGTTATCCGCATTTCTTGTGTGAAGCAATAACCTTGTGTTATAACTTGCCCCGTGCTTATCACAAGCCCCGTGAGCCATCTACTCCCCGTGTAACCTCGTTGAGCCACCTTGCTAGCCCCCGAAGCCGCAAGTTTGAGCTTAACTTTGTGAAGACCAAGTGAACTCAACTGAGTGAGTTGACTCAACATAGCCCCGAGCCTATGCACACTTTTCCGTGTCAACCACATCTCGTGAGACTCTCTGAGCACAAACCCCGCTGATATTTGCATGCTTGTGTATAATTTACGAGAATTGAAATCTGTTAACTTGTTGATACCCCGAGCATAGCCCATCCGCCTTGAGCTCCACTTTGTAGGGCCGTGAGGCTTGAACTTGAATAACCAAGGTCGGGCCGAAAACCAAGTTGAGATCAACTGAGATAGTTGATGCCTCAGGCCATGAACCTTTGTGTATGTTTAACCTTGTGCTAAGCCTGCAATTTCTGTGAATACACCCTGCGTATGTTGTAAAAGCTAGCCTCATTCATGTGCTGATTAACTTGTGCATGCTGTGAAGTATTTATAACCTGCTAGTATTTGCATTCCTGTGTGCTTGATCTCCAACAACTGAGGTCAACTGACCCAGTTGATATCATCTGTGTTAGCTTCATTTTATGCAATCTGTGTGTAATCTTGTGACAAGTGATTGAGTTGTTGAGTAGAAGGACTTGTGAATAGCATTCAGCCTGTCGATTTTCAAAGACACAAACCCTGCACATGCTTCACCATTGAGTGAGCACATCCCATACCCTCGCGTGCACCTCACAAAAATTCTTTACAAAATGGGCTGTGCTATGTCTCTTGTTCTATGAATTTTCTCTACTCGTGCACATATCCAAGTTGTGCTTGTGTACAAGTTCTCGCTTGAGCCGCTAATCAGGTTGAAATTGATTGAGCTACCAACCGAAGTGCATCTTGCATTCCCGTGTGAGTTTTTGATTGCTCCTAGTCGTATCTTTGTGTCATCTGTGAGAACCAAAGTGCATAGGCATCTTTGTGTCTTCTGTTTTGAGAGTTTGCTCAAGCCGTGTATTTGCTCACCGTGACCGCCGTAGCTGTGTACAAATCAAGCATCCTTCGCAACCTCTCGCATAAGTCGGTCTTTGTGTTGATAGCACAAGTTGC